>CM057789.1:33731296-34931296 GCA_030145905.1 Populus davidiana | reverse complement strand
TTAATTTCTTTACTATCATTAGTCTCCAAGTTTCTTGGATGACTAATCCAATTTCCTTCTTTTACAATATTTTCTTTAGCTAAATTATTATAATTTAATCCCTTGACATTAATATAAAAATAAGACAATAAATAATCAAAAGATAAACGCACTACTAAATTATTGATTTTAGGCACCGTTGTACTTACTTTCTGCATCCGAAGGTCATACGTCTCCTGTTTATGGCCTTCTTGCAGTCATGCCCCCCATTGTACCATAACCAATATTATCAACATTTCCATAAATACAACTAGGGACCTTGTTTGGCTCTTTTTTTTTTTTTATCTCATAAATATTCAATAATTTTCAATGAATAATTTCATTCTTACACGCATTTCTTATTATAAATCTAATCATTATTTTCCCAACAATTATCACCTATAATGCTACAAAATAATTAACCCTTTTTAATAGAGTTCATTACAAATTTTCCAATTCTTTTTTCTCAATTCTTCACTTGGTTGGCCTTAAAGACCCCCCCTCTCTTTCTCCCTTAGGCATTAGATTTCAACCTAATTAAATCATAATTAGTTCAATTAAACCCCAACAACTCATCAATTTTATTAAAATTTCAAACAAAACCCACCCTCCTCATCTCCCTCTCTCGCCGAATATGTGTGTCCAAAGAAGGGAAGGATTTATTTTAAATTTATACCATTTCCTCACTTACTCAATCTTTATTCATACTTCTAAACTTGATTCTAACAACAATTATTCTTAAAATCATCATAACAATAACAATTCATTCCTTTCCATAATACACAAACATAATTATAAACCTCAACCTCAATATGCTAAAATTCTTAAAACCAAACACAATAAAAGTTGTTCTTGCCTTGAAACAACAAAGAATCAAATAGAATTTTGGAAGAGAATTCAAACTTTCTTTCACCTTTGCTTTCCTCTTTCTCTACACCAGAGTTTCTCTTCCAAACCTTCTAAACCCTCTACGTCGCTTGCTTTTCCTCTCTAATCACTCTCTGACCTTTTTTATTTCTTAAAAATATTACTTTGTAAGGAATTTATCAGGAAATTTGGAGAAGATTTTCAAAAAACCTAACTCCCTTTCTCTACCATGCAATCGGCCATAGAGAGAGGAAAATGAGTATTTATACTCCTTATTTTGTCTATTTATAAATTGGCCCCTGAGGATTTTAATGTACTTTAATTTGCCCTTCATTCTTTTAACTAATTTTAGATGTTATACCAAACTTTTTTATTGTTCGATTCACTCATTAATATCCCTTTAAAATAATTCTCATTGAAAATATATATTTTTATTTATTTATTATTTTTTAAATCAGGGTTTCACTTTATCTATATCCTATTTGGTTATGGTGTACAAGATATAATAAAATATTAAAACGAAGTCTATTTTATCTTTAATATGCATTACTTACAAATTTATATAAATTCGATACTATTTTTTTCATCTTTTCACTTTACTTTATAGTGAATGTTAAAAATAATAATATTATAATAATCCCTAATTATAAAACCTGGATTGCCCTGCAATTTAACCCAAAACCTGATTGACCCGGGGTCTTGACTAGTCAGAAAGGTTTTCTTGACAAAACTGCAAGGTGAACTTGTGCAAGTGCCTGACTATAGCTGGGAGGGTTTTAGGATCTCAATTCTCAATATACAAACCAAGGCCTGACCATGGATGCCATTTTCTTTTCCAAGAACTGGATGGTTGTTGAACTATTTGGCTTTTGCCGTTAATTTTATGTACATATAAAGTCTGTCTGCTCCTACCTACACTTGTTCATCTTGTAGCTTCGTAGCATTGTAGCCTTGTAATAGAGGGACCTTCTGGGCACTCGAGGATTCCGGCTTAGCAGCATTGCAATCATCACCCACCTCTTCTTTGGCTTTCCCCCACATTACGGTGTAAAATCCAATCGATATAATTGTTGCTCCGATCACACTGCAAAATACAGGACAGAGTTTGCAAAAATTCACACGAAATAAGGAAGCTTTGTGTGTTTCTTGCATATATCTCAAAGTTGATGGAGATTATGGAGTTTACTATAATTTAGTTTGTAGTTTAACAAAACCAATCAAAAATCAATTTTCTTTTATGTATTTTCACGCATCTCGATCACGAAGCTTAGAGTGGAGCAAGCTATAGCTGTGTTACTGTATATAAATCAGGTCGAGAGAATTGACGAACCTTCCGAGATAAAGAGTATCACCAAGGAACATGACGCCCATCGCAACAGCAATGGCAATCGACAATGGCTTGAACATTGCTACAAAGACAGGTCCCTTCAAGTGCAGAGCCCATGTGTGAACAGTATTGTTCAGACATGACCCCAAGAGCCCCTGCACAGCAAACACACACAAAAGACCGATTAGGGATTAGAAACTGCATCTATACTGCGGCAAATAAAAGCAAATTGTCTGTTTCTCAATGGTCTCTCACCGAGCAAAGAATGGAAGCTAGTGCTACATTTGGCCGCACTAACCAAGCACTCGAAGTTCCTTCTGTAATTAGAGCTACAATTGCCGCGATGATGCTAACAGTTAGATTGTAAAAGAAGACCACCGTCAACTCTGCCGGGTACTCCTTCATTATCTGTGTCTGTAAATCAAGAAACATTATTCCAGATTCTTGACGCAATTACAGAAGCAAGCGAGAGAAATTAAGGAATGATGTGATACTGTATAGTATACCTGAAGAATGTACCATAGCGGAACTAGAACATACTCGCCAGTGAGAAGCATGCCACCAACTATCCAATTGCTGTTTGTCGAGTGAAGATGTTGACTGAGCGGAACGGAGGAGGTCGGCGATATAATTATTGGCGGGCCCTTGTAGAGGGTCACTACAAAAGCACCTGCTATTGACAAGATGGTGCCCAGGAGTTTGGCCTGGCTGCTTGTTCTTCGTAACGCAACCCTTTCCATTCTTTGATAGCAATTTGATAAACAGAGAAGATAATTGTGAATTTATAAAAGAAGAACAACTAGTTGTGTTGTGTTGAGTGGTCCTTGAAAGGATACGACTTGGTAAGAGAATCAGAACTTTATTGTTTTTTCAAGTCTACATCCTTGATTCTGGAAACCGTCCAGCAATTATTATATACTTGATAGCTTCCTTAATTTATTTGATTGTTATATATATATATATAAAATCCAAAACCCAGCAAACATCTTGACGGGGAAAAAAAAAACCTAGGGGCCCGACATGTTTATAGTTCATCTATGTGCTTCTAGATTTTTTAAATAAAAGTTGGGTAAATTTTGATTTTTTAATTTAATTTTTTTTAAAATTGTTTTAACATGTTAATATTAAAAATAATTTTTTTAAAAAATAATTTTTTAAAAAAATATTTTTTCGAGTAAAAATACTTGGTAAGAGAATCAGAACTTTATTGTTTTTCAAGTCTACATCCTTAATTCTGGTTCCAACTTGAACGACTTTCATCTCTCAACTTTCGAAAATAATGGAAACCATCCGGCAATTATTATATACTTGATAGCTTCCTTAATATATATAATCCAAAACCCAGCAAACATCTCGACGGGAAAAAAAAAAAAAAAACTAGCGGCCCACATGTTTATAGTTCATCCTATGTGCTTCAAGATTTTTTAAATAGAAGTTGGGTAAGTTTTGATTTTTTTATTTATTTATTTTTTGTTTTTGAATCGTTTTAACATGTTAATATTAAAAATAATTTTTTTAAAAAAATATTATTTTAATATATTTTAAAATAAAAATACTTTAAAAAATAAATGAATTAATAGTTTACTCTAATTCTAGGTGCTAATACACTGAGAAAAGCACAATTAAGCTCACTTCGATTTACATGACCAGGTGAATTCTTCCATGTTTTTCATGTATTGTATCTCGCTATTTCCCATTTTCTCTAGGAAGAACTTTATAATATAATAAGATCTATTTTAAAAAAATATATAATCATAGTTTCGCTTGATTTTATATTAGAATCATGAACTAATTATACAAGTGAGAAAAAATAACCTCTCGATAGAAATTTTTTTAACATAAATGAAAAGGGTAGTGTAAAAAGCATAATAAAATCTGATTTTCTTGAAATGAAATAATTAAAGTAAACTTATTGGTCCTTTAGTCACTTCAATGAAATGGAAAAAAAAAAAAAAACATGATTGCTTTTCGTGCGCGCGCGTAGCGTGTCTATTTGGCAAGACTTTTTAATGAATTGTTCAGAATTTTATTTATTCATTTTGACAATAAAAATATTTTCAAATCAAGTTGTTCATATTATCAAGCATCGATCGTCCTCCATTTATTTACTTATTTTCACCCTACCACCCATCCCAAGAGCATCAGACAAAAATAAAGGAAAAGTTAAGAGAGCTAGGTCAAGGAGGGACCGAGGGATCTAACCAATCAAAGAAAAGCAAGAATCTAACAATAAAAACTAAATCCTTGTAATAAACGAACACTTGTTTGTGAACTGGCTCGGGAGATTAAGCTCCACATAAAAGAAAACCAGAACTTAAAAGAAGAGGAAAGTACCTGAAGATGATGGCAAATATGAAAGTAAAAGCTGGCGTGAGGTTGCTGATGGCTGAAGCAAGAGCTGGTGAGCTATAATTGATACCTGTGTAGCCCATGATCTGAGACGAGCTCCTACTCCATCATCAACCCAACAAATCATCATTATATAAGAAACAGAGAAAACTACTCGCTTGATTCTCACCAAAAGTAACGAATTTAAGGCTAGACATGAACTTCAATTCCAGTTGATAGATATTGTGTCAAGAACATGCATACCCTATAAGCCCGAGAAGAGCAATTTTACTGAGTATAGAGAAGCTCAGTGGAGGAAGCACTCTTGATCTGCATAAAAATCAAAGCAACATGACACAGATAATTAATCCATGCATTTTCTGTCAGAAACCAGCAATATATGTAGCAATTACTATATTTTAGTAGGTAATTAAGAGGGAATTAACTAACCTGTGGGAAACGAAAGGAGCAGGAAGGAGAACAAGAGCAGCTACTGCATAAGCATAGGGAACGAAAACATGGTAGCTCATCCCTGCCAAAGTAGCTGCTTTGAAAAGTGTGTTTAAGCCAACGTTGACACACTCCATGGTCACCATGGCTGCGAAGGGCAACGCCTCCCTGTAGCAGTACATTTCTGCCATCTCTCTCTCTCTCTCTCTTAACTTTTGATCGGGTTATTTTCTGAGTTCCCTATAAAAAACCCCGGCGCTATTGTTGGTGAGGGGTGACTTGGCACAATAAAATATTTGGGTCCTCCTCCTACAAATTGCAAGATGCACGCAACCAAATAAATAAAGAAGAAAAGTGACGCAGAAGAAACAATCCAAAAAAGCAATAATACACAGAATTTCGCGGATTAAGATTATGACATAAGACTTCTAACCATAGTTTTGAAAATCCAGCATGGAGTCAGTCTCAAACTCAAATGATCTAGAATTAGAATCGGAATACGTTAAAAAAAAATATAAAAAAAAATTATTCGACAGGTTAATCCGATAAGATCCGGTCAAAAATCCAGTTATAACCGTTAAATTTTTTTTCACTAAAATGATATTATTTTGATTTTTAAAAAAAACATCAGAATTGACCCAAACGATCCGATAACTCGGTCAAAACCAGGAACCCGAACCCTGAACCATACCGGATTTAAAAACTCAACTTCTAACTTGAAATCCTATTGTCATGTATTTTTTTAGGTAATTTTTTGAAATATAAACTAAATAATTTTATTTATATTAATTCTAATTATACGTTGAATAAAATCATAAATTAAATATAAATAGCAAAAAAAAAACACCACAAACAATATTTTTCTAAATTAAATAAAAATAAAAATAAAAATAAATAAATAAACTTCCCTTAAAAATCCTCCTGCATTAAAAGGACATGCATGTAGCCAAAGTAAATAAAATAAAATACAAGCAAAAGTACTT
Source organism: Populus davidiana (assembly GCA_030145905.1). Classification (NCBI taxonomy): domain Eukaryota; kingdom Viridiplantae; phylum Streptophyta; class Magnoliopsida; order Malpighiales; family Salicaceae; genus Populus; species Populus davidiana. The sequence goes on along the minus strand of CM057789.1, from coordinate 34,925,323 downwards.
CATCAACGCCCATCTAATAGATTTGTTTTAGCTTTATTTTATTTTTAATTTTTGTTAAATTTAAATTAATATTAAAAACAATTTATTAGTTTTTTAAAATAAGTGAAGTTATTATGAGAGTAAAATATATTTTTAATAGTAATAATATTCATGGTGCCAAAATCCTTTGATGCAACTAAAGATATGTTTGTTTATATAGTACAATCATGATTTTTTTAAAAAATAAAATTTATTTTTATTTGAAATTTAATTTTTTAGTATTTTTTGATTATTTTAATATAAAAAATTATTATTTTAATATATTTATAAAAAAAAAATACTTTATAAAATAATCATGATTACAATATCAAACGAAATAAAAATTTGACCTCCCAAATTATCATAGCGCTGCACTTGCTTATAACTAGAATTAGCCAAATCTTCTCTACCCATGTCTACTTCTTGCAACATATACTAAAAAGGCTATGCTAAATTTCAGTAATTAACATTAACAGGAAAAAAATGTTTTCAAATTAATTTTTAAACTTTTTTTTTCAATTGTAGTATTTTATATCCAAATTAATGATCAATTTTTAAAAAACTGCTAAGAAAATAAAATTCGAAAAATTATAATCAAAGTGTAAAATAAAGAGATAACCTAGTCCAAACTCAAATTTGCATAAAACAAAATTCATGTTGGTCTATCTATTTTCCTTTTTCTTCCTTTTCATTTCTTATAGTTTTTTGTCCAAAAGTTATTTTTATTTATTTTCTGCCCCTAGATATAAGAGAGAAGAAACAAATTAAGTCATCAAATTATTACAAATAAAAAAAAAAGTTATTAGTTGATCATATTTTAATAATAAAAATTGTTGATTTGGTGTCATTGGATTCCATTTGGTGAGATAAGTCTTATTGAGATGTTTTAACACCTTCATCTTACCTAAAAAATAGATCTAGGTCGAGAGAGCAAAATTTTTTACGAGTTTGATTTTTTATTTTAGGACTGGTTCTTAGGATTTTCAGGTTCAGAAACTGATATATATATATATATATATATATATATATATATATATATTCTAAGGGTGTTTATTAGGTTTTTTAAGTAAAAATGGATTGAAAATAACTTTTTAGACAAAAACAAATAGTCTTATTGACTTTCCAACCACTATAGTACTGACTGTAGTCTAAGTTGACAGACAATTCATCATTTGCATCTTTTTTAAAAAAGAAAAAAAAAAAAGAGCAAACTACAGGCACGAGGGATATAGTTGATAGGTTGCCTAGCTTTTAAAAAGAAAAAAAAATTACAAGGTTTAGGCGCATGGGCCTAGGCTTGTAAAACCACAAGTTTATACTTTATTATAAAGGCTTGGGTGCGCTAGGCCACTGAGAACTAAACTCTTGGAATTTTAGAATCTTCATAAAGCATTTGATGCCTTTTTAGTTCCTTTATTTTTATTTTCAAATTAATCATTTAAAATTTAGTTAGTAGACCTTGAGTTTTATTATTTATCCTAATCTCATGTCTTAGATAATAAGTTAGTCGATTTAACTTAGATTGACTCTTGTTTTTTTCCTTGATTTTTTTTAATGAATTTGATTTATTTTTGGTTCGCTAGCTACTGAGACCTAAACTCTTGGAATTTTAGAACCTTCATAAAACATTTGATGCCTTTTAAGTTCTTTTATTTTTATTTTCAAATTAATCATTTGAAATTTAGTTATTAGACCTTGAGCTTTATTATTTGTTCCACTTTTCTTTTTGTTAGGCTATCCTAATCTCATGTCTTAGATAATGAGTTAGTCAACTTAACTTAGATTGACTCATGTTTTTTTCCTTGATTTTTTTTAATGAAATTGATTTTTGTAAAATAATTTTATCCCTTGACATTAAATTATTGTTCCTTGAGCTTTGTGATTTTTTTATGGAGTTATCCTGAATGCAAGTTAGTCTTTTTTTTTATTTGTTTTTGAAAAACTAACCCTATCTTTTTTCTAGCTCACCTTTTTTTTTATTTTTATATTTAACTTTAGTCTTTTTCTAAGTCTTTTGTTTTAGATGTAATTTTTATTTTTATTTTTATCATGGTCTTATATTGCAAGTGGTGGGTTAACTCGAGGTTTTTTCCTTGATTTTTTTATGAATTTTTTTTAACTTTATTATTTACTATTAGATTATTAGTTCTTAAACTTTGTCATTTCCCTCTCTTATTTGTTTGTGAAATTATCTCGAGTGTGGGTTAGTCAAGTTAACTTAGATTAATTCAAGTTTTTTATTTTATTTAATTTTGATTTTTTTGTTAGGGTCTTCTTTTGAAAATTTAATCTTATTATCCCGATCTCATATCACATGTAGTGAGTTAGTTGAGTTAACCCAAGTTGACTCAAGTTTTTTTATTCAATGTTATTTTATAATTTTTTTTTGTTTCATCATTTGACATTAGGTTATTCAACCTTGAACTTTATGATTTTTTTTATTTTTTTATTTTTAAAAGTTATCTCGATTTCATATTTTGAGATATATATTAATAAAATTAACCCAAGTTAACTTTGATTATCATCATCTTGATATTATTTTTGTATGCTAGAAAAAATTTAACCCAACCCGCAGCGTAATGCAAACTACGTACTAATTAAAAGAAACTCATAACCCATCCAAAGCTTAAGATGTATATCTGTATACACTTTATATTTTAGAATTCAAACATCGAAGCTTGAGATATTATTATGGCTAATTAATAATAATAATAAAAGAAATAGTTCATCAATGATCAAACCACTAACCCTAGACACCATTGTCTCCATTCAAGCGGCGGTCAAACATCTCCACAACTTTCCCCGGTTTACATATACGAGGCTGGGCGTTTCGGCCCTTTTATGGAGCTGGTTAGAGATCTTAATGGACCTTTGTGCTTGGGCTTAGTCCCTTCCTTTTCTTTTTAAATATGCATGCAGTGAAATTAAATACTTGTAAATTAGCTGACTCGATTTTTAATCAATGGATCAAAATCAAAATTGAATTTGTTTTTTAATCTTTTAAAAAATATCTTGAAATCGAGTGCAACCAACACACGGTCGAATCTTAGGCCGTGTTATATAACCTTGCTTTTATGGTATAACAAGCCGACAACAGTACGCGCACCGTCATCAACATCAAAGCCAACAACAACAATGGAGAACGGTGAAATCCCAGAAAACGCCAATGAACGTAGGTGTTTTTTCTCGTCTTTAATTATTTGTGTTTAGGTTTTTAATGATTTAACAGAAAAAAAATGGTGTTGGTTTTGTTTAGATTGCCCAGGTCCTCAATCTGATTTAGCCGGGAAATCGGATTCTTGTCAAGGATGTCCTAATCAACAAGAGTGTGCTACTGCCCCTAAAGGCCCTGACCCTGGTCTCTCTCCTTTCTCTCCCTTTTCCAGCTAAAAATTGAAGATTGGTGCATGTGATATTGCTTGCTACACATATTGCTTTGAATTACTTGCAGTAACAACTTCTTGAAATTGCCTAGCATAGGAAATTGACGCACTCCTTTGGTTCAAATTGGCCCATCTTAATTTCGAGTTCTACTGTCTTGAATAACCTTTGCTTTTACTGTATGAATGGAATTAGCACTTGAATTTCGTAGTTTCCATCTTTGACATACATGTACATATGTTGGTTGTCGTCCAGCATAGGTGACATCGATGTAGTTGGTTTCTTAGGGGGTGGAACCTCAGTCTTACAGCTGTTATTGGGCTTCTGATGTACTTTTGGCGATAGGTTCGATGTCAACAGACATGTTGGTGCCTTTATAGTGAATTAAAATCTTAATTACTGCTTGGATGGTGTCTTGTTAGATCCTAAAAATTGAAATCTTAAACAATGAAAAGTTGTTTTGTAACTGAACATTAAGTTGGTAGTGGTTCTTGAATTCTTTTATTGAAGGACTTGGAGGTGTGTGAGTTCCATTTGTTGACTGTTTCCTGTTTTTATTGTTTCTCTGGTATAGATAATGAAATAATTTGTAGTTTTTACTATGCGGAGGTGGGATAAAGTTTCTTGAAGTTTTGATTATTTTAGAAATCTAAATGATAGGCCCAGGATCTTCTTTCATAGCTTTGGATTCTTCATTCTTTTCATTTCACTTCAATGTCAAATTATAGGGTGTAAGAGGGGCTCGGTATTTTTTCTTTTAATTTGTTTTCTTTTTAACTTTCTATAGTTCTTTCTTAACAACTGTATTTGGAAAACCAGCGTATCATCCTGGGTTTGAGTTTCTATCTGGATGGCTTTACTTATATTTGTTGCTAGTAAGGAGGCATTGTAGGTCCCTCTGTCCAGATGTTCATTTATACTAGCTTAGGATCCAAGGAATAGATTCCTTGATGAAGAAGCATGATTGGTCCTAATTATAATGGAGTTTATTGAGGTATTTGAGAGAATTTGAGGAAGATAGATTGCAAGGCTCAATGGAGACGTGTTGCTTGGGATATTTAGACAAAATAAGTCTTTTAGCGATCATTCTCTCTTGAGGCAATTAGGATTTGATGGGATAGTTTTCTTTCGGCATCAGCATGAACTTCAACTGCTGGAATCTTTAGAAGTGTCTTGTTAGTTGATATTCAGTGACAATGGCAGGCTATTGTGCTTTTCTTTTGATTCTTTTTAGTTCTGGAGGGTGCCTTATATCCTCTTTGAATATGTTGATTGTCTCTTTCCATTATATTTTTTTTCTTTAATCAGAAAGAAAATCAACATTATTGGTCTCTTGATGTAAAACGAGGAAAACAAGAATGATATTGTAGCTTCATTAAATAGCATACATCACCTGGTTTAAAGTTTTACCCCAATTGAATGAGAGATACAAAGAAAAAGTTGGTTGCTAGGTATATTGCATATTCTAAAACCAGTTGTTTTTGCTCTATGATGGAGGACAGCCTTGCCAATTTCAGAGATGTTCGACTGTCTTTCCAGAAAGGTTTAATGGGAGAACAGTTTGGATTTTGTGAAACTGGCTTTTTTCGAAGGGGAATTAGGACTATGAGAATTTGCTAAGAGATTTGTTAGGAGAATGGTGAGCGCAAAGAAAGAAAGAGAAGATCAAGTATAGAAAGAAAAAGTTGGTTGCTAGGTATATTGCATATTCTAAAACCAGTTGTTTTTGCTCTATGATGGAGGACAGCCTTGCCAATTTCAGAGATGTTCGACTGTCTTTCCAGAAAGGTTTAATGGGAGAACAGTTTGGATTTTGTGAAACTGGCTTTTTTCGAAGGGGAATTAGGACTATGAGAATTTGCTAAGAGATTTGTTAGGAGAATGGTGAGCGCAAAGAAAGAAAGAGAAGATCAAGTATAGAAAAAGTAGAATAAAAATTAGCAAAAGAAACATAGGCAAAGACAGATGGAAGATCTAGCCATTATGGCCCCCAAACAAACTATCAAACTGTGATTTTATTCCATTATCTCTGAGGCATTCCTCTTAATAGTCTCGTAATCTTGACTGATGCCTGTTGAGTTTTGAGAAAGCTTGAGACCTAAAACTCAACTCAGTGTTTGTCGCTTTTGCAATTGAAATTTAGTTTCAGTGAACTTTTGTAGGCAAAAAGAAATTGAAGAAAGCCTGTTTTAATGGGTTTGATTCAGCGAGTTTTTCCATCTCAAATTTAGGCTTTTGGTTGAGATATTCTGAATCTTCACTTTTGGTTGACAACTCATATAAAATATTTGCACTGGATGAAAGAAATCACATGAAACTTAAAAGATGATGTTGAAGTTTTTCTTTTCGATCTGTAAAAAGCCAAAGTCCATGAACTGCCTTGATGAGGATGTATTAGTCTAATGGTTTCAATAGACCACACAAACAGTGCAATCCCTTTCTTCTAGAATCCCATTGGTTATCCTGTCCCATTAAATTGAAGACTTGATTGTATTTCCTATCTCTAACCTAGTCAGTGAAGGAGTGAATGTCTGTGAAATTGTAGGACAGAGCTGTTCTGATAGTTCTGCTTTGATTTAAATATTTTGTCTCAACTGAAAATTAGGTCCTTTACTTAATGTTTGATATATTGGTTTCTGCAGACTTGGTTGCAATTGCTGAACGTATGGCTACTGTGAAGCACAAGATATTGGTTTTATCAGGCAAGGGTGGAGTTGGGAAGAGCACGTTCTCTGCTCAACTGTCATACGCGCTAGCAGCTATGGACTTCCAGGTTGGGCTCATGGACATTGACATCTGTGGCCCAAGTATCCCCAAGATGCTTGGCCTAGAAGGTCAAGAAATTCACCAAAGCAACCTTGGCTGGTCTCCTGTCTATGTTGAATCAAACCTTGGGGTCATGTCCATTGGATTCATGCTTCCGAACCCAGATGAAGCTGTCATATGGAGGGGGCCTCGCAAAAATGGGCTTATCAAGCAATTTCTGAAGGATGTTTATTGGGGGGAGCTTGATTTTCTAGTGGTTGATGCCCCGCCGGGGACTTCTGATGAGCACATTTCAATTGTCCAATACCTTCAGGCTACCGGAATAGATGGTGCAATTATTGTCACAACACCACAACAAGTCTCTTTAATTGATGTACGAAAAGAAGTGAGTTTCTGCAAGAAAGTTGGAGTTGAGGTTCTTGGGGTTGTTGAGAACATGAGTGGCTTGTGCCAGCGATTGACAGATTTTAGGTTTGCAAAGTTGACGGAGAATGGTGAACAGAATGATATTACAGAAAGAGTTTTAGGGTACATGAGAGAGAAAGCTCCAGAAATGCTAGACTTGATTGCCTGCAGTGAAGTATTTGATAGCAGCGGTGGTGGTGCAACGCAAATGTGCCAGGAGATGGGAATACCTTTTCTTGGGAAGGTACCATTGGATCCACAGCTTTGCAAGGCTGCTGAGGAGGGTAAATCCTGCTTTGCAGATCAGAAGTGTGGGGTAAGTGCGCCTGTATTAAAGAGTATAATAGAAAAACTACTGGTGATGAATCAGTGGCGTGAAGAACTGCAGCAGAGTGGAGAATAGAGGCTCATTAAGTTAGATACTGTAATGATGCGTGCGAGACAGATTTTCTTTTCTTTCACTTGATTTTTATCAGTGCATTTTGTTTTTCTGAATTTATTTGTTTTGCGAGTTCCTTTATATTTATCTCTGATATACTGATCAATTGAGTTATATAAATTAACATCAATGGCTACAACATCAGTATAGCAACACTCTCCTTTTGTAGTGTCTTGGCAAATGATCTTTTTCGTTCCAGGCATGAGCCTCGAACAAGGCCAGGTGCAAGAAATTGCACCCAACAGCTCCATCTCCTTCTTGTCTGTTAAATTAAATGCAACTATATATCGTGATATTTATCAAACCCGATGACTGTCGTGCTTTCATTTTAAATAATAATAAAATATTTTATTTTCCATCTTTTGTAGGGAAGATAAGAGAATCACTGGTTAAGGGGTTACTAGTTTGAGGAGAGGCCGATCCTTGCAAATACAAGTCATTCAGATGGACTCTGTGGGGTTCGCCTTCACTGAACTTGTTAATTCATCTTTAGGATTCTTGTAAAAAGAGTAAAGCAGAAAATGGCAGAGAGGAGTTTTTTTTTTTTTTAAAAGGTGAACAATTTCTTAAAAGTGGACATAATAACTAGGAATAGCTGGGGGAACCCAACTTCTCAAATGTTTTTAATTAGACCTTCCAAATTAAGGATTATTTAATAGAAAATGAATATTTTTCACCCTAAAAATTATGTGTTAATTATTTTCGGGTAGATTGCCTAAAAGCATTAGCCCCTCGGGAAAAGAAGAAGAAAGAAGACGTCCATGTTTCAAAATTTTATTATTCATTGAGAGTGCCGCCACCTTCATTTGCAAAAACAAAGGAAACTGCACTTGAGGTCTTGGCTTAGTGGTGGAAGGGACTTGTTCCTTTCCACCCCACCAGGGTTCAAACCTCCATGTGCACGTCTGTTACCCCCGCGGTGCCTTACATGCTCACTGGGTTTGCAGGATGTTTAGTGGGCCGTGAGATTAGTTGTGGTGCGCACAAGCTGGCCCGGACACCCACGTAAATAATAAAAAAAAACAAAGGAAACCCAATATTGACGTGTCAATATTTTAAACTTAATATTTTTATGTTTTATAAGAGTCCAAACCCATAATATGATGATAATTCAATCAAATGTGGATCTGACAAAATAACATACTCAATACACTTGAGTTCAACCATGAGCTAAGTCTAAGAAATTATAGGTGTAGCAAAATACCAGACATGATATACTTGGGTTTAACAGTGAGCCGATTTCAAAGAATCATGTGTTTGACAAAATACCAGATCCAATATATTTGAGTTCAACCATGAACTGAGCTAAAGGAACCGTGAGTTTGGTAAAATATCAAACCCAATACACTTAGATTTAATTGTGAGCTAAGCTTAAGGCATTATGAGTTTGACAAGTTACCAAAGCCAATATACTTGGAATCAGTTGTGAGTTAAGCTCAAGGCACCGTGGGTCTGGTGCAAAATCATATATACTTAGGATTAGTCGTGATATGAGCCGAAGGCAATGTAGGTTTGGTGCTAAACCCAATATACTTGTTTATCTATGAGGTGAGCCTAAGGCACCGTGGGTTTAAGAAGTTTCCATACCCAATATACATGGGTTCAACAATGAGCTAAGCCTAAGGCATTGGAGGTTTGACAATTTGCCATACCTAATATACATATGTTCAAACATAAGTTGGGCCTAAGGCATCGTGAGTCTGACAAGTTGTCAAACCCATCTTTCATAGATTTGGCTATGCAGCAGACCTAATTGGTCTTACAGATCCATGTTAGGACAATATGGTTCTATCTTAAGATTATCGGCATGATCTATTCATGTCAGAAATAATCATCTCTTTACACCTATAGATGTGTAAAAGGTATCCCAAAGGGCCTATCACATTTCCATCTCATTAATGCTCATTAATGAGATGTAAGCAATATTTGTCCCTCGTTAATTATATGTAAGAGATCTTTATCTCTAATTAGTATTTGTCCCTTATTAATGATATGTAGGGGATCTTTATGCCTAATTATTGTCATCAAGAAAAAATGATTCTCTAGTCCATCCACTCTATTAAAATGACAAGGTTCAAGGAGCATAAATATCCCTTGAAACCACTTAGGTAAAAGGCTCACTTTTTTTTCTACTTTCAAAGTTTATATATCTTAACCTTTAAGAGCATTAATCATAAAAAAAACAATCTTTCATTTATTACCATTTTCATTTAAAGTTACTGACTTTATCAATGGAGGATTTCTAAATCCTAAATCCTACAAAGAGAGACTATTTTACAAGTATCAGGACATTTACCATCAATTATATACTTCTTGTATTAAGAAAAATTAAATATTGACTTAAACATTTGATTAACCACTATCCAAACACCAAATAACCTTATTCCTGAGCATATTGAATTTTAAGACATCATCATATATACATTAAACATTACTTAGAGCTTACTAATTTTTCCTATGATAGATGAGTTCCATCAACTTTCTTCTTTCTTTATTTCTTTTATTTTTTTTTAGTTGATTCTCTGTTATTCTCCTTTGATTATTTGAATCTAACCTATGAACAAAAAATTGATCAATTATAGATTGTAGCTTTCTTTTAACCTCTAAAAGAAAGAAAGAATGGCTAGAAATCTTGCTTCTAAGACTAGTTATCCAATCTGATCTTATGATCAAACTACCAACATACAACGAAATTCAAAATAGATAGAGGTATAATGATACTTTTTTTATCCACTTGTCTAAGAGATTGTTGTATGATTTTAAAGCCTTTAAACATATTGCATCTACCTACTCCACCAAAATCATATTATACTTCTATTCTAATAATCTCTACTAATGATTTTGATGATTTCATTCAAGACTTGCTTATCTTGTTTGATTCTAATGCAATGTCGATTTTGCCTAACAAGGATGTATTTAGTTTTTAAGCTTTACAAATTCCAAGTCCACCATCGTCTTTGTATCGAGTGATCTAATGTTAGTTAATTATATAATGAAGTCATGAAACCTTGAGACTAGATTGGGTTTTCTATGATTGTGTCTTAGATTAATGGAGTGACTAAGCGTGACCTTGTTGATAAGATAACTTGACTTAGCCACTACTTAATAGGTTGAAAGGGTGACTTTCACACCCACATACAAAAACAAGTCTACTATAGGAATAGAGGACCACTTGATACTTAAGTAAATGAAGGAGGAAATAAGTATATTGATTAGAAAAATAATGTGAGGAATAGGAAAAATATATGAAGAGGGGAATAGGAGCAAGGGAAAAGTAATGTGACTCTATAACCTTGTGTGGTATGGTCTGGTGCTCTGAATGTAGTTTTGTATTATCGAACAAACTTACGTTTTTAAAAAAGAGTTCTTGAATGAATTTGTTTATGTGGTAAGCTAACTTATTTGTAGACCTTAGTCACGTCAGCTTATTTAGTGGAGAGTGGTGTAATAATGAAGAATAATTATTTTTTATCGCAAGTATGTTGGTTGTTATGTTTTATTGTGCCATTGGTGAAAACATCGATACTTAAGAGTGATTGAAAAGAGAGGAAGTGCCCTTTAAGAAGACACAATAGTAGGATATGGTCATTGAATAGAAAGGTGGGCCATATAAGTTAAGGAGAATGCAATGCCATATTGACTTTTTTGGAACTCGTCACTATGTATTATAATGTGTTCTAGTGATTGGACTTTTTATGGGTCAAGCCTAAAAAATAATTGTTAGAAGGCACATGATGTCGTGGATGGGGTTGTTAACCTATAGTAAATATGTTTGGGTTAACCCATGGACATGTGAGTACTAGTTTGTTTAGAATGATGGTGTAGGCCCTTCGGGCATGGATGGAATGGCTTGGTTGAGGTAAATTTGTTGGGGTTTAAACCGAATGGATTGCTTAGTCTCTCTCAACCTTTTTTTTTCCTTACACTGTCACTGTGTAAACACCATTTCCATTCTGCTTTGAAGACTAAATGTAAGACCATATAGTGTTATTAATGTAATCACATATGGATTGAGGGTGTTATAACCCAATTTTGGATCCCCAAAGTTTTTCTTTTTTTAAAAAAATCCAAAAATACTTTTGGGATAAGAAGAGATTTGGTTGAAAAACTTTTAAAAGCTCAATTGGTATAATCAGGGGTTCAATTGCAAGAAATTTGAATTTTAAAGATGAATTAAAGGGTAAATTCAAAAATTCTAAAACCAAGGATCAAGTTGGAGGTGGCATGAGAAGTTGAGGATTCAATCGAAAATCTTCAGGAATGAAATTGAGTGAAGTCCTGAGAATCAGGTTCATTTTTTTAGAGCGGTTGCTTATGTGATATTAAATTATTAGGGATTGGTTTGGTCTAAAAAAAGGGATGCAATATCATGTTGAACAACATCGTGGATTCCCTTCCACCTCTCAACAACTTTTAAATCTCACCAGTTTTGCACCTAAAGCCACAAGCCGTGACTTATATATATAATTGACTTCCTTTACCTTCAAGATTTCAAAATATGATATAAAAATATACAGCCTTCATTGTACTGTTCCAAGAAACATGTTGAAGTAAAGGCGAAGGTTGTTGCAATAACAAACCGAAGGTTTTTGTGCTCTCCTTAGTAACACTTCAAGATAGAGAGGTAATGTCCTTGGTAAAGAAAACTAAGTTTATTATAAATAAGCTAGAGTAAAAAAAAATAAAAAAATTAGAGTTTATTATTCAAATGTAATATTTTTCTATACTTAAAAACTAGTGTTTTAGTTTTCTAAATTTATACTGAGTTTTTAGAACATATTTTAGAGAACTTTCAGTCTTTCTAGACAACTTCCTACTATTTTTGAAATAAAAATAAGACATGAATAATATAATGTTTTTCTCTAGTATACAATTTTTTTTTAAAAAATGCAAGGTATTAAAACTATTTTTTTCTAACATTTTGTTATTTAATCAGTATCATAAATTTAATTTTTATTATGAATCTAATATAATTTTTTTTTATTAGGTTAACACTATAATTTGAATAAAATAAAAGAAATAGTATATAATAAAATTTTCATGAATACAAAATATGAAGATGATTATTATAAATTATGGTCTTGATTTTTTATTATAAATAATTATAATCTTGATGCATATTTTACTTTTTTATAAAATAAAATGTTTTTGTTTTCAAAAAATGAATACATTTTTTATTGAAAAAAAGAAAAAGAAGACTAGAAATAAAAAAAAATAGTTTTATATTAATGAATGGACCTAAAATTCTCATATAAAGTTGTTTAGAATTAATTCTTTATTATAATTGAATTCAATTATAGAGTTTAATTTGAATTCAATTGATAAATTATTTAAATTCACATGTTTAAAAGAGATAGAATTCAATTCATTTTGTTTCTTATATTATATTCATCCCCTTCATCTTATTCTTTAAAAGGTCTCTAAAAAAAAATACAGATATGAGTATTTTGGGGAAGCTAATTATAACGTTAATATCTCTTTTTTAGAGATTGAATTGTATATGAAATTCAATTATTTACTTTTAAAATGATTTCAAACATGAGATTTCATTGAAATCTCTTAATTAAATCAATTCAAATGATTTCAAATGGTCTCTTAATCTTGGCATAGTGAACAATGATTATTGGCATGCGCTAAGCTGCAGGCCTAATAAAAAAACTTTTCATGTAAAAAACATCTAGGCATTACTAATGTTTTTTCTAATAGATTTTTTTTAAAAAACCATTTGGGAATTAACTTGACGGGTTCAAAAACAACTCGAATGACCTGTAAAAACATAGCTTGAATCAAATTAAATATTCAAGATGAGGTTTTTTTTAAAATAAATACCAATGCATTGGATCGATTTATGTTAACCTAAGTTAATCTGAAAGTCTGCATACTAGGTTATAAGACCATGATAACCCTATAGAAAAAAAATCAAAATAAATTATGAAGCTTAATTTCCAATAAACTTAATGTTGAATGATTAAATTGAAAAAAGAATCAACTAAAAAAGAACAAAAAAATGACTTGAGTCAACCTGTAAAACTAACAACTTGAGTATGAGATTGGGAGAACCCAATATAAAACAAATTAAAATAAATTATAAAGTTTGATTTCCAATTAATCCAATATTAAAAGATAATTTTTTTAAAAAAATAAAAAATGGCATAAAAGAATTAAACCTGCTAAAATCGTGACTTGAGTTATAAGACATGGATAACTTTATAAAAAATAAACCAAAATAAATCACAAAACTTAATTTTCAATCAACTTAATATTGAAAAAAAAAATCAATTAGAAAAGAAAAAACAAATTGAGTCAACTCGTCAAACTTGCAATCTGAATCATAAGACTGAGATAACTTTTTAAGAAAGTAAATGAAAAAATATTATAAAACTCAATTTCCAACAAACCTAATATTAGAGGGTATACTTATAATAATAATAAAAAATTGAAAAAATATACTATATTGTTTTGACTTTTGAGATGAGATATTCAATAAAATACTTTTCTCATATATATATATATATATATATATATATATATATATATATATATATATATATTCATTCCGATATACCAAGTTATTCGTTACAAGTTCTGATCTTCTGGTCTCCTTAACTTATAAAGCAATAAGGTACAATCCACATGCCTGATAGCAACACGCTTCTTTAAGATAATTTTGCTAGCAACATCAAGTACCTTCATTTGTATCAATGTCTTTTATCAAGTTTACCAACTCACCACCATGTTAACATAATTATGGCGAACACTTTTATTGATGTCATCTATATCTCAATAATTTTATCATTTTAAGTTTTCTCAAATGTGACATGTATAAATTCTTTAAGATAAAATGTTCTATTATTATAAACTTTAGATGTTTTGTTTAGGGAGGAATAACTAAGAAAAAAATCAACATCGAATTTTGAATCAAATTTGTATAATTTATCTTTAGTGTTAAGAATAAAACATTTTGAACCAAAAATCTTGAAATACGAGATGGTAGGTTTCCTCTCTTTCCAAAGCTCTTAATGAGCCATTTTTAACTATGGTTTCAAGGTAACACGATTTAAAACATAATAAAAGGTGTTTACAATTTCTGCTTAAAAATATTTTGGTGTATCAAATTCATTTAACATTATTCTTTTTATTTATTAAATAGACTAGTTTTTTCTTTCCACAACCCTATTTTGTTGGGGAGTTTTAGGTGTTGAAAAGTTATGGTTTTTCTTCACAAAACGATTCAAACAAATCACTTATAATTTCACCACGATGATCACTCCTTATGTTTATAATGGAAAAACATTTTTCATTTTCAACCTTCTTTGAAAACCTTACAAATTTCTAAAATAGATTTATCTTTTGATTTTAAAATCAAAACTCATATATATCTTGTAAAATCATCAACCATCACAAACATATCTCTATTACCACTTAATCTTTTATTTATTAGTCCAAAAAGATCAATGTGTAGCAATTCTAAAGGTCTTTTAGTTGAGATGCGATTCTTGCTCTTAAACAGTTCTTACTTGTTTGCCTATTTGATGAGTATCATATAACTTTTTCTTCTTGAGTGCAATATGAGAAATACCTTTGACTAGTTCATTTTTAAGTAGTTTAGAAAGAATGTCCATGCTAATATGACTTAGTCTTCTATTCCAAATAAAACTATTATATATGTTAGCAACAAAAAAACTTTCTATCTTCATACATGCATCAATATTAATCTTATAAACGTTTTCTTTTTTATTTTCAATAAATATAACTTTATCATTTTCAAGGATTAAGCAACATGCATAGTAAAATACAATATTATAGCCTTTATCATATAATTGATTAATACTAAGCAAATTATGTTTTAAGCTATTGACAAGAGAAACCTTTTTTTTTTTATTGAAGGAGAAGATTTAACTCCAATATTGCAAACTATACAAATCTTTCCTTTTGAGTTATCTCTAAATATAATTTTTACACCGTTAATCTTGGTAATGCTTGAGAACAAAAAATAATCTTTGGTCATGTGTCTTGAGCAAGCACTATCCAAGAACCACTTCCCATATTCTTTTGATTCCTATACATATAAAAATCAAGCTGAAGCTTTTGGTATCCATAGCTTCTTGGGTCCTTTGTGGTTAGTGGTGGTTCCTTTTGGAACCCAAGTCATATTATAACTCTTGTCCTTAGAAGGACATGCATAAATCAAATGACCTATGTTTTTACAATAATTGAATGTATGATTTGGGTTATATGATTGTTTAACGAAGTAATTTTTCAAGATTGGTTAGTATACTTACTTATTGAAGCACTTAGAATAATAAAAAAAAAATCACGTCACATCTTGGAATATATCATTTATTCTTAAATTTTTATTATTCGTCATTTGGTGCAAATAGATTGGTTGCAATTAACGTCATTTGGTGCAAATAGATTGGTTGCAATTAACCTCATAAGATTCCAACAGTAACACCTTGATTAATTGCACTACTAAACAAGGCTCACAAACTAGGAAAACATAATCAAAAATATTTTTTATGATAAAACTTGAATATAATGACGAAAGGAAAAACATAGCAAAAATATTGGGAAAAGGAAATAAGAGAAGGTTGAAGAGTTATTGTTTTATGTTAATCCTTTTTTGTTATGATTTTTTAACCAAAATTGATGCAAAATTAATTTTAATAATTATCAGAATTAATTCTCACTATTTTGTCTTAATTACCTATCATAAAAGATAAAACCTGACAATTTGTTTCTTAATAACAAAATATTTTTACTTAGAGCCTGAAATTGATGTTTTCTTAAGTATTTTTGGATGATTTTGATATATTGATATATAAACAAATAATTATTTTGATATATTCTCAACTAAAAAAAATACTTTTTACAAAATCATTATGCATCATATTATCATAGGCACACTAGAAGAGCATATGGAATGCTACTTCCTGTCCAATGTTACATTTGTTATCCAAGCTTTTTTCTTATTTAATTGGGTCCAGCTAGTCTTTTGTCCAGAAAGTTGGTTTCTAAGGTCAGTATGTTTCCCATACTGATGCTTTACAAAGAAAAAGAGAAAGGAAGCTAATTGGAAAATGTGTGAAAATCAAACATATTTTTGAAATAAGATATCATGTGCATATCTATCAACTATAAGATATTTAAAAACAGATATATATCCATCAAATGTTCCATTAAAATCATGAATAACCTATCAAATGTTCCATTAAAATCATGAATAACAAAACAGTGTTGACAACAACAAAGGAACAGGGAGGGAGTTCACAGTCCCATGAATCTTTTACAGCAAGGCCAGTGTTATTATGGCAAACAGACGAGGAGAGCAGTTACTTGTGGAACAATTGCCACCAGTTTTGGCGTGCATCAAAATGTCAAGGAACTACATTCAAAATATCAAGGATTTGGTGGTACAAACCAAACATCAAAATGTCAAGGAACTACATTCAAGAACTATATAGGCCGGCCTCTAGAATGAATGCTAATGGCGGCTCTAGATGCCATGACTCTCAAGTTTGCTCTAGCTGATGAAAGAGAGATTCCTGACTGCTCTTGAGTCCCCCCAAAAGCTTCCATAAACTCTTCTCTCTGCAGCCTTAGAGCTAATGCAGTATCCTCATCTTGGCTTGGTATTCCTCTTCTTCTCCTCCCACTTGCTTCTCTGCTTACTATTAGCCGCTCAAGAGCTTCTCTTCTTCGCAATCTTTGCACCAATGGAGTATCCTCCTCGTCTTGGTTCCACATATCTCTACTCGTACTTGCATCTCTGTTTGACACTCTAGTAGAAGGCTGAACGCTTGTGTCTCTGTATGACACTCTTGAAGGCCGAGCGTTTCGGCTTCTTAAATCATTATTGGTTTTTCTTTCTGAGCTTTGATGCTCTTTCTGGTTTTTCCTGCCCGATGCCTTCTTTGCTTCAACTTCTTGAGGAAACAGAAGCTGTATTGTGTTCCAAAGAACTGTATTCACCGTACAGGATCTGCTATTGCTGCAATTCCCACAATATAACAAGGTTAATGTCAACAAATTGTCTAAATCCCCCATAACGAAACCTAGATACTAATAAATTCGAAGATAGTAATTGAATTCACCCTATCAGTTGCCTGCACTTTGGGCATTTCTTCCCACATTTATCAGCAGCAGATCGCAAACATTTCTTACAGAAACTGCAAACAAAGAGAAATCACTCCATGAATACGAATGAAACGATCCCTGCTGTATACAATATGCATGAACATAACTGTTCAAACTAACTCACATCTACAGGATCCCATATTTTAAGCCCTCATCGGAATCAAATAAAGTAATATGCCCTTTAATTGCTCTCCTATAGTAAAATCCAATGGCTAAATGAAGATCCAATTCTTACAAGGAAAGCCAAAAGGTACAAAGTCGTGTTTTCCTTTTACCTGTGTCCACAGGAAGTGGTACTAGGTTCAAAGCAAATCTCCAAACAAATCTGCCAAAAGTACCAAGAGCATTAAACCTCAATTGAAAAAAAAAAGTAATAAAGAAAGAAGAAAGAAGAAAGAAAATACAGTTGTGTATTTCAGTCGACTAAAGTCAAAACAGAAAACAATACAAGAAAAATATAAACTCTTACAGCACAAGAAAGCTCTTCTCTAAGTTTATCCATGCAAGGAAGAGCTGAGTTTGAGCAAGAAGCATCAGGGTTGTCTTTAGCTAATTTGTCTCCTCCTAATTTATTTTCTTCATCTACAGCAATTCTCGGCTCCGTCTTCTTTTTCTCACTTTCTTTTCACCCAAAACATCAAAAGAATTCAACTTTCTCAATTCTTAGCCATGAAAACTTGGAAGCACAAATAACCCAATTTCAAGAAGATAAAAGGGAAAGTACCTTTCATTACAAGTTCCTCCTCTTCGTCAAGATTTAGAATAGGTACAGGAATTGAAATCGGACTCTTCTTCTGATCCCTCCGCTTCCTAACAGACAAAGAAAATACTAAGCTTTTCCCCTTTCATTTTTTTTTTAAAAAAGAAATAAGAGAAATGAGTAAGTATTTGAAATCAAAGCTAGGATTTCCAAGTTTCCATTTTTCTCATCAAAATCTTCTTAGGAACAAAAGGGGGCACAACTTTAAGAAAATTATTTCTTTCTTTTTGGTGGGTCTTGTTGGAAATAATACCTTCTTGTATTGGTTGAAGGTGGAGTCTTGAAGTGCAAATCGGAGCGTTTCTTATGTTTGAACTGTCTTTCTGGCGTGTCTTCAACAATAAGGCTTGCGAAAAGGATAGATTCTTCGTCCCAACCAGCCATGGCAGCCACGGATTTGAATCTGGGACTGAAAAGATTCTCCATATTTTGGCTATTGTCAACTGGGTTTGATTGCATCCGGACTCTAGGACTCTCCTTTTGTTCTTCACTCACCATTTTGGAGTCTTTCTTGGTTTTTTTATTTGAATCGAGAGAAAACAATGGGAAAAATCGCTTTCCTTTCTTGAGAGAGAGGGGGTGACTGATGGAGGCCTAGGGGTGATTTGTTTCTAACGGTCAAATTTTGTTTGAACTCATTTGATATCGAGGCCTTTGCAACGGCTATAATTAAGGGCTTATGAAGGGGCAAATCTACCATGTGTGTCCTAAGACGAGTCTTTGTATTCCGCAATCTCTCACCGTCCATGAAGGATTGAGAGAAAAAAACTGATGCAATACTTTTTATAAAATATGAGTTTTTGTTTATATGTTAAAATATACCTTATATGTATTATAATCATACAAATATAAGAATGTCCAATGTAGTTTAAGGAAATAACACAAAATTGAGGTAATTATCAATTTAGAAGCAAGATATATAGTTTAGTGAAGAAAATAATAAATTATAGTAATAAAATCTAGAAACAGAAATCGAAATAGTAATTGGGATCTTGTTTGATATTATTACACTGTAATGTATTGCGATTGAATTATTGTAATGTGCTATGTTTATTAATGAGTATTTTAAAGACACTTATTTATTTTTTCTAATTATGATCTCCGACTTTTTTTTAATTTTTATGATTTTTTTATAGAATTCTTAAATAATTAAAAGTACTTTTGGATGAATTATGATGTATTAAAAATAATTTCATAGATTTGATTAAAAATAAACTATTATATCAAAACCCTTTCCATTTTGATTTGAAATTTTATGATTCTAAATCAAATTAAAAGGAAATATTAGAAACCATTTACTATAATATAAAAGGTGTGGCTCTTTTACTATAGGCACATTTACTATTCTCTCTTACATATTTCATTGTTGATTGTAATAGTGAGATTTAAAAAACTCAATTTGGTTTTTAAATTTTTTATTTGTACAATTGAGACCTTTTAAGCTCAAATTAAAGCATAATTGTATTTTTTTTGGGTGAGGGTTGAATTAAAAGATATAAAACTAAAATGAAAAATACGAATAACATAGGTGACAAAGTTGATTTTTTTTTTCTTAAGTTCACTTTCATCTTTTATTTTTTTTTAGCTATTAGGTTATCGGTCCTTATAATTTTACACAAATAAATTTTGGTACCAAACTTTATTTTCCTTTTTTTTAGTTTTTTTTTTTTTGTGGAGAAGAGAGAAGAGGTTGCTGGCTTAAAGAGATAAATTTGTTATTGAGAAGATTTAGGTCACCAAAATAGTCTATTTTTGTGTCAAAATATTCTATATGACGAGGGAGTTACTATCATGTGTTTTTTTTCCTTGAAAACACCAAAAAAACATATCTGAACTTAGAAATTTTTTTAGTTTCGAGTTGATTTTTAGTTTTGGGGGTGGTTTTTTGCGTTTTTAGAGACTATATATTGATTTAATAAGTTTCATAAAATGTTTTTAGATATTTTGAGTCAAAATAAACTTTTAGGTGAAAAATAAAAGAGCTTTGTATTTCCAGTCACACTAATAATCGGATATTAGGATTAATAGATAACATGGGGTCTATTGAGATAGAAGATGTGGTCTTTTTTATTTTGACGAAGGATGGGATGGATGACCATCTCAAGAACAAAAAAAAAAAAACAAATCCATGTGCAAGGCCTTATTTTATGAACCAGTGCTAGGTTTGGATTATCAAGCCCACATTGCATTGCTTTATTTTTTTTATATAACAAAAAACCATTTTGTTTAATTACTATTTTTTATTTTTTTATTCAAAATAAATTTTGCATTTGTGTTTTTTTCACCTAGATTTCACTTGCTCAATCTCAACTAAAATCAACATATTTGCAGTGCTAGAGTACATCAAATTATTGGATTTGGGCAATTGAATTTTCTTTCGATAATAATTTGAATTCGTTTGGAAGCCTTGAAAATTGCAAGCACGCATTGTTTTTATGTCCCCTAACCTACAAGAAAATTAGAAATAATTGCAACAATGATTTATCAACATTCTATACGATCCACAGTCCCACTCCATGTATCATCATCATCTTATCTTTGTTTTTAAGCATATCTGCACAAAAAGAATCCATCTACAAACCCATCCCTGTATTTGTACATCGTAATTAACATCAGAAGTCCCATTTCTCTTACAAGTCACGAAGACCCTTTACCCCTTGGCATAATCATCATCCTCGTACTGTTTTGCTGTACGAAAACCGTGTTCATTAATTTCCATAACCTCTTCCTAGCTCCTCCCATGGCAAATGGTTGGTTAATGGGTCCATAAAATTCTGCAATACCAGGTTCCTGAGCCCAGTGTCTGTCACTTCACAAAACCTACTCGACCAATCTGGTGGCTCAACAGCTCTGGTCCCCAAGCCCGGGGCTCGGTCCTTGGACCCAACATTTTGCTCATTCTGCCAATCAGCCACATAAGTGGCTACCCTCCTGTAGAACTTCTCCTTGAACACCTCCCACACTTGATACTTGTAGTGGTTAATAACCAAAACTCCCCTGTCAGCATTTACATACCTAAAACCCTCGCTTAAATGAAAATGGTGCACCACATTGACCAGTGTGGAATTCAATGCTTCAGGTTTCACTATACTCTTGTGTCTCTCCGGTGCTCCGAGCCGGCACGTATACCCTACCATCACTCCTTGTGGCGGAAGATGCTTGAGCCCCGACGGCCCAAAACTGTAGCACGAAGTACGTATCTCAGCGACGTTGTTTCCAGACCCCGATTGATTGCTAATCACATCATGCAAACTTAACCTCAGAGGAGAGTAAAAAAACTCATCCACGTCTATGAAGCCAACCCACTCGCACGACTCTCGTGCCCTTAGCGCGCAGTGTGCGAACCCTGCTTCCTGGGTCTTGATCCATGGCCAAACATGCCTAGAAATGTTAAAACCCGCCTGGACCAGTGACTCCATAACATCTTCAATGTCATCATCACTGTTGTTGTCGTAAATGTACCAACTCTGTACTCCAACTTGGGCATGGTACATGACCCATTCTCTTAAGAACCTAGCTTGATTGCGTAGCATGGTGCATATGCACATTTCATGTGGTTTTCGTTCCGGTGGACCAGGTTGGGGCTTCCGTTCCGGTGGACCAGGTTGGGGCTTCGACCGGAGCCCCGGGCGGGCTATTGAGTGCAATGTTCCTCTACCTTTCACTCTAATGGATGCCTTGATGGGGCTGTTGACCCTTTGTGGGGCACCCAAGACACTCAAAGGGGTTTTGCACCGTACGATCTCTTGAGCCATTGATATGACCTGGGATCGTAGCAAAAACTTGGGTCTCCTAAAATCCCAGCCGTACACACACTCAAACCTTGAAGCGTTAGAAAGTTTCTCCGGCCGTAGATTCAGCCCCTTGACAAAAACAACTGTAGTATTATCACGGTCTATCAAGGCTTCATAGACAAGCGAGTCCCACTTGTGAGTGGGTCCCGGATGGATATAGCCGCCAGATTTCAAAGCTAGCGAAACAGTGTAGCCACGTGGAATGAGTGGACACCGTACGATCTGGTCATCGACATCCTTACCGTCTATGTGATTTGGGGGCAGCCTGCGCTGCGACTGGGATGATGATTTATTAGCCGAGAGATAAACGCACAGGAGGTCCTCTTTTGTAAATAGCAGAGACGATGGGGGGTATTTTAGGAAAACTAGAACCTGGTCTGGAAGTATAACTGTTTCACGAATTGATGGTGCCGTAACCGCAGAAGAATCGCCGGAAAGTGCCTCCATCGCCGGCGTCCGCCATGTTGAGACAATTTCCGGGTGAAACTTTTCTGTTTCAAATATATAAAAAAAAAAACTAATCAAAATTAACACATAGTTAGCAAATTATTACTAAGTAATATACTAAACTTAGCAAGCTCAGTTTTTATTTGGAAAGTTTAATCCTTTTTGAGAAATGAATGATGGCAATGTGCTATAATAATTAGGAAGGTTTAAGGGAGACCCAGAAGGAAACCAACGACACACATCTTAACAAAAAAAAAAATCCCAGAAAACAAAATTTAATAATTAATCCCAAGATAATTAACTATGTAAGGTAATAACTCAAATATTCAATAGGAAAGAAAGAAAAAAAGATTATTACCTCCAAAGAAGAAGAAGCGAAAAGTGGAGAAAGTGAAGCCAGAGAAGAGAACACAAGAGAAGACAAGAAAAAGAGTGCACCAAAAGAACCTGTTCCATGAAACAACATCTCGTTTCCTACGGTCTTTCATCGCTGCAAACTCTGCTGTTGCTGCTCATGAAACCACCAACAACAGTAGAAATAGCTAAGATGCTGCGAAACAAGTCCTCCAAGAAAAGCCTGACCTCGTTGCTTATGCTCATTCATATGGATATATGTATATGTAAATAAATAAGAGGTTAGTGTTTTGGTTTATGGGTGTGTGTGTGTGTTCAACTCAGTGCTTGAAAGGTAATAGGAAAGTTATTTTGTGGGAGAGAAAGTGGGGAGAGAGAAAATGAGGAAAGGGGGGTGAGTCACGATGATGGGGGAGAGAAAGAGACGGCTTGCTTCTCTAATCTAAAGACCTTGCCGTTTCTACCGTTCATGTCGGTTTTTTTGCGGTCGTTAATACTATCATTTCTGGGTGCTTTCCACTGTTGCGCTTCCCTTTTCATTAGAAGATGAACAGCCAATATCATGCTGCCACGTCATTGCAATCTATCCTTTTTTGGGCATATTTTCTTGATTAACTGCCCATCTACTGAGAACATTGGATAGATGTTGTGGTCACCGCTTCCCTGATGAATAAAAAGGCAAAAGAAAAAAAAATGTATTTAAGAAATTGTAAGATCTAACAATTTCTGCCTATTAATTTGTACAATTACTATATCTAACGGTTATCATTTGCAGTAAGGGCAACTGCTAGACCAAAAGCTTGTATGTTTTCGTACTTTTAAAAGAAAAATATATACCACAAGTAAATTAAGTTTTTCATTATGCTTTTTTATATTGGTTATTCATTTTATTTACAAAAATTACAAGTTAATGATTAATTTTTTTTATTAACATGGATATTTGGATTAACTTGCGTATACCTCGATTAATTTTATAGGTCTTGAAATTAAACTTATATAAATCTTTAATGACCTGAAAGAACTCAAACTTGTAATTATTAGGAAGTAAACTTAAAATTTGTCTAGAAAATACTTAATTTTATACTAAAAAAATAACTTTTTTTTTTTTAAATAGCTTTAGATTAAATTTTTTTATTTTTATTATTTTGATGTGATGTTAAGAAAAAAATTTAAAAAATATTATTTTTATAAATTTGAAAATAAAAAACATTAGGAAGCGCAAAGAGAACGGTAAAGGCAAGCAGATGAGGTGGGAGCAACGTGGTTAGGTGTAGTAGAATGGAAGAAGATGGGATACTTTTGCAGCATATAATGATGTTTGATACCTTTCGTGTTAATTAGTGCTAACATCTGGAAAATAAAAGATATGATAGGATATTCAATTACCATCCTACCCCACTGATTCAACTCCCCGTCTCCCCCTATCTTTTTCCCACGTGGGTCCCATGTGGAAGCGCCGCGCACCCTCTAAACTGTGCCACGTCATGTTAGCTGGCAAATGATGCCCGTCGTCTTTGAGACGCTTCTCTGGAACAAGAGAAGAAAGAATTCACTGTCCAGTCCCATCCTTCTCGGCTGATCTTGTGGGCGTCGACAGGTTGCCTAGAACAACAAGATGGTTCTCACAAACCTGATGTTACTGAAGGGTTACATCATTTTTAATTTTAATTTTATAAAATTAATTAAAATACATTCAAGTTAATTTAAATATTCACATTAATCTAGAATTAAATAGATTTTTTAATTTAATTAAACTATTATATATGCCAAGAAAAGATATTAAAAAAAGTCACAAAAAAATAATAATTGAATCAAACTATGAAACTTAATTATAAAATAATTTAATGTTAAATGATAAAAATTAAAAAAAAAAGATCTTAATCAACTCGTGTTAACTCGCTTAACCCGTAATTAAAAGCACATGATTAGGATAACTTTGCATAAAAGAAAGTGAAAAAAAAATAAGCATGAAAACAAATTCCTAAAAAATTAAATATTAAAACATAAAAATGAAAAAATAAATATATAGGTTTTTTATATATATATATATTTTATGATATAAAAATTTATCAATTACAAATCAAAGTATTTATACTTGTATTTAATTAATTAAATCGATATTTGATCAAGAAATAATTAAAATTAAGATATTTGATCTTGCAAAACGAGCCATATTCTTAGCTTTGTTTATTAATTATGTTCCTTATAATGTTAGTTTTATTTAATGAAAAAACCATATGTGCCAATAAAAGGTAAAAAAAAGTTGTAAATGAAAGTGACATGAATCAAACCATGAAGTTCGTTCATCCATAAACCAACCTTATGTTGAATAACAAACTGAGAAAAAAAAAAGCAATAAAAAAAATAGATCTAAGTCAACTCGTGTAAACGTGTTAACCCTGCAATCATGGGCACATAATTAAGATAACCTTAAAAGAAATTTTTTTAAAAATAACACAAAGACCAATTCCAAAAAAAAATGTTGAATGATGAAAAACATTAAAATATTTGATCTCGTACACATGTCATGTACTAAGTTGTGCTTAATAACTATGTTTCTTAGAATATTTTTTATTTAATTAAACTATTATATGTGCCAATAAAGAGTATAAGAAAAGTCACGAAAGATAGCTAATTGAATCAAACTATAAAGCCCAACTATAAAATAACTCAATGGTGACTGATGAAACTAAAAAAAAATAATTAAAAAAAAATAAGATATTGATCAACCTGCGTTAACCCGTTAACACCATGACCATGAGCACATGATTGAGATAACCTTATAAAAAGAAAAGTAGAAAAGGGCATGAAGACCAATTCTTAAAAAATTAAATGTTGAAGGATGAAATTGAAAAAAAATATTAAATCTTAAAAAGGACCAAAAATTAAATGAGCAACATATTAATCTTCAAAACTCATAATCATGATCATGAGGTTGAGATTTACTGTGTAGAAAGAAAACAAAACAAAAAAAAATCTCAATAAAAATAATCTCGAGGCATGAAATTGAAGACAAAATAATTCTAAAAAAATTCAACAAAGAAAAGAGTCAACTAGGGTTAATGCAATAACCTAACAACTATAGACATAAGAATAGGATAACCCCATTGAAAATAAAGTGAACAAAAAAAAACACAAAGACCAACTCTAAAATAAATAAATGTTGAAAGATGAAACAATTTTTTTTTAAAAAAGAATTAAAAAAAATCAAAGTCAACCAATGTTAACCCTCAAAATTCGTGATCGTGGTCATAAGACTATGACTGACAGCGTAAAAGGTAAACTAAAAAAACAAAAAATAAAAATTCAAAATAAAAATAAGGCATGAAACTGTAATTTAAAATAAAAACAACAAAAAACCTAAGTTAATTCGGATTAACCTATCAACCTCACAAACATGGGCATATGATTTAGATAATCTTATAGAAAGAAAAGTGAAAAAAAAAAAGCACGAAGACCAGTTTCACAAAAATTAAATATTTAGGATGGAAATGAAGAAAAAAAATCAATCAAAATAAGATAAAAAAACAAAAAAAATAGCAATAAAAAAATATGGACTAAGTTGAATATGAAATATAAATAGTAAAGCACTCCTATACTTTGGCCAACCACTCCTGCTTTTTATTAATATTTTTTATTTATAGTAGATCAAATTCACTTTAAATTCAATTGATTATAATAAAAAATCAAAATAAAAGGATGGAAAAGCCCATTGCAAGGAGGTTTATTTTTTGTGGCTTCCTATATTAGTTTAGTTTAGAAAATGAAAATGGCCCCTCCACCTAAGTTATTCGTATTTTTTTATAAGGCTAATTAATTCATTGCATTGTTAATAACGGAAGTCAAAAGTCATTTTGTCCCTTATCATTTTGCCAATGACTAATGTGTTTCTATATAAATATCGAATTACCCTTTAATTTTTAGACTAATGGCTTTTTAAAAGGTCAAAATGGAGAAAATATTTTTCATTGCCACAATATGTTTCCCATATAATTTAGTTTATGTTAATATATACACAATTTAGTTTATTGCCATAGTACTTTCCTAGTATAATTTCTTCTAATGGGCCAATAAATGGTACCTCTTATTTGTTTTATTCTAATAATAAAAAATCTTCTTTCATGCTTAGTATTTTTTTTTCAAGCGATATTATCAATTTGTTTAAAAATACTAGGTTATTTCTCCCCCTATATTATGAGTTGGACCAAAAAATTTCCAAACTTAAAAAAATAATATCTAGACCACATAAAACTTTTTCATATTTGTCACACCTTGACATCGTGGCGACCAATTAAAAATTATTATTCAATTGAAAAAATAAAAAATATTTGACTTCTTGTTCTTTTAAGGGAAATGTCTTATTCAAGGAGTCACCATTTAATATTATGGTTACTAGGAACCCTAACTGGTCAACATAGAGTGTATGATATGGGACTGGTTATGCGAAAGGAAATATACTATCACCCCTTAAACGTCATACCTGAAACAAATTGCATTGCTGGTTTTGTCTTAAATTGCTAAATGTTTATTTTTGTTCTATTCTTATGGTCTTCCTATAATATTCATGACTCTGGTGTTAGTGAATATTCACCTATGAATATTTCCAACTCTGGTATTGGTAAATATTGCGCAACCTAAAAGGTACGGTATTCTTGACTCTGGCACCAGTAAATAAATATGTAAAATTCTGTATTAAAAGAAACAAAAACTATTTTTTTCTTTTTTTATCAATATTTTTGTTATTTATGCAGCTCGGTCTCAAAACTTAAAAAAAAGGGTCGGATCACTAGTCCAAACCAGTGACCCGACTGACCATTATTGCACGCTTGTGTGCACAGTTCATGCATGCATGCAACAGTGACCAGTTAATTATTTTAGCAAGCAAGGAAGAAAACTTACCTGGGCGTGCTGCTGCTAGAGGCGAAGTCAAGGGAGATGGTTGGGCACTGCTTGAGGTTGTCAATCCAACCTCCTTGTCACGGAGGAGATCTTCCAAACTGTTGTTGTACTTGAAGATGAAGATAACGATGATTGAGGGCTGGCCTACTAAAATCATTTTATTCTCCCTTGTTTTCCTTTTGTTCTTCCCCTAGTCTTCTTTTTGTGCTCTCATTGTATGTACTGTGCTCGTCCGTTTTCCTTCTCTCTTTACTAGTTTTTTTTATGCTAGTACTGAGGAAGGATGTCCACAACCATGGTTGAGGAGAAACAACTGTTGTTGCTCATGGTGGCTGCTGCTCAAGTAACTGAAATTCATGCTTCCATTATTGAGAAAAGAAGGCTGCTGCTAGAAATGCAAGGGTGTAGATGATGTCGACCGCTATTGTTTCACCGCCCCCTCTTCTTTTTTTTTTTTTTTTTTATGTTTCACTCTTTTAGGGTTTCTGATAATGGACTCCCTCTATGTTTTCTTGTAATCCCCCTCTAGGTTTCTTGTAATGCCCCCTTTTTTGGCATATATTGATATATCTATTTATAGTACAAGAGTTCTATCGTTTATGAGAAATAAAATTTCAATCAAACTCATTCTTTTCTTTAATGTTGAATTTGATTAAGAATCAAATTCGAAAACAGATAATTATCATTATCTTAAAGATAAGGATAGAATGACTAAAACACATTGTAGGATTTAATTTTCACGCAGGCTATCAAATCATATTTTTTATCAAAATAAATTTTTAATTTGACATTTTAAACTCCATAAAATTAAATTAAAAGCTAATGGGTCAAAATTTAGTTTACAACAATATTATCATTAAATTCGGTGTCATACCCTCAAGAGAGCTTGATGTCGAGGCGACCCTTCTTGGTAGCAGAGATTGATGTTGGGGTCTTTGTTTTATGAAAAAGGGAGTCGCCACCTAGTATTATGGTCACTAGGAAACCTAACTGGTCTTTTAGAGTTTCTAAGGCAAGAGACTGGTTGCGTAAAGGGAAGGTTTTAGCACCCCTAGTACGCCCTACCTAAGGTAAGCTGCTTGGTGTTTGATTTGCCTTATAATTGCTATGGTGTTGATGTTCTATAATCCCATCAGTTTTCTAGGATAAGTCTGCTCTGATGAACAAACTTGGGTTCAAAGTCTAAGGGAAAGAACCCCTGGCCAATACGGATCATACCTTTAGATATGTATGTAGAGTGCCAAAGAGAAACAGTGCAGATCTCTTGAAGTCTATGTTTGATTTGAAATAAATTCAGAATTTATGAATTTAGAGACAGCTAAGATAGAAATCTAAGGAGATTCAATGTGCTTAAGAACTCATTTTTTCCTTAGTATTTCAAGTGTTCGCGACTCGTAAATCGCAAGAGAAAAAAGGGAAAAAAATTTAGAAATCTAAGGAAATTCAAGGTGCTTTAAAAGCCCATTTTTGCCTTAGTATTTCAAATTTTCATGACTCTTAAATTGTGGAATCAAAATTTGAAATGTCCCCAATTATAATTGAGGATTCTTTTAAGGGTACACAATTAAATTGCTCTAAATAAAATTTTAGGCATAAATCGACCCTTCCATTAAAAATAAACAAGTTGTATTCCTATTAACAATGTTTTGGACATTTACATTTTATAGGTTTATTTGCCCTTGTATTATTAAGGGATAATGACTTTGTCGTTCCTAGAAAACATTTTGATATTTACCACATGAGGTTTCTTTATCTAAATATTAACAGTGAACAATGACGCAATTATTTCCAATAATATTTTGAATATTGAACCCCTTTTGAGGTTTATTTATCCAAACATTTGTAGTGAATAATAACAAATTATTCCTAATAATATTTTGGATATTAACTCCTTTGGGGTTTCTCTATCCAAACATTACTAATGAATAACAAATTATTCCTAATAATATTTTGGATATTTACCCTTTGAGATTTCTTTATCCAAACATTAATAGTGAATAAAAACAAATTCCAAAAATAAAATATAAGATTTTTATATTTTTGGAATATTGGCCAACACCCTTTGGAACTTACAAACATGTTGTAAAATCCAAGATGCAAAGAAATAATTTTTTGTGTTTAAGAAATCCATGCTAAAACACATTTTTTGAAATCTCGAATATTTATTTTTTTAATAAAAAAAAATTTAAAAATATGTTAGGGTATTGGCCGTATGCAACACACAAAAATATTTTTATATTTTGAAACAAAACTATTTTATAACAACAATTAAATGCAAACGTCCAGCCCGAAGTTAGCAAAACAAATTTATAAGAACAAACTGTCACATGGGGTAAAGTCCTGAAACTAGCATTTTTGAACTAAAAAATGATTAATCGCTATTATCCCAAAAATGTAACATTTTGCATTTAGGTGTAGTGGCAGCAACATTTTAAACTCCAAAATTCCGTGAAGATTAGTAGCAGAACTCCAAACTACAAAAGTAATGTTTTTGAACTCAACATCCTATGCTAGTTTCGGTGCCTCACAACCCATCCTCTGGTATCCTAATTAAATCTGTCATGCTTGTGAAAATAAAGAAACCTGAGGGAGTATGCTTTTATACCATGTGTTAAAGACTAAGCTAAAAAGGGTCAGCGGCCAGCTATCTTGTAAAGGGAAAACGTAACCTAACGATCTGCAAAGAAAATTAATCACCTTGCCTAAAAAAGGAATTTCCCTCACGTTTTCTACTCTTCCTTACGCACCTATAAGCCATAACTATTCCCCTGCAATATTCCAGTTGCACAGAGACGCTCAAACCAAAGGAAGGCAAGGATGACGACAACCCCTTTAAAACCTATGGTCTCTTACAACCATCGGAACTGGAAGGCTAAACCAGCCTTTCGACTCAAATCCTAAACATAGCATGACCCATCATTTTCGACAAAGAGGAGCAAGTCATTTACTTCTGAAAGCTAAACATTTGAAAACCAAGGGTACCACAGAAAGTGTTGCTCCAGCCCACCCTTTTTCTAATCCCTGGCACTACCATGGTGGTTTCATACGAGAAGGAAAGAACTTAAAGAGGGTACCTTTATACAGTGTATATCAAAGACACTAAAACCAGAGCCAGCAAATCAAATGGCCAACTATTCACTTTCAAAGCAGCGAAAGGAGAGACATACTCCAGAACCAGCCAAAGTATCTCCTCAAATGCAAGATAACCCTCTCTCGTTTTCTCTTCCCCATCTGGACAGAGTTTCATTTAGGAGCCAAAACTCATCCTACGCAACATTCTAATGCAGACATTCAAACAAAGGAATGGAAGGATAATGAGGATCAAGGGCGGAGCTACGATTTTTTTCTCCCCTCTCATCCTAGCCATCTGTATTAGGGGTAAAATCCCAGCCCTTAAATGGCCCCTTCGTCTTCTTTCAACAGAACGTACACGGCCATTCCCTTGCCAAAATTGTTTTATTTGCAGCTGCAGACCTGGTGTACAATAAGTGGCACTCGTACACACCAAGCTGGCATGAGGACGCAAGGACGAGGGGATGAAAAAAAACCAGCAGGAGCGGCTGCAGAGGAGGGAAAGAGTGGCAGACGGGGAGGTACTGTTATGAGAAAAAACAAATAAACAGTGCCATAATGGGGTTGTTGAAAAACGGTGTCGCCTCTTTTCTCAGCTGAAGAAAGTAAAAACAACAATGACGGCGTCGTTTGTTGTTGAAAACATAAGGCAAAGGTAAACACAGCAGCAACCACGTAATTCAGTGTGGTAGATTTTCTAATCCTATCCCTATTTTTTTCTATTTTTTCCAAAACCCAGCCAAGTTTTTTTCAATTTTTATCTGTAATTAACTCCCTCACTTCAGTTTTTTTTTCAATTCAGTCCTGCAAACTTGGGGGGGCTGCAATCCTTCCTGCGGTAGAAAAGTTTTGCGGCAGAATTTTGCTGCAGAATTTTCACTTCCTCATAAGATATTCAAACGTGAATATCTTGAGCTTCTGATATCGAAATCAAGAGATTCAAAAACCCAAATTCATCTACACCTGTAGGACTACAACTTTCATGAAGGATTGGAGGTGAGATAAAATTGTTTTACAGAACAGAATCGGATCGCAATCTGGTTGGTAAAAATGGTCTCCTGATCTGGTAAAAAAACTGACAAATGTCGAGCATCCTGATATGACTGAGAGTATAACCTAAGAATAAAAACTAGCAAAATTGTGATGGAAGCAGAAGTTTTAGTGCAACTGGAGTCAGATTCCTGCTCACAGCTGAATTCTCTACTTTCACGTCAGATATTCAAACAAGAATATCTTGAGCTCTTGATATCAAAATCAAGCAATTCGAAAGTCCAAATTCATCTATGCGTCCAGGACTACAACTTTCATGAAGGATTAAAAATGAGAAAAAATCATTTTTGAAGTACAAAAATTGGCTGCAACCTAGTTGGTCAAAAAGGATCCCATAATTTAAATCAGGAAACTGACAATGCCAAACATCCTACTTTGATTGAGAGTTTGCCATACAAATAGCGAGCCCTAGGACCCAATAAAAGTGTAGGTTAATTTTTCAACGTGTCATGAGTGACAAAATATGGCCGAGATGGTTGGATATTGCATGGAACCAGATCAGAATCAAAGCCTAAGTTGAAACGAAAAAATTACGGCAACGGCAGAGCCATTTTTTAGTGTAGCTTCTGAGGGTTTTATCTAACTTTAGAGACCAGATAGAAAAGGAACAAATTTAGCATTTTAAAGACTCTTAATTAGCCTAAGAATCCTGACAATTTTGGCAGCAAAGGGGAAGGATAAGGAGAGCATATGCTAGCTGAAACATGGTCCGAAAAACATTTTCTTTTCCTTTGTTTTTGTCAATCTCCCAGCAACCTTGAACTAAACTCGTGGATATACACCATCTCCATTAGCATGTATGGCTCAAAAAAATAAGTAACAACATTCGGTACAACAAATAAAATTTAAAAACTCTCAACCCAACTTTTTATCCATCCAGAGATTCAAATTAAATGGTGTGAACGTTGCTTTAACATGATCTTATCAACTTTGACAAGTCCAAAGAAAAAAAAAACTCATGTTAATCTAGGTCATGAACTCCACTAGGTTCAATTATTATTTTTATTATATGATAAAAAATATATAAAAACCCATTCAAAATCAATCAAATATTAAAAGATAAAATAAAATAAAATAAATAACCCAACATTGAATGATAGAATAAGAATAAAAATCAAAAGACAAAAAAATCCAATTAGACTTTGTGGCCAAGTTTATTATTTTTTTTTAAAGGGGCTAACAATGTCATCCATCCCTTTTTTAAAAAGAAAAAACAACATCAAACAATCTGAAATTTTAGGGGCGAGTTTTTTAGGTTGAAATCGATATTACAACCCAAAAAACCCACCCTTTTAAATTTCAACCCGCCAAAAATCACCTAATAAACAACATACAAACTATCCTAAATCATCTAACAACCCTAAAATAACCTACAATTGCCTAATAAAACCAAGTTCAAGCATATCAAGAAAATCAAAATGGAACCCGGTTTTCTTCTTGAGGCATGGTTACAGACAAACCCAAAATAATCGAACTCCTCTCATCAAAGAGAACCTTTTAACACAAGAATGATGAGTTTAGTGAACGAAAAGTGGACAAACTAACCACCTTCTCTCTCTTTACTGTTTTTAGACGAGTTTCTTTCTCCTCCCTTTAACTCAAGGATTAAAAATGAAGAAAATAAACTTTTAGACCAAAATAAAAATTGTCGTTAATATGTGGTTAGCCGTATATTTTCTTTTTGTTTTACATTTTAGTCCCTTATCTTTCAATTTTTACTATAATTTCTTCTAATTAGGCTATTGAAGCATTTAATTGAAAGAAAGAAAAGGATCAAAAGTAAATAATAATAATAAAAAACTTTCATTATTCATATAAATAATAAAAACAACTCCATCTATTTTAGTTGTTTTGTTAACTTGTTGTGTCATTCATTTATTTTGACAAAGAAAAAGGGACAAGTAATTATGAAAAAAAATTAACATCACAGCTATAGGTGTGAATGAAAGGGGGGGGGGGGGGGAGTTGCATACAAGTAAGATAAAAAAAAATGGCTATGGTAGCTTGCCATGAAAAAAAAAAAAGATTAGTGTTGTTTTGATCAAGTTTTTTTTTTCTATTTAATTTAACCTAATATTAAACTAACAATAATTACTAAAAATATTAAAATGTTGAAATGTGTGCTGGTACAAAACATCTTTTTTTGGGAAATAAGATTAAAACTACCCTTTTTCAGTAATAAAGTTTTAAAAATGCCTTATTGTGAAAAAAGAAAAACTCCAAATTAAAATACTTTGAGGTAATGCTTATCTTTTGAGGTTTTTTTTTTCCTGTATGATAATATTTTGAAACCTCAATTCACTAAATAGTATACTTTTAAACTTATTTATTATAATACAATACTCTTTACAACGTATGTATCGAACACAATTAATTAATATGACCTGGAAATAAAATAACAATAGTACAAGATTATTTCCCAACAATGTTAGATTTCAATATTCTTTCCTTTTCACATTTCATTTCTTTACCGAAACAACTTTAACATTTTTTTTATGGCAGAGTATCACCCCTTGACTCGGGTTTCTCTATTTTCTTTTTACCTATATATACCTAAAGTTTTAAGTTTTTCTTCTCAATAATACAATTTATTAAGAGTTTGTAGGATTTATAATGATTAATAAAACTATATTATATAACATTTTTAGTAGTACTTGAAAATTTTATTTTTCATCAATTCCTATAATGAAATGGTGTTAGTTGTAGCTTGATAAAAAAATTAGTTGTTCTCTTAGTAAATTTTCATATCTTGTTATATCAAGTGTAATATAGCATAATCTTTTTAATAACAAATCACTTATGTATATGAGAAATGTAATTATTTATTTGAGAATTAAAAAAAAAGGATTATCTATATGGTGTGAAAAAAAAAAAACAGGTATGGAAGAAGTCATTAACTACTAGTAATTGTTTTGTAAAAACTGAGAATGTTTTGGAAATTGATTCTTGATCTACTTTATCTATTTCATTTAAGTATATAGTGCCAGTACACTAGATGTCAATGTAATGCATGAGAACTAACACCACTACTAATGGTCGACAATAGCAGGAGCATAAATAGATAGCACAGAACTAAAGGATGAATTCTTTCCAACTTAGAGAGATTAATGCAAAAGATTTTTTTTCCTAACATGTAGCCTTATGTAACATGAGTAATTTTGATCTAATCATTGCGTCAAACTGAAAGTTTTCTAAGAGTCTCCAAATGCTCTATTTTCTATAGGGTTAAAGTTTTATAGACATCTAAGATCGAGAAGGCCTTCAAATGAGGCTTAAAAATCAGTATTTAAGCCCTGTTTGTTTGCTGGAAAGTAGTTTTTTTTTGGAAAGTGAATTCCGGAAAAGTGAATTATTTTCCGATGTTTGGTAGTGTAATGAAATATAAGTTGGAAAACACTTTCCAGTGTTTGGTTATGTCATGGAAAATGAGCTAGAAAATAATTATTAATGTTTTATTTTTCTCAAGTTTATTAAAATAATAAGAAACAAATCTTACAAATTAAAAAGTTGAATGAGAATGAAATTGAAAAAAATATATAATTTCATAAATTATCTCAAATAAAATAAATAATGATCAAAATAATAGAGATCAAATCTAAAAAAAAAAAGATGACGAAATTAAAATAATAATAATTCACATTTCATAAATTATTTCAAATAAAACAAGTAACAATCAAAAGAATGAGCACCAAATTTGATAGATAAAAAATTTCAATAAAAAAATGATAAGGAAAAAGCAAATAACAATTATAAAAATAAAGGACCAAAGTTAATATAAATATTAAATTTTAAGAGATGAAATTGAAAAATAAATATTCAAAACAAAATATATATCGCAATCAAAAGTTTGAGGACTAAATTTGATATAATCAGTAAATAATATGACATTTTAAAGTTTTTCACAACTTTTGAAAAATATTTTTCGCTTAAATTTTTTAGGAAAACACTTTCCTGGAAACCAAGCCAAATTTTTTTTTGACAGGAAAGTGTTTTTCGTTGACCAACTTTCCTAATGACAAACAACATAGGAAAGTTTGGAAAGTGATTTTCCGAAAATCATTTTCCGGGAAACAAACATAGCCTTAGGATTTGCCATATTTTCCTAATTCATTTAAGATTTTTTTTTCTATTTCATTTAAAACTGTTTTAATTTATCTTTATCCTTATCTTTATTTATGATGTTTTTCCTAGTATACAAGCAATATTAAAGAAATGTTTTTATTAAAAAAATAACGAGTACTAATATTACAAATAAGGTTACTGTGGCAGTGACATTATCCAGTAGAATTATGTATTATTTATATTTATTGGCATTTTAATGTTGTTTTCATCTATATTATATGATAATAAATAGGATTGGACTGAGGTATTTTTACCACTCCATACCAAAATATCTAACTCTATTACCTCCATCTGCCTTTAATCTCATCAAGTCAAGGAATTTCTCAATTTGATAATATCTAGGTACTTGATTAATTGTTTTTCTTGAAAGCGATTTTTAAAAAATAAAACCAAAGAATAAAAGAATTACATCTCCATCTACAAATCATGAAACTATAAAATAGTTAATAATTTTCAAATCTATGTATAAATTCATAAAAGGCTTAATCAATCATCGGATTAAAATTAAAAAATTATATTGAGAAATAAAATTACAATTCTATAAGTTAAAATAAGGTTAAAAATTATAGGGTTGATGGGTGCGCACCAATTAAATAGGAGTGAATTTTGTTCACCTTTTAATTTGACTTCAATCAAAATCAAATAAATTATGTGTAATGGATTGGATAAAGTTGTCATCCCTAAAAATGATGTAGTTTAGTTAAAACCTATA
This sequence comes from Populus davidiana, assembly GCA_030145905.1. Lineage (NCBI taxonomy): Eukaryota > Viridiplantae > Streptophyta > Magnoliopsida > Malpighiales > Salicaceae > Populus > Populus davidiana. The sequence goes on along the minus strand of CM057789.1, from coordinate 34,888,967 downwards.
AAAAGCTATCAAAGTTACACAATGTTTTTTTATTTATATAAAATCACTAATCAAATTATTAGTTTCGATTCTTTGATTAACATGTTTTCAACTTGCTCTACTTTGCAATGTTTCAATATTATTAACTTTCGTTATTTAATTTCATGTGTTTCAAAAAAATACATCAAAAAATCCGTAAAAACGATGCGTTTCGTGCATAAATATTTATTATATTAGTTTTAATTCGGCTCTCTCAAAAGAAAATTTCTAGTTCCACTAGTTATCAAAAGGGTATTTAAAACCTTAATGGAGGTAACGAGAAACAGAGGAATAAAGAGTTCTTTCTCGTCAAAAGACTGGAAAGTTATATATAAAAAAATAAAAAATAAATTCGGATTGGACAGGATTGGGCCTAGCTCAAGGCTGCTGCTGTTGCGGAAATGGTCCAAAATGGGTTTAGGTGCAGAACCCACATGGAATAAGGTTCGAAATGGACCGCGTTTCATGATTTTGCCCAACAAATCAAGAGCTAATCTTTGTTATTTATGTAGTTAAGCACAAATTATCTAGGAGTACTAAATCTTTTTACTAACTTTTGCTTATTAAGTAACATGAGACATGGAAAGAATTTTAGATTATGAAATATAAAATTACCATATTTAATTGGGATAATTATAATTATAAAATTGAATCATTAGTAAAACACAAATTGGGTGATGCCACGTCACTTGGTTAAAAATTATAGTAAGAACATCAAGCAGCTCTAGCATTATCCAATCTATATATATAATACAATAATAAAAAAGACTAGCTAGTAGTAAGAATGAGGGTATAAGGAGAAATGAGAATTACTTTTAAAGCGTGTGTTCTAAATTTCAAAGGGTTAAAATCAATATTCAGAGAAATAAGAATCAAATTTCAAAGAAATGAAATTAATTAATAGTAATAGCTTATGGATTAACTTTTAGTGAGAATTAATTAGAGAATGGAAATTGATATAAATAATTATATGGGAGACAATTTTGTGATATTCTAGAGTGTAAGAATCAGTTGTCACATAGAAGATCTTACGTTTCAAAAGTGTCTTTATTATTGAGTTTAATATTTTTTATTTATCAAAAAAATCTATCTCGTGAAAAAACACTTAAACACAAGAATTTATGAAAATTCAAAATTAATTACAATTATTAGCAGTCCTGAGTCACTCTTCATCAATAGAGATTCCAATGGAATCCACGAAACCTTCAAAATTGAAAGATATTAAGGCCCCGTTTGTTTGCTGGAAAGTAATTTCCTTTTGGAAAGTGAATTTCGGGGAATGTAAATTCCGAGAAAGTATTTTCCGATGTTTGGTAGTATAATGAAAAATAAGCTGGAAAACACTTTCCAGTGTTTGGTTATGTCATGGAAAATGAGCTGGAAAATAATTTATTAACATTTTATTTTTCTCAAGTTTATTAAAATAATAAGAAACAAATCTTACAAATTAAAAAGTTGAATGAGAATGAAATTGAAAAAAAAATATAATTACATAAATTATCTCAAATAAAATAAATAATAATCAAAATAATAGAGATTGAATCTAAAAAAATTTTAAAAAAAAAAGATGAAGAAATTAAAATAATAATAATCAACATTTTATAAATTATTTCAAATAAAATAAGTAATAATCAAAAGAATGAGGACCAAATCTGATAGATAAAAATTTTCAATAAAAAAATGATAAGAAAAAAGCAAATAGCAATTATAAAAATAAGGACCAAAGTTAATATAAAAATAAAATTTTAAGAGATGAAATTGAAAATAAATATTAAAAACAAAATATATATAGCGATCAAAAGTTTGAGGATCAAATTTGATATAATCAGCAAATAATGACATTTCTAAATTTTTCACAACTTCCGGAAAGTGTTTTCCCCCAAAATTTTTAGGAAAACACTTTCCTGAAAACCTAGCCAAATTTTCCTTTTGTTTACAGGAAGGTGGTTTCCTTTTGGAAAGTGAATTCCGGGGAAAATGAATTCCTGGAAAGTGAATTCCGGGAAAGTATTTTCCGATGTTTGGTAGTGTTATGGAAAATAAACTGGAAAACACTTTCCAGTGTTTGGTTGTGTTATGGAAAATGAACTGGAAAATAATTTATTAATGAATTAAATTTTTTTTCAAGTTTATCTAATATATATAAAATATTTAATCACTTACAATTGTCATAACCCAATTTTGATCTTTTTATTTTTATTATTTAAAAAAAAAGATGATGAAAAATAAAAATAAAATAAATGAAGGATGAATTAAAATTTGGGTTAAGGGCAACATGATTGGAAGTTTAAAGATTTAATTAAACTCTTGACTAGTTTAATTAATTAAATCAAGGGTTTAATTGGAGAATTGATTTAATTAAATTTTAGATTATTTTAATTAATGAAATCAAGAATTTAATTGAGTTTGAAGACTTAATTAAACTTTGATTTAATCAAAAACCCATTATTTAAATAAAATAAACAACTCTTTGCATTTTAATTCACTGCTACAGTAGCAGCGAATTATAATTCAATGCTACAGCAGTGAATTATAAGTCGCTGCTACAGGAGTGAATTATAAGTCGCTGCTACAGTAGCATTGCCTTTTAATTCGCTGCTACTGTAGCAGTGAATTAAAATGCGATGCTACTGTAGCTGTTAATTAAAATTCACTGGCAGCGTCTGCTAAGGAAAGTATTTTCCTTTCTTTATCAGAAGGAAAACACTTTCCTACGGGGAAAGGGAAAGTTTAAGTTGACTGGAATTGGAAGGAATTGGTTTTCCTTTGACTTATTTTCCTGATAGTCACCAAACATGGGAAAGTGAGGAAAATGAATTCCGGGAATTCATTTTCCTTGAAACTAACAAAGCATTATTGGAAAGTGTTTTCCATTTACCAACTTTTCTAATGGCAAACAAACACAAGAAAGTTTGGAAAGTGATTTCCCGGAAACCACTTTCCGGAAAACAAACACAGCTAAAGGGAAAACACTTTCCTGAAAACCAAACCAAATTTGTTATTGACTAAAATTGACTGGAAAGTGTTTTCCGTTGACCAACTTTCCTAATGACAAACAAACACAGGAAAGTTTAGAAAATGGTTTCCCGGAAACCAGTTTCTAGTAAACAAACGAGGCCTAAACTAGTCTTTTCATATAAATTTTAAAATTTTATAAATAATATTTAAATAAAAAGGTTACATTTCAATTCATAATCTACATCTTTCGAATATATTTTTTTATATGCCCAAGTGAATTTTTTATATGTGCAAGTGATCTTAGTATATCAATATGGGGTGTTTGGAAGTGTGGTAGTCGTTGTTTTTCAAATTACTTTTTGCTTGAAAATAAATCAAAATAATATTTTTTTTAATTTTTTAAAAAATTATTTTTCACATCAGCACATCAAAATGATTTGAAAACACAAAAATATTAATTTGAAGCAAAAAAAAATATAAAAAATTTATATTTTTTCAAAAACGCTTTTGAAACGCAAAATTAAACAAATCTATAATAGTTGGGGCCACACTATCATTATTTTTCCTGAAACATAGGACTTGTCACGAACCTTCCTATAAATCATCAGTTTTTTTACAAGAACAAAATTTTGGTAAAATAATAATATTTGAAAAGGATTTGATAAAATAACATACTTTCATCATGTCGCGCTTCTGAAACATGAATTTACTAAATGTCATTATCCCTAAATGCAACAAGATAGTTGTCGTGTTTTATAAGAGCGACATTTAAATATGTTATGTTTCTGAAGGGCGACATGTTGTGAAATCTAAATGCCTCCCTAGATCGAAGAATACAGAGACGTAATAGCTCCCTCTCTCCAAAATGATGCCCTCAACCATTACCCATCTAAAAAACCTCACCAAACACTTGTTGTTTTTTTCCCCTTAAAACACCAAAAAACTTGAACTCATCCTAGTCTCTATGCATTCTTAGAAGTCTTTTATGTTCAAAATCAATTGTTGTCATTGTTATCACTGCCGCTATAGCCCTTTATCTTGTTTTACAAGTAAGGTAAACAAATTACATTGCTATAAATTTGTGTTTGGTTTAATTGAAATGAAATAGTTTTTTGAGTTGAATTTAGAGTTTATTGAATTAATGATAAATTAGTTATAAATACCATCAAATAGGGTTGATTTCATATAGTTGAACATGAATATAAGTTAAATTAATTATGAATTAATTATTTATATTAATTAAATGTTGCATTTAATTTTGCATAAGTTGTCGAATTAAGGATTTTGTGTGATTTGTTGAAATCAACTAATAATGTACTTAAATACACTTGATGATTTCATGCAATAGAGCATGAATATGATAGGATTGTGATGAATTACATGTTACATTGGATTGTTTATAAGTTGATGAATTTGGTATTTTCTTTAAAGTATTTTAATTTGCTATGAATTTGGGCTTGATTTAATGCAATTGAGCATTAAAATATCAATATAAATAATGTTTTATTTTGCATTAAATTTTGGGAATTTGGTATAAATTCTGCGAATTAGGATTGTGGTAATGTAATTTAGTTAAAATTACATCCAATTGACCAAAATTTGATTTTTTTAGAATGTTTTATAACATATATATGTATTGTCATTGTGGTGACACTATTGATCTTAATGTGAATAGTAGTATCACATGCAATGACGAGAACATTTTGTTATTAAATGGTAATAGGCATGTCATATGTAAAAATAAAAGAAACAATTTATCATAGATTTAGGTGGAATTATAATAATATTGATGTGAAATAACTTTGAGGTGTCAAATTGATGAATGACAATATTATCTTGTATTGGTTGTGTGTGATAACATATGGGTCTAACTTGGAAGTTGGAAAAATAGTCAGCAATAAAAATGAATTAGTTAATGCAGTTAAATGGTGATACATTGTACATTCAATTGAATACTGAGTCTAATGGTTGAACTCTACAATTGTTCATTTATAATGTGTGAAAGAACCTGCATGTAAGTGGTATTTGTATGGAGAATATCACAAAAGATTAGATTCATTTAAGATAGCAAAGTTAAAAGAACCATACACATGTGTTTCGATCTTTCTTAAAAAAACCATTATCAGCTTGATGCAAATTTTATTATTAAAGCTATATCAATCATTGTTATGAATAATCTTTCTATGACAGTTGTAAGCATACAAGATGAAATAAAATTGCATTACATGTATAAAATATCAGATGGCAAAGCATGGATTGTAAAACATAAGGTGCTTGAGCATTTTTTTAGTTCACATAAAGAGGCTTTTGAAAAATCACCTAGGTTGTTATTGGCAATAAAGGAATCAAAACCTAGAATAGTTGTTGATTAGACGCATAAAAAAAATCTTAATGATAGTATAGTGGTTTTTTTTAGAGCTTTTTAGTCATTTGGACTTAGTATTAAAGATTTCAAGTACTGTGGATCACTTATCAGTGTTGATGACACACATTTGTATAGGTGATATGATAGGAAGTTATTGATTGCAGTTGCTTTTGATGCATATAATGTGATATTTCCTTTCAATTATTGATGAAGAAAATAATTTTAATTGGAGATGAATTTTTCTTTGCTTACAGAAATACATTACTAGTGATATAACATGTATATGTATAAAATTAGATAGACATGCATGAATAAAGAATGTAGTCACAGAAATTTAGCATGAACCTATACAAAAAAAGGCCCAACTACAAAAAAAAAAAAAAAAAGATTTGATGATATGTTATGAACTTTCAAAGCATAAATTTAATTTTTGGTATGAAAGAATGTGTAAGTTGGACTGAACATATCAAGAATGACTTGAACGGAAACCAAAAGAAAAATGAGCTTTATGTTATGATGGTGATCACCGATATGGTAATATGATAACTAATCTTTCAGAATCATTTAATTATATTTTGAAATGTGCTCTAGCTATGCCTATTTCAACTTTAGTTCAATTGACATTTTATGGGTGTAATAGTTATTAGGTCTAGCAGAGATGTGAAGTTAATGATTTTATTCAACACGAAATAATTTGGACTTAAATATGTTATCTACCTAATCTATTTTTTTTTAGATATCATACTGTAATCTTGTTTTAAATAATTCAAATTGAATTGATAACGAGTAAGGATAAATTAAAAGATCATACTGCATTTTTGTTTGACTCTAATCAATAAGTGTTCCAGACCAATGCCTTTATTAAATCAAGAGTTCTAAAATAAATCAAAATGACAATAAGAATGAATGATAGAACATGCATATATGGTAATTGGTAGACATTTTAACGTTCATGTTCACATATTCTTGCATGTTATGTTGAAAATTACTTAGACTTTACATAGTTTCTTGATAATCATTACATGATTCAAAGCTACAGATCAGCATATGACATGTCATTTTGTCCGTTACCAAATGAGTTAGAATAGAGTGATTACATTGGACCTTAAGATGAACCAGGCTTATTTAGATGGAAATTTAAGTATGACCGATGAATGTTTACTCATTTGCACAACGAGATAAATGCAAGATAGAGTCATGCACATTATAACAGAGACCATAATAGAAAAACATGTCATTATTGACACCGTTTTTATGATAATACAATTGTATGACCAAACATATATTTTCATTATGATATTTTTATAAAGCATATTAAACTTATCTAATTTCACATAAACATAAGTATTATTGCATAGGATATTATTGCATTGGATGTTGTGCATTTGAGGCAGTGGATTGTTTGCTCATGTTGAGTTTCATATTATGATGATGATGATATTCACGGACATCATGACAATGATATCCATAGAAAGCATGACTATGATCATGAAGAGCATGAATCACAGTACATGTCTACCAAACCCGCTGACACTTCTGCCAATGGTTGCAGGATAAACATCGTTAAATTGAAAGGGATAATATACATTAGATTGAGTTATGCAAATGATCATTTGGATTGGAACCCCTTTCTAAATTGAAGGGGATAGCATACATTGCCCATATCAGATAATGTAACAATTCAACTCCAAACAACACATTTTAGTGAACATCGATACGAGTAATACTTTTGCACGCCATAAATCATCAAGGTAAAAATTATGATTACAACCAGTTAAATGATCATGAAGCTTATATCAGAGTGGAATGCCTGAAGGAATGTGACATTTACAGAGATGTATTATATGATTGCAGATGAAGAATATTTGATTTGATACATGAGTATCACATGTCGGGTCATTATTTTGGATCCGAACAAGTTCCTTCACCTGAATACATGCTTAACATATTCAAAATACTGTAAGTAATCAAATCTTTTTATAATTAATATATGTTAACTTGGATTTTATTTATTGATAGTTTAATTTAACATTAATGTTTTTATTAATATTAGGTTGGTTTCATGATATGAGATGGTCGAGAGGTTGTATTTGTGCTTTGTAATATTGACAAAGAAAATAAAAGATACAATGTATTCTAGTGGTTCAATATTTTTCGCACTAGACTTGATACTTTTGGGAAAAGTTAACTTTTGATAATATCATAATAGAGGACGAGGCCATTCAAACAAGGACAAAAGCTAGATCCATTCGTGCTATTGATGAGCCAAGATCTAGTCGTGCTATATATGATTTTTTTATTTGCATTCCAAGGGCTACTTGTAATTATGAAAATTAAAAATTTGTTGAGTTTAGTTAATTGTGGTTCTTCGCAGGTTTTTTTAAGCAAGATAAAATTTTGGATATAGTTCCTATATAGAACTATGCTTAAATTTTGTGAAAATTGAAAAACTCTTTAACTCTCTAATATCATTAACTAAATTAGATGTTAGGTTAAGAAACTAAATGATAAATCTCATAAGAAGTACTTTTTTTGTTAGATTTAGATGTGGTGGAAATTAATTGCTGAAAGGCTATCGGGATTTATTTGATGTTGCGGTTTCACACCGTAATATCAATTAAAATTTTATCGTGGTTTAGAAATATAATATAATTAAATTTATATTGTGATTCTAAACTATAATATTTAATTAAATATTATGTTTATAAGCTGTGACTTCAATTAAATATCTCCATTCAAAACCATGAAATCTAATACAATATACCATTTCATCAAATTTTTTTGTTTTCATATTAATTCGCCTGTTCTTTTTATTTTATAGGCTATTGGCCAAATTTGTCCTAAATGATCTTCCTAGATTCCAACTCTTCCCTAGCTACCTCAATAATTAATAATATTCTTCCATCCATTAGGAAAAAAAAAACATTAAACTAGTTGAATATGGGGTTCACTTGACATCAACTTGAACACCAAGACAAATTAAGGTTCTTCTCCTTACTTCTGTGGGCTATAAGCTTCTTTTTTAATGCTATCTCTGTATTTCATCAATCATTTTTCTGTCTTCTGGGAATTGATAGGAGTTTTCGGCTAGTCTTTCAATATGTCATCTGTCATTTATCATCTCAACACGCTGCAAGTGATTAGCAGGGATCCTCCATGCTCTTAAGACGGCAATTTTGTCTGCTGCAAATGTTCTTGGTTCTTGACTTTTTTTGCTCAATATTATCGATCAAGGATGACAGTGATCGTGATTGGTCTCGCACTTCCAAGTTGCAAGAGCTAGGTTGCATAGCACTTCGTGCTCCTAGTACTAGACAAGGAGAAAATTCGTTTCCAGCAGGAATTTTATACATAAATCGAGACAAATTAGCAGAGGTAAAGCACCCATAGAGTACCGAAGAATATTGGGATTAATTGGTCATAAAATTAAAGTCTTTGGATCAGGATATTGTTTTTAGTACAGAACTATTTGGTGGCCCGCAATATGCATGCTAAAAGTCAAGTTATTTTTTTAATATAGAAAAGTATCAAGAAAATTTTTTAAAATATATAATTAGAAAAAACAAAAAACAAAATAAAGATAAAATTAAACACAAAGATTAAATGCAATAAAATATTAAAAGATAAAATTAAAAATAAAAATAAATTAATAAAATAATTTTAAAAAATAACAATTAAGAGAATAAAGATCAAATTGGATGCAAAAATAAAATAAAATAAAATATTAATGGATAAAATTGATTATAATTAAAAGATCATCATGAAAAAATACTAAAAAAAAACTCGAGTTGATTTATTTGAAAAGCAATGTAATTATTTCACTATTTAATCAAAATATTAAAAGATTAAAAATTCCATGGACTTCATTTTTTTTTTATAAAGATATTTAAATCATTTCACTATGTATTTATAATGTTAAGAGATTAATAAGTCCATAATTAATATGATAATAACAAATTGAACTTATTAAAAAGATTATTTTGCCTCTAATAACTAGTTAAATAATTTTATTTGAGAGTAATAAAAAGATCATTTTAACTTTTCAGTTCATAGTAATCTAGACATAGATGAAACATTATGCCTGTTTTATTTGTTTTTATACCTGTGTCTTATTGCATAATGTTAACAACACAGGTAGGGAGGTGCTGAGCAGCTAGGTTCAATTTTTCTTGGAGAAAATTGGTCTTTGGCATTACAATAATATTCTTTGGGGCAGGCATGACAATAATATTCTTTAATTAACCTACCTTGACACAAGTTGGGTTAATTAAAGAATATTATTGCCATGCCAGAGCCAGTATTCTCCAATAAAAACTTGACCAGACGTCATGGGTTCGACTCCCAGCTCTACTTCTGTAATGATACCATAATTGGTTATTTTCTCTCTATTTTTCATGCACGTCACAAATCTATAAAATTTCAGAAGGAAAGCATCAGATGAGGAAGTATATATATTATAGAAAATATTGTTTCTTTGTTTTTAATTCTTCAACAAATATATATATATATATATATATATATATATGAGAGAGAGAGAGAGAGAGTCAAATGAAAAGTTAATTATGAATAATCAAGTTAGCTTTATATTTATTTGTTTTTTTTAAGAAGCCAAAACGTTTGAGAGTTTTTTTTTCTTCCTCTTAAGGTATTCCAAAACAACCAATTTAAGTATACAAATTTTGTTCAAGTTTTGCGTGTAATTTTTAAGTTTGAGAATAACCTTTTACATATAAACTAATTATGAATTTAAGAATAAACTTTTATATATAAACTTATGAATTAAATCAAAGCACATAATTACATCCATGCCTTATTTCCTTGGTACAAGTAATTATAAGGGGTGTAACTCAACTGATTAGATTTTATATTTGTTTTTTAGATATTATCAGTTTGAGACCTACAAACCTCGAGGTCACTAAGGTTTACATGGTCATTAATTTCAGAGCCTGTGAGATTAGTTAAGGTACATCAAAACTGATTCGGATACTCACATTAATAATAAAAAAATATATATCTAAAATAAAAATGTTATGTTTGTATTATGTCATAAGTTTTATGAGAGAATCTATTAAATTATTATGTGATTGGTATTATAACACAAGATACTTTTAAAAAGTATATTTAAATGATCTTTTTTCATGTCTTTTTTTATATCATATCTAATATAAAACTTGAGGTAGAAGTCTAGCATGGACCAGCTTGCAATAATAACAAAACAATAACAATTTTTAATTAGACATTAGCGGTCTTCTTCCACAGATTCTTTGGACACTTAATTAGGAACACAAATTCAATCACAGTACTATAGTGCCTCTTAAATATTAATTATTTAGGATCAAGAAAAAAAAAAAACGATGCTTTCTTCACCCCGACAAGAAGGAGATCGAAGTTGGTTTCTGCGAATCTGACCGAAATAGACATATTATCATATCGCATGTATATACATGAACCAGAACGCAATTCTATGCTTTTTAAATTGTCGGAAATACATCATCGCATCATTTTATATACTTGCGACCAGGAGGTTCAATGGAAATGAAACTCTTCCATTGTTTTCTAATATTTATTAATCTGTGATTATTGAATTTCATCAACAATTATTGCTAGCATTGTATTGAGTTGAGACAAAACTTTTGTCTACAAATTGTTTAGCAGAGATAAATTGGTATGGAACATTCAAAAGAAAACGTGCCCTTTTCCTCTTGTAATATAGTATTTCCTTCTTGCTGAAGATTGCTTTCTTGGTATCTAAAGGTTGTTCTGAAACGCCTGCTTTCATGATTTTTGCCTTTGGGATTTGTATCTCGGAATCATATGTGACCCATGCTGTCTCCTACTTAATTAGGAGACTTATGATTGAAGGTATGCCCTGCCCCTCTAATGCCTTCCTCCATTTCTATCCGCGGAACCTTCATTATTTTCTTTTTCATTGCAAAGAAAATTAAAGCCTAGAGTAATGATATCTTGAAAGAAGGAAGACATTGATGGCAATTGAGTTATATCCCCTCAAGGGCTCGTCATTAATTAATGTATATACTTTAGTCTTAATTAACATGTATACTTACTTGTATTAGGTTGTTGATGAGTTCATCAATATATCTTTTACTAAAAATAAAACATTAGATTAAGAAAAACTTACGGGTATAAATTTTTTGGAACATAAACACTCTAGTGAAGACGTGTTGAGTATGATGCTAGTCAGAACCAACCATGATTGGGTTCGATAGTGTATCAAGCCCTGGATATTGGGTCCGATGTTGGCCAAACTTAGCCACTCTGGTGCTTGGTAGTGTGCTTAACCCCTAGCATTGGGTTTGGCCATTGACCAAACTCGGCCGCGATCCCAGGTGTTAGGTCTGGCGTTGGCCAAATCCAACAACAAATGGGCTTGGCAGAATATCTAGCCTAGACACATTTGGTTTGTGTTGACCAGACTCAAGATGATTGGGTATAACACTATCAATCCTATATATTTTTATATAAATTTATTGAGAAACTTTCTTTTTTTTCAACAAATAAGGTTAATTATACAAGTCTACACTCCATCAAGATCATTAGATGTATTAAAGTCTTTCATAACTAGTTTTTTTTTTTTAATTTTTTAGCTGCATAAAATTAGTGGAATATAGCTTACAATGCAACTCAAAATCACAAAAATAAAGTTACATTTCAACCTATTTTCTCCACAAAATAACAAAACTCATAGGTTATAAATACACCATAAAATCTTCAAAATAAAAGTTTAAATCTTTATTATCTACTGCATATATATTTTTAGAGTATCTCTCTCTAGAATATTATTATATCTTTTTTTTTATCTAAAAAATACTTATTTAAGCATCAGAAAATCATTATCTCCACCAAAAAGGATCTTTTACAAATACTAGCCACAAGTCACCTTAATCTAACAAACACAAAATATAAGCTACCAACCACCTTGACTAAGGAGAATGAATAAAATTACTATGATCAATTGATTAAGCAATTATCCAACCCGAGAGTCATATTTTTTTATGTTCATCATTTGTATACCAAAATAATTTTAAAAAAAAATAAATTAGTGACCATGGAATTATCACCTCAAAGTATTAGTTAGGGTGAATTTGGTATTCAAGAAACTACATATATGCTAGTACTCTCAACCATTTTTAAGGTGAAAGTTAGCTAAGTTGTATCAATTTTATAAATCATTAATTTGATTTTGTATCCAGAATTTATAATCTCAAACCTTTTTCTCTCATGGAAAACAGATAAAGTTTCTTAAAATGCATGAAGTACTCTTCACTCTTGGATACTTGTAATGATCACTGGACAACTTATAGGCTAATTGCCATTGGTTGCGATTTCCTTTCTTCTGGATTTCGGCACAGTACAAAAGAACCTTAAATCTAATTGGATATGCAAGCAAGAGATCCAGCTCTCAAGTTGAAGGTGTTGGGCATGAATAATATTGCCACTTCTTGTTAAATATATTAAAAGGCGATCTATATATTAAGCATCAAATTAAGGTAATAATGTCGTTGTTCTTCGTTCTTAAGTACTACGTACGTATGGAGAGTTCAAAACATAACTAAAGATTCAATTAATGGACTTGTTTATAGTACATAGTGTCTTATTACTATTGTCACTTGCGTAGTTTTCTCATTAGATTAGTTTTAAACAAGCAAACATTGACCACCGAAGGTAACCATGTCTTGTTTGCCAATCTACCTAAACTGGTCAAGGTCAAGGTTGCAAGTTGCAGCTCGAGGAATCCATCAATGGAATTTTACGACACTTTCACATTAAGGAGGAGGCATCTCTCTCTCTCTCTCTCTCTCTCTCTCTCTCTCTCTAAGATGAAATGAGTTGCCCCAACGACAAAAAATGGCCAGCTTTTAAGGGGCCGGAGAATCCTTCAAGTCTTGTTATTTTTTAGGGCTTAACCAAATTAAAACCCAATATGAGAAGACTTTAGCATCAAAATTAATTAATTTTGTCAACGAAGACGACCCACGTCTGGTTCTTCTTTCCTGTACAGTTTTTTCATGCTCATCAAGACCCTTTCCATTGTCTCCTATAAGGGTGGCGCTGGTGGCCATTTTATAATTATACACACCCTCCATTCTTTTTAAGAGCTCTCAACTCCTATATGCTTTTCCATTCAATCATTTATCTCCCCCCTCAAACAACATCCTTCTTTTTTTTATGTCTGAATGAACTGGCAGCATCTTTTCTTGGATTATAAGTTTCTATTTATAAAGGGTGGTGTCCCTTTCACTTTTTAGCTCTCGAGTTATATCTCAAGCGTCAAGACTAGCTTCCTAGCTTAGCTTAGCTTGATCATCACTTCAGGTTGGCAAAAATGGGAAGGCAACCTTGCTGCGATAAGGTTGGATTAAAAAGAGGTCCATGGACAATTGAGGAAGATCATAAGCTCACGAACTTTATCCTCAACAATGGTATTCAATGCTGGCGAATGGTTCCTAAGCTTGCAGGTGTGAATCTCTTTCCTTTTCTTCTCTTTGTTTCAAGCATAGCGCTGATGCATTTACCAACTTAATCATAGCTTTAACTAAAATGGTAGCATTTTGGTGGCATGGTTCTTGAAGGTTTGCTAAGATGTGGAAAAAGCTGTAGACTAAGATGGATTAATTATCTGCGGCCGGATCTAAAGAGAGGTGGTTTTACAAAAATGGAAGACAATCAGATTATCCAGCTTCACTCACGTCTTGGCAACAGGTATAACATTAATGCTTTCTTGTTTTTCGCTTTCCCTCAAGTTTACTTTCAAGAAACTTTAATGCAAGGTCACTAATTAATTATTACGACAGTTACTTGTTGATGGATTTTTTCTATTTTCTTGTTTAATTACTAAGACGTTTGGGGGGACTTAATTTTGTGTAGGTGGTCTAAGATTGCTTCACATTTTCCGGGCCGCACAGACAATGAAATCAAGAACCATTGGAACACTCGAATTAAGAAGAAATTGAAGGTTCTTGGCTTAGACCCCGTGACCCACAACCCCATCGAACAGACAGAGAAGGATGTTAGTGGTGAGGAGGACGAGACAATTCAAGAATCTGTTTCCCTAAAAGAACAAGAGGAAAGCTTGGAAGTCAAGTCAGAGGATCGTGACCAAGCCAAGAGTGATCTTGTACAAGAAAGAGATCAGAAACTTGAGCAAGATGAATTTAAGATATTGGATGAAACTGATCTTCTGAAGAGCTATGAAATGCTGTGTGGGAGCTTGGATGTGGGCTCATGGATTAATCAAGAAACCAACACATCTACTTCTTATAGTTCTCAAGAATCCAATAACCTTTCAGCTGGTGAATTCCATTCCATTCAAGAACACTCCGTAAGTCAATGGATTGAGAGTGTGGACTCTTTTCTCTCATGGGACAGCTTCACTCATCTAGATGAAGATCTTTTCTTCCTGGAAAATAGCCAATGTAATTACATGAAGCATTCGGTCCCCAAGCGCCTCTAATTCCATTATCACTCAAGCATTTAACTCCCATAAAAGTTAATCAGACGGTGTTAGTGATTTGAGTGCTTCTTTATTTAATATGAAAACCATTTATTTTAAACAACTCAAGTTGTTCTTATTCTTTGCCTTTTCCTTTCCTTCTTTCTGATGATGAAAAATTTAGTGCAATATGTTCTGTACATTATTGTTTTCTTGTTCTTTCGCCGTCACAGGGACATCTGAGCTTTGCCACATCTGATTAGTGAGGCAAAAAGCTTGATCCTTGACCGTAGTTGTTATAAGCTATGTTAATTACTTTTTTCTTGTCTCCTATACATGCATGCAACTGTAATAAAACTATCATTGGAGTCATATATAGTTCTCATTAAATGTAATTCTAAAAGTTTCTATGGGGTTGGATTTAATTACCTTTCCTTTTTTTTTAGAATTAAATTCTTCTTTTGCTGGATTTAATAATTATCATCCTATCATTGATTATTATTGAGCCTCATAACCAATCCCATCGTGGATAGTTTGCTTAAAAACCAATTGAAACGAGATTTAATCTCGAGAAAAAGTTAATTTTAAATTACCTTAATGTTAAGATTAAAAAAATTAAACCCAATACATGACATGATTTCTTTTTCTTGATAGTAAAAAGGGTCGACTTTTCGAGTTCATTTAAAATTTAAAATTTAAAATCCTATCATTATCATCTACAAAACGAAAGCAAAGTCAGATTTGTTAACAATATATTTTTATATAAATAAAATTTTTGTTGAAGCAATAATTCTTTGACTTCTACTTTGTCTAATTACATAATTTCTTGCAACTAATTAAACTAAGTTAGATTTGTGAGTTCACAACTACGATAGAAAGCAACCCTGCAAACTTTCATATTTGGTATAAATTCAATGCTTGCTTGCTACGTGAGAAAATTTATTTAATGGCAACATGATATATACAAATCCTCTTCATTCTGAAAAGGAAAATTTATACCATACATATTCCTCTAAAAACTTGAGTAAATTTCTCATGTAGGTTCTATATTCATGCTAGTGGATGCCGTATGTGAAGAAAATATATAAAGAATCGGTCCCATTTCAAAAGAGAGTCATGAAAACTAGTTTTTGTTTTTATTTTTGACTTACTTGAGCATTGTAAGGCTTGATCTTCGCAGAAAATATTTATAGGCAAGTAGATAGAAGGAATCAAATCAATCATTATATACATGATGCATGGTAATGCTTTGTTTTTTATGTATCGTTTTCACCATACACTAAACTATAGCCAGTTTAATTACTAATAATAGAATAATTCGTGGACTTTCTCTGATTAAGATTAACAAATTGAACTGCCTGAACCAAATTTCTACGTGAATTTTAGTTGTTTCACCTTTGTAAACATGTCGGGGCCAAGATAACTGGAGAATAGATCGTGCTGAGCACTGAATCATGCAAGATCTTGAAGTGTTCTTGAGACTAACATGTGCATGCATCCTATGCATAGAGATCAAGGGATTTTATATAATAGAATCTGGCAAATCAAATCTACCTCTGGAGGGAAAAAGAGCTTGCCCCACGTTATATGCTGATACGATCTCTGGCCAGCTTTATAATTGATTAAGTTAATCATAAATTTGATTCCTTTGTTTTCTGTCTCAAGAACTTAAGAGGTTAAGGAGAAAACAAGGAGTGCTAATTAATATTTCCTGGATTTAGTTATAATTAGCAGTTCCGAATGGCTAATAATCTCAGAAAGTCTCTTCAAGTAGAGGCTATGATATCTGGTACAATTATTGAACAGACAAAATATCTCAGTATATTTGCTTTTGTTTTAGTTCCATTAGGAGATTTTAAATCAAACTTTCTTTCTGTCAAAAAATTAATAAAAAAAATTTAAATTTAAAATTTGAATAGATTTACATTATTGTTTTTTTTAATTTTTATTAAATAAATAAAAATAATAAGATTCGAACTCGTGACCGGGCTATTCATTAAAACTCTGATATAATATTAAAAAAACTAAAATAATAAACTGAACTGAACTACTAGAAAATTAACTGATATAAATGAATACATTAATAAAATATTTTTATTTGTAAATTATAAAGAATTTTTTTAATTATATCGTTGCAACATTTATCCATAAATATCACATATTTATCGGTGATCATCACGGAAATATTTCCCGATATGTTTCCTCAAGTTAATTAATGGTTGGAGAAAGTTTTGAGTTCAAATCTTATAACCTTTACTTTACTTTATTATACGATTCACTTGTATATTAAAAAATAAAAATTAGAAAAGCGAAAAAAATACAAATAGAATTAAAAAGGCCGCCACAAATTAAAGGAAGTTGCGAACAACGAGTCGTTGCTGTCCTCCATTCCTCTGTTCTTTCTTTTATACTTTAAAGGTTTCTTTACTGTTTGGTGGCTTAATGTCATCCATGTATTTTACATTTTCTTCATCACCGTATCTTTCTATTAGTTGGTGTTGCTTACGTAGTTAAAAACTAGACGTGGATCCATGCCATGTACGGTACAGGGCTGAATTTTTTTATGTAAAGAATATCATCCAAGTCACGCATGCATGTTTTTTTAAAAAAAAACATTTATTTTAATTAGATGATAAGAAAATTTAATAATAATAGCAAATGGATCAAATAAAAATAAAGTGATCATGACAACTTAAAAAAAAAACATTTTTATAAGAATATTATTCAAGTCACGCATGCATGTTTTTTTTAAAAAAAATATTCATGATTATAAATAAGTTAGTTTTATTTTAATTAGGTAATAAAAAAATTAATAATGACAGCAAATAGATCAAATAAAAACAAAGTGATTAGGACAACTTGAAAAAAAAATCATTTTACCAAAAAAAAACAATAAATCTCAATTTCTAACCAATATATATGAAAGAACGAGATCATTAGATAAAAAAAATAAAAAAAATGGTATGAGTCAACCCGAGTTAGCATGATAATTAACCTATAACTCGGGTAACAAGTGTCAAGCCAAACCTACAGTCCAAGTCATTAGATCAGAATAATTTGATAGAAAAAAAAAATCACAAAGTCCATTTAAAAAAATTAATAATTAAAATGAATAAGAAAAAAAAAATGATGTCAATTTGCGATAACTTCTCAAATGTTTGATGAAATTATTTTAAAAATCAATTATACAAAAGAATCTAAAACAAAAAAAAATATCAATTAAAAGAATAAATATCAAAATTGAAACAAAATGTAAATTAGAGGAGAACTACAAATTTTTTATTAAAGGGTGAGATTGATAAGAAAAATCATATCAACATAAAGACAAAAAAAAAACAATCAAAAGAATAAAAAACAAATTTATCACAAATTAAGATTGAACGATGAAATTGAAAACAAATAAGAATTTTACAAAACAGCTAAGAACAAAAAATAAAAATTAAAAAAATAAAAATTAAAGTTTAAATCTCAATAAATATAAGAACAATTTAAAATTTTTGAATGGTCAATGTGAAATTCAAGGAGATGAGAGAAAAAAAAACACGAGAAAGACAAATCATCCCACCATCATTGCCTCACAACACCCCATCAAGAAGAAGGCACTGTTTTGACTCCAACAACAAGATGGAGGTGAATATTTGACCATCAAGAAATGACGCGTGCATTATTAAATACTGCAGACTCCTTCCACACAATTTCACATGCATTATAAAAACCAAACATTATAAGTTCCTACATGTCAACTTGTAAACTTGATCAAAATTAATCAAAGATTTAAATGTACTAATGAATAAGATAACAAGACTTGAGTGAATTTAAATGGGTATACATGTTTAAAAAAAATAAAACTTTTATTTCATATAATTTTGCTATATCTGTTGTGAGAACTTTTCCTTATTTTCTTTAAAACAAAATCATTTAATTGCTTTTAACATAAACAATTGAGACAAAGAACTAAAAAATGAAAATAATAGGTATTACTAGTTTACTTCCCACACCATTTTACAAGTTAGACTAAAATTTTTTTAACATATAAAATGAATATCAAAGTTAAGGGGGTTCAATGATATTTCCATTAAACTAGGTCTAGCAAGTCAAACTCCAAACTCCAAACTCAAGTCTTTGTCAAGTTTGGGTTTTCAGTTAAATCATATAAGAGTTATCTTGATGTGACTTAATCAATTTGACGAGTTTCAAGATAAAAAAAAAAACATAAAAAACAAAAACTAGATATGTGGATTTAAAAGCAATCTAAATGATAGTTACAAAAAGGTTTCAATTAACAAAATACAGCTCACTTCCCTCTCTTTTTTTTAACATTTAGACGATGATGTATTAGATCGATTTCAGTCAACTCAAGTTAACTCACCAAACCTATGATTCAAGTTAATATCTTTTTTTTTTCAAGTGAGTTTCTCTCTCCTCTCTCTAACTCAGGGACTGAAATATAAATAAAATATATTTTTGGATCAAAATAAAAATCCTCATTAATTTAGGGTTAGTCATAAATTTTCTTCGTATTTTATATTTTAGTTTCATATCTCTAAATATTATGTTTTTACCATAATCCCATGCCTAATGTCTTCTAATTAGGCTATAGAAGGGTTTGATTGAAAAGAAAATTAAATTAAATTAAATTAAATTATATATATATATATATTAGTTAAGGTGAGGTGCATGGTTTACTTCTCGAGCTTGTTTGGTATCGTGGTTGCAATTGCTTTTTAAAGTGTTTTTTGCTTAAAAATATATTGAAATAATATTTTTTTAAAAAACAATTATTTCTGATATCAGTATATCAAAATGATCTAAAAACATAAAAAAAATATTAATTTGAAACAAACAAATTTTAAAAAAATCAAATTTTTTCAAAAAGTATTTTTAAACCACAAAAAAAAAAAAAACAGGCTCTTCATTCACGTCTTTTATAAATGGATTATATCTCAACATAATAGCTTAGTCTCTAAACTACTTGATAATTTTTGTTTGATTAGATTAGTTGATTATGGATGTGATCAATTTTTGTGATAGTAGTTGATATTATTGTGATTTTTTTGAATTTTTATTTCTTATAATATATATATATATATATGAAGAATTTTGACAAAGTTTATGATTTGAAATGTACAAACTTAATTGAAAAATATTGTTAGAAACCAAATTATATTTATTTTAAAATATGATAACTAAAAAATTTCAATCTAAGACATTTTTTTAGTAAAATACATGGATAACAGGAAAAACAAATAATGACAAAACTATATATATCAATAAAAATCTCATATCATAGGAACATTACATATGTCAATTTTTAATGGCCTTAGTGACTCCAACATATAAAAAGATGTGATGATAACAAAAATATAATGTATATAGATAATATTAGATTATTTACTTGTGTTATATTATGGGTCAGATTAATTTTTTTAAATATTAAAAAATATTTAGATATTGTTAATGTATTTTCAAGAAGGAAAAAATTTAAATTATATAGAAATTGATTTGATATGACTCGATCGACTTAAAAAGTCCAAAGGTAACTTGGATAACAAAAAAAAAAACATAATTTGATTTAAAATAAACTTCAAAACAATATATTTTTAAAAAAGATATTAAAACGACAATATATTAAATTGACCCGAGTTAACCTAAGTTAACATATCAAATTTAATATCTGAGTCATGAGTTTGTGATAACTTCATAGGAAGCAAATGAAAAAACATACCGAAGTCTTATCCTCAATTAACCCAATGTTAAAAAATAAAATTAAAAAAATATTAATTAAAAAATAATTAAAAAAAAAAAAGAGCCAGTCAGCCTAGGTTATTTTTCCAAACCTGGATCCAGTGTTTTAAAACTCGGCCCGGCTCGGCGGGTCGACCCGGGAACCGGCAGACCCGAGCCTGGGACCAATCTAGGTGGAGGTAAAAACCCGCTCGGGAATTGGCCCGGGGAAACCCGGTCGACCCGGGACCCAGTCCACCCGGTCAAACCCGGGTGAGACCCGGTCAATTTTTTTATTTTGACTGTCATTAAACGATGTCGTTTTTAGCTTTCTAAAATCCAAAACGTTGAAGACTGAAGAGTGAAAAAGAATGAAGCAAAATCAATAACCTAATTAATTTTTTGAAACGCAGCTGAGGAGCAGAGAGGATACCACATCATAAGGTATGCAGACATAGCCATCCCACTTGCACATACAAGAACGGGTATTCCAATCGACAGGAAAAGGATCCCAACTTGGCGACTACCGGAAGACTTGCCTGAAACGACATGCTGTCAATATTTGATCCAAATCATTGAGGTTCTCAATTTAGAATTTTTTGGTCCTGTGGATTGTGCGTGCTTGCAGGGAAAAGGGCAGTTGTTGGAACTGAGTTATTTTTTGTGAATGGAGAGGTATGAGCAGCTCATTAATTTTCTGTAATCTTCTCTGAGCATATCTGCAGGTTCTTGGACCTTTGTTTAAATGGTTGGAAAAACTATGGATCTGACTGGGAGCTATGGAGATGCACTTTGCAAGCATGGAGGAGGATTTAATTCAACTAGAAATCTTTTTTTTGGGTTGACCCGGGTTAACTCGGGTCAACCCATCTGACCCGTGACCCGATCACTTGACTGGGTCAATGACCGGGTCGGGTTTCAAAACTATGCTTGAACCATAAGATTCACATGACTCAATAGAAAGAAAATCAAAACAAATTATGAACCTCGATTCCTAGTAAATCCAATGTTGAAAGATGAAATTGAAAAAAAATCAATTAAAAAAAATCTAAGTCAACCTGGGTTAACTTACCAAACTATTAACTCGAGTTATGAGACTGAGATAATCTAATAAAAAACAAACTAAAATAAATTATAAAGTTTAATTCATAATTAACTCAAAATATTAAAAATAAAATTTAAATAAATCAAATAAAAAAAACCTAAAAACCCCGAATCAACTTATTTAATCCACAAAACCCATGTCCTGAATTATAAAACTGAAACAACTTTATACAAAATAAATCAATATAACTTATGAAATCCAATCACTAAAATGTTAAAAGATAAAATTAAAAAAAAAAAAAACAAAATTTAATAAAAAGAGAGAAACAAAATGGACAGTACTCGTTATCTTTTTCTTCCTTAATTAGGATAAAAAAAAATCATAAAAGGAAGAATAAAAACCCAACGAACATCCATGCTCGCTTATTGCAGTCGGCATTAAGCCACACAAGAACAAAAAACCGATAATAAAGGCAGATAGGCTAGCTAGAAAGAAAATTCACAAATACTTCGAATATAATTTGCTGAATTAAGTTATTTATTAGTAGCACAAGATCCTAATTAAATAAAAGGATTAAGCTTCCAATTTTGATTTCATGAACAACACCGTATCATAATAGGATTTTATTATTAAGAACTTGATGAGTCAACTAATCAAATTAATGATTTTCTCATACTTGGATTATATCAAATTAAGCTCTAGCTAGCAGCATATCCCTTAATTAACTAGGTTCATCGGCAACTAGTAATTAATTAAAACAAACAGATGGCTCGGGTCAACCTAATATATAATAAAGGGATTAATCAAACCGAAAAGAGGAATAATTTTATCACATTTGATTAATAATACATACTTGTCATAGTTTTGGCTTCACCTGCGCCCGTGGAGTGTGAACAATATAACTATACAAAATAATTTAATTCCCACTCGGGACACATTGTTAATTGGATTACTGCCACCAGGTACTGCGGTTTAGGGGTGTTTAACCTGCTCTTTATTAAAAAAAAAAAAAAATTTAATTTTGTTTTTTTGTTTTTAAATTTTTTTTGTGATTGATATTAAAAAAAAATTAATATATTTATAAATAAAAAAACATTTTAAAATACAATCCTTACCTCACTTTTGTCCGCTCTTCTCTGTCTGTTTGGGAACGTAGTTGTTGTTATTTTTCAAATTATTTTTTGTATCAAAATACATTTAAATAATATATTTTTTATTTTTAAAAAAATTATTTTTAAGATTAATGTATTAAAATGATATAAAATATTAAAAAAATTGTGAAACAAACAGTTAATTAATGTCTTATCAACAGTACTAGGAACCTAAATTAAGCAATCGAATACCACCTCGACTTAATTACAGAAGAATTAAGTTTAACTAATTGTCTAGCTTAGTAGGCTCGGCTGCTTAGTTTGTCAACTCAAATTCTACTTAAAGTAACACTAGCTAGAGCATGGATCGATGGATGCCCCTGGTTTGACCCAATCATATCAAATTAATTAAAATATATGTAGTTAAATTAATCTTTAGCAGCTGTCAAATATTGATTACATGTTGATGAGATTTGTGCAGGGCACGTGGCATCCGTCATCACTCTACCTCTCATTATCGTCACCGCCATGATCACCATTGCCTAACAGCATGAAAACTAGGAAGATAATTGTAGTCATTATGAGCAACTAATTAATTATTATATGTATCATAGGAGGAAGTTGTTGATGATAATGACGATGGGCATTATTTATAACGTATAGTGCGTTGTTAATTTATAATTTCAAAGGCAAGTTGCTTAGTTAATTCTGTGACCTAACAAATGCGTATTTAAAAGAGAGATTAAGCTACAGGGTGTCAAAGGAGATTCTCAGAAGAGCTTATGATTTAATATTAATTTAAGGTCATCATGTTTACTGAAATCAACGTCTTAATCACGTAATTCAATGTCAGTTAGGTCCATTTGGGATGAGGGTGATGAATAATATGTAGAGAAAATAGGAGAATTGCCTTAATTATGTAATTTATTGTAGAATAATAATAGTAATTAGGGATAAGTAAGTCTTACAAAAAGTTGAGATTTTGATTCCATAAGATTCACCGGAGAGAATCAAGTTGAAATTCATCAATTGGGTTGATAAATTCCACTGAGAATAATATTAAAAAATCAACCTTGTTTGTCCTAAAAATAAAGCAAAAACTACAAAATAAAATGGAAAAAACATTTAAAATTGTGTTTTAATTTTAATATGCTAACTACCATGAAAGCATTCCTCGTTCAAAATGAACTAGCATAAGCTCAGTGGGCCGAGTAAAGAGCTATTCAAGGTCTGGGCCCAATTCAGTTATAAGCAGAAAGAGAGCACTTGAGATCCTTTTGAGCAGCAAAGAAGAAGAAGAGAAGAAATGCTAGCAATACAGAAAGCAATCAGGAGAGTCCATACAAGCCTGGATGCTCCACGCCTCACGAGATTCACTCTCCAAGCACCCAAATATGTAAGAAAAAAAACCCTTTTCTTTTCTTTTCCTTTCCTTTTGCAACTTTTTATGTGATTTAGTAAATTCATCTGTTATTTTCTTCAGGTTGATATAAGATTGAGTAGTTTATAGAAACTGGGTTCTCTATGTTTTTTTAGTATCGTTTAAATGTTTGGTAAATTTGTGATGGGTTTGTTTAATACCGTGGGAAAAGGGAAATTTTGAATGTTGCAAGCAAGAAAAATGTTTACAAGATGTGTTTGAATGTCAATTTTATGGAGTCAATATGGTGTTTGTATGATAGTTTAAGCTTATGAGCTTGCTTATGAAAATGGAGGGCAAAGTATGGAAAAAGGGTATTCGAATCGACCATTCGATGTTAAGAAAAGGAGCTTTATGAGGGCATCTTGTGGCAATCGGTTTTTCTGATTGATGAGGAATAATTAACTTAATATGCATTGAACTGACATTATTATTAACTTATTTACATGTTTCCTGATATTTGAAGACCAACTTTAACACTATTGTCCGATTTGGTTGCCGTAGCCACAACATGGCTGAAAGTAAAGTCTGATCCTTACCTAGGTGATTTGTTTTGTAAAGTCTTCTTTGTTCACGTTGGTCATCTGTGCATTTCAAGATATGCACTTGGTACTTATTCTGGATGGCAGACAATGTAGCATAGAGGGAATACATATTGCCTGACATGCTATGTATGTGGGTGATTTCTAAAACGATCCTAAGGTAGTGCAAGTGTCTCTTGAAAACAGGGCGCATTATTCGTTTCCTTTCTTTGTTAAATGTTTCATAATATCAAATATTGATTTGAAGGAGGATATTTAAATTCAATACTAACTGAATATCCTTTAATTTTTTGTTTAAATGCTGGTAATGATGTTCAGTATCATGTTTCTGTTATCTCTTTCAAGGGTTTTTGTGACCATGTCATTTCTTATATTTTGTCCACCATTTAGCTCAGTTGTGCTTATGTTCTCTTTGAATCTCCAGGTAGAGGTGGAATATGCTAATGGTAGCAAGTTTAACCTGTCAGCTGAGTTCTTGAGAATACATAGTCCAGCTGTTGATGGAAAAGTTAGGTCAGTTGGGGGTGAGAAGGTAAAAAAAATTTCATCTTTGCCTCGTTATAAAATTGATGCTCTACCCAGATTTACATGCATGCATGCTTACAAAAAAAGAAATCCGATCATGTATGTTCCACAATCAACATTATTGATCATTTTTTGTGAGTTGCTTTTTAGGGTCATTTGAGTGGCTTGTGATCAGAACAATTTATTAAATGATACAGTAGAAGAGCTGGATTTCATTGAAGTTTTGCACTTCAAAAGCTAAATATTTTGGCAATATATGAGCTCATTTATTCTGCTTTTTATCCCATCCCATTCCATCCTTTTGAATCCTGCTCGTGTTAAAGTGGAGAAACAAAAATATGTTTTCTGCATTGGCGTGGATAGTCAAGTAAAAATTTAGTAAACTTCGATGGAGTTTGGAATCTCACTAGTACACTAGACCATATGTTCCCGAATGAACAATTTGTCTTCCTACACCGTATACGTTTTCATCCATAAATGGCAAGTTGCCTGAATGCTTGATATTCATTAACCAGGTGATAGTTGGGCGGCGCCATGTTGGCATCATGTCTGCTGAACCTGTAGGAAACTATGGGGTAAGGTACTTAAGGCTTAATCTTTGTGTTCATATCTTTATTTTAGTTTATGCTGATGCAAACTTCTCACACAAACGTGCTCATAATGTAAAATATGGTGATGGTGTGATTTGGGTGGACGATTCAGGATGATTTTCGATGATTTGCATAAAACTGGAATATACACATGGGATTATTTCTACCATCTTGGCGGCAACAAGTTTACACTGATGAGAAATTACATCAAAACACTAAAGAAGCATGGCCTCAGCCGGGATCCACCTAGAAGAAAATGATGGTGGCTTTAGTTGATCATCCTTGCTGGTTTCGTAACTGGTTCTCCGCGGTGAGAAATACGCAGGAAGGGGACTCAAACTTGATCAAAGATTTCCTTTATCTCACTGAAACTGTAAAGTTCAAATATTACACCAGAGTTCACAGCAGCAGGTCAAGCAATTGCAAATGTTGTTTACATGCTATCAATTTAGGTTTAGAAACATGAATGATTTTATTTTTTTTGTGTAACACCCACAAGATACTTTTGAGATATAACACAATGTCCCATTGAACATCCTAAGTCGTGTAGGTCAGAAGCCCTTTTGCACTCTGTCCCACGCTTTGCTTGACAGGTTCAAGCTGGAATTCACAGCGGGAGGACATCAATAATTTCTGTTTAGAATTTTGCGAAGAAACATCAATGCCATTAACTTTCGACTTCCGTTTTTTTCTCTCTTTTTTTCCCCGCAAGATTCTCTTTAACTTCATGCTCTGAATTTCGTGTATTATTTAATGAATCCTTCGCGTATTGACTGCCTCCTGAAAAGCATTAAATAAATCATTTTTTGTTCATTTAACTAATTTAAATAAATCGGCTCACAAACCGTCAATCACACACTCTATGACAACAAAGTTTATATATATATATATATATATATATATATATGAAAAATAAAACGTCGATCACATGAAGAACATAAGAGATCACATGAAGAACATAAGAGATTGAGAAATAAAGGCATAGACCATAGTTATTAAATCCGGACTGGCCTGGCAGGTCGTCCGGGTTTGTTAAAAGACTAGCTGGTGCAACGACCTGGTCGACTTGATGGGTCAACCTGTGGCCCGTTCGACTCGGGTGAGACCCGGTGTTTTTTTTTTAATATGAGATTTGAAACCCATTAGTATATATACTTTATGTTCCTAAAAAAAATTATGTTTTTTTAATGTAGGATAAAAAACCTTTTGGTTTAAATACTTCAACTTAAAATGATAACATAGTATCTTTTTAATTTGGGATTTGAAACCTATTAGTATATATATTCTATGTTCCCAATAAAAAATTTATATTTTTTTCAATGTAAAATAATAAATAAATAAAAATTGATTTTAATACTTCAACTTAAAAGCTTAACACAATATCTTTTTAATGTGAGATAATTTTTTTAAAAAAATATTCTTTTAAACTTTATTATTTACAATATGTATAGCCTATATTTACATGAATTTTTTCTTAATTTTTTCATAAAAAATATTAAAACTTTAATTTTTATTTTATTTTTCCGGATTGATCCAGGTTTATCCAAGTTGACTTATAATATCCAGGATCCAATCCCTTGAACGAGCCAACCTCCAGATCAAATTTAATAACTATGGCATAAACCATAAAATTAAACTCTAACCCTTGCAACACACATAAGAATCTCAGAGAGAGTTGCGCGGGTTATTTTATGGGTTTGGATAATATCGAAGTAGTTCTTGGAAAGTTGAGAGAAAGTGCAAGCGTATAACACGCATACCATGTCTTGCAATGTTTTGGGGGATCACACGTTTTTATTCGTTGGCTTCTTTGTTGTATTACACGCAGACCATGTCTTGCAGTGTTGTCATGGATATTTGTTGTTCTTTTTACTAAACATCAGGCCTGAGTAAATATTACTGTGATTAACATCTATAAGCATAATTGCAGAATATGTGTATCCTAAAGTGCTAGGAGAAACATTACAGAACATTAATTGAATGAAAAAGCTTCCGGAGCATTAGTTTCAAACAGAGAACTTTTCCAACATATTATATATAGCTTGCGCTGTGGATTTCAGTCCACAAGAAGTTTTCCCGAGCAGAAAGAAAAGGAACCAAAAATCAAAAATATCTTTTCACCTTTCGAGAAATTTAGCAGGTAGATCAGGAAGGAATGAAGAATTCAGGTATTAATCGTGATCTTCACGATAATAATTAACTCTGGTAGAATCTGTAGCCAGAAAATTGGAGAACCGGGCTTCATTTTGCAATTATTTGTCAGAGATTAATATAAAATTACACATTGAATATCTTGAGTTCCACTTAGCAGCTTTAACTATTAGGCTGATTGATAGATCTCATCTAGTGTGCATTGGTATCTCTTGTAAATTTTGGTTTCAAGTTTGGATGTAAAGCCCAACAACTGTTTATAGAGTGGCCGAGATTACTGCAATAGTTACACTTCAAGTCAGATTGTCTTTCTTTGTTTCGTTTGTCTTCAGAATGTTTATAATTCGACAAATATACTCTAGCTTCATATATATCAATCAATTTTAAATATTCCTTTAAATCTTAATTGTTAGAAAATAATATAAATTATAACTTGGAATCTTACCTCACAGCTTAAGTTGTTGGGTTGAAATAGTTCTTTGACATAGTATCAGAGTCTTGATGATCAAGTGGTCACGAGTTTGAATCTCATCATCCTTATTTGTTTGATAAAAATTAAGCACAAGGTAATGTGAACTTGTGCAAGTTTTAAACCCAAAAAGCTTTGACTTGAGGGGGTGTGTTATAAAATAATATAAATCATATATTAAGACCTTACCTAACAGCTTAAGCTATTGAGATTGAAATCATTCTTCATTTTGTTAATGCAAAGGCTGCCGCAGAGAAAATGGTAAATCTTGATGGCATGTTGAGGAGAAAAAGGTCAATCTTGATGGCATGTTAAGGTTACCAAATATATTAGCACTCTCAAATGAAGAGATTAGTCGGAGTAGCACCTTTAGGTAAGAAACTCGTGCATTTAATGTCGGGTTTCTCGAATATCATATACACAACGAAAACTATAAAACAAAATTATTCTAGAGTCCCTAGGATACTATTTGACAAATCTAGAGTTTTTTAAGGATTTATTACTTGAAAATATGATATTCTTTAACTTTGAATAATTCTTTAAAGGCTAAGTTGTTGCAAATCACAAGCCGTTCAATTGTTTAGCCTCCAATAGTAATCCATACAAACCACCAGTGAAAAATCTCATAAATCTCTATTTAGGATAAAGGAATTGTTATGCCTAGAGTGCCAGCTCTAATTTTGTATTTATATAGGTTTTTTGTCAAACAGATAACCACTCTAAAAAATAAAAAGCATGGCTTACTATATATAGGGAAAACAAAAAAACCCTATAAATTGATAAAATTTCAATTTTTTCCTTGAATAATATCCATATATTAATTCAGGATAATTTTAGAAATTAACACAATCAAGTCCTTACTTGATTTTTCTAGGTCTAAAAATATGATTTATGTATTAATTATATTATAGTCCTTAATTTCTAAAATATAATTTAATCAAGTCATACTTAATTAAATTATACCAATTTAATTTATTACTAATAGTTCTTAATGTGTGTGACTCATTAGATTCCTAATATATTGTTTCAAATATAAATTGTAATTTTAATTAAATGGAATTAAATCATTTAATTTATTATCAATTAAACAATTAATTAATTTATATTTGAAGATCAAGTACATCGTCTAGCAACATGTCATGATCCCCCAAATATTAGAAAAATCATCAGTAGTTTAACTTAACCATTCAGTGTAATTAATATTCTTTCATTAATAATATTTCGATTTAACATTAAAGCATGAAATATGTCTACCATATTAAATCATGTTTGTTCCCTACATAATAGTTATTGATAGTTTGAATAAGATTTGAAATTATTTTCAAACCTCATTCCACATTGGCCAATGATTTCTCAATCAATACTATTTGAGAACAAATGAAACATTTTTTCTAATTCACATAAGGTGATAAATCCTTTCTTTATCACTCAAGTATCATCATATAGTTTATATTATATTCAATGTCTGTCATTTCGTTATCTCGATTAAGTTAACATGTAACAGGATCAAAGCATAACATTCTTTATATAAGATGACTTAGTGATTTCAAATTTAAGGATCACTTACACAACCATCATGTAAGCTTTTCCATTGACATAAGTGATCTCTTCATATAGAATTCTTATATGGGTCAGTTCAGTGTACATGTCTTATGACAAACACCTACATATTAGTTCTAGGTATCCCTTACATCTCAGCTTATGAGAATAATTACTTCTTTTTATAAAGAAAAGAACATAATATATATCAGTATTTACAGCTCTAATAAATGTCTAGTATTTAACAGAGCATCAACCAGGAACATTTTAGGAATAATGATTTAATACAATAGAAATCTCATAATTATAACAACTTTATAATTTCATTTGCAAAACATTTTTGTCTCATGGACTTTGTCTTTACTCTAGATTCATTAATATAATATTATATGAATATTAAAAATAAATTAAGCTTTTATTAATAATAAATATGTATTTATATAAATATAGTAATGTCACGTGTAATCAACCAACTGGCAACAAGGCATATTAAACTAACACTTAAAGAATCACTTCCCTTGATCTTAAGAAATGCAAAATGCCGGACCAGAATGAATAACCATGATTTTCTTAAAGAGTTGTGGATGGGTTTCCAACTACAAGGGCAGTGCAACAGATGATGGACAGAAAGGAATACAAGATGAGGTTGATATTCCTGGTATGCCAAAAAAATGATGTTAAGGTGTAGGTCTAAGAAAACATGCTATTAGTGAAGGCAGAGAATGTTCCTGAAAAAGGCACTAATGTCGAGTAATTCTGATGAAGATGCTGGTGATAAAGAGTGGAATCCCATGAGCTATGGTTGGTACAGCTGTTGAATCACCTAATCAAATATGAGAATAGAGAAGGCAACAGAGATGAAAGATGCAGCCTTGCTTATCATCGTTTCTAAAGCAAGAACCACCGACAAGGTCATATAGATGTATTTTACCATTCCTAAAGCAGGAATCACCAACAAAGTCATGGATATAAATGCGTAACAGAAGCGAACTAGTGGACATTGATGTGCTGTAAAATATCCCGTAAAAGGAACAATTTATAGAGCAGTTTTATTGAAGGAAAATGATGGCAAATGTACCATACTAATTTTGCACTATCCATTTCTTCTCTACACTAAAATTTAGGGTGGGTGCATCAATATCACTCTCAACCTGTAGTGCAGAACAACTATGTATAAACTAAAGCACTGTAACCATGATTACATAAAAAAAAAGGTATGCACCAGTTCTCAAGACCTTTTCATCCGTCCACTTTTTGAGATGTGCTTCAGCCCTTGGGAGCCCCTTTTTATGCCCCTACAGCATAAATAAGCACAGTAAAGCAATATATATGGTACAAGAAATAAATGAGTGAAGATTAGAATATAGATAGCAAATACCTCTGGTACAAATACATGAATATGTAGAAAAGTGCCAGAAGCATCAAAACCAGAACAGAAATTATAACATATAGTGTGCTTGTCTCCTTCTGCACATGCAAAACAACAGAGATATAATGTACAACGCAATCAACAAACCTTAATAAAAAGTGAACTTTAAGTTCGTGACATGCTCAATAATGCAACAATCTTAATGTGATGGCTGCAAGCACACATGGCAATAAATACAGGATGGGTGTCACAATAAAATCTTCTATTTCAAGATAAACCAATAAACTGGCTCCAGTTGCATTGAAAGAAAGCGACTTGAATCATTTGAACAGAGGTTCTATTACTAGATTTTTAACCTAAGAGGAAACGGTGAAAAAAGAAAAAGAGAAAATGCAAGCTAAAAAGGGCCCAGGAATGCAGAAAATTTTGATTTCCATTTCCTCAACTTGTCTGCTTTTTTGTAGGTTCAAGTTTCAATTATAGGATCTCAACCCCACCTCTCAATTGCTTTGCATCGCTTGAATCAACAAGACTAAGCTTTTATGCTACCTCAGATAGGCTCAGCAAAGTACAACAGCTAAAGGCAAGCACAGAAAGGGCATGAAATTTACCTTCCCCCCTTTAGAAAATGGCTTCCGACCTCCAGAGCAAGTGTGGGCATCGCAAAATTGGCGCAAAAAGAACTCTGCCAATTGAAAAAATGTCAGCTAGAAATATCATAAGATCACCAAGCTACTGAACATGTAGTAACGTCACAATTACACAGAAAGTGAAATATTACCATTGAGACGGAGAGCTGAAGGACCCTCATTGACTGGGAAACAACTATCAGCGAGACTCTGGACACAATTATCATATTGGTGAGATAAAGACCAATTAAATAGATAAAACACAATTATAGTTGAGAGGCCACCTCACACAGATGTTTATTCCGTCCTGTGGCAGCAGGATTGCACTTGGTCTTGTGTGGCACAGAATCCAGCACAAGATCACAATGCAATGCACCACATACATCTGCCAAGCACTTGCTATGACTCTGGGTTCAGCACAAGTGTTCAGTGTTTCAATTCCTTAAATATATTGTGAAACTGTGGCTGGCAATATCCAATAGATGCATATTTCTCCATGCAATAAGAAGAATAGCGATGTAAAACTAAAGCCATAAAACTTAAAGAAACAATACAAACTTGGGCAGAAGCACTGAAAACATAAGCTTATATAGAAACAATGACAAAGGAGTTTAAGCAAGCCAAGCAATCAGAACAATTGTGATTCATGGCTTTCCATAAGTTAAGTGGAAAAACATCAGATTATTGACTACAGATTTAGCAGGGTGTCATAGTCAGAATAAGCTAGCTCAATCTAGATTTAGAATATATTCTATACAAGTTCCTTCTTCATACTAAGGGTGTGAAGGATTGAACTTCCCACAATTTTCATGAGCCTAAATTTGCTGGGCGAATTCATAGTCAAACATGTGATACTCCTCAACTTAGGGTGTGACAATGTATTAGGCTATGAGCTTTTAGACATGTTATCCAGAGAATTGTCCAACAAAAAATGCAAAAACACATACCCAGTCAACTGGCATTTTTCCTAAGACACTATCCACATACAATTCTCATCAGAGAAACATTCCAAGATGAGTTAGCAATGTTGAGCATCTCGTTACTAAAAACCTTATTTTCCTTAACTAAAAAACACATTTAGGACATCTTAACTATGCAGCTCCATTTAACATGACATCTAATAGGAAACCAAGCTTAATTTGGATAGACCACCAAAATTATGTTTTCAAAAAAATTACAGACATGTTATGAGATCCAAATCAATAAAGATAAAATTATCCATTAACACTTACCACATTCAACAGATCGTAATGTCTGTTATCAAAATGCTTGTCAAGGTACTTCTCTTCATAAAATGTCTTCTTACAGTATCCACATCGCCATTCATTTATATCTACATGCATCTTATGCTGTTCTTGATCTCTGTATAAGTCATTCTCTGGATGAAGCCTGCACCTACTCGAGATCTTATATCGTTCTTTCTCCACAAAGGGCATCAAATACTGCATCAAACATCAAATACCAATGTATTGAACTCACTCCTCTATCAAAGCACTAAATGAAGCAATTCAAATTAAAATGGTAATTCTCCAATACCTCGTCGATTATTTTCCATGCTGCCCTACTCCTTTCTCTTGAACAATGCACTTCTTTCTCATGCTCAAAACTTCTGATTATCAACTTCACAGATGTTAGCTATAACTAACTGGAATTGTTTAATAAAAAAAAGAGCAGCAATTCTATAACAAATACTGAAACAAAAAGGAAGCCAAGTATAGAGGTGGAAAATTCAAGGCACTATATTTTGATCTTAAAATCTCAAATCTTGCAAAATTAAAGAAACCCAATTCAAGAATTCAGCTAATGAAGTGAATGTGAAGCAAAAAAGCTGCTAGTTTTTGGACATCTAACAATCTAAGTGAAATAGTGATATATTTATTACCTTGAAGATGCAGTTTCCTTTTGACCCTGAAGAAATGAAAACATAGGAATCAATAACTGATTTACTTGAAGAACATAAAAGGAAGGGTCTTTATTTGATGGAAATTGATGGAGTGAAATGATATTGTTATGCACCTGAGGTGAAGCAGAAGAAGAAACAGAGGTCAGTTGCAGAAAAACTGTAAAGCAGAGACAGAGAAAAAGAATAGTAAGCTGTTTTCTTGTCAATCCCATTTCTTCTCAATGTTAATTGATTGATATATTGACAGTGCTATGAAGGTTTGAGCTGCTTAAATTCATTACAAACAAATGGTTGGCGCATGAACCCGAAGGAGAAGAAGGTAGGGAAGCCAAGAAATGCTAGTGATTGATTAAAACATGATATTCTCACGCTTAACCATGAATTCATTGAATGTCTTCATTTAACTTCTTACCTGTAATTAAAATTGAGTTTTAATTATATGAATTTTGAACATTATTCACCAGTAATATATGTAATGTCTTTTAATAGTATTTAAAATATATTTTATATATATTTTTAAATTGTTTTAATTTGCAGATATCAAAAATAAATTTTAACTTTTTTATATTTAATTTATCTTATAAAAGATAAAAAAGTATAAATATCTATTCTACAATTTAATTTTATTAATTTATATAAATGGTATAGATCGATATATTAATAATATAGTTAATAATATAAATCATGATATTCCTTATCTAGGTATTAGGAGATATAGTTATTTTAGATTTTTAGATAAGTAAAAAATAAAAATATTTTTTTATATATATTTATAAATAAAAAATAAATTAAAAAACAACTACTCCCACATAAATATATATTTAGCTATTATTTAAAAAGTTAATCATCTACATCACTAATATAAGATTATTTTAGGACAGATGTTAATAATAAAAAATATTTTAAAAAATAATATAACTAATATTTCAAATACCTTTAAATAATCAACACGCAACAACAGGATTTAGACATATAGATACAGAATTAAAAAAAAAAATCTAAAACGATAAATAAAAAAAATAAAAATGTGTTTTCGGTTCTTCAATTGCTTCATAATAGACTAGGTCTAATAGGTTTTGGGGTGTTTTTAGAGAGTAAAGAAGATGATAACAACTTAATTAAACGTATTTTGTTATTTTAAAGTAAAACAATTTAAAAATCCATAGGTGAATGTTTAAAATTTTATTGTTAATATTTTAAAGCTTGTGTTTGATTTTACAAAATTGCACATAAATACTTCTACATGTGAGTTTTTTTAAAATAAATAGTTAGATGGAAAATAAAGTATAATTTAAGAATGTATACAAAATAGAAAATTAACTTTACAACAAATGTAAAAAACATTATTTAAAAAAAAAAAAAAAATCAAAACCAAATCAAGATAATACGGATCAATCTTTTTGCCAAAAACTTACCATTTGTGAAGGGACTAGAGTTACATCTCCTTTTCATTTCCTTTTAAGAGTTCTCATTTGTTTTCACACTATTTTAGTACCTAGCAAAACAAACAAATTCATTTTCTTATGAACATAAACAAAATTCAATACTATAGAAAGGATAATGGTAACCCACCCTTAACTATTTTATTTTATTTATGAACTATTTCATTTATAAATTTTATAGTAATATAAATAAAATACATGTATAGCCTTACCAAGTTATATAACCATATCTTAAATGGTTTATGATCTCTTGTTTCAAATAAAGTTAGCTTTGTAGCTAGAGTTTTCTTCCCCCCTAAACTAAGATACTTTCAAAACTTTTATTTACCAAAATGCAGGGTTTTTAAATAATTGGGTATTCGAGGGTGTTTAGAAATATAATAACGATTATTTTTTAAAGTTTTTTTTTTAAAATATATCAAAATATTTATTTTTATTTTTTAAAATTATTTTTGTCATCAGTACATTAAAATAATCTAAAAATATAAAAAATAATTTTAAACAAAAAATTTCAAAAAACTATATAACATGGTTTACATGGCAACCCCAACTCCTACCCTAAAAGCTCCTGACAGCCCTGCATGTCACATATGTTCACATCTATTTCCATGTCCTCTTCTCTATTCATATAATTATAAAAAAATAAAATCTTCTCGAAATCATTGTTGTAACCCATTTTTGGGTCCCCATGAAAAATAAAATAAATAGCCAAAAGAGGTTAGAAAAAATAACAGGAGGCAGAAGCGCTTAGAAAACAGTCAGAAAATTGGTCAAGGAATTTTAAAAATACAAGGATGGAATTTTTGACAAATATTCTTGAAGGATGAAAGCCCTATTGAGAAGCAAAATTTGAATTTTGAGGAGAAAAGCCCAAATTTGGATGTTTATGGATTTAATTGGATTTTTATTTGAATTTATAGAGGATTTGATTGCAAGAAAAATTAATTTTTAAGTCAATTTGGGCTTTAATTAGAAGAAATTTAAGTTCTGGGGCCAAAATATATTTTTTAGGAATTTATTGGGTCAAATCAGGGGCTTAATTGCATAAATATTGAAGTTTAAGGGCCAATTAGGGATTTAATTAAGAAAATCCGAAACCAGGGACCAAATTGGAAGAGGCGCGTAAATGGAGGGGCTGAAATTATTCGGTTCAGGGGCCTAATTGAAGAAATTGAAAGTTTATTAATCAATTGAGGGCTCAATTGCATAAATCAGAGGCCAAGGACTAAAGTGAAAAAGGCGGCCAACAAGAGGGGCGGGGACCGAATTTGGAGGACTGATTTGAAGTTTGACCCATTTAAATGAAACGGCGCGTTTTATCCAAAACGACGCCGTTTCATATATAATAAAAAAAAAGAAAAAAAAAGAAGAAGACCAGAACGGTGTCGTTTTGAACGACACTATTCATCTTCCTCCTTCCCCCCCGAAGCAGAGCAGCAGAAGAAGAAAACCATTTCGTTTTTTTTTTTAAATCTTCCCGCCTCTCTCTCTTCGTCCCCACCACCTTTAGACATTGGCCGACCAGCCGTTGCACCGCACTAACAATGGTCCCAACGTCTTTTCTTCCCCTATAAATACAGAAGAAACCGAAGAAAAAGAGGACCTGAAGGGAGGAGAGAGAGAGGAGACCAAAGAGAGAGAGAGAACCAACAAGAGAGAGGGAAAGAGAAAGGAATAAACCGAAAACAAAAAGAAAACAGAAGACAAAGAAACCGAACCCAAAAACAGAGAAAAAAACCCGAAGAGAAAGCCACTGAAAACAAGTCTCTCTCGCCGCCGTTCGAACCGCCACAGCACCGCCTGGAGCCGCCGTCCACGAGCCACGCCACCGCAGCGCCACCAGCGACCGCCTCCACGCCAGGTACACACTTCATTCCCCCTGCATTTCTGTTATTTTGTTGCAGGTTTGCCTCCTGCATGCTACATGCAGGAGGCGGGGGGGGGGGGGAGAAAAATAATTCCCCCCCCCACGCTGGGCTGCCAATGCTGGGCCAGCCCGATGCTGGCCCAGCCCCTGCACATCTGGGCCGGTTCTGGCCCAGACCGAAGAAGAAGTTTCGGTTGGGCCGAGTTCGGCCCAACCTTTCCTTGTTGGGCTGAGTCCGGCCCGTTTATTTGGGCCGGCCCAGCCCGATTTTTTTTATTATTATATATATTATATATTATAATATGTTATAATATATGTGTGTATTTATGTATATATGTATAAAATATAATAATAATAAAAAATATTTTAAAAAATCTTAAAAAAATATTGTTGATTTTTCTGCATATTTTTGTCAAAGTGGTTTAATGTTGGTTTGTATTTTTATACCGTAAAGATGCAAAACCAGTGTTAAAAATACCCGGTTTTCGTCAAAATATCAAAGATTTTCAGAATAAAAAATGTTTTTGCTTTCAAAAAAAATTCTAAAAATTCCCTAAAAATGTTGATTGATTTTTCTGCATATTTTTATCATAGCGGATTAATATTGGGTTGTATTTTTATACCGTAAGGATACAAGCTCAGTATTAAAATACCCGATTTTAGTCAAAGCATAAAAAATATAATATTTTCCAAAAATTGTTTTTGTTTTAAAATACGGCCTAGTCTCTCCAATATATATATATATAAATATTATAACATCATATTTTCACACAACAAAGAAAATTTTCAAAACAATATATGTATTAACATGCATTTTGGCTTTAATAACCAGTTTATTCAAGCCATGAGAACTAGGCCAATATTTCAAAAATTCTAAAAAATCTTTTTGTTTTCTTTTAGTATTTGGGATTACGAATTTATACGTAAAACGTATTCCTAAATATTATTAATAAAATTTTGGTATGGACATTAGAACGGTTAGGATTTTTACCCGATAAGATAAAGACCTCCTTACCGAGGAGGATTTTTCTTGAACCATAGACAGACCAACAACTAGGAAAACATAACAACACTTTAGTTTTTTTTTTTATCAGACAATAAAACAATGCAGCTTACCTTAGGTAAGGCGTATTTGGGGTGCTAACACCTTCCCTTTACGCAATCAGTCTCCGTATCCGATCTCTGAGACCAGTTAGGGTTCCTAGTGACCAAAATACTAGGTGGCGACTCCAAAGAACCAAATAAAAATAAATAAATAAAATTTCGCCAGTCGAACCCGCGATTGGATTTTTTTTGGGGTGCGACAATCATAGAGCTTTTTCTTAGAACAAGAACAAGATAAAGGTTGTTTTCTCTTTGTAATTATATATAGATTCTCTTTGCATGTAGGTAAAACTGATCTCGTTCAATGGGTAATGCAAGAAATTAAGATCCCTAAAAAACTACAAATCAAAATCGAATTGCTAAGAGCAAATGATTAGCATTTTCTCAGCTTTGTGATTCTAAGAATGAGCTCATGGAATTAAAGTTTTGTTGTAGTTATTTTTTAATATATTTTTTATTTGAAAATATATTAAAATAATATTATTTTATTTTAAAAAAATTATTTTTGATATCAGCATATCAAAATAATTTAAAAATAAAAAAAAAAATTAATTTAAAATAAATAAAAATTTAAATTTTTTTAAAAATATTTTTAAAATCTAAAAATAAACAGATCTAAAAAAGATACATATTTCCAAAGACCATAAAACAATGAGAAAATCCTGCCTAATTTGAAAAACACTAAAAAGGGAGTTGTATTGCTTGCTGCTTGAATCGCTCAAAGATGGGAGCACTAGAACTTGATAACTGTGGACTGAAAATACTGAAAGATAATTTGTATTATAAAATATGTTGAAAATCAATCAAAACTAAATGCAGTGTTGTTTATTATAAAATAAAAATAAATCAATTGCATGTATTAAATTAGAGAATTTGTATTTAATTATAATTCTAATATTAATTTTACGTGTAAAAAAATGGATTTAATTTTTATTTGATATTAAGATTACTTAATATAGTTATATTTATTTTTTAATTCATATATCCTTTTCTTAAATTTACTGAGATCCCTGGCTAGAAGGGGCTTGCTATAAAAATGAGGTCGTGTATAGAAGATTTCATGTCCATTAGTATTATTTAATGCAAATAATCAATCAAGCTTTGACTTTGACTAATTATTAGGTAATAATTTAATACATTTCGTTAACATTACTAATTAACTACTCCTGCTAGCCACCATTCACTGGTCAATGTCATCACCACCCACTCCTCCTGCATTGAGACATGAGGGAGAAAGAGAAGATTTTTTTTTTTAATTTCTGACTTGTCAAATTCGGTACATAATCAATGAAATTTAGATCTGTGAGAAAAACCCATTTGAAATCGAGGCTTGAATTAGAGCTCCCATGGCTACACTCACGGTATTGATGCTGGTGGGTTTTTTGTTTTGGATTGATGGCGGGTCGGGTTTGGAGCAAGAGGCTCCGTATAGGATCCATACTTTGTTCTCTGTGGAGTGCCAGAATTACTTTGATTGGCAAACTGTGGGGCTTATGCATAGTTTCAAGAAGGCCCAGCAACCGGGACCTGTAACCAGATTATTGAGTTGTACGGATGAGGAGAAAAAGAATTATAGAGGGATGCATTTGGCACCAACTCTTGAAGTTCCTTCTATGAGTAAACACCCCAAAACTGGTGATTGGTGAGTTTTTATTTTTTTTCTTCTTTTCTTGTGTTGATTCAAAGAATGTTTGGATCTTGTGGATTTCTCTCTGTGTCTTTCTTTGTGGTTACTTAAACTGTGATCATTTTGTTTGTTTCTGTACTTTAGCATTTCAATGCTTACTTTTTCTTGCATCAAATCTGGAGCTTGTTTATTGTTAGTAGTTGGCATTAGGAGTTGGACCAGCATGTTATTGTCCTATTGTTATCAAATGCTGATTTGAACAATGTAGCAATATCCTCTTCTACTCTTACTTGCCTTGCCTGAGATAATCAAAATTGTACAGAAAATTATAAAAAAGAAGAACTACAAATAGGAAATCAGTATGTTCCAGGGAAAAAGTGAAGGGGCTAGAAAGGATCTTGTCTTGCAATGATTTGCCAAATTTCTGCATTAGACAGCATAACAGGCTGTTATAGATTCTGGAATAAAACTGCACAACATGAGTAGTGATGAGGATTGCGACTGTTAACTGTTTTTTTTTTTTTGGATTGTCTGAAAACTATTTTTCATATTAAGTTTGATTTTACCTGATATTAAAAAAAGGCATGCATTTTTCTTCATGCACCGTTCCACTGCCAAAAAACTACATGGATTGTAGTTTTCTGAATCAAGCATTATGCTAACCATATAATGAGCGGGCTTAAGATGAATGCTCACTTGAAAATGTGTGGCACCAAATCGCTGTTCCCTTTTCCAAGTTTCTTTCTGTTGATTTTCATTTATCATGTGTAGTTAATCTTCTCCTTAATTTTCTACACGCGTTATTATCAATCCTTCTTATATTCTGCTCCAAATTTTATCATTCTTTGTAGCATTTTGATATTATTATACATAAAGAATAGAACTTTACGATTATGTATGCAAACATGTATATTTTGTTATATCTTAACTATTTTTCTCCTTTTGCTCTACCATTGTACTTTCTTTTAGTTTTTTCTTATTCAGGAAAAATCTGAAGCTCTTTTGGAGCCTCCTCATACTGAATAAAAAAGGAAACATAAATTAATATGTTTTTTATGTTTCTGCAGGTACCCTGCAATAAACAAACCCGCTGGAATAGTCCACTGGCTTAAACATAGTAAAGATGCAGATAACGTTGATTGGGTTGTCATTCTAGATGCAGACATGATCATTAGAGGTCCTATTATCCCTTGGGAACTTGGTGCAGAGAAAGGCAGGCCTGTAGCTGCATACTATGGGTACTAGCTTTCATTGTCAATTAAATTTATTTTTCTGGAAATACGTATCCTCTCTCTTCATATCATGGTATATTGAAGTTGCTATTGCCTACAGATAATGCTCTTGTGGAAAA
Organism: Populus davidiana; assembly: GCA_030145905.1. Classification (NCBI taxonomy): domain Eukaryota; kingdom Viridiplantae; phylum Streptophyta; class Magnoliopsida; order Malpighiales; family Salicaceae; genus Populus; species Populus davidiana. The sequence goes on along the minus strand of CM057789.1, from coordinate 34,847,787 downwards.
AATTTTACTGCTCTGTTTGCACTTGTCATGGCTTGTAAAAGGCACTCTTTTCAGAGGAACATGATCAATTTGGAATTCAAGTGATTTTTCATCTGAGTTTTAGATGATGATCTGAAGTTGAACCTTGTGTTCCGAATGTTATGGATCATGTATTTATCTTGATGTCTATCTTGATATTAGTGATTGTTGCTATATGATGCATTTCTTTTCAGATACTTGGTTGGATGTGACAATATTCTAGCTAAATTGCACACAAAGCACCCTGAACTCTGTGACAAGGTTGGTGGGCTTTTAGCCATGCACATAGATGATCTTCGAGCATTAGCACCCTTGTGGCTTTCAAAGACAGAAGAAGTGCGTGAAGATAGAACTCATTGGGGAACCAATTTTACTGGCGACATCTACGGGACAGGATGGATAAGTGAGATGTATGGCTACTCATTTGGTGCTGCTGAAGTAAGTTGCTTTTTTGGCATGGCTTTGTAACAAGATACAAGAAATGTTTTCTGCTGCTTCTGTTGTGCTTGAAACATTCAATCATATGATCTGTTTTGTTATATTTATATTTCCAGGTTGGACTTCGGCACAAGATCAGTGAGGACCTGATGATCTATCCAGGCTATACTCCACGAAAGGGCGTTGAGCCTATTCTAATACACTATGGCTTGCCATTTAGTGTGGGGAATTGGTCTTTTTCTAAATTGGATCACCATGAAGATGATATCGTCTATGATTGTGGTCGGCTCTTTCCCGAGCCTCCTTATCCTAGAGAGGTTTGTGAATGAAGAACTAAATAATTTTATTATGAACAAAACTATGTGTTTTCAGAAGAAACCTGCCCAGTTCTTTCCAAATCACATATTTTGTAGGGCTTTTCAGTTTAGGGAACTATAATAAGTAGCTTGTTATGGTTGTTTTTTGGATAAGCCCTAACATGATGTTTCCCTAAACTAAAAGTCTGAATGTGTTTTTGATTATATACATTACATTATCACCAGCTGAATGTTTTACTACATAGCACATTACATTATCATCAGCTGAAGTATCAAGGTTTCCTTCATAATATGTTGAAGCACTGTGCTATATGAGGGATACATTGCAGATGAAATAATGCCATTCTCTTCTTTTGCAGGTGCGGTTGATGGCATCTGATCTTAATAAAAAGCGAACCCTATTTTTAAATTTAGAGTGTATAAACACTTTGAATGAGGGACTTTTGTTACAGCATGCTGCAAATGGATGTTCTAAGCCTAAATGGTCAAGATACTTGAGTTTTTTGAAGAGCAAAACTTTTGCTGATCTAACTCGGCCAAAATTTCTTGCTCCTGGTAGCATAGAAACCAAGGAGGCTGCAAACCAAGGTGGAAACGAGGAGCAGGCCGTTGATGAACCTGAGAAACCACATCCAAAAATGCACACCATATTTTCCACAGAATGCACTCCTTACTTTGATTGGCAGACTGTAGGCCTTGTCCACAGTTTCCACCTGAGTGGCCAGCCTGGAAATATAACACGGCTTCTCAGCTGCAAGGATGAAGACTTAAAACAATATGCAGGCCATGATCTCGCTCCCACCCATTATGTTCCTTCCATGAGCCAGCATCCCCTAACAGGCGATTGGTATTATTCTTATCCTCACAGTTGTTATCTCTTGCCTCTGATTGTTAGTTTTCTGTGTTACTTTAGGCTGTTTCCAGCACTTGTACATTTCAGTGTCAAGTCTTATCATAACTTACCCATCATGTTCATGCCATTTATATAATTGCTGCTAATGTCAAATTCTGCTTTGTAAGAAATTTGAAGATCGTACCCTCTCCTAGGAGATTGCTTTACCTGAAAAGATAGACTAGTTGCCTCTAAAGTTAACAATTGAAAGTTTGCATTAATAAAACCGATAAATGCTCATTCACCTCTTCAAGTGGCTAGACCTGCTGAAGCATTTACAATCTAGACTTTTCCTACTTTTCAGCAATCAAGCATGTAGTTGCTTCTCTCAAGGATTTAATCAGTGTCCTTGTGCTCACCTCCCTGAGATTGTACCATTACACCCCACTTTCACATGGGCATATTTGTAATATTGGGAAGTACACAGCCAATTATAAACACTGCCATTGTCCATGTCAGGTATCCAGCAATTAATAAACCAGCTGCAGTCCTTCATTGGCTAAATCATGCAGATATTGATGCTGAGTTTATAGTTATTCTTGATGCTGACATGATTTTGAGAGGTCCAATTACACCATGGGAGTTCAAAGCTGCACGTGGCCGTCCGGTTTCAACTCCCTATGAGTAAGTCAATGATTTGTGTCCCTGGCGGTTTAAGTGTACACAGAAGTCATGAATGATCTTGACTGTTGCTGCATCTCTCCCCCTTCTCTTTGTTCTTGTGCTCACCTGTTCTTGCTGTTGCACGGGGCTTGATATTTATGGCTAACAAACCTTATAATTTCTGCATGTTAGCTACCTAATTGGTTGTGACAATGAGCTTGCTAAACTCCATACACGCCATCCAGATGCTTGTGACAAGGTTGGGGGTGTGATCATCATGCATATAGATGATCTCAGAAAATTTGCCTTGCTATGGTTGCATAAAACCGAGGAGGTGCGGGCTGACAAAGCTCATTACTCTACAAATATCACTGGAGATATTTATGCATCGGGCTGGATTAGTGAGATGTATGGTTACTCATTTGGGGCAGCAGAGGTATTTCAAGTCCTTTGAATCCCTTCTGTTTCCTATTTTATGGCCTTGTATGCTCTACAGAGAAGACACCATGGAGAAACTTGTTTATTTAGTTTCTGAGAAGTGGCTTTGATATCCTGGCAAGGATGCATGCCGCGAAATTCTCTAAAAGTAAAAAAGGATACACGCTCAGTGTCCATAAATTATTTTTCATTGGTTTCAAAGTATGCGACCATCAAATGAATTATGTTTTCCTGTTTCCCATACTCCTGTTTTGTTCCAGCTCTTCTTGGACTGATGGATTCTGTTGCCTTCTACTCATTTGTTCTTTTCAATTGCAGCTGAAACTGCGGCACCTCATAAACAGCGAAATTTTAATATATCCAGGTTATGTCCCTGAGCCTGGTGTTAAGTATAGAGTTTTCCACTATGGCTTGGAGTTTAAAGTTGGGAATTGGAGTTTTGATAAGGCAAACTGGAGAGATACTGATGTGGTCAACAAATGCTGGGCTAAGTTTCCAGATCCACCTGATCCTTTAACACTCGATCGGTCTAATGAGGACATCTTACAAAGAGACCTACTTAGCATAGAATGTGGAAAGACACTGAATGACGCACTAGAACTGCATCATAAGAAGAGAAATTGCCCTGATCCCCACTCCTTATCCACCTCAAAACATGATACAGGAAAGGAAGATTCAAGTTCAAGGAAATTTGGCAGGTTTGATGGAAGTAATGCTGTAAGAAGCAACCCTGTGCCCACAAAAAACTCTGAGGAAACATCTCCGCCTGTTCCAAAAGATGGGCTATTTGGTTCTTTGAGGTTCTGGGTTGTTGCTCTATGGATGATTTCAGGTTTGGGTTTCTTGGCTGTCATGTTCATGGTGTTTTCAGGCCGTAAAAGCAAGGGAAGTAAGAGTAAAACTTATAGAAGCAGAAGAAGATAATCTTACTCGGGATTCATGGATGTGAATGGCTGTGATCTGGTTCTCCGCAATATTGAAGCATCTTTGTAACCTTAACTTTTGTGGCGGGGGTGTGATGATCTATTGAGATGGTCATGCTAGAGCATTTCTCAAGGAAATTTCGTGAACTTACCATGTCAACAGAAAAACTGATATTACAGAACAGTATAGATTGTTATGTCAACAGAAAAAATGATCGAAGTTTTGGCCACCATTCCATTGATGTTGCAAGCTGTAACTTAGACCTTGTAACTATTCTTCTTCTTCAAGAGTTAAAATAATGTAATAGAAGAAACAATCGAGGGCTATAAACCCTTTTTTTTTTTTTTTTTGCTGCTCTCTGTGTTTTTGCTGCTGTAAGTCTCTCTCACCAAAGCTGCTCCAGAAGTTAGCCGGTGATCAATAATAATCTCTCCTTTTCTGGGTGTTTTTCTTTGCGAATCTTTCATTATCTAAACAGCGGCAGTTGAGTCCCGATGATGATTAGTGTTCATGACATAAATTAACATTATTGACTGTCATTTTTTACTACAAGCAGCTGGTGCTGGCAGATAACATTCTAACAAGGTGCTGTAGATTATACTTATTTATCAGCCACATGACCATTGCTTTGGTGGGAGAATGCTCCGACAGAGTATCAGGGAGGAAATTAGTCTTCTTAGCTAATTAAACGGCAGCCAAGGCTTTCAGGACCTCCCTCTACATGTACTTTTCCTGTGTGTTTTGCCAACTGCTTGGTAGCCATTCGTCACCCATCAGTATTAAGAGTGACGATAGGTATAAACTATATTTCATGTGATCATAGAAATTCGTCAAGAAATATTAGAGTTTTCTGGACATGGTCAGAGAATATAATAAATGATATTAACATGGCACTTTAACAGCTCACCCATATAGACATAAAATTTTAGATGATAAATTATGTTTGATATCAAGAAGATATAGAAAATTACAAATCTTACAAAAAAAATAAAAATAGAAAACTTATTTGGTTGAAACTTATATTCAAAGGAGTATTGGTTTAAAATTTTGATTAAAATAAATGTTGATGATTGAATGCTTATTGATATAAAAAAGGCCACGAGATCCATCTAGTAGCTGGGGACCATTACTTGAGCGGATACACTAAGTAAATGCTTTGCATCACTGCCTGTTATAAAGTATAGAATTCTTAATGATATAACAATTGTAGTCTTCTTTAAATGTGTCTTTTATATATATATATATATATATATATATATATATATATATATATATATATATCAATAGTGATTGGATTAATGGAAAGACTTTTTGACTAGTATCTTAAATAGTACTAGTGATGTCAATTTATCTGATGACCGAGAAATTTGTTTGACTGATATCTTGAATGATATTAGTAACGGACTAGAAAATTTGTTAACTAATATCTAGGGTGGTGCTAGTGGTATCAGATTATTTGACGATCGAGTTTTTATTAATCAATTATCTAAAAAATACTAGTGACATCAACAAGATTGATGATCAAGATATATGAATTAATTAACTACTTCGATGAGTCTCGTGGCATAAATGAAATTATTAAACTAATAATAATAAGTCTTTAGCTAGAATTGAATGAATGACATTAAAGAATAATTTAAATTTTAAATCACATGATTTAATTCTATAGTTCATTTATATTATATGTTACAAAAATTTTCAAATACATCAACATCTTAATTAGCCTTACATGGAGCATTAGGTTAGCCTTAACACTTTCTTTTGTTAGGTTCTAGCGATGTAATCATGGACTATTTAAATTCTCTTTTATAATATTAAGTTGTCACTAATTCTTGTAATGCAAAGTAAATTAGATTTAAGTTGCTTATAATTTAACCTTTGAATTCAATATATTAAATTTGAATTTGGTATGATATTTATTTGTATTCATTAGGTTAAGAGAGAAATATACGCAATTTGCTTATTTTATTCTTTATGATTTAATCGTATCTTTATTTTAGTGAAGTATTTTTAATGTTGAAAAATATTTGAATTATAAAAGAAAATATAGTTTATGTTGTTATTCAGTGAAGGTTTAGGATAGTTGAACTATGACTTGAGATTAATTATATGAATTTGTTGTGATATCAATAACTTAATATGCTTAAAAATAAAGAAAATTCAGTTGAATTTTCAGTACAGACCTATAAAATATAAAAATGAAACCTAGTATAGAAAAAAGAGAGCAAGGTTTTCAATTTACCCGATAACAAGATTTGAATGTGTTTAAAAGTAGGGTGTGTTTAAGTGAAAATGAAGGAATTTGTATATTTTCTCTATTGATTGTGATTGTTGTCATTTAAATATTTTAAGACTTTAAGTTTGGTTTATATTTGTATATTTGAATTGTGTTTGTGATTAAGAACTTTTAAAGACTTTAAATTATGATTTGTATTTTGAATTAATTAAAATTCATACAAAATGAAGGTTGGAATTTAAAATAGAAAAAAAACAGAAAGAAAATATGTTGGCTTCAAACTTAGTCTGCTATAATTTTTTTTTTGGGTAAACTTAGTCGATAATTACTAATATAGCTTGTTGTTGACCTAGTGATTCAGATTTTTTTTAGGTTAAAATCTAAATCAAGTATGAAGATTATGGACTTGGCTTATACATTAATGGAAAAATAAAAATAAGGGGCAAATTTAATAATGATAAAATAGATAAAAAAAGAAGAAGAAAGAGATGCAAATTGTAAAAATTGTCAGTTTCTTTTCTAATGTAAAGCTAACTGAAAAGTTCTTGCCAGGAAACAGTGCTGCTGCACCTCTTTTATGCCATTAGGTCAACAAGGTATATAAGCGTTCATAACTTCATCTTTGTTTCTTTTAACAAGTTACGGAGAAAATGCAAGAAAAAGACATGCGATACTTATTATTCCTTCTTATTTTTTATTTTTATAATGCAGTTATTTTTGTTAGGGGCACATGTTGAGAGGTTGCTCACATAAATTATAATGAATAGAGTCAAATTATATATATATATATAATGAACTTGACAATCTAATACATACATAATTATTATTTGAAAGATTTTTTTAAAAGATTATGGGGCTATTTGAAAGCGTGTATAATCATGTTTTTTTTTAAAAATTAATTTTTAATTTTTATTATATTTTTATATTATTTTAATGTGCTGATGTTAAAAATAAATTTTAATTTTTTTAAAAAATATTATTTTAATATATTTTCATAGAAAAAATACTTTGAAAAACAATATATGTCGTTGTCCAAAAACCTCTTATGTCATCAAACATTATTTTTTTATTAATTAGTAAATCATTAGTTATTAATACAATTACATATATGAATTATTAAAGATCTCTTTTATGTTTTAAAATAATGTATATAATGTGCTTATTATTTATTAAATCATATACTTTGAAAACAAATACATAAACTACCCAACTTACATCATATATTATTTAGTAATTAATATCAATATACCATGTATAATATTAAGAGACAATAATATTAAGTATTCTTAGTTAATAATCATTAATTATCATATTTTCATAATTATAAGTTCAATTTTAATTATAGGGTAAAATTATAAATTTAGTTATAGGATATAAGAAAAAAAGTTTTGCTATTTATAAAGTAAACTTTGAGTTCAAAATTAAAGATTATATATATATATATATATATATATATTAAAAAAAACAGTCTAAATACTAGGTTGAGTACAAGTTAGGTGAAAACTTCGCTAAATCTAAGTGAAATCAAATCGGGTGTTTTGACTTTAATCTAATCAAAAGATTATATAAAGTTAAATACCTATTAAATCAAATATGATTATCATCCTTAAAGCTAATTAGTGTTGTAAAAGAGTATTTGAATTTGAAAATTCAATAAGAGCTCTAAGGGAAATTTTTTTTTTTTTAAAATAATTTAAATGATTGAAATAATTTCTGTAATACTTAACGTTTAATTCAGATTATATAATTGTCTTTGATGAAGTGAGAGATGACGATGTTGTCTGTTTATCAAGAGATATGTCGTAACGTAAATAAATGACCAAAATTCCTAGCAATTGCTTAACTTGGAGCAGCAAAAGAGAATGTTCTTCTTTCTAGCCATTTTTGCACCATTTCTAAAACCCAACTGTATTGTAACGAAGAATTGACAGGCAAAGACGACATGGCCATCATATTTTGGATGACGAAACTGGGCCCGCTTGTTTTTTTAGATAGTTTTTGTAATTATAATTTTAAAATAATAGATTTTAAAAAAATTATGATTAGTTGGGTTTTAGTTGGATTTAAATATGTATTTGATAAAATTTATGGTTAAAGTTATGAGCAACAAAAAAAATGTATACGATATTTGGTATAGTTATATAATTGCGATTGTTTTTTACTTAAAAATACATTAAATTAATTTTTTTATTTTTAAAAATTATTTTTGATATTAGTGCATCAAAATAATTTAAAAACATAAAAAAATATTAATTTTAAACAAAGAAAAAAATAAAAAATATTTAAATTTTTTAAAAAATATTTTTTAAACAAAAAAACAAACAAGATTTAATAAAATTTAATTACAAAAACATATAAAAACTACTTTATAAAATTTACATTTCAAATTCAATTTTTTAATAAGTTACATAATACAATTTAATATATTACCAAACATTTTATTATGTTTTTTACACTATTAACACAAAAACTGAAAGTAAACAAACGCACCCAGATGAGATTAGTCGTCGATGACAAAATTTACACTCTCCTATCCCATAGCAGGGCTGCTCGAAAAGAATGCAATGGATGCTCGATTTTTTTCCATTCTCCTTCAATTCCTTAAACATCCACAGAGACCAAACCTAGAGCATAGAGCCTAGTTGTTGTACCTCAAATTCAAACTAGCCATGTTTTAGGACGTTGAAGCCTTCAATGTGGGCCCCACACCATGTTGTTGGGAAATAAAAGATTCTTACCGTTTCTAATTTCCATACATGGTTTTGGGAGGCCCCACTGGAGACAATAATAAAAGAAGGGTGCACCGAGCTTTTTTCTTTTTTTCTCGTTTGGATGCTGCCTGTGCCTGCTTTTTCACGGCATGCATGGACCCAGTATTGTTGCCCTTTTCCATTTGAAATTCAAATTCAAACGGTTTACTTGGGAGGGGACTGGACTACATAAACACTGGTAAGGTAGTACATAACTACATATAGATACAAAACCAAGGAGATCAAAAGTTTGGATCATTTCGAGGTTTCACCGATGGGGGACACAACTTGTGTCATGCAACCATTCTCTTACGCCGCAGGCATTTCTAATGACGCCAAAGAGGTCAGTTCATCGAACTGCATTCTGCATTCTGCACTTGCTATGTTTTTGCAATAATTGGCTACTAATTAGTTATTGAAAATAAGTGATGGGTTAGTGATTTCTGTCTCCTTTTGCTACCACCACCACTAAGGTTTCAGCTTTTGAAGTTAGTAGTAATTCTCCTTTTTATTTGCCCCAAGTTGAAAACTCAAGGGAAGAAATGAAAATCAAGTGAAAATCTGGTTACCAGTTACCACAGTATTGCTTTAAGCACTGAATGAAACTGAAAAGTATAATCTTTTCGACTTCCAGTTCAGTTTTTCTGCAAAGGTTTCTTCAAAAAGACTCACTTACACTCTTGTCGTATAGCTTCATCATTGTTTGTTTCTGTGTTCTGATGGGATAAATCCTGATGATCTTCATACTATAGAAAAACTTGGTTTTCAGAATTCATGAAAATGAACTTTATGCAACAGGGGAACCCAATTCATGCGCTTGGACAGTCGATCTCGTTTGGGAGGTTCATGTCAGATTCCTTATCTTGGGAGAAATGGTCAAGCTTCTCTCATAACCGATATGTTGAAGAGGCTGAGAAATTCTCAAGACCTGGCTCAGTTGCGCAGAAAAAGGCTTTCTTTGAAGCACATTACAGGAATCTTGCTGCAAGAAAGGCAGCAGCTTTGCTTGAGCAAGCAAATGCAGAAGCAAACAATGTGGAGGAGCCTGAAAATGAGGTTGGAATTCCTGATAAGACAACCCAAGATTCACTAACAGTGGCCACAAACTCCCAGGAAGCTGGTGATCGGGAAGAGGCACATGTCCAACAAGTAAATTCTGAAGCAAGTTTTGTTGCCGATGACAATACTCGTACCTCTAATGTTGACATGGAAAGATCTGAAAGCAGCAATGTGGAAGAAGTTGAACCATCGGCTGAAAACGAGATTCTTGTGGAGAATTGTGTTAAGATCGAGACTTTAAACCAGATTGTGAATGTCGATAACAAGGAGGAGGTTAAAGAAATGGAGCTTAGTGTATCAAAACAAATGGAGAAACCTCTATTAAAGGTAATGACATCGTGTAGACAGCTCTATTTTTTATGTTCAAATTTCTGGTCATTAACTGAATTCCTTTGCTCATTAGCAGGATTTCATGTCTTGTAAAGATGATGCTGCATCAATGAGCAAGAAGAAACCAGCAGTCTCTTCATCTAAGTCATCGATTTATGATAAAGCATCTAAGCTGCCATCCACTCCAGCTAAACCTGCACCTTCAGTTCGTGCGAAAAAAGAAAACACTCCAATCAGCAAGAAGTCTGCATTAGAGTCAGTGGAAAGAAGAAAACCAACTCCAAAATCAACTCATAAGTCGATGAACTTCACTCCTGCCAGAGAATTTAATAGAATCACTTCATCAATTATCAGGAAGATTGATAATTCTAGAGTTGGTTCTCATTCTAAGTCATCTAAAGATTGCCCAACTCCTTCAAGAACTCCAATGATGATGGTGCGTATCTCTTTGTCCCGCTACCTCTGAATTACACTCCGTTTCCCGAGTGACTTTCAACTTGGAATAACCAATCATGCATCCTAAAATGAGTTTCGTTTTTTAATTCAGGGGTCTATTGCGGAATCAAAGCATCCTTTAGCCACCCCTCAGTCAGAAAAAAGAAGGTACCTTGTGAAGCTCCGTTAGAATGACAAGAAAACTGGTGGTTTTTAAATTTTAATTATCTAACCAGTTATATATACTTGTGCTACCTACAAATTGCAGGGCAAAAACACCTCTTCACCCCTCGACATCAGGAAGCAAAACAGTTCGCTCAAAATGGCATTTCCTCCCAAAAGAGTAATAAGTTTGATACACCAACACAAACACATTACATATTTAGTTAATTTTACTTATGATGTTGGCTACAGGTAACCTATTTCTATGGGGAAACATATCAAGTACCTGCATATGATGCAAGGAGTAGAACACGAGAAAAGCCATTTACTTTCTTGATGTCTTTCCGTATCATATACAGCATCAATACAGCTTAATATATAGTTCAGTCTACTTATTTCAGACTTCCAGTCTTGGGAAAGAACCGCAGTGTCCAGTTCATGTATCTACAGCATCATTAGTTAGCTAAGAGGGGTTTCAATTTCGGCAGGCAATTTTACCAGTGTCGAAATTAAAATCCCTCTTAGCTAACTAATGATGCTGTAGATAATTCAAATATTCTGCAGTCACCCAAGTTGCATCAATTGCATAGAAGAAATTTGAGCACATCTGATTATTGTTTTTTCATGTCAGTTGTTCAATGTTTATGACTTCCAGCAGAAACAGATCACAGTCCCCAAGTGCATCTATACCCTTCAGCTTCAGGACTGAAGAAAGAGCTGCAAGAAGAAAGGAGGCAAGTAGAAAAACTATGAATATTTTGTTTTTTGAAGAAATTACTGTGCTTCTCTGGCCCATAATATTTGTTGTGGTTAAGCCTTCACTCATTTTTGTCTCCTCTATGCTTTCAGAAGCTGGAAGAAAAATTCAATGCCTATCAGGCACAAAAAGTGCAGCTGCAAGTAACACTTAAGGTAAAAACAACAATTACTATCATTTTAAACAGTACCGTGAAAGGAAAACTGAGTCGAATAGAAAACGATTACTCAAATTTATAGTGATTAAGTTTCTTACATGACGTTCATTATATATTGAGCAGGAAAAGGCAGAAACAGAACTTAAAAGACTGCGACAAAGCCTTTGCTTCAAGGCCAGGCCGCTACCTGATTTTTATAAACAGAGAGTAGCACCGAACAATCAGATGGAAAAGGTAAACACTTTCAGAATCCATTCTTAAATTCATATCCATAGCTTGTTGTGTTTCTCAAAAGGACTTAGTTTTCTTCTCCGTTTTCGGCTCACAGGTGCCACTGACTCATTCTGAATCACCTGAGCCTGGAAGAAAAATGACTCCCAGCAAGGTACGGAGCACCTCTCAACTTCCTCAATGGCCTTCACTCAAGAACAGTGGTTCCAAAGACGCAATGCAAAAGAAAAGTGATAGCCCACGTTCTCTAGCTTCACGACTCAAAGCAAGTCCTCATGAGAATACATCTCCAAATATCCAGCATGAATGATGCGGTGGAGTTGTTGAGCTTGAGAAGGAAATGAGATTTCATTTCAAATCTAGCAAATTCATAAATGTGTGCAAAGTACTCTGAGATTACAGAGATCAGATAGTGTAAATTTAGTGTGTACCTTAACTATTAATTGCATAAATGTAGGCCACGCTGAACCTAAATTTTAAGCTTCAATTCAGATTCGTTAGGGGATACAACACTATGATAGATTGTGAAAGACAGATTCAAGAATTAGCCTGTTGAGGGGATAGCAAGTGCAACACAGCAACCTTCACCAGTTCTTGTCATTTAGTATAGTTAAAAACGATAACCAATCACTCAATCAATAGCATCTCAAAAGTTGTGTAATCTTTCGAGTTAATCAGGCTTCATATTAAAAGTAGTTAATCAGGATGATGGTGTACAGAACTGGTAAAATTCTCAACAAGCTGCTTTTATCTACATGAATGTTCTAGTATTAGGAGCCATCAACAAATGTTCTAGTATTTATCGTCGTATATATTATTTTAAATAAAATAAATAATAATAAAAAAATAAAAATAAAATATAAAAATAAAATAAATTGAATGGCTATTTTAAAAACTCAGAAGATAAGGCATAAAAATCAAAGAGAAAAAAAAGAGAAAAAAAAAAATAGCACCAAATTGAAGGTATGTTGGCCACACACTTTTCTCAATGATAAAGGAGTTGCCAAAAGAATTCAAATGCTATCCTGAAAACCATTGTTTGGTCGCCAAACACCACCACACGCTTTTTTTAAGCGATTTGGAAACAACTCACATGCTAATGCATGCAATGCAAGAATCAACAAATGTTTTTTATTAATATTTATATATTTTAAATGAACAAGTTAGCCCTAAGTAAAGTTGATTATTATTATTATTATTATTATTATTATATAAAACATTGATGAAACTATTAAAAAACCCTGGTCATGAGTGAAATATATATCAGTCATTTAATTATATTTAAAAAATACCTTAGAAATTATTTTAGTAATTTTTGTTTTTAATAGCATTTTAATCATTATATTGTGTCAAAAAATATATAAAAAATCGATTTACCCTAGTGAATTTAATAATATTAAATGGATCAAGAGAAAAAAACCAAATGATACCTAATTGCGAGTTCAAAGATTTTATAGTGGAAGGGCAAGTCCATGTGTGTGCACAATAATTCCGCTAGGAGATAGTAATCTGTGTGTGCACAATATATATATATATATATATATATATAGAAGTATGTCTTGAAGTTGGATTGAGTGTCAACGAAACTGTAAAATCACATTTTAAAACGAAAAAAAAAATCTACATCTTGGTAAGCAGGCTAAAAGACCCAACAGATAAGGGAGTCGGCCCATAGTATTTTACTTTTTTGGAAAATGAGAAATGGGTCACGCGGGTTTAGAACCTCCTACCAAACTACGGGCTTGAGTGTTCCGATGCGAAGGCCCAGCAAGCAATAGGATAAATGGGCCAAAACCACGACGTGATCTTTATCTCGACCCCTGCCGCCGCTCCTATCTGGCGAAGAAACCTCGCTTCTGGGCTCATAATCGTAGCTCTTTTGCTCTGTTATTATCCGAATCTCCATTTTGGTTATGAAAATATTTTGCAGAAATTTTCAATACAAGATATATAAATTGTTTAACTAATAACTCAACTTGTACAAATTCTCAAGGCATTTAATTATTAATTCAACTTGTACAAATTACAATTATTTAATTAGAAGAAAGTAGTATAGAAAAATGTTCAAGAAAGTTATGACAGACATCGATATTGACATTGGCATCATGGCTTCTCTGCCACCAAACACCAATCTTCATCTCCTTCAGCTAGCTCCACCTCATATCCCACGTCACAGTAACTCATACCATCTTCTTCTTCTTCAATATTCTTGATATTAACACAATCACCAGTATAATTCTCATCGTCATCATCAACAAACTCTTGATCAATCTCATGTCCCGAATCATCAACTTCATCATCTGCATAGTCATGGTCACGAGTACTGGCCAAATGGTTCAACATCCCAGTGGCAGAAAACCCAGAAAGATTCGAGCCATGCCGGCCATTCACAACCCGCCAAGCAATAAACTGAGCATTGGAATTAGACAAAACATCTTGTGATTTTACCTTATGGGATCCTTTGGTTTTGTGCTTGGCCTTGCAACATGGTTGCAGGTGACATCCTGAGCACCGTGGCTTACCGCATTTCCCTGTGAATTTGGAGTGGTTTGTGGGCTTTGATGAGACCTTGGTGAACAATCCGGCTGTGGTGGGTGTATCAAACTTGTTGAATTTTATGTCTCCTCCAGGTTTAGGGTTCCATGGAGGTGGCAAGACTGCATAGGCTCTAACCATTCCATGTGGCCGCCCCTCTCTTCTCATCTTGCCTGCTTCCGATTGTGGGCTTGGAAAGATTAAAAAAAATAAAAAAGAACAAAGAAAGAGTCTTGTTAATGAAGAACACGATACTTTGGTTGTTTGGATTTATAGGAATTTGAGTCGGTGATGGAAAAAGCTTGGGGAGAAAGGTACCGACAGGTGAGCCTTGGGAGCCAAGCTGCTAATAGCGATTGACAGCACATCTTAGCCGAAGAATGTCATCAAAGATTAAATTAAATTAAATAGGGAAATAAGCATGACACTACCTGCAATTATTAGATATATTGACTTTTTATTTCTTTGGATCTTGTATTAGATATAAAGATTTTAATTCATGATCTATAATCATTTACTTAATTAATAAAATCTTTTAGTCTTTAATTTGGAGATTTTATTCTCATTTAGTTTATGCAGGGCAAGGAAGATAAAATTCATTGAAAAGTGATTAATAATATTAATGAGATAATTATATCCTATGGAGTTGGGAGATTAATTAATTATCCATTCTATCAAATACTCACTTGCAGCATGTTCTTCCAAATTCACTTAAGAAAAATCTCTTAGACCCAATAATATTAAGATTTTTGAGACTGAGTTAAGAAAATAAAAAGGAAATCTTGCTTAAAATTATCATCTTTCTTATATATCTGGTTCTTATAGATATTCAAATGATTATTTAACATTGGAGAAGGTAACTGGGCATCATTTTTCAATAGTTGTGGGTACTGCTTAATTTGTGAGTCTAGTAGAGGTGTGCTGTTGACAACAATACATCTACATTAATAATTAGTATTTTTTATCCGCGTGATGTGTTATTGGGACATGTTTAAAATTTATTTTTATTTAATTTTATAATAATCAAAAAATATATTTATAAGTATTCAAATGACTTAAATTCTTGAGTAAAAAATGTATTTTTTCAGTCAAAATTTCATTAAATATTTTTCATGTATTTTTTTCTTTTCTTTTCTTATTTTTTTTTACAAAAACATATCTTTTATAAAGCAATATTTTCTATATAAAAACTTATCACAATGTGAAAACAAGTTAAAATAAAAAATAAATAAAGCCTCAATAATTTTTATACAATTGTAAGCAAAAAATAAAAGAATAATTAATTTTAGAAAGTTATATAAAAAATTGAAATAAAAATTTTAAAAATAATTATATATTTTATTCTCATTAAATAATCATGTGCAATTTTTTAATAATTTGTGTAAGTTAAGTTTATATATAGTTATTCATAAATAATTGCTAATATTACCATAAAAGCTATAATTGTTTTTTTAAAAAACAAATAATGACAACTAGATGATTTTTTAATATCATATCAATAGCTTTATTTAAATATAATTTTATTCTATTTTTAAATAAAATAATTAATTAACAAAAGAGGTTTTGAGAAAAAATAATAATTCCCGAGCATGCCTGGGCTTACAAATGGCATAAGTCCAATCCTGCGTACTTTTTTTTTTTCCTCTTTCAATGAGCCATACCATGCCCAGTTAAAATATAAACGAATGAATAAATAAATAAATAATATTTTTTTAATTAAAATACGCATAAACTAAATAGCTATATTAATAAAAAAATATATAAACAAATGAACAAACAATCATTTGTATAATAGATGACATTTCATTCATTTATATATTCTTCGGTATTCAAAAAACAAGGTTTAAGTTTTAGTATTTTTAAAATCTAATTTTTAATTTATTTTCATAATAAAAAAACATCCAAAATACATATTGTAAAGGCAGTAACCTCATTTCCCACCTTAAATGCTCTTTATTTATCCTTAAAACTTAAAATCAAACTAAATATAAATGAACATTTTGGGCTCGGGTAATTTTTTTATATTATTAAAGACCAAAATGAACTCTTTTTTTTTTTAATACAAACTTATTGATATCAAGATTTTTTTTGTGGATGACTAAATTCTTTCTCTCTCTTCGTCCTTTCGAGCAACTTTTTATTTCTTCAATCAACATTCAAGGGTTAAAATAAAAAAAAATAAAGTTGTAGGATAAAAAGTTAAAAAATAAAAACAACAAGGACCAAAAATGGATGAATAAAATATTCCAGAGACCAAAATGAACTTTTTTAAAGAATGGTAGCAATCCTCATTAAATTGTGAAGAGAGCAACCATGCACGGGGAAACCTATACCTAGTTTAGTTTGTTACTTAATTAAGTACTTAATTAATTATAATATCCCACTGATTTGCTGTTTTTGTTTTAAGATTACAAGACGTTTTCTGTTAAAGATTTTTGCTTAAGAGTAGTGAAAGTGAAAACACCTAAAAATGGAAAAACTCCTCTGTTCCCACAAGCATTCTTTACTTTGGTGCATTGGGTTGGGTTTGGTAATAGCTGCAACAGCCCCATAAACAATCTTATCACCAAACAGGGCCTTGTATTGTTAACAATGGAACCATTCAGAACTGGGACGATATGGGTCATGTTTTGGGACTGTTAGCTTATTTGGGATTGTGATAATTTACAATAGATAAAGGAAGGTTTATTCTTCAATTTCCCTTCTTTTTTTTCAATTTCTCAGCGAACAAACAAACACACCCAGAAAAACCCAAATTAAAACCCAAAGAATAAACCTTCCTTCACCTATTTTCCTCATTTTTTTTCACCAAACAAATTGACACAAATTACAAGCAATGTTTAAGGCACAAATAGCATAATAAACAGACATATACACTACAAATTGCTAGAAATGCAGATTAAAAATCCCATGCCGTTCAGATTATCAACAATAATATCCACACTAATTAAGTTTTGAACAAATAAAGAAAAAGGATGATAAAGGAGATTGACCTTGAAGGATGTGGATGACCTTGCTGGAATAGCTTGAGAATGAAAAAAAAAAAAAAACATTATAAGTTAACTTAACAAAACTTGGCATAAAGATTAAAAAAAAAAAGGAATAAGAAAGAGATTCACCTGGTGTGGGGTCTTCTCCTTTCGTGAGGATGGTGTGAGGAAGGAAAAGAATGAGAGGGAGTAAGAAGAGAAAAATATGGGTGTTGGGTGCAAAGAGAGAAATGAGTTGAAGAGAGAAGAAGATAAAAGTGTTCGCGCATTCTATTATGAAATTAAGGATTATAGTATTTTAATTTGGGGATTTTTACTGACAAAGTTACTGTTAGATAGTTAAAATATTATTATTTTTTAAATTTTCATTATTGATTTCGCCAATAATCTTTAATTGAGATTTTCAATTTAATTGAAAAAATTTAGAAACTATTCTAATATCATTAACGACTTTTTCCCCCTGTAATTTCATCTGTAATGAACAATAATTAACAATATCATAGAGAAACGAACAATTCCAAAGCACTTGAGAGAAAATATCGGTGGACATTAAAAATTAATAATTCCATGTGTAATAAACAATAATTAATAGTTCCATTAAGAAATGAGTTGTTCCAAAGCTCTTAGGAAAATAATGACAGACATTAATCATTGGTAATGACAAACATTAATCATCGGTGATTCCATCTATAACGAGTAGTAATTAACAGTGTCATTGAGAAATGAATAGTTTTAAAACTTTCAGAAAAATACCGATAGACATTATTTGTTGGTGTATTTGTTGATATTTTATAGTCCATCGGTTAAAAAAAAAAATGTGTCTAAATTATATCTATATTTCTTATCTATCAATCATGCAAATACTTAAAATCACGACACAACATAGTACAACAACACCAATTTTGCGTATAATAATAAAATCACAAAAAGTAAATGTTTCATTGTCTTGTAATAAAAAATTCACGTGAGTGTGATTATATTAAAGTTAATTCCATCTAGAAATATTTCATTATAGTAATTTCATTACACATTCATGCTGTACAAATTAATAAGATTTGTCTTCTTCTTCAATTTCGTCTTTATTATCATCATCTTCATCGCAATCTTCTACATTGGTTTCATCACTATCATCATTTTCATCGACTTTTGTATTTCTACTAGTTCTCAAAACATCATCTAACTCCCCAACATCAACATCAACAAAAGTATTCTCAATATTGTAAGAATTTGAATTTTCTTGTATGTTGATAGACAGAGCTACTCAATATAGATCAACTAACTCATAAAGTTGGAAGACATCTCCCAAAGTTATTTCATTGTTACCATCTTCAAAAACCAGGACACAACATTTAGGTTTGGTTTTCATTACGGATAATCATTCTAACCTTCATGTTGTCATTTATCTTTCATTTCACATCTATAATCATGTTAAAAATATTTTCAAACATAATTTTTTCAATGTACATGACATCAAAGTCATGGCGAAGAAGATTAATCTTCCAGTAAAGAAGCTACTAGAAAATACTTTGCTTTTACTCAATTATAGGTCACATCAAAACTAAGAAACTTCTGCATACCAGATTGAAAACCAAACACGATGTTATTGTACTGCAACACCATGACATACAATTCTTCACCCAACGGTAGTGGCGGTGCAACATCCCTTTCAACTCTACCAACAAAGAACTCATTTCTCTTCGTTTTATACTTGTGATATGTTGGCAAAAACCATCAGCGATAATAAAAAAATATGTTTTATCACTATTAAATGTAGGTAGTTCCTAAACTTGGCTTATCTCAAATTGATTAAGTTCCTCTTGCATGGCAAGTACCCAATACTCATCTTTCAAATTATCATCATAAGTCTTGGGTTCAAGGTGAGAGATGAAAACAACATTGTCGATGTAGTTTACTAAGGCAAATCTAGTTTAAATATCTTCAATGATGATGTCTTGAGGTAATCCTCTATACTTCTTTATAGTAGTTAAGATCATAAAGTTCTCTTACACATCATTTCATGGTCATCTTACTTTTGTGTAATTTAAGGTTCCTCTAAAGATTCATTATTCTTTAATGTAACCTCTTAAGCTCTATCCATGTTTAACTTGTGAAGATCAACATCTACAAAGGTTTCTTTAGTATTTTTTGCATCGAATGGTTTAGATTCATAAAAAATCATATAAATTGATTCCTTAATAATAAGAGTCCTTTTAGTATACACTAGATATAATTTACAAATAGTGAAATAACCAAGAAAAATACTCTAATAGTATTTAGTATCAAACTTTTGAATTTAGAAAAAAAAAATTGAATAAAAAACCAAAGTAAGAGATATTAGGTTTTTTTTTTCTCAAACTAGATCTTATATGGTGTTTTATACACAATAGGTTCAATGAAAACTCATATTGAAATATAGCATGAAGCACTAATGAATTATACCTAAAAATACAAAGATAAATCATACTCGTTTAAGAGTAGTTCCCTTCATTTCTTGAAATGATCGATTTTTCCTCTCAACATTGAGATAAATCATACTCATTAAGCATAATTATCTTTGTCTCTTTGAAGACAATGAGTCAACAAGGGAACATGTCACTAAATTCGCTTATTAATATGGAAATGGTGTTGTTAATCCCTTCGTGAACCTAAGGTTGTTTAGTTTTTCATTAATCAAAGCTACCTTTCACTAGTTCTCCATACGAAAATTAAATTTCATCAATAGTTAAGAGCAAATAAAGACTTGTTTTTATGAGCACTTTTAAAAAATAAAACTAAAAACAATGTTGGTTAGCTTGGCTAGAATTGTTCATGACTAAAAGAGTACATAAAAAGCTATGTACTTTGTTTTAAGAATCTCAAAACCAAGTGCAATATGGTTATAATTAAGTAGGGATGCATGAAGTTAATTCCATTAAAATTATAATTGAGTAGGAATGCATCAAGTTAGTTCTAGAGGGAAAACAATGGAATACTAGAAGAGGTTATTCATAATCAAATATATTGATATTTATGTCCTTTCATACAATGTTGTTTGGTATGAAAACATGTTGGGAAAACAAATAGAAAAGAAGCCATTAAGGAGGACTTACTTATTGGCTACTTGAATGAGGTTGAATTGGCCTATACAATGATCAACTCAGATTTTGACAGGAGTTTAAAAAAGTTAAGCAACAATAAATTTTGATCGCAAAACTTAAAAAGAGATGATTGTTCAAGATTAACATATTAAGAAAGCACAAAGAGGCCAACAAGCTTAGTAGCAAAGAAACAAAAAAGGTAAACAATACCTTTTTTAACAACAACATAGCTAAAGAAACTTTTGATCAACTAATGTGTCGTACCCTCAAGAGAGCTTAACGTCGAGGCGACCCTTCCTAGTAGCAGGGATTGATGTTGGGGTCTTTGTTTTGTGAAAAGGGAATCGCCACCTAGTATTATGATCACTAGGAAACCTAACTGGTCTTTCAGAGATTCTAAAACAAGGGATTGGTTGTGTAAAGGGAAGGTTTTAACACCTCTAGTACGCCCTACCCAAGGTAAGCTGCTTGGTGTTTGGTTTGCCTATAATTGCTATGGTGTTGGTGTGCTCATCAATTTCCTAGGATACGTTTGCTATGATGTACGACTTGGGTTCAAAGTTTAAGGGAAAGAACCCTTGGCCAATATGGATCATACCTTTAGGTATGCCTATAGAGTGCCAAAGAGAAATGGTGCAGATCTCTCGAAGTCTATGCTTGATTTGAAATAAATTCAGAATTTATGAATTTAGAGACAACTAAGATAGAAATCTAAGGAGATTGAATGTGCTTAAGAGCTTATTTTTCCCTTAGTATTTCAAGTGTTTGCGACTCGTAAATCGCAAGGAAGAGAGAAAAAAAAGTGTAGAAATCTAAGGAAATTCAAGGTACTTTAAAAGCCCATTTTTGCTTTAGTATTTCAAATTTTCATGACTCATAAATTGTGGAATCAAAACTTGAAATGTCCTCAATTATAGTTGAGGCTTCTTTCAAGCATACACAATTAAATTGTTTTAAATAAAATTTTAGGCATAAATCTACCCTTCTGTTAAAAATAAACAATATTTTAGACATTTACCTTTCATAGGTTTATTTGCTCTTGTGTTATTAAGGGATAATGACTTTGTTGTTCCTAAAAAAATATTTTGATATTTATCACTTGGGGGTTTTTTTTTATCTAAATATTAACAGTGAACAATGGCGAATTATTTCCAATAATATATTGAATATTAATCCCTTTTGGGGTTTCTTTAATTGAACATTTGTAGTGAATAATAACAAATTATTCCTAATAATATTTTAGATATTAACTCATTTGGGGTTTCTTTATCCAAACATTAATAGTGAATAAAAATGAATTTCCAAAAATAAGATTTTTATAATTTTGAAATATTGGCCAACACCCTTTGGAACTTACAAACATGTTGTAAAATCCAAGATGCAAAAAAATAATTTTTGTGTTTAATAAATCCATGCTAAAACATATTTTTTGAAATCTCGAATATTTGTGTTTTTTTTGAAAAAAAGAAAAGAAAATTTAAAATATGTTAGGGTATTGGCCGTATGCAACATACAAGAAAACATTTTTATATTTGATAAAAACACAAGCACCACAAAAAGAAAACAAGCCATACACATCCATTCCAAATGTTTTAGAAAAAACACTGATAAAAAAAAAAAAAACTTTCCAAAGCCAAATTTTACTCATACAAGACTCTCTCTGTCAACTTAAACCCCAAATCCCATAATTGAAATATAACACATCTATATGCACCAGAAAAACCAAAATTCTGAAACCAAAACCTATAACAGGAACTGTAACTCGCCACCCATCCTTTTTTCCCAATCTTTTAACATCGCCACGCTATTTTCCTGCAAAAGGACACGACTTGGGCCGCACCTTTATAGGGAGCAATTAAAAACTACCAGCATAAACCCACGGCCAGCTGCCTCTTCTTTTCAAAATAAACAACAGAAATGAACACATGAACCAAAAGTCTGCAAAAAAAAAAAACTACACTGATTGTAAAGGGATTTCCCTCATGCCTTTTTACTTTCTCCCTAGAACTTCCCTTTGCGTTATTTAATTTCTCCTTTGGCCAAAGCTTTGTTTAGAAACAGAACTTCTCTTACGCAACATTATAAGACAAAGAGGCACCGAACAAAAGAGACTAGATGCGGTGAGGGCCTTTGAGACTCACAGTCTCTTACGAAGGAGAAAAAGGAAGAAATGCATAACTCTAACATAGACAAACTATCTAAACTCACATGTATGGAAGGAACAAATGGGAAAGTGTAAAACTTGTTGCCAAAACAGAAAACAAACGTCCCAAACGAAACAGGTTTGGGAAAGAACAATCATCCGACACTAACTTTTAAATATGGTAAGGAAGGAGAAACTAAGCCTTAAACCTGCAAATCCCGCTTGCTCTGAATACCAAAAATGAAGTACAAGCCGATGGGCAAAGCTTCTACGGATGCTGCTAGTTCGAATGCAGCAAATGAGGTGTAGGCCGATGAAGACCTTTGCTTTTCTGCCTCTAAAACTAAAGAAAACCTTCCTTTTTTTGCCGTTAGGAGCTTCTTTAAAACCCTTTTAGAGTTTTTTGAAGTCCTTTTTGGCAAGGTAGGATGAGCTAAAAGTGATCTTCCCTCGTCTTAATTGATTTTCTGCTTCCCTCAACTCAACCTTATGCTAGCTCTTTGTTTTCTACTCTTCTCCGCCTCCCCTCCTCTTTTTTTTTTCCAGCCTTAACTCTTTTTTCTGTCCGTATTGAAACTCTCTGTCTCCCTCCGCTTTTTCTATTTTTTTTCGCGTGTTTTTACTCTCTCTGTTTTTTTGATTTTTTTTGCCCTGCACTCCCCCCCTCTCCCTTATGTTTTTCTCCTTAACTTGCTTATATAGCCAAGCAAACTTGGAGAACAGCCCCCACCCCCTCTCATCCTAGTCATTGAGTTAGGGATGGAATTCCAACCATTAGATGATGGCGAGGCTCCCTCTATGTGACTGTGTCCTCTTCCCCAACTGGCACTGGAGGAACAATGCCATTTCCTCTCACAGCTGCCATCCTAGCGTGAAAAGGGGGACTGTTTTGTGCAGCAGGTTGCAGGATGCAAGGATGAAGGATTTAAAAAAAAAAACAGCAGCAAAAGGTTGAAGAGGAGGGAAGGGAATGCAGACGAGGTACAATACCATGCTAATTATATTTCCAGCAAAGGGGTTGTTCTCATACGACACCGTCTAGTTGTAGAGAATTAATGAAAGGGGGACGGTGTTGTTTTTTCATTACAGCAGAAATGAAACCCCTCGTGGCAGAATTTCCATTTTCGGATCCTATCCCCGTTTTCCATTTCTCCAAAACCCAACCAAGTTTCTTTTCCATTTATATTTGCCATTAACTCCCCTATTTCAGCCTTTTTTTTCCAATTCAGTCCTGCAGACTTGGGGAGCAAAAACCTTCTCGAGGCAGAATTTTCACTTCCTCATTAGATATTCAAACTTGAATATCTTAAGCTTCTGACATCAAAATCAAGCGATTCAAAAACCCAAATTCATCTACACATGCAGGACTACAACTTTCATGAAGGATTTGAGGTGAGATAAAATCATTTTAGAGAACATAATCGAACTGCAATCTGGTTGGTAAAAATGGTCTCCTGATCTGATTAAAAAACTGACAAATGCCGAGCATCCCGATATGACTGAAAGTATAACCTAAGAATAAAGACCAGCACAATCATGATAGAAGCAAAGCCTTTAGTGCGAAATTCAGGTCAGAAACCTGCTTGCGGTAGAGTTCTCTACTTTCACTTTGAGATATTCAAACAGGGATATCTTGAGCTTCTGATATCAAAATAAAGCGATTCAAAAACCAAAATTCATCTATGCATATAGGACTACAACTTTCATGAAGGATTAAGAACTTTAAAAATTCATTTTGAAGTACAGAAATTGGCTGCAACTTGGTTGGTAAAAAAAGATCTCCCGATCTAAATCAGGAAACTGACAATGCCAAGCATCCTACTTTGACTAAGAGTCTGCCATAAAAATAGCGAGCCCTAGGACCCAAAAATTGTAGGTCAATTTTTCAACATGTCATGAGTGACAAAATATAGCCGGGATGGTCGGATATTGCATCGAACCAGATCAGAATCAAAGCATAAGTTGGAACAAAAAATTATGACAACGACAGAGCCAGTTTTTTTAGTGCAGCTTCTGAGGGATTTATCCAACATTAGAGACCAGATAGTAAAGGGACAAATTTAGCATTTTAAAGACTCCTGATTAGCCTAAGAATCCCGATAATTTCGACAGCAAAGGGGAAGGATAATGAGAGCAGATGCCAGCTGAAACATGGTTCAAAAAACATTTCCTTCTCCTTTGTTTTTGTCAATCTCCTAGCAACCTTGAACTAAAACTCATGCCTTCAATTTAAAGGGGATATACACCATCTCCATTAGCCCGTATGGCTAAAAAAATGAGTAACAACAGATGCCCCCTCTTTACAAAACTTGCGAAGCTAAGACTTGAGTAGCAAGTTTTGTAAAGATAAGAATGATTGATAAACCTTCAAAACTAGATGCCTTCCTAAAGATGGTCTTATTATCAGGTGACCTACTTGCTTTAGAACACTCCATATTTTTCTAAAGATGGTCTCAATTTTGGGTGCCCTACCCGTTTTAAGAATTTTTTAGAAAAACTCCATGCTTTTCTATAGATGGTCTTAATACCGGGTGACCTACCTGTTTTAAGATTTTTAGAAAAACTCCACGTTTTTTTTCTAAAAAATGGTCTCAATGTCAGGTGACCTGTCATTTTAAGATTTTTAGAAAAACTCCACGCTTTTTCTAAAAAATGGTCTCAATGTCGGGTGACCTACCCGTTTTAAAATTTTTTTTAGAAAAACTCCACGCTTTTCTATAAATGGTCTCAATACCGGGTGACCTGCCCATTTTAAGATTTTTTAGAAAAACTCCATGCTTTTTCTAAACAATGGTCTCAATGTCGGGTGACCCGCCTGTTTTTAAGATTTTTTTTAGAAAAACTCCACGCTTTTTCTAAACAATGGTCTCAATGTCAGGTGACCTACCTACTTTTAAGGTTTTTTTAGAAACAATCTCCACGCATTTTGGATTTCAAAAGAAATCATCTTACCTCAAGGAATGCAATAGTGCTGGTTTACAATTCTTTTCCATAGTTTCATTGACCTGGGATTCTGTATCTCAGCAGTTCCCAAAAACTCAGAACTATTTTGGCTTTCGCCAACACCTTTCCTGTCAGGTTAATG
This sequence comes from Populus davidiana, assembly GCA_030145905.1. NCBI lineage: Eukaryota > Viridiplantae > Streptophyta > Magnoliopsida > Malpighiales > Salicaceae > Populus > Populus davidiana. Next base: position 34,822,210 of record CM057789.1, on the reverse strand, counting down.
TTATGACAATATAGGATGCATGTTTTTGTTACCTATTTTGGAAACATAGGTCCCCCTTTCCGTTGTAGCCTTCTTTGAACTTTTATTTCCATTTATTTGCCCGACCTGTCCTCTTGAACCCTAACGTGCTCCGCGTGCCATATTTCCTATCCTTTTCATGCTTGGTGAAGAAATCTCCAGTTCTTTACAGGGCCCTTTCTTGCTCCATTGAATATTGCATTTTATTATACTTTTACCAATGTTTTAATTGCCTTTTCCATTTTTAAGAAATTATTTTAAAAGGAAAACTCAAAAGATATGGTTTTGGTCACAAAATCTGAAACTCTCAATGCAATCATCATATTTTGTTTTAAGCAATTCTTATAAAGGTGTTTCAAAGGTTTTTATGATGATTCCCTTTAATGAATGATTTTTTGTTTTGCCCCTAGTATGGTATGCAATATAGGTCAAGTTTAGCTTTTGGTTTGGTTCTTTTCAAGTTGGGCATTGGTTGAGTCATCTTGAGCATATTATGATTCCTTAGTCGAGCGTTAAATCGGTTCCTTTAAGTAAAAAGGTTTCAAATGTTATGAGATTATGCGCTTCATGAAGAAAAAGTTCTTTACAGAAAGAATCCATGGCCAAACTTTATTTGATTGAGAAAACATGGAATACATCAAGCATAATATTTCTTTACAGAGTCAGAATTCACAGGTCTAACTAAATCTTCTCCATCCATTCTAGACAACAACAGAGCCCCTCTTGAGAAAGCTTTCTTTACCACGTAAGGGCCATCATATTTGGGCGCCTATTTACTCTAATCTTCTTCTAGTAAAGGCAATATCTTTTTCAGTACAAGGTCTCCTTCCTAGAATCCTCGAGGCCGAACCTTCTTATCATATGATTTAGCCATCCTTCTTTGGTAGAGTTGATGATGACAGATTACAGCTATCCTCTTCTCACTTATTAGATTCAATTGTTCATATCTAACTTTTGCCCATTCTACCTCTTCTAGCTCAGAGTCCATCTGTACTCTTAATGATGGGATCTCCACTTCTAAAGGCATCACTACCTCCATTCCATATACCAAAGTGTACGGGGTAGCTCATGTTGAAGTTCGGACTGTAGTGTGGTATGCATGAAGGGCAAATGGTAGCATTTCTTGCCAATCCTTGTAGGTGACTACCATCTTCTGAATAATATTCTTGACATTTTTGTTAGTAGCTTCTACTACGCCGTTCATCTTTGGCCTATATGGTGAGGAAATGGAATGTTTGATTTTTCATTTAGCACAAAGTTCTATTATCATCTTTCCATTGAAGTTCTGGGCATTATCAGTTATAATCTTTTCTGTCGGGCTATATCAACAGATCAAATCTCCTTCAATAAATTTCTTCACCACTTTTTACGTCATATGAGCAAATGAACCGGCTTCTACCTATTTTGTAAAGTAGTTGATAGCCACGAGAGTAAACCTATAACCATTGCTGGCTTTTGGGTTGACAGGCCCACAATCACATCAATTCCCCACATTGCAAAAGGCCATGGAGATGTTAGGTTAAACAAGGGAGCTGCAGGGGCGTTGATTTTGTCACCGTACACTATTTATGGGATTTTCAAACATAGTCGATGCAATCCTTCTCTAATGTCATCCAGAAGTAACCGACCTTTTATATTTTCCTAGCCATAATGTGTTCGCTAGCATGGGTTGAGCAAATCCCTTCATGGACTTCCCGTAATGCATTTTTAGCCTCAACTTCATCCAAACACCTCAACAAAGTCCCGTTAGATGACTTCTTGTACAAAATCTCCCCATCAAGATAAAAGTCCATTGCCAACCTCCTCAAGGTCTTCTTATCAATTTTGGATGCCTCTATGGGATATGCCTGGTTTTGGACAAAATTCTTTATATCATAGTACCAAGGGTTTCCATCTATTTCTCCTTCGATTAAACAACAATGAGCTGGGTTATTTCTGATATCAATATGCACCGGTTGTACCTTGCGTCCAAAGTTTATACTAGCCATAAAAGCTAGTGTGGCTAAGGCATCAGCAAACTGGTTTCCTTCTCTTCCTAGATGGGTGAACTCTATTTCCTCGAATTCTCCAGCCAGTTTAGACATGTATTCTTGGTAAGGTCTCAACTTCTCTTCCTTGGTTTGCCATTCTCCCTTCATTTGGAAAATAATCAGCATTGAGTCTCCATACACATCTATTTTTCTGATATTTAGCTCCAATGCAGCTTCTAACCCGAGAATGCAAGCCTCATACTCAGCCGTATTGTTAGTGCACTTGAACTGTAACTTAATTGAAATCGAATATTGTTTCTTGTCGGGAGAGATTATCGCTACACCTGCTCCATTATCATATACATTTACAACATTGTCAAAGTACATAGTCCACCAGTCTAATTTCTCTTTCTCGACTGAAAGCACATCTTCATCAGGAAAGTCAAAGTTCAATGGCTCATAATCTTCCATAGTATTGTCAGCCAGGTGACCAGCAATGGCACTCCCTTTCACAACTTTCCTTGTCATATATATTACGTCATATTCAGCCAATAGAACTTGCTATCTTGCAATTCGGCTCGACATATAGGGCTTTTCACAGATGTACCGCAATGGGTTTAATTTTGAAATTAACCATGTGGTATGATACAACATTTACTGATGTAACCTCTTTATAGCCCATATGAGTGTGCAACATAGTTTCTCAATCACAGTATACCTAGCCTCGCATTCTGTGAACTTCTTGCTTAGGTAATAAATGGCCCTTTCCTTCCTTTTGTTCTCGTCATGTTGGCCAAGTACACACCCCATTGTTGTTTCAGTTACTATTAAGTATAATATCAATGGCCTTTCTGGTACATGAGGAAAAATTAGGGGTGGATTCAATAGGTATTGCTTGATTTTCTCAAAAGCTTCTTCGCACTTTTTATTCCAAATTCCAGGATTCTTCTTCCTTAACAAACAAAAGATTGGATCGCAAGTTGTGGTTAACTGGGATATAAACCTGGTAATGTAATTCAACCTTTCTAAGAAACCTCTTACATCCTTCTCAGTCTTGGGAGTTGGCATTGATCGAATAACCCTTACTTTGTCAGGATCCACTTCTATCCCTTTGTCACTCACCATGAATCCCAACAACTTCCTAGATTTTACACCGAATGAACACTTTGCAGGGTTAAGCCTCAACCTATATTTTCTTAGTCTTTCAAATAATTTCTTCAATATTTGGACATGATTCTCTCCTTCTCTAGATTTAGCAATCATATCATCCATGTATACCTCAATCTCCTTATACATCATGTCATGAAATAGAGTCACCATGGCTCTTTGGTAGGTGGCCCCGACATTTTTTAACCCAAATGGCATGACCTTGTAACAAAAGGTTCCCTATAGTGTTACAAATGTTGTCTTCTCTTTATCTTCTTGTGCCATTTTTATCTGATTGTAGCCCAAAAACCCATCCATAAAAGAATATATGGAGCTACGTGCTGCATTGTCAACTAGCATATCTATGTGTGGCAGTGGAAAATTATCTTTAGGGCTAGCCCGGTTTAAGTCCCTAAAGTCCATACAAACTCTGATCTTACCTTCCTTCTTGAGCACTACCATTATGTTGGACACCCATTGTGGGTATTTGACTACCTCTAGAGATCCAGCATTCCACTGTTTTTCAATTTCTGCCTTCACTTTGATTAAAATCTTCGGATGAGTTCTCCTCAACTTTTGCTTAAATGGCTTACATCCTTCTACCAATGGTACCCTATATACTACGATATCGGTATCCAAACCAGGCATATCCTCGTAAGACCAGGCAAAGACATCTACATAATCTCAGAGTAATACAATCAACTCTTCCCTTTCTTTAGGAGTGATCATAGTCCCTATCTTCAACTCTCTCTTAATTTCCTCAATGCCCACATCTATGGTTTCAAGTTCCTCTTTAGCGGGTTTCCAAGCTTGCTCATGCTGCTCTATTAGTTTTGTGAATTCCCTAATGTTATTTTCATCCCATTCTTCCTCTTTTACTGCTACTATATATTCTTTAAAGTTTGGCCATTCATTCTCAATGTAAAGTGTAGGTGTTGTTGTGGAAGATCCGCTTTCAGAAAAAAAAACTGAAAGCGGAAATGATGTGTAAATGCACAGTAAAAACATAAAGATAAATTTTAAAAATGCATGATCTCATTAAAATGAAAGGTTGGCTCAAAAACAAGGATAAAATCCAATTGATAACTTGAGCCTCGATTGTCAATCAAAATAGAAAAGAAAAACAAGCAACAATAGACAATATCATAGTCAAACAAACATTCTTGATTACATTTTGAACACCAACGGAGCTTCTTGGGTCTCCTAATTCTGGAACTTCTCTCCCTGGCTAGCTTTCGAATGAAGGTCTTGGTAGCAACTTCTTTTAGCGTGTAGATGGTTAATTGCAACATCTCTTCATCCTTTCTTCCAACTTCAGTCTCCTCCACCATGCCCTTGGCTTCATCTTCCTCTATGGTGTTTATGTTCATAGAGAGTTTCTTAAAAAAGTTTTCAAGTCCCTTTTCAGGTTGCATCACATATGCGGCCTTCGGGAATGAAACCCTGATTGGAGGGATGACTAAGTTTTCTTCTTCAAGCTTCCTTCCTTCAATCCTAGCCATTCTCTTCTCTCTTCATGCATCAGCAGCTCACTTGTAATCCTCTGTCTTGGGCTTATATCCAAGCCCAAACCTTTGTTCTGCAGCTTTTAGCTTTATTATGGTAATCCTCTCAGGTTTTCCAACTTTAACATCATATTGGAAAGGAATCTTATACTTTAAAAAACTTTTAGCAGCCATTCTTGTGGCCTCTTAGATCTCTGGTTTCCTCACCATAGTGTTCTCAGGCACCCACTTGGTATTCACAACCTTAAATGCATGAAGGTCTCCATCCCTATAGTCTTCAACTTTAATGAACGAAACCGCCACATTCCTCACCATTGATATAGTCTCCTCAGCCTTAACAATAACCAAAACACCGTTGGCAATGTATTTCAAGCATTGATACAGCGAGGAGGCGACAACTCTCGCAGAATGTATCCATGGTCTTCCTAACAACATACTATAGGAAGGGTGGATATCCATCACTTGAAGGGTTACTAGAAAGACTTATGGTCCCATGGCTAGTACGACCTCACTTGTCCCTATCACCTGTCTAGGTGAGCCATCGTAAGCTCTGGCCGTCATCATACTTGGTTGCATGTGTGAAGGATCTATCGGCATTTCATCTATCATATGACTTGGTAACACATTAAAGGCTGAGCCATTATCGATGAGAACTTTACCAATGAGACAATCTTTGCATTAGAACGTGACATATAGAGGCTTATTATGTCCCGTGCCCTCAATGTCAAGCTCATCTTCCGTGAAATACAAGTAATTGGCAGCATGAATCCTCCCTACTAGATGCTCCATAGCCTTTTGTTCCATATCTTGGGGCACATAAGCCTCATTCAATACTTTTTGCAAAGCATTGCGATGCGGCTCATAGCTGAGTATTAATGACATGATGAAAATCTTTGTCGAAGTCTTTTTCTGCTGGTCCACTATACAGTACTCACTATGCTTCATCACCTTCAGGAACTCATTGGTCTCTTCCTCAGTCATGGGTTTATTCACCTCTAGCTTTTTATCAAAGTCGATTGCTTCTTTGCCCTTAGCTTTTCTTTGTTTCTCTAACTCTTCAGGTGTGAAACAATGACCACTCCGGGTTAGCCTGCTTATCTCGGTTTGGAACAAAGGTAAGGGAGCTTCAATACTTGAGGTACAACCATAATTACCAGGCATCATCTTGTATTCTGCTTTGTTTACAGATGTGGGCTTAGTTAAGACCAACTTTAAGAGCCCATTAGTTGTTGATTGGACCCTACACTTCTCTATCATCTTTATCTCTCCATTGTCTTCTATGGCCTCAACTCTCAGCTCTCCTAGGGTCAACATTCTTATGACCTTTTGATGAAACTCGATGCATTCATCAATATGATACCCTTTCTTTTTATGGAATGGGAAAAAGTCACTTTTCCTTATGCAACGTCGAGTTCATTTCTCTAAGTGTCCAGACTGTACCAACATCTCGTATAGCCTTGTCATGGTCACTTTTAAAACCTTTCCTTTGTTATCAATTTCCACGGCATTCACCTCACTACTACTAGCAGCATGTTTGGGTAAAGGATTCGTATTCATATTAGGCGAATCCTTAAAAGTGACCCATTCAACTTTGATCAGTTGCAACTCCCTTTTCTTAAAAGCAATGCATGTCTCAATGCTATGACCTATATTACCAGCATGGTACTCACAAGTCACTTCAGGATTATACCAAGCAAGGAAAGGTGGTACCGGTATAGGAGCTATCTACCCAATACTTAGTACTTTGGCATATAACTCCTTCAAGGTTATTGGTAAGGGTGGTAACTATTCTTCTGGTTGTTGGTTGTTTCTCCTTTGGTAACTACTTTGGTTATTTGTTGGGAATTTTGCTAGATTGGGTTGGTTTGGGATGAAAGTTTTCGCAAAGTTGATACTAATGACTTAGGAGGTAGGTGTTTGGTAGTTTTGGTAGCTTTTGGTTTTTCCTTTATATCCACCTTCTAAGATATTCACCTCAGTTTCCTTTTTTTTTTTTTCCAACGAAACCCCTCTTCTCTACAGGTTCCATAATTCTCCTACTTCGGATCCCTTGTTCAATCCTCTCAGCAATCCACACAACATCATAGAAATGCTGGGCTGAGCTACCCATAAGGTGCTCATAGTATGGAGCCCTAAAAGTATTGGCAAATAGTGTCACCATTTACATTTCTATTAGTGGAGGTTGCACATGGATGGCTTGGTCTTGCCACTTTTGAGCGTAAGCCCTCACGAACTCTTGATTTCCTTTCTCCATAGTCATGAGACTGGTCCTATCAGGAGCAATCTCAAGATTGAACTTGTATTGCTTTAAAAAAGCATCCGCCAGGTCCGCCCATTTTTTGATCCTCATGTTGTCAAGCCTCATATACCAACTGAGAGTAGACCCTATTAGGCTATCCTGAAAGAAGTAAATCAACATCTTATCATCGTGGATAACTTCTGCCATCTTGTTACAGTAGGACCAAAGATGGGTATTTGGCATTCCATCCTAGTATACTTAACAAACTCTGGCACTCTGAACTTCTTTGGTATTACAATGCTAGGTACTAAACACACTTCAGCTGCCCTAATAGGGTCAAATAAATCATTTCCTTCAACTGCCCTTAACCTCTCTTCCAGAGCAGTCCACTTATCATCCCTCACACGATCAGAAAATCTAACATCATGTGGATCTTCGGTTGTTAAATCCATTGCAATGGGAATTTGAATAGGCTAAGCAGGGTTAGGATGGTGTTTATCTGGAGTATTTGCCCCTATATTTTGAGGTGTAATAGGGATTTTTGCTGCTGGTGGTGCTTCATTAGGTTGGGTAGATGTTCCTACTCCATCTCTAGCTTTCAACAGTTGCTCGAGCAAACTCGGTAGGCGCGCGACATCATTCTGAACTCCCTCTAGCTCTCCTTGGTATTAAGTCTCAAGGTATGCCCTCTCTATCTTCCATCCTTTTCCTTAGTCCAGTGTTGTGGGTTCTAGAAGGGGGACCTATGCTTCACAATCCTGCCATGCATGCATAGATTTATAAGAAAGTGCATGATATAATGCATGATAATGATAAGAATGCTTTGCATATCAGATATGGATGTAGCTTTCCTTTGAACGATTGTTGGCCACCACCTTGTAGACATAATTTCTATTGTCACACTGCCTGTTAGGAGTAATGCCTATCGAGTTGTTTGCTTCAGTAAGCTTGAATCATTTTATCAAGAGACAAATTTTGCACAAAAGTTGGGTTAATGCCCTTCTCATTAATGCTTGATAAGTTCATTACATTTTTTTGGAAATATAAAAGAAATACAAAATACATTAATCTATTTCTTACACCACCTCTCTAGCCAAAGGTAAGAAGGCAAAGCCGCGGTTCTCAATTTTCCCCAAAAAGGCATCAGTTTTAGCTAAACTTCGACGATAGCAAATGATGTCTCCTCCCACATTTCGAGCATTGGTTCTAACAATCCGAGTATGTGTAGCTGCTTCGTTCATTTGCTTATCCATCTTGGTCATCTTTTCTATAAGCAACATATTGGTCTTGTTTAAAGCAGCATTGTTGGCGTCGATTTGATTCTTGTGTTTTTCCATTGTCGCTAGCTTCTCATCCAAATACTTCACCTTTTCGCGTTTCTTGTCAAGCTTTATCCTCAGAACTTTCAGCTCATTCCTTTTAGCCACTAACTCTGCCTCAACAACTTCAACACCTTTTTTCTTACTTTCCTCTTTTGCCAACTCAGTCAATTGGCATTCCATTTCCACGTATTTCTTACTTAATTCCTCATATTTTCCAATTCTATCCATCAGCTGAGCCTGAACTTGTGAAAATTTCTCTCGGTAATATTTTGCACTTCCTTGACAGCCATTGAAGTCAATCTTCAATGCTTCAAGTTCATAGCAGCTTTGCATCCACTCTAAACTTAATCATTTTAGCTCCTTTTCACTTTCTTCCCTAACAATCTTCTCCTCTCCTAGCTTCAACTCCAGCTTTGATATTCTTGCATCTCTAGATTGTATTTACTCATCTAGAAAAGGCTCTCATTTTGTCCCTTTCAAGCATCATTTCTTCTAACATTGTCTTGTCATTTTTACTCTTGCTTAATTAATTCTATCTGAAGCTTTTCCACTTGTCTTCTCAGGTCTTCTTCATTGCTGATCTTTTCTTTTTATTCGGCTCTTCCGCAACTTGGCAAGATCTGACTCCCGAGTAAGGCATGGCCGAAGTAGCCAAGTCTCTCCATCTTGTATATTCTTCACTGGCACTTGAATCCCTCAAACTTTCCATGTTGACCAAAACCAGATGCTTTCAATCCTGTTTGATGATCTCTAAAACTTCTTGTGTAATCGGATCTTTGAATAAACCAAAGAATTGAGCAATTCCCATGGTCCTCGGAACAAATTGTATGCCCTCAAGTTGTCTCATCACAAGGGCAGGAGCATAACTTACATAACCTGTGATCCCTACCAAAGGCACCCAGCATCTTTGCCCATAACTTACTAAGACATCCACTGCCGTGACCCACGGGGCTCTCCACTTGAAATCACTATCAGGCAAATTTTCTAATTTGCCTACCCAGCCTTGGTTGTCTAAATTTCCCCATTCTTCTTCATCCACTATCTTCAATGGTCTTTGGTTGAACCACCAAAAATTATTGAAGACAAGCCTTTTCGTCTCAATATGGCTAACCATCCAGATATACAACAATTACGTGTAGCACCTCATTGCTCCTTTTCCAGCCCTCCTACAATGGTTAAGTATCAGGATGGTTTCAGCTAAAATAGCGGCCACTGGATTGATTTGGGTATTCTCATATTCTACATAAGCAAATGTGGCCTCCAAACTTATTACACCTGTTTGGGTTGGGAACAACACAAGGCCAAACATGCCCAAAGCAACCAATCTCTCTTTTTCTGATCCTACCTTCTTTTCCAGTTCAATTTCTAGCATCTTCCATTTTAGACCAATAGCATTCTTCTCCAAAAACTTCTCCAAATTGGAGATTCTGAGCAACCTTGATAGTTCGGGGATGATCTTGTCAAATCTCAAATGAAAGTAAACCCTATGCAGATGGTTTGGAAACTCAGTCAACATCCCATATTCCTCCATAGTGGGACATAGGTCTATGCCCCTAAAAGAAAAACATCGGTAATCGGATGCCAAAAGTGAACTAGAGCTCGCACTGCCGGGTTTAAAACTTCCACCTTTGCAATATTTACCAAGCGTCTATATTTCCTAAGAAATGCAACCTCGTCCGCATTCTAGAAGAGAGCTATTAACTTTTTCACCTTATTTACTATGCAATTCAGATTCTTGATTGGCGATAGTTTCTTAGCATCACTTCAAGGGCAGTCTCCTTTAGTCAATTGTGACAGTTCAGAATTTTTTCCATATTCAATGATTGAAAATCTAGCAGTGGTGTCCATTTTGTTCACAAGTCCTACAATTCAAGATGCTTTGGGGTTAGGCTTGTTTTCATGCAAAAAAGAGATATTACGGAGCATACATCCTAAGGATAGGTTCTAGTTCTTTTATGTGAGACATGGAGTAGGTTTGCTACTTGGTCTCTAAAGAGGGTCTCTTGTTGTCCTAGTGAATCACCCTCGTAAAGGCAATATGAGGGCTTAGTAGATAGTGGGATGGCACGTATACCACTCACTACCAGTCTAAGCACTTAGCAAAGAGTTGGGGTTTACACAAACTTAAACCTTGACTGACTCAAGTCATAAGACAAGCTACTAGTCCCCCACCTAACTTAAAATTTAATGTGTGTGCTTTCAAAAAGATAATAATGAAGGTGATGCATGACAGGATGCAATAACATCTATATCCATATCCAATATACCATGCATGACAGGATGTAAAGATGCATGCTAAAGTATTTAACCATTCATAGCAAAAAGAAAACAAACCAACAATACATAGCATAAACAAATAAATACCAAGCTTAGTCCAAGGGTCCCCAGTGGAGTCTCCATCCTGTTGTACCCTCAAGAGAGCTTGACGTCGAGGCGACCCTTCCTGGTAGCAGGGATTGATGTTGGGGTCTTTGTTTTGTGAAAAGGGAGTCGCCACCTAGTATTATAGTCACTAGATAACTTAACTGGTCTTTCAAAGATTCTAAGGCAAGGGACTGGTTGTGTAAAGGGAAGGTTTTAGCACTCCTAGTACGTCCTGCTAAGGTAAGCTACTTAGTGTTTATCACTTGGGATTTTTTTATCTAAATATTAACAGTGAACAATGGCGAATTATTCCTAATAATATTTTGAATATTAACCCATCTTGGGGTTTTTTATCTAAATATTTGTAGTGAATAATAACAAATTATTCCTAATAATATTTTGGATATTAACTCCTTTAGGGTTTCTTTATCCAAACATTAATAATGAATAACAAATTATTTTTAATAATATTTTGGATATTTATCCCTTTGGGATTTCTTTATCCAAACATTAATAGTGAATAAAAACGAATTTCTAAAAATAAGATTTTTATATTTTTGGAATATTGGCCAGCACCCTTTGAAACTTACAAACATGTTGTAAAATCCAAGATGCAAGAAAATAATTTTTGTGTTTAAGAAATCCATGCTAAAACACATTTTTTGAAATCTCAAATATTTTTTTTTAAAAGAAAATTTAAAATATGTTAGGGTATTGGTTGTATACAACATACAAGAAAACATTTTTATATTTGATAAAAACACAAGCACCACAAAAAGAAACAAGCCATACACATCCATTCTAAGTTTTTTAGAAAAAACACTGATATATATATAAAACTTTGCAAAGCCAAATTTTACTCATACAAGACTCTCTCCATTAACTTAAACCCCAAATCCCATAACTGAAAAATAACACATCTATATGCCCTAGAAAAACCAAAAATTTGAAACTGAAACCTATAACAGGAACCGTAACTCACCACTCATCCTCTTTTCCCAATCTTTTAACACTGCCACGCTATTTTCCTGCAAAAGGAAACGACTTGGGCCGCACCTTTATACTAAGCAATTAAAAACTACCAGCATAAACCCACGGCCAGCTGCTTCTTCTTTTCAAAATAAACAACAGAAATTAACACATGAACCAAAAGTCTGCCAAAAAACTACATTGACTGTAAAGGGACTTCTCTCATGCCTTTTTACTTTCTCCCTGGAACTTCCCTTTGCGTTATTTAATTTCTCCTTTGGCCAAAGCTTTGTTTAGAAACAGAACTTCTCTTACGCAACATTATAAGACAAAGAGGCACCGAACAAAAGAGACTAGATGCGGTGAGGGCCTTTGAGACTCACAGTCTCTTACGAAGGAGAAAAAGGAAGAAATGCATAACTCTAACATAGACAAACTATCTAAACTCACATGTATGGAAGGAACAAATGGGCAAGTGTAAAACTTGTTGCCAAAACAGAAAACAAACGTCCCAAACGAAAGCAGAAACAGGTTTTGGAAAGAACAATCATCAGACACTAACTTTTAAATATGGTAAGGAAGGAGAAACTAAGCCTTATACCTGCAAATCCCGCTTGCTCTAAATACCAAAAATGAAGTACAAGCCGATGGACAAAGCTTCTGCGGATGCTGCTGGTTCGAATGCAGCAAATGAGGTGCAAGCTGATGAAGACCTTTGCTTTTCTGCCTCTAAAACTAAAGAAAACCTTCCTCTTTCTGTCGTTAGGAGCTTCTTTAAAACCCTTTTAGAGTTTTGTGAAGTCCTTTTTGGCAAGGTATGATGGACTGAAAGTGATCTTCCCTCGTCTTAGCTGATTTTCTGCTTCCCTCAACTCAACCTTATGCTAGCTCTCTGTTTTCTACTCTTCTCTGCCTCCCATCTTCTCTTTCTTTTCTTTTTCCAACCTTAACTCTTTTTTCTGTCTGTACTGAAACTCTCTCTGTCTCCCTCCGCTTTTTCTCTCTTTCTTTTTAGCGTGTTTTTACTCTCTCTTCCTCTCTACTCTTTCTGTTTTTTTTTTGTTTTTTTCGCCCTGCACTCCCCCCCTCTCCCTTATGTTTTTCTCCACAGCTTGCTTATATAGCCAAGTGATTAGTACTTAAAAGTGCATTCTTATTAAGGTCTTATATCATCGTATTGCACTAAAGTATCATTAAATTCCCTAACTACAACATGTTTTATAATAACAAGTCTGATAATATAATATATCTTTAATTTATGGTAAATGCTTATTTTGAATGCAGGTATATCTCACAATTCAAAGGATTTATTGATGTGATTAACTATTGAAAGTGAAGAGACAAAAAGAGGACTAGGCTAAGAGAAGAGATGCTGGTTCAATTCCAAACTCGAACACCATTCAGTTATTGGATCATAACTGGAGTTGTAGAACTCGGATTTAGGTCTACTTTATATGACTCAAAAAGCTAAGACATAGACCTAAAACTTTCATGAAGAGTCCAAGACTCAAATATGCCGTTTTCAAGTTCAAATCTTAGGAACAACGGAGAAGTCGGAACCTGTCCTGCAGCTCGGACACTGTTCGATTTTCAGCTCATATCTTGAGTTCTATAAGTCCAAATGAGCTCTGGTTTTTTTTGTTGGAAAGCTAAGACAATTGCCCACAGCTTTGATGGAACAAAAGGCTCTAATTATGATGTTCGCAATGACGTTTTGACCAGCCAACAATATCAAAAACCAGCAGCCAACAATATCAAAAAGCAGCCAACAATATCAAAAACCAGCAGCCAACAATATCAATAACCAGCCAACAATATCAAAAACCAGCAGCCAACAATGTCAAGAACCAGCCACCAAATCAATGGATGGCCACCAATCAATAGTTCTAATTTTTAGCCTATAAAAGAAGGCATTTTCCATGTATTTAGATATGTTATTTTTCAGATCAAAATCATCTTCTTGCTTTCTCTCTTTGTAATGTTCAAGTTTTCTTTCATGCTATATTAATATCTTGTTTATGCTTTTTCATTTCCTTTCCTATACTTAGTTAACTTATATCATGTTTATGTTCTTATATTGTTTATTTATGTTTTTCTTCTTTATTATGTTTAGCTAAGTTAATTATGTCAAGGTGAAAAGGTTTCACTAGTGGTGTTAGAATAGATATAATATAAACTCAACATGGACTTTAATGTTTATATCCAAGAAAGATTGTTATTAACATGTTTTATCTTTTTATCTTACTAATTCTTAATACCTTGCTTAATGGTTAATCTAGATTTGTGTTGTATAACACTTGGTACATCAAATGCTTGATCCTTCATAGTTTTCGGCCGACATCATTATTATGATAGGAACTTGATTTGTTGTTAACATAAGCTAGCAACATGAATGCCTGATGATATTTATAAGTATGGTGTTACTTAGATAAGATAATTAATATAATCATGTTAACAATTTATAATGAGCTAATAACGATAAATCATCCGATTGGAACCTCCTTTGTGTGTGGTTTCCAGTTGAGTAATAAAAAGAGTTTATATTATATTTATTTGAAATACCATTAGTGAATCCTCTAACCTTGACATCTGTTTTATCATTGTTTAATCCTTACATCAACCTCACCTCTCAAAGCTCTCTTTATTATTACTACTACTATTATTATCATTTACATTCTTGTTATATTATATGTACGTTAAGTATGCTCTGTGTTTGATCAAGGATCCTGACATTGTTGGTCTTGCCTTGTTCATTCGCATCAGAAATCTGTTTATATTATATAATATATCTCTTTAATATTTTCATAAATTCAGTATATAGGCTGGAAACATGTGACCCGATCTTTTAGATCATTCTCAGGTATAACAACGCCACGTACTGAATATTATTATTATTACTCTTAATATTACTATTACTATTGTTGGTATTATTGTTGCTATTATCGTGTTGTTATTTATAATTTATACAATTAACCTCCTTGTGGTTCGACCCCGGTCTTGCCGGGTTATTTATTACTTCGACATTCCTGCACTTGGGAGAAGACATCAATCTTTTGGTCGTGTCAAGTTTTTGGCGCCGTTGCCGGGGAAGGTAAGTATTGTATAAATTATATATTTCTTTTATTTTCTTTTGTTTTTACTTTTATTTGTTTTTCTAATTTTTGTTCTTTTTCTTTTTCTTTTTCTTTTTCTTTGCACTTGCAAAAGAGTTTGGACACGTACATTAAGTGGTAGACTTTCTAGGAAATCCTCATTTTCTTTAGAAAACATGGCCGAAGAAGATAACGAGTCAATTCATAATGAGAATAATGAGAATAATCGTGCGAGAACACTTAAAGATCACATGAATCCAATAAGAACAAGTGCACCATCATGTATTGTTTTTCCTCCTGATGCGTCTCATTTTAATTTTAAGCCAGGTATTATTCAACTTTTACCCACTTTTCATGGCTTAGAATTAGAAAATCCATACTTGCATTTAAGAGAATTTGAAGAAGTTTGTAACACCTATAATGACTTAAATTGTAGCATGAACACCATCAGATTAAAGCTTTTTCCTTTTTTCATTAAAAGATAAAGTTAAAACATGGCTACAAAATATTAGGTCAGGATCCATTCGTGCTTGGGATGAAATGCAACAACAGTTTTTAAAGAAGTTTTTCCCTTCTCATAGAACAAACTCTTTCAAAAGACAAATCACCACTTTCATTCAAAAACCAGGAGAAACATTTTACAAGTGTTGGGATAGATATAAAGACTTGCTTAACACCTGTCCTCATCATGGTTTTGAAAGATGGAGGTTGGTTTCACAATTTTATGAAGGGTTAACACCTAAAGATAGGCAAATGGTGGAATTGATGTGCAATGGAACTTTTGAAGATAAAGACCCTAATGAAGCAATGGAGTACCCAGACTTGTTAGCTGAAAATGCTCAAAATTGGGACACCACAGGCACGTGTGAGGCACCAGGTAAAACTCAACCTCATACATCTAATGGAGGCATGTACAACCTTAGGGAAGATCATGACCTCCAAGCTAAATTTACATCTTTAGCTAAAAAAGTTGAGGCACTAGAATTAAAAAAGAGTGGTCAGTTAAAATCTGTTCAAGAAATTGTGTGTCAAATTTGTGAAACTAATGAACACTCAACCAATGATTGTCCAACTTTGCCTTCTTTTAAGGAATGTCTCCATGAACAAGCCAATGCTTTAAATAGTTTTCAAAGGCCAAGTAATAACCCATACTCACAAACATACAACCCTGGTTGGAGAAATCACCTAAATTTCAGTTGGAAGAATGGTAACAATAATGCACAAACTTCACAGCCACCATTTCAAGCACACCATAATTTTCAAAATTCTCATGGATATGCACCTCCTTATGTTCCCCCTCCTAGAAGAAATCTTGAGGAAACACTGTATACATTCATTGAAAAGCAAGAGACAATCAACACTCAAAATGCTCAAACCATGGCAGATCTAAAAGATACTCTTGCAAAGTTCACATCTGCTCTTAGTTTTCAGGAGAAAGGTAAGTTTCCATCTCAACCCCAACAAAATCCCAAAGGGCAATACAATTCAAGTGCAAGTGGTTCCGGAAACCAACATATGGATCAAGTCAAATCAGTCACTACTCTCCGCAGTGGTAAGGTTATTGAAAAACCCACTCTTGAACCTTGTGAGAAAGATGAAGAGTCTATCTCTGAGGGTAAGGAAGGGGTTGAACCTGAACATTGCAAAGAAAAGGCTGATTCACCGCCAGCACTTCCATTTCCTCATGCCATGACCAAACAAAGGAAAGTCAATCATAATTCTGAAATCTTTGAGACTTTCAAACAGGTAAAGATCAATATACCTTTGTTAGATGTTATTAAACAGGTACCGTCTTATGCTAAATTTTTGAAAGATCTGTGCATTGTGAAAAGAAAACTGAATGTGAAAAAGAAAGCCTTTTTAGCCGAACAAGTAAGTGTCATTCTTCAGAATGATAATGCTTTGAAATATAAAGACCCTGGTTGTCCTACAATTTCTTGCTTTATTGGAGAACATAAAATTGACAGAGCTTTACTTGATCTTGGAGCTAGTGTGAATTTACTTCCATATTCGGTTTTTCAAAGTCTCAATCTAGGTGAGTTGAAACCTACTTCTGTAACTCTTTTACTTGCTGATAGATCTGTAAAAGTGCCTAGAGGAATAGTTGAAGATGTGTTAGTACAAGTTGATAAATTCATTTTTCCTGTGGATTTTATTGTGTTGGATACACAACCTGTTGAAGCATGCAATCCAATTCCTGTTATTTTAGGACGTTCATTTCTTGCAACCTCTAATGCATTAATTAATTGTAGGAATGGAGTGATGAAGTTATCTTTTGGAAACATGACATTGGAGATGAATGTTTTTAACATTTACAAGCAACCTGGAGATGATAATGATTTACAGGAAGTAGATTTTATTGAAAAATTAATCTATGATCAATTTGAAAATTCTTCCAATGAAACTGAGTTTAATGAATCTGAAGATTTGCAAATGGTTTATTTTCAGGAAAAGTCAAAGGCAAATAGTTGGAGACCGAAAATTGAGGAATTGCCACCACGATCAATTGAGTCCATACCTTCAAGTGTTCAACCACCAAAACCCAATTTGAAGCCATTACCATTTAATCTCAAATACTCATTTTTGGGAGAAAATGAAACTTTTCCGGTAATAATTTCTTCCAAACTTAATGTTCATCAAGAAGGTAAGTTATTACAGACTCTGAAAATGCACAAAAATGCATTAGGATGGACCATAGCTGACATAAAAGGAATTAGCCCTTTGATTTGCACACACAAGATTTATTTGGAGGAAAATGCTAAACCATCTAGAGAAATGCAACGAAGGCTTAATCCTAATATGAAAGAAGTAGTGAAAAATAAAGTCATTAGGCTTCTAGATAATGGAATCATTTATCCTATTTCTGGCAGCAAATGGGTAAGTCCTACCCAAGTTGTACCCAAAAAGTCTGGAGTTACTGTGATAACAAATGAGAAGAATGAGTTAATTCCAACGAGGACTATTACTGGTTGGTGCATGTGCATTGACTATAGAAAACTTAATTCAATGACTAGAAAAGATCATTTTCCTTTACCTTTCATGGATCAAATTCTAGAAAGAGTTGCAGGTCATGAATTTTATTGTTTTCTAGATGGTTATTCAGGTTACAACCAAATTGAAATTGCATTTGAAGATCAAGAGAAAACTACTTTCACATGTCCATTTGGTACGTTTGCATATCGAAAGATGCCTTTTGGATTATGTAATGCACCAGCCACGTTTCAAAGATGCATGCTTAGCATATTCAGTGATATGGTTGAACGTTTTCTTGAAATTTTTATGGATGACTTTTCTGTTTTTGGTAATTCATTTGATGATTGTTTAAATAACTTGGAAAAGGTTTTGAACAGGTGTGAAGAGAAGAATCTTGTGCTGAATTGGGAAAAATGTCATTTTATGGTAACAAATGGTATTGTTCTTGGTCACATTGTTTCATCAATAGGAATTGAGGTTGATAAATCTAAAATTGAGTTAATTGCCAACTTGCCAGCACCAAAATCTATTAAAAATGTTAGATCATTCTTAGGACATGCTGGTTTTTATAGAAGGTTCATCAAAGATTTTAGTGTAATATCTAAGCCATTATGTAACCTTCTAACAAAGGGTAATGTTTTTGAATGGACTGAACATTGTGAAGAAGCCTTTGTTAAACTTAAAAGCTTGCTTACTTCTGCTCCTGTCATTCAACCTCCTAATTGGTCATTACCTTTTGAAATAATGTGTGATGCTAGTGATTATGTCGTGGGTGCTGTTTTAGGACAAAGAAAAGACAAAAAAACCCTATGTGATTTACTATGCAAGTAAAACTTTAAATAGTGCTCAAATAAATTACACTACCACTGAAAAGGAATTACTTGCAGTTGTATTTGCATGTGAAAAATTCAGATCTTATCTTGTTGGCTCACCTGTTATTGTTTTTAGCGATCATGCAGCGTTGAAATATCTTCTTTCTAAGAAGGATTCTAAGGCTAGATTGGTGCGGTGGATTTTGTTACTTCAAGAATTCAATATCACAATCAAGGATAAGAAAGGCACCGAAAATGTTGTCGCTGATCATTTGTCAAGATTGACAACTGATTCAAGATCTAACATCACACCAATTAATGACTACTTTCCTGATGAATCTTTACTTTCCGTCTCCATAATGCCTTGGTTTGCTAATATTGTTAATTTTCTTATTTCAGGACATTTGCCAGCTCATTGGAGTACTCAAGACAAAAGAAAGTTCTTGAACGAAGTGAAGAACTTTTATTGGGATGACCCTTACTTATTCAAATATGTCCTGATCAAATATTTCGAAGATGCATTCCCGACAATGAGATAAGTAGTGTTATTAAATTTTGTCATTCTGAGGCCTGTGAGGGTCATTTCTCATCAAGAAAGACAACTGCAAAAATCTTACAATGTGGATTTTATTGGCCCACCATGTTTAAAGATACGCATGCATTCTGCAAAACTTGTGAAAACTGTCAAAAGTTAGGATCTATTTCAAAACGTCACATGATGCCTTTAAATACTATTCTTGTCATTGAAATCTTTGACTGTTGGGGTATAGATTTTATGGGTCCATTTCCTCCATCATTTGGTTTTGTTTACATATTAGTCGCAGTAGACTATGTTTCAAAATGGATAGAGGCAATTCCAAGTCGTAATAATGATCATAAAACAGTGATCAAGTTTTTAAAAGAAAATATTTTGAGTCGATTTGGAATCTCTCGGGCCATGATAAGTGATGGTGGAACACATTTCTGTAACAAGCCATTTGAGTCTTTAATGAAGAAATATGGAATTACACACAAAGTTACCACCCTTTATCACCCCTTATCACCCCCAGACAAATGGACAAGTAGAACTTGCTAATAGGGAGATCAAACAAATCTTGGAGAAAACACTTAACCCTAATAGGAAAGACTGGTCTTTAAGACTTAATGATGCACTTTGGGCTTATCAAACTGCTTATAAAACATCATTAGGTATGTCACCTTATAGACTAGTTTATGGGAAACCTTGTCACTTGCCTGTGGAAATTGAACATAAAGCTTATTGGGTTATTAAAGCTTTCAATTCAAACCTTGATGATGCTAGTCAGCTGCGAAAATTGCAAATAAATGAGCTTGAGGAAATAAGAAATGATGCATATGACAATTCAAGAATTCATAAAGCAAGAATCAAAGACTTTCATGACAAGAAAATACTGAGAAAAACATTTAATGTTGGTCAAAAAGTCTTGCTTTATAATTTTCAACTACATTTATTTCTTGGAAAACTAAGATCAAGATGGAGCGGTCCTTTCATTGTGAAACATGTGTATCCATATGGGGCCTGTGATATTGAGAATCCAAAGAATGGCAATGTTTTCAAGGTAAATGGGCATCGTTTGAAAGTTTATTTTGACAATTTTTCAGTTGAAAATGACTCTATTGAATTGAGTAATCCTGTATATAAAGATTGATTCTTTTCTCATATTGTTTTGTGTTTTGGTGTAACTTTTGTTTTGCTAGTCTCTCTTTCACCCCGGTCAAATGGCGGATAACGGTACTCCGTGACTTAAGTCGGTTCTTTCAGTTTCCCAAATTACTGATATTTGTATATATTTGTACAATTCTCTGCTCTTTCTCCCTTCTTTGAATCTTTTCCCCAATTCTCATTTGAAAATGGACACCACTCTTGAAAAGTTGAAAAGGTATTTTCCCGCTCTGCCTCTAAATGCAATTACAAAAATTTACCGTGCTAGGTGTGCAAGATTGAGGTTGTTAATGAATCATGGAATTCCTGAAGATATTCGCTGGCTAATTGAAGCAAAGGTCCGATTATCAGGTGAGTCCTCTAATTCTTTCATTTCACACATGCCTGGAACAGGTACAAGCACTTTTGCAAAGAAACGTCGTGCAAAATGACTGAAAGTCTGTCACTGATGTGCCAGATGGACTTGTAATGTGACATGTCGTTCTTTAGGAATGATATCTGTAAACCGTGAAGATAAGATACAATTCATTAAGGATGGCCTGAGTAAGGGGTCTTTAGATAATCTTTTGTTGACCCTTGAGACGCATCCTAGTGGAGATGTGCATCGTGTCATTCATGATTTATGGCCACAATTCCATAAAGAACATGATCGACTTAGTCTTGGGAATCTGACTAAAAAAGACCCTGTTTGCCAGTTTTTAAGAAAATTGGATGGGAAGCCTATCCCCGACCCATAAAGGACGTAAAGCCAAGGGAATATGTGTGCCACAATCACAACTACCTGTACATACACATTTTATTTTTATTTTTATTTTCAAAAAAAAAATTAAAAAAAAGAACAAAAGAGAGAGAGAGTGAGTGAGTGAGATTACAGCTGGCCTACATATAGGTGGTATGATTGCATTTTCAAATTCTCATCTATAAATTCTTCTTTTCCTTCCCTTCATTTCTACTCAACCCATACATTCATCAAACATAGAAGTGTGTAGAAATGGCAGGTTCCTCAAGTCATCACATCAGAAATATTTGTGTTTTTGGTGGATCCAATCCTGGGAAAGAAAAAGAGTTTTTAGAATCAGCAAATCATCTTGGTCGGGTACTAGCTGAGAGAAAGATTCATTTAGTTTATGGGGGAGGTAGCCTTGGGTTAATGGGAGGTGTGTCAATGGCTACATTAATGGGAGGCAGTCAAGTTTTGGGGGTTGTCCCCAAAACTTTAGCACAAGGGGACCTCATTGGAAAAACAATTTGAGAGGAAGTACGGGTCCCCACAATGTCTGATCGGATGAATACAATATTTAACCATGTTGACGCCTTCATTGCCTTACCAGGTGGTCTGGGCACATTGGAAGAGATCTTTCATATTTCCTCTTGGGCCCAACTGCACATTCACCATAAACCCATAGGTTTGTTAAATGTCAATGGTTTTTATGATAAGTTACTGTCTTTCCTTGATCAAGCTGTGGAACAGGAATTTCTAACATCTTTGGCATGACAAATCATAATCTCTGCTGCTACTGCTGAACAATTGATTGACCAACTACAATCTTTCATCCCTGTAATTGATCCCTCCATGAGTCGCCTAAATTGGTCAACTACGGAAAGCCGTAAAAAGCTTAAATTGGATTTGAGCCTTAGTTTGTAAAAACTTTGTGTCTTTTGTTTTTATTATTATGTTTTGTTATTTCTTATATTTGTTTAAGTGTGTTTTAGGTTTGTCAGTGTTTCCTGTTTCAGGTGATGTCTTCTATACTCTTTCTTTCTGCCTTAGCACATTGAGGACAATGTCTCGTTTTGGTTGGGGGGAGAGGGTAGTTGATATATTAAAAAAAAAAATATTAACTAACTGTGTTTTCTATTATTAAAACCATTTGACAACATTGTTATTAGGATAGCAAAGTATAGAGTCAGTTTTATTACCTCTTGAGACACATCTTAGTAAGTATCTTTATTAGGATGGTAGAGTAAGGAGGAAATTTTATTGACTCTAGAGACGCATCTTAGTAAGTATCATTACCAAGGTCTATCATAATACTTCTTGAAATATTCAGGTTTACAAACTCTCACATTGTTATCACTTAATTCTGCTTATATACTCATTTAATAAGTATTCTTAAACCTTCATTTTCACACACACACTTTAACATATGATTGTGAGTTGCATATTGGATTATTACATTATTCATGTTCTTTTGTTAAAGGTAACAACTAAGGGAAAGAGATAGTATATAATAATAAAAAAAAAACAAAAAATAAAAAAACAAATTGAATTAAAAAAAAAAAGTAGATAAGTTTGGTTTCGTAGCCTCCTTGATTTAAGCAATTAAGCCCGAAGGGGTGTTTTAACACCTAGTACCCTAAAATCAACTGACTTGGGAGCTATTGGCCCAGTGCTTGTTATATGGGTTAAGGAGAAAGCTTAAGGGAATCAAACATTGCACTATCTACATATCAGTATCTACAACCCGAGTTACTAAGCTCGTAGGAGTGTCTCAACACCTGATGCCCTAAGACCAACTGGTCTGGGAGTCATTAGCTTAAAGCTCGCTATATGGGTTAATGATGCATTGTGTTTTAAGTTATATGTATATATATCAAAAAAAAAAAAGATAATAATCTCAACCCAAGGAAGTTAACCTTAGAAAAACATTAGAACAAAATATTGTTTTCTTCCAATAAAAGCCCCATAATTTATATTTTCATACATTGAGCACATAAAAGAAGGTTTATTAATATCTTGTTTAAGAAGTATGAAGCAGATATATAAATTTAATAAGAGTTTGTTTATCTGGATAGATTAATGGAAGTTGAATGATGAATGCCTTGCTTTGTGGAACTTGCAAATTGTTTTTCTACTTTAACGCTTTGATTACTAGGGAATAGTAATAAGCTGGTTGGGGGGTGTGATTAGTACTTAAAAGTGCATTCTCATTAAGGTTTTATATCATCGTATTGCACTAAAGTATAATTAAATTCCCTAACTACAACATGTTTTATAATAACAAGTCTGATAATATAATATATCTTTAATTTATGGTAAATGCTTATTTTGAATGCAGGTATATCTCACAATTCAAAGGATTTATTGATGTGATTAACTATTGAAAGTGAAAAGACAAAAAGAGGACTAGGCTAAGAGAAGAGATGCTGGTTCAATTCCAAACTCGAACACCATTCAGTTATTGGATCATAACTGGAGTTTTAGAACTCGGATTTAGGTCTACTTTATATGAATCAAAAATCTAAGACATAGACCTAAAACTTTCATGAAGAGTCCAAGACTCAAATCTGCCGTTTTCAAGTTCAAATCTTAGGAACAACGGAGAAGTCGGAACATGTCCTGCAGCTCGGACACTGTTCGGTTTTCAGCTCATATCTTGAGTTCTAGAAGTCCAAATGAGCTCTGGTTTTTTTTGTTGGAAAGCTAAGACAATTGCCCACAGCTTTGATGGAACAAAAGGCTCTAATTATGATGTTAGCAATGAAGTTTTGACCAGCCAACAATATCAAAAACCAGCAGCCAACAATATCAAAAACCAGCAGCCAACAATGTCAAGAACCAGCCACCAAATCAATGGATGGCCACCAATCAATAGTTCTAATTTTTAGCCTATAAAAGGAGGCATTTGCCATGTATTTAGATATGTTATTTTTCAGATCAAAATCATCTTCTTGCTTTCTCTCTTTGTAATGTTCAAGTTTTCTTTCATGCTATATTAATATCTTGTTTATGCTTTTTCATTTCCTTTCCTATACTTAGTTAACTTATATCATGTTTATGTTCTTATATTGTTTATTTATGTTTTTCTTCTTTATTATGTTTAGCTAAGTTAATTATGTCAAGGTGAAAAGGTTTCACTAGTGGTGTTAGAATAGATATAATATAAACTCAACATGGACTTTAATGTTTATATCCAAGAAAGATTGTTATTAACATGTTTTATCTTTTTATCTTACTAATTCTTAATACCTTGCTTAATGGTTAATCTAGATTTGTGTTGTATAACACTTGGTACATCAAATGCTTGATCCTTCATAGTTTTCGGCCGACATCATTATTATGATAGGAACTTGATTTGTTGTTAACATAAGCTAGCAACATGAATGCCTGATGATATTTATAAGTATGGTGTTACTTAGATAAGATAATTAATATAATCATGTTAACAATTTATAATGAGCTAATAACGATAAATCATCTGATTGGAACCTCCTTTGTGTGTGGTTTCCAGTTGAGTAATAAAAAGAGTTTATATTATATTTATTTGAAATACCATTAGTGAATCCTCTAACCTTGACATCTGTTTTATTATTGTTTAATCCTTACATCAACCTCACCTCTCAAAGCTCTCTTTATTATTACTACTACTATTATTATCATTTACATTCTTGTTATATTATATGTACGTTAAGTATGCTCTGTGTTTGATCAAGGATCCTGACATTGTTGGTCTTGCCTTGTTCATTCGCATCAGAAATCTGTTTATATTATATAATATATCTCTTTAATATTTTCATAAATTCAGTATATAGGCTGGAAACCTGTGACCCGATCTTTTAGATCATTCTCAGGTATAACAACACCACGTACTGAATATTATTATTATTACTCTTAATATTACTATTACTATTGTTGGTATTATTGTTGCTATTATCGTGTTGTTATTTATAATTTATACAATTAACCTCCCTGTGGTTCGACCCCGGTCTTGCCGGGTTATTTATTACTTCGACATTCCTGCACTTGGGAGAAGACATCAATCTTTTGGTCGTGTCACCAAGCAAACTTGGAGAACAGCCCCCACCCCCTCTCATCCTAGCTGTCTGTGTTAGGGATGGAATTCCAACCATTAGATGATGGCGAGGCTCCCTCTACATGACTGCGTCCTCTTCCCCAGCTGGCATTAGAGGTACAATGTTGTTTCCTCTTGCAGCTGCCATCCTAGCGTGAAAAAGGGGACTGTTTTGTGCAGCAGGTTGTAGGATGCAAGGACAAAGGATTTAAAAGAAAAACAGCAACAAAAGGCTGTAGAGGAGGGAATGGAATGCAGATGAGGTACAATACCATGCTAATTATATTTCCAATAAAGGGGTTGTTCTCATACGGCACCGTCTAGTTGTAGAGATTAATGAAAGGGGGACGGTGTCGTTTTTTCGTTACAGCAGAAATGAAACCCCTTGTGGCAGAATTTCCATTTCCGGATCCTATCCCCGTTTTCCATTTCTCCAAAAACCAGCCAAGTTTCTTTTCCATTTATATCTGCCATTAACTCCCCTATTTCAATCTTTTTTTTTTCAAATTAGTCCTGCAGACTTGGGGGGCAAAAACCTTTTCGAGGCAGAATTTTTTTGCGGCAGAATTTTCACTTCCTCATTAGATATCCAAACGTGAATATCTTGAGCTTCTGACATCAAAACCAAGTGATTCAAAAACCCAAATTCATCTACACATGTAGGACTACAACTTTCATGAAGGATTCGAGGTGAGATAAAATCATTTTACAGAACAGAATTGGGTCGCAATCTGGTTGGTAAAAATGGTCTCCTGATCTGATTAAAAACCTGATAAATGTCAAGCATCCCGATATGATTGAAAGTATAACCTAAGAATAAAGACCAGCACAATCATGATGGAAGCAAAGTCTTTAGTGCGAAATTTGAGTCAGAATCCTGCTTGCGGCAGAGTTCTCTACTTTCACTTTGAGATATTCAAACGGGGATATCTTGAGCTTCTGATATCAAAATCAGGCAATTCAAAAACCAAAATTTATCTACAAGTATAGGACTACAACTTTCATGAAGGATTAAGAACTTCAAAAATTCATTTTGAAGTACAAAAATTGGTTGCAACCTAGTTGGTCAAAAAGGATCTCCCGATCTAAATCAGGAAACTGACAATGCCAAGCATCCAACTTTGACTAAGAGTCTGCCATGAAAATAGCGAGCCCTAGGCCCAAAAAGTGTATGTCAATTTTTCAACATGTCATGAATGACAAAATATAGCCGGGATGGTCGGATATTGCATGGAACCAGATCAGAATCAAAGCCTAAGTTGGAACAAAAAATTACAGCAGAGCCAGTTTTTTTAGTGCAGCTTCTGAGGGATTTATCCAAACTTAGAGACCAGATAGAAAAGGAACGAATTTAGCATTTTAAAAAATCCTAATTAGCCTAAGAATCCTGACAATTTCGACATCAAAGAGGAAGGATAAAGAGAGTAGATGCCAGCTGAAATATGGTCCGAAAAACATTTTCTTCTCCTTTATTTTTGTCAATCTCCTAGCAAGCTTGAACTAAAACTCCTGCCTTCAATTTAAAGGGGATATACACCATCTCCATTAGCCTGTATGGCTAAAAAAATGAGTAACAACATAATGCATGGGGAAAAATTAAGCTCATTGATAACCACACGATTCCTATTACTAAACATATTGAGGAGAAGAAATATTGCAAATTGCATGACTCACGAAGACTTGGCATTAATAGTAGCAATGCTAAGAAATTGGCACTATAAATTCAAGAAATACTTTTATGTAAGGTATACAAATGTCTAATCAATCATATCATTTTTTTTTATCTAAAAAGGAAGACTTGGATGGCAAAGTTGAACAAAGATCCAAATTTTGAAACTAATGTGCTTTGTTGTTATAGGGATATGGACATAATTTTTTTTATTTAATCTATCATTTTCAATATCAAATTATCTTATAAATTTACTAAGTGAAATTATTTAAAATTAAAAGGGTAGTTATAATATTTTTACACTAAATTAGAAGGTACACCCTTAAAATCATCTAAATGAGAAACTTAGAGTATGTTTGGCAGTGTGGTAACGATTGTTTTTCAAATAATTTTTCATGCCGAAATGCATGCCAATGATTTTTTTTGTATTTTTTTAAAAATTATTTTGATATCAGCACATCAAAACGATCCAAAACATACAAACCATATTAAATTTTAGCAAAAAAAAATTAATTTTTTTAAGAACACCGTTTCAACCGCGTTCCCAAACAGTTTTTTAGTCTCGATTGATGTATAAATTGGCTTGAAGATATCCTCATCATAAAACTAAAAATAAAAAGACATGTCAACATTTTCACATAAATTTGTATAAAAATTAATAAAACCCATGTACTTTAGGAGGATAATCGTTATAATTGTAATTAGTTAGTTTGGCTAAATATTATGACATAAGAATATAATAAATACAATTATACATAAAGGATATATTAGAGATATGTGTAAAATATAAAGATAAATATACAGAGAATTAAGAGGTGAGTTCTTTCATGGTCATCAAAGTTAAAGTCTTTAAAGTAACGCTAAGCAAGATTCTTGTAAATCTCTTATTAATATAATGTAAATGAGACAGCTAGCTTTGACTGAGAAACTGGAAAGAAGAAACATGGAAATTCGTTTAATTGGTGATTAATTCTCCGAAAACTGATGTGGAATAAACACAAACAGTGTAAAATTAACCATAATTTAGAAGATAAAGCAAGCTTTTGTCTTTACGACTAAGTTTACTTGCCATATATATAATTAAAAGTGAAATGCGCAGACTGAAAGAAAAGTTTGGCCAGCCTGAGCAGGCAGCATCCATCACCCTTAAATATACAAGACGTCGCTATCCTGACCAAACATCACAAAGCCAACAACGTATTTTCTACAAAATAGAAACAAAAACCATACACATCACTAAAAATTAAGAACAAGTTTCTTGACTAAGTGGTAGTTTGTTTTGTCAGCTAAGAGTCAATGTTGAAGATGTCAATGTTGCTTCAATTTCCTGTAAACTTTCAAGGTCACAAGACAACCTGTTTCAATAGTAAGATTCATTGGATTGCAAGAAATTCCTTTCTAATTAAAGCTCCCTGACTCCTGGGGCAAATGCCACTTGATCAGAGCTAGCCATCAAGCACATGCCTGCATGGTTCGTTCTGTCATTGTTATTGATATGGATATGAATTTGGCGTCTTTGTCTCAGCCCCTTGCGCATATTCCTCTCTTTTTTTTAATGTAAAATTCCACACGTTGGCGTATCATAGAAATCAATCCCATATGTCCATTCATTTGAGTGGGAAAAAAAAAAACTCAAGATTTCTACAAGATACGAATAAAAAGCTTTAATACCGTATCAAAATATAGGATTGAATCGATATTAATGCTGTTAGTCTTCAATTCTTTAATTGAATGGCACTGTGAGGAATCATTTTCATGCACTGTGAGGTGCATTTCTGATGAGAAATCCAGAACCCAAAAGAAAGAAGAAGAAAGTGGGAGTTGCCTTTTGAATATTTTGTCGATGATAGACTTTAATGATTTCCACAATTTAGTTTAGTTTTTTTTTTCTTTGTCAATAGATTGAATCTTGATCTGAATTTGAGCCTGCTATATGTAGTTAAATGGATTTGAAATACAATAATCTTGATTTGTATTTAAGTACTTGTATATTAAATAGATCGAATACAAAGTAAACTTGGTTCAATAATAATCCAATCCTAATTAATAAGAATAATATTATTTTAATAAATAAAATATAGTTTTGATTTGAAGTTTAGGGTTTATTTATTATAAAAATTAAATAACCTATTAGAAAATGCTTTTTTAAAATAATTAAAAGGTAAGCATTGTTAACATCCCTCTCAATCAATATAGTGAAAAAACTTATAAATGAAATGAAGATTTCTATAATTTCCTTCAGTTCTATCATACTCGGTGCGCATAGTGGTTGAAATTAGTTTCGTAATTGAAGAAAGTTATTATTAAAGTTCATATTTGATTTAATCTGGTTTGTTTTTATATTTTAAAAGTATTTTTGAAAATATTTTAAATTTTTTTTCTTTATGTTAAATTAATATTTTTTGGTGTTTTAAAATTATTTTAAAGCATTAATATCAAAAATAATTTTTAAAAAATAAAAAAATATTATTTTAATACATTTTCGAGTGAAAAATACTTTGTAAAGCAACCGCAAACACACTATTAAATACCCTATAATATTGAATGATGTGTTTACTTTTTTTCCCCGAAAACTCGCATAAGAAATATCATCATATGTACTGGTTAACATTAAAGCATACATAGAATGTACTGAAACTTTTAAAAAAAATTGAATAATAAATCAAATAGATGTACAAATTCCATAGATTGACAATTGAAGGATGTGAAAATATTCATTTATGAAAAAAATGTAATCACAATTACAAAATTAGACGGTCCTGTGATATGAAGCAGGTCTGATTTTAAAAAAAATATTTTGGTGTTAGAGGTATATTTATTTAAATAAAATTTAATAACTTGAGTTATAATCTTGACTAGCTAAATAAACTAGTTTTATTTTAATAAAATGAAAAAAAAAATAAACAAAAAATTATATAAAAAAAGTGACCACGATAACTAGAGAAAAAAAAATTTTGTTTGATTTTCAGCCAATTAATTATAAAATGATGAAATTAGACAAAAAATGATAAAAAAAAAATCATGTGAGTCAACCTGAATTAGTATGATAGACATGTACTTTTAGATTTAGAGACAAGTCAATCTGGGCTAACCCACCAAATATATATTCTAGATTATAAGGTCAGAATAACTCGATATAAAAAAAATAAAAAAATTCTTAAATTCTTAATTAAGCCTCTCTTCTTCTTTTTTGTCTAGTTGGGATTATTTTTTCCTTTTTTTTTTCTTTTACTCGGATTAGATTAAGCTAGCCTCGAGTCCGATTAAGCTTGACCCTTCCCCTTCTTTTTAAGGTTAGGTTGGGCCAGCTTCAAACTTGGTGGTTGGGTTTGACCCTTCTGTTTTTTCTTTTATTTTCTTATTTTTGTTTTTTTGTTTTCTTGAATTAGGTTTGGCTAGCTTTGAATTCGATTAAGTTTGACTTTTTTTTATATATATAACCTCTTTTCTATTTTGTTATTGTCTAATTAGGTTTTTACCATAAGTTTTCATTAAATATTTCTTAATGGTTTAAATTTTTAAATTAAAATGATGATTTGACTTGGTATTATAGATTCATGATCAAACATTTACAAAGTTTGATCAAGTCACCTCTATTATATTAATTAAAATAAATAGTATGCAAATTAAGTAGTGGTGAGTGTATGTATATTCTAAAATAAAATACTTTGAAGAATGTATTGAAAAGTAATATAAAACTCATCAATTAGGCTTCACTTAACACCACGATTCCATCAAGACTTCTTTTCGAGAAAAGGACTAGTCGACCTGGTCATTTTTCACGAGCAGTAGCTGAAGGATGTAATAAGCTAATTCTACTTCTTGTATCTAGAATTACCTATAATTCTCACGATTTTGATAACGATGCTAATGATATATATGGGGATTTCTCGAAGAGTTTTTAATACTCAATTCTGCCAATTTTCCATTATTTTTCTGCAATATGTAATGTAAGTGTTCAAAAAACTTTTATTAAAAAATAATATAAATCATATCTTAAGATCTAATCTAACAACTTAAGCTATTGAGTTAAATTGATTTTTTGACATAGTATCACGAGTTCGAATCTCACCATTTTTATTTATTTAATAAAATTAACCACAAAATAATATGGGTCTTTGCAAGTTTCAAACCCAAAAGGCTTTCAATTAAAAGGGTACATTAAAGAATAATATAAATCATATATTACGACATTACCTATCAGCTTAAACTATTAGATTGAATTAGTTATTTGACACATTTCACTTTAAAAGTTTAACATGTTAGAAGAAGAACAAGAATAACACTTTTATACTCTGATTTAAAAAAAATGTTGATTAAGAATGTATAATATATAAGTATAAATACACATCTACGTGTATCATCTTTTAATAAATTATGATTCTATTCAAGAAAAAAAGAGATAGATAGAGGTAAACTAAGAGATGTTGATCAAAAACACCGAGGCTTGTAGCCCAGCGGTGGCAAAGGGTTTCCTTTGCCTCTGCATCCTGGGTTCAAGCCTCAGCGTGTATGCCTGTCACCCCCGCGGTGCCTTACATGTTCACTTGGTTTGTAGGATGTTCAGTGAGCCGTGGGATTAGTTGTGGTGCGCGTAAGCTGGCACGGACACCCACGTAAATCAAAAAAAATAAAAAAATAAAAAGAGATGTTGACCAAAAACCAAAATTCTAGTCGACCGTTTTTCATTCCCTGTCTTGTCATACATAGCATGAGTATCATGACCACATATATACATGGAATTACTGACCGATTATAATTAATTACCAGTGTAAAGTCTTCGTTGTTGGAAGAAAGGTTGCTGCGATTCAGAAAGCACATGTAAATCTGTAGAATTTTTAGCTCATTGCCAGGGAAAGGGACAAGACCATTTGGGTGGAAACTGCACGTGCATGTTTTCTTCTCCATTGGAAAATGGAAAGCAAAAAAGGTTTTTCCATGATCCAAGGGGAAAAAAAAAAAAAAAAAAAAGAGGAAAAAGCAGTCGTTATTCCAAATTTCGCCTGCACCGTATCACCCAGGTAATTTCCTGGAATCACTTGGCTTTTGATTTCTCTGCATTTGAAACTTTTCAGTGTATACGTATTGGAATCACTATTAATAAATTAACCTGGCTTAATTAACGGATCGACATAATATGAAGATGATATAGTTTGACTTAGTCGATCTAGTTAGTTAACCTATAATTTAACTAAACCTGGTTTGATTTTTAAAAAATAAAAATAAAATAAAACTCATCCAATTACTCATATTGAATTTAATAACTATAATTGGAACATTATGTACAAGTCTTGTTAGTCTAGCTATCAGAGTAAAATGGTGGCTAAGAGCTAGCAGCATCGTTGTTTTAGAAAAAACAAAAAAGGAAACTTGTCTTGTTAGTCTAAGTATGAGAGTAAATTAACTGGTGGCTGCTTGCCTAACAGCGTTGAGCGTTGGATGATAATTGATCGCTACTGATCATCGAGTAGGAAATTAAAAAGTCCAATAAATTGAAAGAAACAGGTAACATTGACAATTTTGTTATTTGTTACTTAGCTATAATTAATTCCTTTTTTTTTCCTTGTTGATTAATTGAATTGATTGGTAACTCAAATTTATAATTTATTTTAATTTAGTCACATAATAAATTTATCAAGTTAAACCAGATTGATTTAAACTTTTTTTTTAAATTTTATTTTTTAATATTTGATTAAAAAATATTTAACTTTATAATTTGTTTTAATTAGTAGCATGTATAGCGTATTGCGGGGTAACCTTCTAGTGTGTGCGTGTGTGTATCATTCACAAATTTCCAACGTGTTTAATTGCTTTATAAAGTCATACGGCCCCCGGGATATAAAATCCAAATATTCACCTTCGGATAGAACTTCTTCTTTCCCTTCTTGGATGCTTCCCTTGTCACACAATGTGTTTGACCAAACAACTTATATTTTGTCGTCACTGAATTTATATTTTAAAAAGTCTCATTTTGTTGGGTTTTTACTCATTTAATTTGCTCTACACTAGAAATAAATCCAATATTCACATATGAAAGATATCACAGGTTTGTGGAATTTCATCTCCCTCGTTTTTCATCCCTAATTCTCGAAGAACCTAGAATCTAGGGAGCCCCCACACTTTAAAAATGCCGTCTTATAAATATGTAATAAGTTTTTAAAATTTTCAAGATAAAAAACACTTTGAATAATATTTTAAAAAATAATTGTTTCTTTAAAAATTTACTTCAATAAAATTTACTTCAATATTTTAAAAAACATGTGAAATATTTTCCATAAAAATATGATAATTTATTTTCTCCTGTTTTTATAGAACAATATAATATTATTATTTTTAAATTTCAAAATTACATACTTTTAACACAAATAAAAAAATTAAAGACAGATATATAATAATCATTAAATTAAAGAAGAAAAAAATAAGTTACTGACAATTCTTTTACCAGCATCAGAAAAATCATTAAGATGATTTGAGTTTTAAATTTATTTCATCGATAAGCAAATACAAATAACATAATATTTATTCTTTGCTCTTTACAACTTCATGTATGCAGACATCATTTAAGTGATTATACATTATTATTAGTTATATTGATTTTTTAGTGTAAATTTTATTTCATTTTTTTATTTTATAATATTATAATATTTAAGAATTTGATGTATCCATCATGTATCGTAACATAACGGAACCTAAATCTTCAAGGATTATCGTATTCATATCGTAAAATACATGTATCCCATATCCATGTCCAGAAACACAAAGATTTAAATAATTTAATTTTAAAAAATTATGATGATAAGATTTAAATTCACTAGCATTTGTTCATCAAAATTATGATATTATATTAAAAAAATAATTATAATTCAAACAAAAGCTCAAATTAATAATTGTTTTATATTACTTCTTAACACTACATAATTAAGAGTACGAAATGGTTTATTTGTTTCACCCAACTATTTATATTTATTTGATACACTATTAAAGTCTTAATTCTTCAAGTTATATCAGAAAATATTCTCAGTATAAGTAATAATGTTTAAATAAATATGCTACGGTAAAAAACCAAAGGTGTGAACTAATCACTGAAATACGTGATCTTACATATTAAAGTATGAAGTCAACACATTTTAAAATTACTGATGCTTTCAACATGTAATAGAGAAGACTCTACCTTGTTGTTCAATTCATTAAAAAATGAAGAAGACTTGATCTTAGTATTAAGGCATCAAGTCAACCTGTGCATTTTAAAATTATCGATAATTTCATATTATTCTTAAGAATCTTTGGTATTAGCTGAGGTGGATACATACAAACATATATATATATATATTAATTATGCATTGACTCCAACAGGAATAGGACGAGAAGATATATATGTTAGTTATAGTTAGCTTAGAATTAAAGCCTTGAATTCATGTGTTCCCATATAGCTCAAGGAAGCTTTGAATTCCTGTGTTCCCATATATAAACATACCGCGTCTTTTCGTACTCCTGTTGGAGTCGATGCATAATTAATTCTTGATCATGTATAAGGTGAAACCCGCTGGTATTTGTGTTGTCAATTATATATATATATATATATATATATATATATGCGCGAAGGGCAAGTAGTGATTAATATAGGGAGGCATCTGGTAGGTTAAATTCATGAATTCATAGAAGCATTGAGGAGGAGGACTGTAGTGCAGACTATCATCATGCATGGGCACGTTTTACCTACCAAGAATGTGAAGGTTTTATACCTTTTTCTCCCCTCAAGTTGATAAAATTAATTCCAAATGGATATTTGAACTTGAAAACTAAACTTGGAGAAAGTGCTGTTCTGCCAAACATTTTGGTTACAAGTCTTTCCCCAGAAACAGATACGCTTTTAGATGAAACAAGAGAGAAGCTAGCATGAAATTTACAGCTAGCTCGTTTTGAAGACAATATGATATAGCTAGCTATCACATCATATGCATTACCCAAAATCAAAATGATAATATCATGAACTACTACTATTCAATGAAACTACTCACTTAATAAATATATATATTACGTCACTAAAAAACAAAAAAACAAAAACATGGTCACTTAAATCATTAATTTCTTCGCATTTACAAGAAGAAAGGGTCACCTCCTCGAGCCCTATAAATAGGATACAGAACTTGAAGTCCCAACATACCAACACAAGCTATAAAGCCTAGCTCTAGCGATATATCATCATATACCAACATGGCTTGTGAGAAAAACCACATTCAGTGTTCCAGCAAAGTTGGGATCGTTGGAGCAGGTATTAGCGGCATTGCTGCCGCTAAACAGCTTCGACATTACAGTCCATTGGTCTTTGAGGCCACTAATTCAATTGGGGGTGTCTGGAAACATTGTTCTTTTAGTTCTACTAAACTCCAAACACCTCGATGTGATTACGAGTTCTCGGATTACCCTTGGCCCGAGAGGGATAATGCGAGTTTTCCTTCTCATGTCCAAGTTTTGGAATACTTGCACAACTATGCTACACACTTCGATGTGTTGAAATATGTCAAGTTCAACTCCAAGGTGCTGGAGATTCGGTACGTTGGTGACCGAACCAGCCACCTCGACATGAAACCAGAAGAGTATGGATCCTTGCTGAATGGCTATCCTGCTTGGGAGGTAGCTGTAGAGACTAACCAGTCCACGAAGGTTCAGGTTATTTTAATTCTCTAACAGCTACTACATATATACGTGCTTTAAAGAGTTAATTATCTCTTAGAACAAAATCAAATAATTCAATTAAGTGAATTATTACTAGCTAGCTCTCAACATGTTAGCTATTATTCTAATATATGTTATATAATAAATATAAAAAAAGTCTTCAATTTCTTGCTTACTTCTCAAAAAGAAAAGAAAAAAAGGCCGTCTTGAATGTTTCAACTCTTAATTCACTGAAGCTAAGAAAAGTTGAGATATATCATGCACTCTAATATTGGAAAGTGGTTAATTATATATATAATAAACCTTTTTGTAATTTTATATATATATATATATAATTAAATTGTGAGTTTTTTTTTTTAGTTATATCATGATAATCTGACTAATGGAATATATAAATATAGTGGTATGCTTTCGAGTTTCTCGTCGTTTGCATTGGAAAGTATGGAGACTTGCCAAGAATGCCAGTATTTCCACCCCACCAAGGCGAAGAAGCATTTCTCGGCAAAGTCTTGCACGCTCTGGATTATGCTAAGCTCGACAAAGATGCTGCTCATGAGCTTCTCAAAGGAAAAAAGGTTGCCGTCGTTGGCTACAAGAAATCAGCTCTTGATTTAGCTGTGGAGTGTGCAGCTGCAAACCAAGGTATATCCATCAATCTCTATCACCACCTGCTAATTGATCATCGGAACTGGTCGTTTTAAACGAGAAATTTCATGGCTATTTACTTTTGGCTTCACTTTAAAAAAATAAAATTCATGTAATAATAGGGGCATGACGCCATGTTTTCTTCTGTTAATTAGACTGAGAAGAGCAGTCAAAATGGTTATAAAGTGGGAAAGTTTGACTTCCTTGACTTAAGGAGCAAATTGCCCGTCTTTTATATATTTATATAGGCAGTTCGTACGTTGGACATTTGGGTAGAGAGAGGGAGGGAGTCTCCTCATTTACTAATTCCTTTGGAAATTAATGCAATTAGGTGGTAGACTGGCTGTATATATTAACAATAAATACTGTATGTGACGTGTAATTGGTTTTGTTGTTTCGTTGAAGGGCCGGAAGGACAACCGTGCACGATGGTGATAAGGAGTTTACATTGGACTCTTCCTTCATACTGGATTTGGGGCTTGCCATTTTTCTTGTTCTTTTCAACAAGGTCCTCTCAATTCCTCCATGAAAGGCCATACCAAACCTTGCCCAGGACCCTTCTGTGCCTTCTTCTATCTCCCATGGTACCTATATTTTGATCAATTTTAGCTTCTCGCTTCCATTAATGACGACAATATATAATATATATACTATGATTGTTTATGTTAATCAAATATCATATTTATCCTTAATTAATTCCTTGAGCAGAGAAGAGGAATTTCCAAGTTCATAGAGTCTTATTTGGCGTGGAAGCTTCCCCTTGTAAAGTATGGGTTGAAACCAGACCACCCATTCGTGGAGGATTATGCATCTTGCCAGATGGCTATCTTGCCTGAAAATTTCTTTGAAGAGGCAGACAAGGGAAATATACTGTTCAAAAGAGCATCAAAGTGGTGTTTTTGGAGTGGAGGAATTGAATTTGAGGATAAAACCAGATTAGAGGCTGATGTTGTGCTTCTTGCCACTGGTTATGAAGGAAAAAAGAAGCTCCAAGATTTATTACCAGAACCCTTTTCCAGTCTTGTTGTCGACTCTTCTGGGATCATGCCCTTGTACAGGTAAATCTATGTAAAATGATTTCACACTGAATATTTTCTAGAAAATGATGATACATGAGCCTGATTAAATGGATAATACATATCTGGCAGGGGCACGATTCATCCATTGATTCCTAACATGGCTTTCGTGGGATATATTGAAAGTGTTTCGAACCTGCACACCGCAGAGCTGCGATGCATTTGGCTAGCTAGGCTAGCAGATGAGAAATTCAAGCTTCCAGGCATTGAAAAGATGCTTGAACAGACAAATGAAGAGATACAAGTCATGAAGAGGACTACCAGATTTTACAAGAGGCATTGCATTTCTACTTACAGTATCAACCACAGTGATGATATCTGTGAAGAGATGGGATGGAATTCTTGGAGGAAGAAGAGTTGGTTCTCGGAAGCTTTCAGCCCTTATAACAGCCAAGACTACGAGGAAAACAAAGAGAATTAGTAGCATCATAATCCATATGTCTAGATTAATATAAATAAAAATAATTATAGTATCATAATCCATATTCTGTGGTCAGACATGTTCTAGTAAGAAAATATTGTATGATGGAATTACTTGTGTGTACTCTTGGGAAACTGGAAGCTATGATCTACGTCCTTGATCAGCTTCCTGTAACTTGATTGATAAATGATAAAATAAGGTTTTGTTGTCATTAATTCTTCAGTATGATTATTAATAAAGTATCCGTTGTATAATGGTACACTGCTCCTCGTTTTAACCACGGTTATTAAATCGTTTTCTGCCTATGCTCCAGTGATAGAAAAAAAAAAAAAGTTAATCTAGAGTTTACCCAATTAATCTGAGAAGTCAAATTATAATTCGATTGATAGCTTAAAATATGTTTTTAAAAAATAATATTTTTTTATTTTTAAAAAATAAAAAATAACCCAGGCTGCAAGCACAAATTGTTGGAACTCGGTGAAATCTACCAGTAAAGAAAACGTCGTCCCCAACAATTTATTGTTGTTGAATTTACAGTGGAGGAATTTCCTCCTCTTCACCGAGAACTTGCAAGTTGCAACCATTCCGCTATTGTTAATTTATGAGCCATTTCCACCTGCTTGCTTTTTTTGACTTTTTTCTGAGCTTCCTACACTGCTTGTGACATTTTTGTCATCTTGCGGTCTTGCTCTTTCCTAGAACTTGACGATGATCTGAACTCCTCCTGCAATTCCTGGAAAACATGTTGTTGTATCTGGTTCTCTCTTTTTCTTTTTTTTTCTTTTTTTTAATTAATATAGATATTTATATACCTCAACTAATCCTATAAATTTTAAAATTAATAATTATATAAATCTTAAATGACCATTATATTAGCAGCAACAACAGAACTCAAACTTGAAATTATAAAAAAACAAATCTTTTAATTTTAAATTTCTATTATTCAACTCCCTATTAGATAATTGGTTGACCATTTCTCTTCTTCCTATAGCTAGGGGTTGTTCTTGACTAATTAAGTCAGAACCTAATTTCCTTCTCTTTACCCTTAGATCCTCAGAATCCGAACTCCTGTTACATCCCAGGCATTTCCTACACATTACTTGCTCATGGTTTGAGTCACTGTCATTCTTTGGTTTGAGTCATTGTCATTCTTGGCTTCTCATCTATCTAGTCAATTGTTTGAGGTACTTTAGCGTATAGAGACCTTAGAGAGGCGTCATTTGCTCCATGGTTTTGTGGGGACAAAAAACGAAGGACACTGCTTGCACTTAGGATTTAGGTTGCCTATTGACAAAGGTACTTCTTCCTATGTAAATTCTTAATTTCTCCTAAATGTCTTTTTCTTTATTTGGATGACTTGCAGCGCTTGCTCAAGCAGATTTGTATTTTTCGCTACCTCTCTTCTTAAATTATCAATTTTTCTCCGAGGATTTATTTTTAACCGGGCCCTTTTTTCGTGTTTCATTTGCTTCTCTCTGAGTCTTGTGTTGTAGAGTCTGAGAGGGAATTGGATTCAGGAGGGACATTTATTCTGCATTCTACTACTAGAGCAATTTGCAAAGAAAATAAGTAAGAGATGCAAGAATGCATGATGATGGGGGCGAAAATGATTGTATTGGATATGGATTTTGCCTGATTCTGCCATGGTATACGAAACTGAGATTTGGCGGAGCGAGAATATTTTAAATGAAAGGGTTAATTAATAAATATTATATTATGTAGATATGTGTTAAAAATCAGTTCGAAACAAATATACTAACTCATATAAAGTAAAATTAATTTAAAATACTTTTAAAATAAAAAAACTTACATTATAATTATTCTCTTTTAGTTTTTATAATAACAAAATTTAGTTCAGTTACATAATAAATGTAAATTTTTCATATGAAATTCATAATAAAATACACATTAATTCATCAAAATTCATTTATCACCCCATTACCATGTAGCATGTTGTACATAATGCATGGATATGGATCATAATTGATAGTTTAAATTTATCATGATAAATTATTTTAAAAAATAAAAAGATAGTTTTTATTCTTTTTTTTAAAGAAAAAACATACCTTTAATTTTGCAAATATCAATCTTTATTCATTAACAACAATTAAAATATTTACTTGGTTATCTCATGAAAAAATTTAATTCTATATTATAACTAACTCAATTAAAAATAATATAATCTTTAATTAATTTAAAATAATCAAATTAATATCTATTATTTAAAAACAATAATAAAAGAAAATTAAGGGGGCAATTGCCCCCTTAATTTTCTATGTGGCTCCGCCACTGTCTGGTATACTGCCTTGTAGATTCATATAAAATTGAACCTTTAACATGTATTAATCTATCTATTTTAAAAACAAAATTAAACATTTTTCTTTAATTAAAATGTGGAAAATATCTTAACACATTATCCATGCATTTTATGAAGTTAGTTTAAGACTCTCTTCGTCCAAAATTATAGAATTATTTCAAGTTTTAACCAAAATTATTAAAATCATGATGTAACTCGTAAAATCATATGATTTTACGAGTTAATATAGACTTTACATGTTAAATTATTTATAAAACTTGAAAATAAATAAAATTAAAATTAAATCAAATAAAATAATTAAAACCATATAAAATTATGATTTCATCACTAATTTAATAATTTTACACGCAGAAAATAAAATTACAATTGTTATCACAAGTGTCGATCGCTTATTGGCATTTTGATTGAAAAAAAAACTGTTATATTTATCCATCAGTTATGTGGCTGTACAAAAATTAATTGTGCTCAGTCATGATTACTTAAAGAAGTAAAGTAAGTGCATTGAGTGATTGTGACTTTGGGTTGGTAATTACGTGATGTGTGGCCTTGGACATCAAGACAATATATATATATATATATATATATATATATATATATATATAAAATGAAAGGAGTTGTCTTCTGACTTCATGGTAGATACCAAAATTTTTAGAATCTTTAGGTATGAGATCAGTTATACGATAAGAAATATAACAATTATTATATATATTATATCTAAAATAAATTGTTTAATGCTTGTTTTTAAAATTTTAAAAGTATTACAGAATTTGTTAACTTGTTTAGCTACGTGGTTGTGATTGCTTTTTAAATAATTTTTCATGTTAAAATACATGTTAATGATATTTTGTATTTTTAAAAAATTATTTTTGACATTATGACATCAAAATGATTTGAAAATACTAAAAATATATTAATTTAAGTTAATAAAAAATAAAAAATAAATTTAATTTTTTAAAAAACGCTTTTGAAACGCAAAAACAAACAGGCTTATAACAATAACTATAAAACTTGGTATTTTTTTATTTTTAAGAGTTATTCAAAATAGAGAATTAAAATCAAGTTAGAACATAATGTGCATTAATGTAGTTGTGTTGATTTCTTTTTTAAAAAAAAAATTTAGTTATTTATAATCACATGAAGGTAGAATAAAGAGCAAAACATAATAGTTTTTTATTGAGGTTTGAATTGGATATATAATTTTTTTTTTAAATAACTCTATTTTTTATATTTATATCTTATAAAGAGAATCATTTCAATTTACACAAAAATATATTATATACATGGTTCAACTATACTGATATTTATAGATGAAAAGAAAAAATTCATTATAGTTAAAATTAATAAAATTTTAAAAACTCCCAACCTTACAATGAATAAATAATTATTTTATTAATAAAAATTAAAATAAAATAAAATAAATAATATAATTTCTTATAATTTTATGATTTGTTTTTACGATTTAACACAGTACGAAAAATTTGTATATCCCTCCAATTTTAGGAAATTACGTGGTCATCACGTAATCACCGCCTCGACAAGTCCGCTCAACCTATCCGTTTCTTCTAAGATCGCAAGAATCGCTCCTTAATTCCGTTGTATAATATTTATATATAAAGAAGAGGAAGCACCTCACTCGCCATCACACTACACTCCATTTCTTCTTCATCATCATCATCTTCTTCATGGCCAAGATTAAGATCGGTATCAACGGTGAGCAATTCAACGTCGTCGTCGTCGTGTTTAGTGTTTTTATTTTGTTTTTAAAATCAAATTAAATGTAGGTTTTGGAAGGATCGGGCGTTTGGTGGCGAGAGTTGCTTTGCAGAGAGATGATGTTGAGCTTGTCGCTATCAACGATCCTTTTATCACCACTGATTACATGGCACTTACTCTCTTTTTTATTTTACTTGACCTTTCGTTTTCTGGCTCTTTTGAAATCTAACATCCTGAATGACATGTCGTCTGATCCGCTAATATATTACGCTGGCTGTGTGTTTGTAGACATACATGTTCAAATATGACACTGTTCATGGGCAATGGAAGCACGGAGATATCAAGGTAAAGGATGAGAAGACTCTTCTTTTTGGTGACAAGCCAGTCGCTGTTTTTGGTGTCAGGTATGACTAACTCTTACTTTCTTTTTTTGTAGAATTTGTTAATCAAAGTACTTATATTACGAGGTGGTTTGATGTTTTGTTTCTACTTGTAATTAGAAACCCAGAGGAGATTCCATGGGGCGCTGCTGGTGCTGATTTTGTTGTTGAGTCCACTGGTGTTTTCACTGACAAGGACAAAGCTGCTGCTCATTTGAAGGTGTTTGATATTTTCTATTTTCATATTTTACGATATGGGTATCTGTATAATAAAGATTATATTCTGCTTGGGTTTTTATTTTTTGAAATGCACTATTTCTAGATAGTTTCCTTCAAATCTTGAACTATGTTTTATCATTGTAACTTTTTATCCTGTTTTATATGCTGTAGGTTTGTAATGTGTAGAGTAAAAATGCATGTTCTAGGGTGGAAAAGGTTATGATGTTTCAAAAATCTGTCACTTGATTTTTTCTGAGAAATCGTCCTCTTATGATAGGGTGTGAATGAATTTTCTATTGAATTTTCCATTTCTTGGGAAAACAAAGCTTAAAAGCTTGACTTTTTCTTATTGTTTTGAGGTTTGGTAACTTTTACATTTTGAAGGAATTGTTAAAATGCATGTTGGTTATCGAGCTGTTAGTTTTAGTTTTTAATATGTGTTTTGTGAATTGCATACGTATCTTACTTGGTTTTATGGTTTGATCCTAGGGTGGTGCAAAGAAGGTTATTATTTCTGCTCCTAGTAAGGATGCTCCCATGTTTGTTATGGGTGTCAATGAGAAGGAGTACAAGCCTGATCTCAACATTGTTTCCAATGCCAGCTGCACTACCAACTGCCTTGCTCCTTTGGCCAAGGTAGGCTCTTTCCTTTTCTCTTATTGTAAAGGGATGACAATAAATTTTTTAGTTTTGTACTGACATCTTTCTTGTATGTATTATATGCTTGTAGGTCATTCATGACAAGTTTGGTATTGTTGAGGGTCTTATGACTACTGTCCACTCCATTACTGGTGTGTGCTATGTTTTTATTTACTCCAATCCAATTGATGTAGACATTTTCTCCTTGACTAATTCTCTTATGTTCTATGTTATTCAGCTACACAAAAGACTGTTGATGGACCATCAATGAAGGATTGGAGAGGTGGTAGAGCTGCTTCCTTCAATATCATTCCCAGCAGCACCGGAGCTGCTAAGGTACTAATGACTGGCATCAAATAGTTCACCTGCCATTGCTTTGCATACCGCAAGCATTATTTTGAGCAGCATATTTTGAGCAGCAATGGTTTCTTATAGAAGTGAGATAATAATAGGCGAACCTTTGTTTTTTGGACTTCTTCTCAGACATCTTAAGTATCCATTGTCCAAAAACCACTTGTCTATTTTCACCATCAATCCTACCATATTTCATGTTTCTCGTTGTCTCTTTATGCCATGAAGTAAAGATCAACAACCTCCTCATGGGATACCTATCTTACTAGAAAACTGCTTATCTGGATTTCTAATTTACTTTTGTATGCATGTTGTGAATCCCTTTTTATGTGATGATAGATGCATGATATTGTGTTATTTTGCTGTCATCTATGTGGCTAACTTGTCTCTAACCCTGAAAGAGGAACCTCTTGAGGATTTTTGTTATTTTTATCTATAAAAAATGAATGTATTGAAACTAGTTGTTTTTTGTTGGGCTATGAGTTATTTATTCTCTTAGTTATTTCGTTAATGACTCCTAGCTAGTTGTCTATGAATATAGCACCTAATCTAATTTTTTGGTTGGGCTTTAGACGGCATTGAAACTAAACTTTCTCAAATTCTCTTTTCCTCCCCACTCTTCTCTTCTTTCTCTCTCTCTTTCCTTCTCGTCTGGCATCAAATCCCTTTATAATCTGTGTTATTTTGTGATTGTGTAGGCAGTAGGGAAAGTTTTGCCTGCACTGAATGGAAAGTTGACTGGAATGGCTTTCCGTGTTCCCACAGTTGATGTCTCAGTGGTTGACCTCACTGTGAGAATTGAGAAGAAGGCCACATATGACCAGATCAAAGCAGCTATCAAGTAAGGATCATAAACCATAGACCCATCTTCTTTTCGTCTGTACTTATCTTCATCCTTTCTGTTTTGGTTTCTCCCCTGCATGTTGCTGTAGCCTGGAAAATCTTTGAATACTTTCCAATGAAAAGATCATGAACCATTTAGTTTTTCTTATAGTGATTGAGTGCCAGTCTTTAAAGGGACTTCACAAATTACACTTACTAAATTGCCAGACATTATTCAAAGGGTAGCATTATATGATTGACTGTCCTATTGAAGTCTCTGATCGCTCATGCCTTGTGTCCTTTTTTTGGCTGTGTGATGGAGGGAGGAATCTGAGACCAATCTGAAGGGAATCCTTGGTTACACTGAGGATGATGTTGTCTCAACCGACTTCATGGGTGACAGCAGGTGAGGAGATCATGATGATATACAAGCATATTTGATGAGAACATGGTTTGCCCTTGCATAGAGAAAGGGAGGGAGTTATCTCTATAAACATGAGAACATGTCCCCTCGCATACTCTCAACATCTTTTCAGAAAAAAAAAAAAAAGGAAAGAAAAAGGTTTCCTTGTTCTATTATAGGTGGATTTAAAATTCATGCTGGCTTTTCAATGGCTGGAATTTGACAGGTCAAGCATATTTGATGCCAAGGCTGGAATTGCATTGAATGATAACTTTGTGAAGCTTGTCTCCTGGTATGACAATGAATGGGGCTACAGGTAATGGTTATTTCCAGACCTATTCAAAGCTATCTTGATTTTATACTTGGCTGATTTGTTGTTTCTTTTCTCTGTCACCTTGTCTTTCTTTTATCTGATCCTTAATGTTTTCTTATTTGTATTTTCAATGCAGCTCTCGCGTGATTGACTTGATCATTCATATCGCCTCTGTGCA
This sequence comes from Populus davidiana, assembly GCA_030145905.1. Lineage (NCBI taxonomy): Eukaryota > Viridiplantae > Streptophyta > Magnoliopsida > Malpighiales > Salicaceae > Populus > Populus davidiana. The sequence continues at coordinate 34,777,504 of CM057789.1, read as the reverse complement.
ATAAGCCGGCTCTGTAGTTCTGGCTTGATCTTGCGATGGAGAGCCTCCTCTTTTCGGCTTAGCATGCAGTTTAATACGAGTCAGGGTTAGGAGATTTTTGGGAATAATCATAACTGAACCATGTTATTTTTGGGAATAATGTGGCTGTGGATGATGATGAGTTGATCTGTATTTTTTTTTTCCTTACTAGCTTCAGCTTTAGAACCATGATGAGTTGATCTTTCTTCTTTAACCTTCTTGCTACTGCCGCTGCTAACAGAAGTCTTTACAGCTTCGATCCCATTAAAGTCTTCAACCTGGCAAAACAACCGCTATTGATCCATAAAAACAAGGAGATTAAAACATAAAAAAAACAAAACAACTTTGCTTGAAATTTAGTATTTCTGTGTGGGAGTGTAGCGTTATTAGAGAGAGAGACGAGATAAAAATCATGTTTGGAAGAGAAAAACGAGGTTTCTGAAAAACATTATGCAAAATTATATTTATTAAATGCAAGGACAAGAGTACAAGTGTGTTTTTCGTTTAATTTGGTTTTTTTTTTTTTTTACTCACAGAGATAATTTTTCAAACCTTAAATTAAAAAACAAAATAAACCGAAGAATAAGGTTTTTTTTTTTTTGTAATTATCCCAAAGTAAAAAAGGCAAGCCAGTTGTTTCGTTGAAGGAGATAAGGATGCATGAGAAGAATGAGAGAGTTTAGATTCTCTAGAAAAATAATAGAGGTTAGTTATACTTTTTTAATTTTTAATTAATTCGATTTAAGACAGTCATCTTTTATTAGAAGTTGATTCAGCAATCACTAGTCATGGTACTATTAGCTGGATAAAAAAATAATTTTAACGTAAAAAAATTATAAGTGTGTTGCTAAGGTTTTAAGAAAAATTTTATATGTCATTCGAAAATTTGATATATGTATTTAATAAAATTAATTGATAATTATATATATTAATAAATATTAAAAGAAATTATTAACAATAATTAAAAAATAAAATGTGAAGCTAAAAGATAAATATAAATAAAGAAACAACATCTTGTATTTGTTATGTTGTTTAATTTTTTATTTAATTATATGTAAATATTATTTTATAGAAAAATAAAAAAATAAAAAAATAATTTGCTAACATAGTTCCTTTTCTTTTTATTAATTCAACTTGACCCTACGACGCAGCCCCTTGCATGGCATGTGTTTTAAATAAAATTATATTTAAGTTAACTTATTGTAATTTGTTTGAAATAGCACATCGAACAAGACTTGATGGTTTTATTTAAAATCCAATTTGAATAAAAAAAAACTTAAGTTATTGTTATTTTATTAAAAAAAATTAAGATGGTGATGTTTTCATCAACCCATGTTAACTATCTAAGCTCTCTACATGTATCATGGATCCAATTGGGTTTAATAAGTTATTTTTTAAAATTAAATTTTTTATTTAATTATATGAACAAAAATAAAAACACAAAGAAAAGCAGTCAAATAAAATTTAAGATAAAAATATATCATTAAAGGCTATAACAAAAAAGTGTTTGTTAATATTTGAGAAATATGTTATAATCTTATTACAAAACAAGTAAAACTAAATTATAATTTATCATATAATACCCCAAATAAATTTTTAATTAATTAATTAATTTTAAAATTTTCAAGGCTAATTTGACTTAAAACATAAAAATATTTCAAGACAGTGTAGTTTCACTTTATTTTAAAAAAATATTGAGATAATAATATTTTTATTGAAACGAGTTAGCCTAACTAACCCTTGAAATCCATGGCTCGAGTCATGGACTTCCTTGGATTCAATAATATATTTTTAAAATCTATTTTTTATTTTATTATAAGACGACATTTAGAAGAAAGTGATCAAATAAAAGTAATGATAAAAACAATACATACATGTATATATATATACACACACAATTTATTTTAATGAATTTAAATTTAAGTCACAGAGAAAATAATTTAAAGGGAAAAAAAAGATTAGGTGCATAGGCCTAGGTGGGCTACTGTGACTAATCCATAAAATGAAAAGGTCACATGTGCATAGTCTTTTCTTTTCTTTTCTTTTTCCATATTTTTTTCTTTGTTTAAGAGGCAAATGATACATCGTCCATCTTTTTTAAAAGAAATTAATTAAATGATACGTCGTTTGAATGCTCAGTTTCTGACCAACAAATAGTTGGTCGGAAAAACAAGTAGGTTTCCAATTGATTTTTATCTAAAAATACCTAATAAACACTCTTATAACCTTAAAAAATCAATCTTTCAACTAAAAAAAAACCCCTAAATTGATCAAAAAACACAAAATCAATGCAGAAAAATTACTTTATCAGCCTTGATTTACTTTTCCCTACAAGATAAAGGATAAATCATTGATGATAGGTTTTTCGACAAACAATAATTGTCTGTAATTTCATTTTAAAAAAAAACTAAAAAATAATATCGAATGATGAAATTAAAAACAAAATAAGATTAAAAAAAAAAAGGATTCTAATCCGTGTTAACTTTTCAAATTGCATGAATAAAATAAATAAAATATTATGCAATGTTGCACAAATTAAAAATCTTATAAAAATATTAAAAAAAAAACAAATTCAATCTATATAAATTTTGTTTTTAAAAGAATCACAAATAAATCATACAATCCTCTTTAAAAATTAAACACACCTACTATCATAAAATAATAATCAAAATCTAAAAAAAAGCTAAATAAGTGGAAAACAATCATAGAAAAAGGGTATTAATTAATTCATTTATCAGAATTTATTTTTAAAAATTCATATAAATAAATTAAGGCATCAAATAAAAAAAATTCATCTTTTTTTATGGAAAAGAATCAGGTTAGGCTTAGTGCTCAGCCCATAAAGCTATGGCTCGCACCTAAGCCTTTTATTGTTTTTAAGTTTAATGAGGTAAACAATACATCGTCCTCCCAAATCATTTACAAAAAAAATAATGCATTGTCTACATCAACACGTTGTCCACTTAGCCTATAATCCAGTCACTAGTGTGGCAAGAAAAACAAGGTTTTTGTTTTACTCAAAAACTCATTTTCAACTCATTATTAACCCAAAAAACCTAAGAAACACCCTAAAAACCTCGTTAAACCAATCCATGGCCTCTAGAAACACAAAAAAAAACCGGTTTAAAAATCCAAAATCAACCTGAAACCTAAAAATATTCTCAAGTCTAAATTTGTTTTTCTAGGTGTTTTCAAGATTAAAAAAAAATATAAGCATAACCCCCTCATCTTATGGAACTATCTAACACAAAGAATAGTTGTTTTGGTAACTGAAATCGTCACCAACAACAACTCTCTCTATATATATTGAAATATGGTGACTCTCTCTCTCCTTCAACCAAAAAAGAACTGAAAATAATGAGAATGAAGTTTGGCATCAAAATGAAATTTTTTAAAAATTACAAAGACCGGTAGCCTAATATCTTAAAAAGATGGAGAACAAAAAAGAACTTCGAAAACAACTTTCAAACAGGCCCCCTATTCTATTCATTTTTTTCACTTCAATCCCTTGTCTTTCAATTCAACCCTTTCTCCTTAAAAAATATGTTTTTCAAGTAATTAGAGGCTAATTTGGATTCAATAGGGCTAAATTACGCAAGATAAAAGTTTGAGGATCAAATTAAAAAAAACTTGGCTTCAATCAACAGTGTTTTATAAGAGAGGGGACAGTGAAATATTGTATGAGTAGGCAACCCAGTTTGGTCAATTGGGCCAGTTCTCTTGTCGAAGAGAAGCCTAGATCAAGCTGGAATTACACCTGAGCTGTGTAGAAACTAGCTTGATTCAAAACCAGTGAATTCAGTTCTGTACGTATCGTTTGGATCACAGAACACAGTATCTGCATCGCAAATGGAGTTGGCAATGACATTGGTAATGGATGAAACGGAAAAGGGGAAGGAGATGAGAAAGAAAGCATCTGAAGTGAGGGATAAGATAATGGATGCTGTTAAACTTGAAAAAGATTTCAGGGGGCCTTCTGTCGAAGCCATGGATGAATTCTTGAATGCTTCATTGATGAAGCGAGAGGAGACAAGGAGAGGAGCAGAGAATGGGCTTTAACAAATGAAAATTGATTGCTGGAGTTCGGACACAAAAGTGCTCATCGCGAAGTTCTGATTCAAAAAGAAGAAAGCAAGTGCCATTCATGCATTTTCGTTTCAACTAGTTGATGTTTTTTAAGCTCAGTAAATTGACATCAAATTACATCACTTAATTTCACATTAACTAAAAATCTGAGAACGGCGTGCTGGGTAAGTGCAATCGAGCACTCCAGCACACTACTTGTCAATTGACTCGATTTAGATAACACAGAATCAATCTACCTTCTTGAGTACCTGTGTACATGAACTTAGACACGAAGGAAAACAAGACAAATGTCTATTTTTGCAGACTAAAAGGGATGTGTGCTGAAAAGTAGGAGTCAGTGTTATCCACTAGCTAAGGTGGTAGACAATATTATTTAGAATTTCGTCAAATTTTAAATCATTTCCCCCTTTTATTCATATAATAACAGAAGGCTATCCTGATTGCGATATAACTGGGGCCATTAAGAACAGAATTATTCCCTGCAAAGATCACAAACACAAACATGTTCAAATATATGGTAATAATCAATCCGAGACATACAAAGATTCACTGCCAACATGAAGATTAAAATCAAGAATAAATTTTTAAGTAAGAGGGGGCAAGCTTCACACTTTCACAATATGTAATATAATGTAATGGAAGTAATTGTTCATCACCTTATGTTGTATCAAACATGTAATTATTGTATGGTAAATGCTATATATTATTTGCCTTCAGCGACGACCAAGTCATCATGGGCAAATCAATTATTATTAAACAGAGAAAAGCAGGCAAGTAACTTGTATTGATAGACATTGTTTATACTGTAGTCGAGAGCATCACGTCCACATGTAAATACATAATAGCTATTCTGCGTTGGAAATGAACATTCTCCACAAGCAAGCAATGGTGATGTTAACCTCTGTAGATCATCCACATACCTGCACAATAGCTATGACTACCAAAACCTGGGACCACTCCCTCTCTATAACAGTTATGAATATTTCCATCTAAACAGCTATGTAATCAGATGTTCAAAAATCAAATCTCAAGTATGTATCATGGCAAAGGTCATTGTATCTCAAGCATGTTCAACCACAAAAAAAGGCCACGAACAAGAACCACATTCATTCACCAAATTTTAAGCACACAAATATTCAAATCCTTGTGAGTTATGAAATAGTTTAGCATAGTCATAACCAAAATCCATAAGTTTTCCCTTCAACATGACATCCTGCAACTTCTGAATCTTAACAGATTCATATGATATATGGTCTCTACAAAATCAAAAGATTTATGCTAATAAAGAAAGTAATACTCCAGCAATTCACAATCAGGTAATGCCATTACATCATGCCAGAATACCCTGCAAAAAATATAAAAATGAAATCAAGAATTATGAAGACAGATCTATAAGTGGAGGTATTCGATGACAATGTGAAGTAGTGGAATTATTGGGCTGAGATCCATAAGCTTATTAAGACCAGCTTGAAAGGAGATTTGAGTGGAGATATTCAATGACAATGTGAAGTAGCGGAATTATTGGGCTGAGATCCATGAGCTTATTAAGACTAGCTTGAAAGGAGATTTGATAACCATGTTTTACACGGAAATAATATGAATGAGAAACAAAAATGAAACCACAAACAAGCTGACTGGAGGATTTCAGGGTGAGGTGAGGAGGCAAAAGCAATGGGAAAGCATTTACACTTAAAATCACAAAGCAGCAGCAGCATACTTCCATTGACAACCCACATGTTCAAATGGCAAACACCAAACATCATTCCAACTCCCACGTTGAAATCCAAGCACCCAAGTACAGGTACAAAAAGCATTTATATTAATTATACCAAGCAGCAGCATCAAAATTCTATTGTCAAGCCATAAATTCAAGTGGTGAACAGAAACGACCAATACCACTCCCACGGGCAAATTCAAGCACCCAAACATAGGGAAAAAAACATTCATACTAAGCACCAAGCCGCATCATCAAAACTCCATTTCCAACCCATAGATTCCAGTGACAAGCACCAAATATCAATCGAACTCCCATAGGTAAATTCAAACACCCAGATGTAAACATGAAAAGAAATAGAAAATACCTATTCACCGGTTTGCATTCAGTGCCAGAAGCATGTTGTTACCACCAGGAAGGTATGCCACGTTGGGTGACTTAGCCAGAGTTGAAGCAATTTCCCTTGATGCTTCAATCCTTCTCAATTCAATCAGCCCCATGCCAGCTTTTAGTGTTGCCTCAGAGATCAGCTTAGCAGCATCACTCTCACCTTCTGCCCTGATAATTGCAGCCCTTCTCTCCTGGTCAGCCTTCATGACAACAAACTTGGACCTCTCTGCCTCTTGCTGCGCAACCTGTTTCTGCTCTACAGCCCTTGAGAACTCCACTCCATAAGACAAGTGGGTAATAGCCACATCATCCATCACTATGTCGAAGTCCCTTGCACGCTTGATGAGTGAGTCACGGACCAGAGCTGACACCTGGGGACGCTCAGTGAGGAGCTGATCAGCATTGAACTGAGCAACCACAGCCTTCAACACCTCATTGCCGATTGAGGGGAGCACCTTCTCATCATACTCGAGCCCAAGGCGTTGAAAGATATGAGGCAAACGTGACACCTGCTCAAATAACCATTTTTCAGTCAAATATACACAAAACAAAAATACAATCATACAAATTGACCATGTAAAATCCTGATTCAGTCTGATTTTAGTAAAAGAAAAGGAGTGAAAAAAAACCCGGAACACTTTAGTCCTCACTCAGTCCTCAGAACCAAAATCCCAATTCATAATTTAACAGCCCAGCTAAACAATACAATGAAAAGCTAAATTAATCTCTCTTTCTTTTTGCTAGCAATCTGAAATAAAACCCCATCTCCCTAACTTTTGCTAGCTCACTAAACCATATGAAACGCATATTAAAGACAAAACAAAAGCCCTCTAAAAACCCATCACAAGGACAAACCCAACAACTAAGCAATATGAAAATCACAGACAATCCATCTCCATTCTGTACTCAATAGCTAAATCAATTAAAACCCATCTCAAGTTCACCTCACATTTGTGCTACTTAACTAAACCATGCCAAAACACACACACAAAAAAAACCACCTGAAAAATACAAAGAGAAACAACAAAACTATACCTTTACAAAACCATCAAATCTAGCAACACCCATTTCCGTTCATTTCAATCAAAAGCAAATGATTTCGTTATTACCTCAGGACGAGAGAGAACACGGAGGGTAAGATTGACCATCTGAAGATCCTTAGTACCAGAGACAGAAGAGAAAGTGTGAGGTCGTGTACGGATGTCAAAGATAAATGGCTTTTGAAGCCAAGGGATGAGGAAATGAGTCCCTTCACCAATGCTAGTATCAATGACTCCACGGAATCTGTCAAAGAGAACAGCGCGTTGGCCTCCATCGACGGTGTAAAGAGAGGAGTTGAGAATGGTGGCGGCGGCACCAAGACCGAAAGCTGCGCGAGCGACGTTGTTAAGGAAGGAAACTGCTGCTTGGCTGCTACCCATCCTTGAAGACGTAAAGTGGGTGTTTTGGGGGTTGAGAAGAGGTGGTGGCCCTGGTGGGTGGGTCTTAGGGTTTATGACAGACGTGACTTTGAGGAGAGGAGAGGTTTTAACATAAATCAATGGGGGCGGATCGGATTAATTTTGTTTGGGTTGCTGCTTGCATGACAAGTAAAATAAAAATATATGTTTTTTTATTTATTTTATTTGTTTTGTTTTTTGTTTTATTTATTCATCTAAATAGTATGGAATTGATGTCTGTTTGGTATTATGGTGTATGATATTTTTAAAAAATTATATTTAAACATAATTTAATATATTTTTTCAGATTTTTATTTTATTTCATTACATCAAAATCATTAGAAAATATTAAAAAAATATCAATTAATTATTCTTTTAAAAATATATATATTTTTAAAACTCACTCAAACACAATTCTAAATCATATAAAAAACAATGCATCTTCAATTCTAAATTTTGGAGTTTTTATACCATGAAATTCAAACTTCTTTTTTAGAATTAGCAATTTCAGAATATTCAATTAGATTTTTCAAAAGTATAAATAAATAAATAAGAATATTAAAAAGTGCACTCACCATTGTCACCATTAGATCGCATTGTAGATTTGAATTTGATTTAAATTCTTGAAAAAATTAATTATTGTACACCGGAAGAAACAATCAATTGACATCTTTGAAAAAGAAAGTAACACAATAATGTTTTTAATAAATAAAAACTCACAAACTCCACTAATGAAAATTCATGGTTAGAAAAAAAAACTTTTACATTTCTTATAGTTTCGCATTTTCTTAGAATAGTAAAATTATATAAATGAACTAGAGATATTGGCTTAGATCTACATGGATGAATTTTTTTGGATAATTATTTTATTTTATAGATAATAACTAATACATATATATTTTTCAATTCAATCCAAATCAAAATTCAAATATATATATATATATATATATATATATATATATATATATATATATTCTAGTTGTTAGGGTTCCTTTATTCTAGGATTTATTCTTGTATGTTCTAATAATAACCCTTATTACTTCAAGGATAAGATGTTTTTCATGTTTTTTGATCTAGTCATTTACCACAATTCTAGGACCTATATAATTGTAGGTTGTTATTAATTTTCTGTTGTGTATACGGCTATTTAATAGTCATAGTTGTTGTTTAAGTTTTATATGAACTTCTCCCAAGTTTACTAGTGCAATCATGCTTTGTATTTACAAAACTTTTGATAACTTAGTTCAGTTTTAACATCTGGTATCAAAGCTTTATCATGGGGCCTAACCAACATCTAAAAATAGTGTGAAAGAACAAGAACATGACATCTAAAAATAGTTTTGTACAACCTGCCATTCCAAGGTTTGATGGGCACTAAGATCACTGAAGTGTACTTATCGAGAATTTTCTGTGTTCTATAGAATATTGGAATTTGGTGAAGATAGGTATCACTATAGTAGCAAAAGAAGCTGATTCTAGTGACCCACAAACAAAGGCACTGAAGGAGCTAAAGTTGAAAGACTTGAAGGTCAAGAACTATTTGTTTCAGGCCATTGATCGTTTGATCTTGGAAATGATCTTTAAAAAAGGACACTACGAAGGATATATGGGATTCCTTGAAACAAAAGTATCAAGGAATGACACGTGTGAAGCATGCTCAATTGTAGGCATTTCAAAAAGAGTTTGAAGTGCTGCATATAAAGATTAGAGAAATTGTCAATGATTACTTTGGAAGGACGCTTATTACAGCCAATAAGATGAGAATTCATGGAGAAAAAAATAAAGGATATGGTGATCATTGAGAAAATTTTGAGGTTTATGAATTTAAAATATGATTATATTGTCTGCTCAATTAAGGAGTCGCATGACTTGGATGCTTTATCCATTGATGAGCTTCAGAAAAGTCTTCTTGTGCATGAACAAAGAATAAATCGGTATGTTGTGGAAGAATAAGCTCTTTAAGTAACTTTTAGAGTTCAACAAGGAGGATGACGTGGTGGTCGTAGCTCTTATAATGGAAGAGAAAGAGGAAGGGGTAGATTTGGGTTCAACAAATCTATCCTAAAATGTTACAATTGTCATGAGCTAGGACATTTCCAATGGGAATGTCCTAAGAAAACTAGCGACTCTAAGGCTAACTTTGCAGAAATAAAAGAGAAAATATTGTTAATGGTGCAAATGGATGTTAAGGAAAATAAGATGGAGTATATTTGGTTCCTTAATTCTGGATGTAACAATCATATGTGTAGCAGAAGGGAAGCATTTATCGAAATGGATGGCAATTTCTAAGAGCCAGTGAAGCTGGGAAATGACTTCAATCACAATGTACAAGGGAAGGGCAAGGTGCGAATAGAGGTGTATGGGATCATGCATGATTACAAGAGTTTTCTTTGTACCCGAGTTAAAGAATAAGTTGTTGAGTATCGATCAACTACAAGAGAGGGGGCTCGCAGTGCTCATGCAACATGGAAAGTGTAAGATTTTTCATCCTGGGAAAGGTCTAATTCTTGAAACTGAGATGACATACAATAAGATGTTTGCCTTGGTTACTTGTTGCCCACTAAAGGAACAAAATTGTCTCTCCATGACAATCATATATCAAGCAAGGCATTGGCATTGTTGATACGGGCATTTAAGTTAGAATGGATTGATAGTGCTACAACAAAAGAACATGGTTAAAGGGCTGCTAAAGTTCAAAGCTCTTTAAAAAGTATGTGAATATTGTTTTGTGAGAAAGCATCATCATGATTCTTTTCCAAGGGAAAATGTGTGGAGAGCTTCCAAGATACTACAATTGATACATACTGACATATGTGGTCCAATGAGTCCAATCTTAAATAGTAAGAACAGATATTTCATCACTTTTATTGATAATTATAGTAGAAGAACTTAGGTTTATTTTTTGGTGGAGAAATCAGAAGCCTTTACTATGTTCAAAACGTATTAAGTTAGAGTGGAGAAGAAAACATGAACATTTATAAGAGGTTTGAGTACAGATTGAGGAGGTAAGTTCACATCATATGAATTCATAAGTTTTTTGCAATAAGAATGGCATTCACATATAGTTGATGACTGCTTACATTTTTCAACAAAATAATGTTGCTGAAAGGAAGAATCGCACTATCATGAATATGATTCGATGCATGCTATCAGAAAAGCACATTCCAAAGATTTTCTGGCCAGAAATAGTGAAGTAGGCAATGTATGTGTTGAATTAAAGTCCAACTCTTGTCGTGAAAAGCAAGACACCCGAAGAAGTGGGTGCAAACCATTAGTGAATCACTTTAGAGTCTTTGGATGTCTATCTCATGTACATGTACCTGATAGCTAAAAAATAAAACTTGATGATAAAAGCCTCAAATGCATATTGTTGGGGGTAAGTGAAGAATCCAAAGCTTATGGATTGTTTGATCCCATTTCACAGAAAATTATTGTAAACCACAATGTGGTTTTTGAGGAAGATCAACATTAGAATTGAGATGATAGTCATGAACAAGCTATTTTAGCTTAAGGATCTGGAGCTAATGAAGATATGAGAAACAATGAGTCTAATGGTAGTGATTCGTTAGAAACATGAGATATCACGAATGAATGCAGTTCAATTCAAGAGGGATGAACTCGAAGACCACCAATTTGGATAAAAGATTATGAAACTGGTGAAGGTCTCTTTAATAAAAAAGACGTGAACTTGGCTTACCCAACCTTATTTACTGATGGTGATCCCACTACTTATAATGATGCTGTAAAGAGTAAAAAGTGGAAATAAGAAATGGATCAAGAAATAAAAGCCATAAAAAAGAATGATGTGTGGGAATTGACTAATTTGCCATCAGGAGGGAAATTATTGGAGTAAAATGGATTTTCAAAACAATACTAAATGAAAAGGGGGAGGTGGACAAGTACAAGACTTGGCTTATTGCCAAGAGATATAGTCAATAATATGGAGTGGATTTTTCTAAAGTGTTTACACTAATAGCTTAATTGGATACAATTCAAGTGGCTATTTTCCTTGCTGCACAAAAGAGTTTGAAGATAAGCTTGATGTCAAATCAGCTTTTCTGCATAGAGAGATTAATGAGGAAGTTTTTATTGAACAACCACCTGGTTATGAACAGAAAGGGAGAAAATCCAAGGTATATCATCTCAAAAAGGCGTTATACGAAATCAAGTAAGCTCTATAAGCATGGTACAATCGAATAGAGTAGTATTTTATCAATGAGGGTTTCAATAAATGTCCTTACAAGTATACATTGTTCATCAACACATCCAATGAAGGTAAAATTTTAATTGTATGCTTTTATGTTGATGATCTTATATTCACTAGGAATGATGAGTTATTGTTCAAGCAATTTAAAAGGTCTATGATGGTTGAGTTTGATATTACTAATCTCGAAAAAATAAGGTATTTCCTTGGAATTAAAGTGGTGCAGACAACAAATGGCATATTTATTAGTCAACGAAAAAAATGCACAAGAAGCGTTAGAAAGGTTTAGCATGGATCAATGCAACTCAGTGTATAATCCTGCGATTCCTGGATTTAAACTTACTCGTGATGAAGAAGGGGTGAGAGTTGACAACACGTTTTATAAGCAAATGGTTGGGAGTCTTATGTTCTTAATAGCTACACATCCTGATCTTATGTTTATTGTAAGTCTAATTAGTAAGTACATGGAGCATCTTGTCGAGTCTCATTTATTGGCATTTAAAAGAATTTTAAGGTACGTGAAATGCACTATAGGTTTCGGGGTATTCTACAAGAAGGGAAGAGATGAACTTATTGACCATACGAACAATAAGTATGTTGGTGATCAAGATGACAAGAAAAGCACCTTAAGTTATGTCTTTATGATGAATTCATGAGTAGCTTCATGGTCCACAAAGAAGTAACCAGTGGTTACTCTTTCCACTACTAAAGTAGAGTTTATTTCTGCAGCTTCAAGTGCATGTCAAGTGGTGTGGTTAAGAATAATTTTAAAAAGTTTAAGTTTGAGACAAATTGGTCCGACAATGATTTTTTGTGATAATGTCTTAACCATTAAGCTTTCAAAGAAGCCAATAATGCATGGTCGTAGCAAGCACATAGATATACAATTTTATTTTCTAAGAGATCTCGTCAAAGATGGGGTAATGGAGTTGTTGCATTATTCTACTCAAGAGCAAATTGTAGACATCATGATAAAGCTGTTAAAGCTTAAAGTATTTCTGAAGTTGCGAGATTTAATGGGTGTTTGCGAATACACTGGAATAAACTGAATATTAATGGTATTCATTTCAAGAAAGGATGTTGAAGCTGCCAAGATTCTAATTGTTAGAATTCATTTATTTTCGGATTTATTCATGGATGTAATAATAACTCTTAAGGGACAAGTTGATTTTTCTGTTTCTAATCTAGTTATTTACCACTATTCTAGAGCTTGTATAATTATTGGTTGTTATCTTCTTGGTTGTTATCTTCTGTTGTATGTAAGGCTATTTAATAATCACAATTGCTATTTAAGTTTTATGAACTTCCCCTAAGTTTACCAGTGCAATCATACTTTGTATTCACAAAACTTTTGATAACTCAATTCAATTTCAACACCAAACAGAAGGTGTAAGCGTGTCTATTTTTGAATTTATATTATTATTTTATTTTATTTGAGGAATAAAGTATAAAAACCAGTGGTAGATATTCATAGCATAGTTATTAAACCCGGCCTGGCGGGTCGACCGGTTTGAGTTTGTTAAAAGACCGGCTGGCGCAACGACCCGGCCAAACGCGGTCGACCCGGCGGGTTGACCCATGACCTAGGCGAGACCCGGGTGACTCTCCATGGCAGATTTGTGATCTTATCTCTGTCTGGATCTTTCTTGCCGCTTCCAGCCCCTCCAAGCGCGACGAGCCTCACAATCTTCCTTGCCAGGGGACAAGGCTAGGCAATTTGAGATCTAACTTCAAAAGACAACAACAATAGTAGTCTTGACAGATGAAGCAGCAGCAGAAGGCTTGAGATATGATGAAGCAGCGGATGCGAGTAGTGAAGTATGAAGGATAAAGATGAAAAATAAATCAAGAATAATAGGATCAGAAATAAACATGAAGAACAGTAGCACAAGCATCCAAGAAAGCAAGCTGTCTTTGAAAGAGGATGACCAATTGCTGATGAGAGGCTGCCTTTGGATAAGGATGACCAATTGCTGATCAGAATTCTGGTGGTGGGATTAGGGTTGAGATTTGAAAATAATGGTTTTTTTAATGAAGCGGGAGTAGCTTTTGGGGGCTTTTTTTTAATTAGTTATTATTATTTTTAAAAGTTTATTATATAAATATTAGATAAGTATTTTATTTACAACATGCATAGCTTATATTCATATAAATTTTTTCTTAATTTTTTTATATGCAATATTAAAAATTTAAATATATTTTTTAAAAAATTTTCAGGTTAATCCGGGTTGACCCGAGTTGACCAATAAAACTCGAGACCCGGCTCCTTGACCAGTCAACACCCGAACCGGGTTTGATAACTATGATTCATAGTCTCAACTCTCAGTCAAAACATTCTAGTAAAAAGTTGAGGCCCATTCTTTTCCAATGGAAATGTTGGGCTAAAAGCCTTTAATTAGAAGACTCAATGTGGGCTTTGTAAGTTAGTGAGCCCAGATTAAACGCCATCAAGCATCAAGAGCTGGTTAGGGCTTATTCTCTTCCCTCAGTCACCCTCTCGGCATCAACGGCAACTCTGTCAGAAGAGTTTGATCTCCTTTACTGGCACTACCAGGTACCATTCTACTTTACTGCTGAGTTACTTAGTGCTTATTTATCACGATCTTGTGCTTCTCAGCTTTCTAAATGAATTTGGATGCTTGCTAGAGATTTACTTGAGATTTCTATAGTAGTAGAAATGGAAAAGAAGGGTTTTTTTTTCCCCCCGTAGGAAACTAAAATAGGGGTTTTTGTTTTCATCCAAGCAGCATCTTAGCTAAGACTTTAGGAGGGTTTGCAGCTCTTGAGTTGTGTCATAAAAGAAAAGGGAAAGAAAAATACTGAGCAACCCCTTCTTTGTAATTCCATAGCTGCAGTTTGAATATTAAGTCTCCCTTCTTTGCAACCACTCTGAATGTATGCAGTAGTAGAAAAATGTAATTGAGGCAGTTATAGATTGTATTTGATAAAGGGAAATAACCACTTGTAGAGAATCCCTGTTTTTTTTTCTTTGTTAAGAATGTCCCCTGAGCTCCTGTGAGAACGTGGGAATGGGGTTTGTACTCGGATTTCAGCATGAATTTAAGCTGGCATCTATTAAGTAAAGCAATACCACATTGAGTAGAAGTTAGAGATATGCTAAGTTGTGGTTTTGTGTAAGTTGTTTGGATGTTTTTCTCATTGTGCCTGAGCTCCTGTGAGAACGTGGGAATGGGGTTTGTACTCGGATTTCATCATGAATTTAAGTTGGCATCTATTAAGTAAAGCAATACCACATTGAGTAGAAGTTAGAGATATGCTAAGTTGTGGTTTTGTGTAAGTTGTTTGGATGTTTTTCTCATTGTGTTTGTGAAAGTTGGTGTTGCAGGGTTAAAGTTATGGCCATGAACTGCATTAAATCTTTGAGGGGTATCGTGATTACTAAGGAGGCAGTGGGGATGGTGGATCGACGGACATTTTCTGCTGGGGCAAAAAAGAAAGGTGGCAAAGGGGGAGCAGCAGCTGATGCTCCAAAAGCATCATCGCTGGGTAAAGAAGTCAAGTCTACAACTACAGTTGGTGCCAATATTCTCAAGGATGGAACAGATCCCAAGGTCTTGGACGATTCTGAATACCCTGATTGGCTGTGGCGATTGCTTGATAAACGTCCAGCATTGAGTGAACTGAGAAGGAAGAATATTGAAACTCTCCCTTACGAAGATCTCAAACGCTTTGTCAAGCTGGACAACCGGGCAAGAATCAAGGAAAATAACTTTTCTAAAGCCAAGAACTGATAGAAATAAATCCGTAAGATATATTGTCTCATTGTTAAGTACGATCCATCCTTCTCTTCTTGGATTCCTTGATGTGATTGAGTTGCGTGAAAAATGATGAAAGGGAACTCGAGGGATGCATAAATGTTTTAACATATGTATGTAGTACCTGCCCTAGTACTTTATCTTTTATACTCTCTATCTTTTCATTGGAACATTTTGTGCTGTTTAAAAGAGCATAATCCATCATATTTAATGGATAAAGGATTTTGATCGTTGACTCGCCACTGTTACAACCTCTACCATGTTTTTTCTTTTACTTGATTGCTATAATGAGGTTTCTTCCTGAATAAACGGAAAGAACTTACAATGAGACTACTGTATATTAGCTTTTTATTCTTTTCACCAGACAGCAGTGCCTCATTGCTTGGTCAGAGAATTGCAACCTCGACTTTTAACTGTTTCACTTTATGAAGTGATTGCCATTTACCGTGTTTTGGTTAATTACAACGTGGGGTGGTGGTAAATTATGCTGTATCATGGCAGGATGCCTCGCAATTCAGCTGAGCCATGGACATGCATTATGAGTTTTTTCGTTTTCACATGTATCATCACATTCAATTCGTTGCATGTGTGCGCTTTTGTAGTTTTGCAGTGCAGGACCCATTTAGGCATATGGTATGTTTAAATTGCGATCAAGTTTGATGTTCAGATTGCGAAACACTTTCAAAAACCTCTTGCTCTGCTGAAATAGTTTGAAGTCGGACAGATGTTTTGGCCTTTCAGATGGGAAGCAGTAGCTTTCATCGGTTGTTGGGTTCCCATCTGTTTGTTTCTGCATCGACATGAAAAACAGGAGTAGGGTTTGCTTCAACTCCTGCAATTCAAGTTCATTGATTTATACAGTTGGGCCCAAACATTTCCATTGAACTTGATAGGTGGAAGCCACCTCTTGTTGCCTCCCTACCCAACTTGGCAGAGGTGATTCTATCCTTCTTCTATTAACTTATATCCCGAGTGGTGCATGCATATCCCTTTTCTCTTGAATCATAACTTGGTGGCCCTTCTTTGATAATGAATTGGTGTACGACAGTCTTGAGATTTTTATTATTTGCCGAACTTTTCCTGCTGCATAATGTAGAGAAAAGTGTGATATAGGAACAGGTAATTATGATCACAATAATCCTTTTATCTTTATAATCGAGTGGCCCAGGCATGTCGTTGGCCCTTGTCCTTTAATTTTTGTGTTTGAAAATGTAGTTGAGTATGTTTTAAAAGTGTATTTAGCTTGATAAAACATCACATTAATATTTATTTTGAAGTAAAAAATATTTTTATAAAGAACATTATCTGGAATTTTAAATTTTTTTAAAATATCTAGCACGGCTATGGGCTGGGGACCAGGGTGTTGTGATGCAATGGAGATTGTGATGCCTTGCTTTTATGCCATGTGAAGTCGAGGTTGTATCGGAGACAACGCAAGAAATAGACCAGTGGAAGTAAGAGCAGATGAAAAAGAAAAGGTCAGGGAAGCAAGAAATACGAGCAAGGAACTGATACTTGACAGAACATGCATTATTGTGGTTAAATAAAGATGGCAACCCCCCCCCCTCTGTACAGACCTTTGAATTATGGCATCCCAAAAAGTTAAAGCTGCCTCTCTCACATGGCCATCTTCGCTTTTAGAGCTGATGAGTGATCAAATTGTTGGACTTGGAACTTTCATGGAACCTCGCCATTACAGCTCACCAAATCTCAAACGAAATCCTTGCATGCGCAGCCCAAACCCCGACAAGATTTTAATCATCAAGCCTAAATTCCCAACTGGACAATTTAATCAGCAAATTCTGGTCCCCAGCGAGGCTCTCTGCTTGCAATTCTGTCGTCACTAGACGATGGTGCCCACGGTGGAGTGGAAACATGAGCGGTGAGACTCAGGCTCACCGACCATGGAGAAGACGGTGCGCTAGAGGGAAGATGAAGAAATAATTAAGGGAGACCGGAGATCAATCAGGGGGGCCAGAGATCGATTAGGGGATCAAAATCATAACTTGTACCTAGAAGGCTTGATCCTCTCACATGGATTCCTTTTGGAAATAAACTGTGTATTGTATCCAAGAAGGATCATTTCGGTTGTACTATTTTCTTCAAGCCTGTAATGATTTTATCGACTGTTCATCGTGCACTGTTTCATCAAGTGGTTTTTCTTTGGACGGAGTTGGGTAAGCTGGGTTTTAAATCGATTTACCGGCCAAACTGAGTTTAATATCAGTAATATTATTTAAGTCTTGGATCTTTTTGCAAAGAAGAAATAAAATACATGGAGAAACTAATTAAGTAAAAATTAAAATGTATAAAAATTAACTAATTAAGCAAATGATGGACTTCAACAGTTCTTTTTTCTTTTAGTTATTGATTTTTTTTTATCTCTTTGATAAGGTCATTTTTTAATCAATCAATGATGGCCAATTTCTCCTAATTTATTAAAAAAAAAAACAAGATTAAAATACAACAATCAAAATAAATAATTAAAAAACAAGACTCTTTTATCTTATTTGATTATTTCATTTGATTCTTTATTTTTGTTGTTATATAATTAAATAAATATTTTTTTAAAATGAACTTATTAAACTATGAGGGGTCAAGTTATATTTTTTTTTTATTAATTTTTCATGTTACTTTAAATCCACCAAGTCAACTGGCTTAAATCAAGTATATTTTATTAATGATTTGATTGAAAATTCAAGCTAGATAAAATTTCAAGAATCAAGCTAGAAGGGTTTAAAAATGACTAATAGAATCGAGTTTAACAGTATATATAGAAAATTGATTACAACAACACACAAGAATTATATTTAAGTCAAGTAGATTTTTTCAATGGTATGTAAAAATTCAAGAATCAAATTAAAAAAATTTAAAAATAGCTAATAAAATCAAGATTGACACGCACAGAAAATTGATTACAATAGCACACAAGTATTGTATTTTTTTTATTTTTTTAATATAATTTATTAAAATTATTAGGAACCTTTTAAAAGTAAAACTTGATTTGGAAATAATAATTATGATTTTTTTATTGCTATAAAATATGTTCACAACACCTTAATTCTTTTTAATTAAAAAAAGGAGGTGTAAGATCCTTTGCATAGCACTAACAACCTACCTATCTAGTGCTATATAAGCAATTGGAGTACGGATTCATCAATCAATCGGACGACCTCCTGAAGTGGTCTGGCTATGTAAGCTCAAATGAAATTACTAAATTAGTATAGTTAGTCTCTCCTTCGAAATTGATTGTGTTTTTTATTAAAAAAAAAATGTGGGTTTTTAACTGAAATCTTTTAGCAGTAACATAAGCTCAACAAAACAATTAAATTGAAATTAATTAGCTTAATTAATTAACATTTTGTTTTATAAAAAATTAGATTATTCTACTTAATTTAATAACTTTATTTTTTATAAATATATCACCGCTGATTCAATTAAAAAAAAGTCGGTCAACAAGAATTATCTGGGAACACATATGGTAGGCAGATCAAAGAGTCGGTTGCAAAAGCAGCCGACCATTTCATAACTAGTAAACTAATAAGATTTTTTATGAATTATTCAGCGCTGATTACTCAAATTCTGGAGACTAATGTTGTTAAATGGAGTAAGCAATATTTTTCTAAAAACACATCAAGCTGATGAATAGGTAGTATTTAGAAATATGATTGAAATTGTATTTTTTTTTTAATTATTTTTTTAATTATTTTTAGATTATTTTCATATATTGATGTCAAAAATAATTTTTTTATTTTAATATATTAAAAAAAACACTTTAAAATTTAAAATTTAAGGTGTGTTTAAAAACATATTGCAAACCATGTTCCCTTAAAATTGAAATTTTTGTTTATTTAAAATGAATATATTTTTATATTTTTATATCGTTTTAATAGGCTAATATTAAAAATAATTTTTTAAAAATAAAAAAAAATAATTTTAATATATTTTTTAATAAAAAAATACTATAACCCATAGGCCAGAACTGCACCGCAACTCAAATATCCCGAAAACATGTGAGAACCACCACTTTATCCACCATTGTCGTGGTAGCGTAATCAACATTCCAAAGACCATAACAATAAGTAAATTATAAGCCTCTTTTGATATTAATATTAGTAGTTCAAGATTATTATTATTTTTTCTTTTAGCATATTCTCTCATCTTGGTTTTTTTAATTATTAAAGTTAAATCTTTTCTAATCTAATTTTAAATTAATCATTAATCTTGAAATCTATCTATTTCTTGAATCATTCATGTTGACTTGTTTATTTACAAGATATTAAAGATTTAAATCCTAAATGATAAAGTGTAAACAAATTCATTTTCCAGGATGTAAATAAGACGAGATTTAGCTTAGCTTAGCTTTATTATTATTAATAATAATATTATTATTACACCCACTTCTATCTATGTACTGTAAAAGTTTCATTCCATTGATTAAGTTTGGTACCACCATTACCATCACTCCAAAGCCCAAAGAAAAAGCTGCAAAAACATCTCTCTGTGTGCCCATACATCACCATCATCATTATAATACTCTTTTGGGTAATCTTTTCCTGTTTACCACCATAAAAAGTTGCGAGTTCTGTTGAAAACACATATGATCTCTGTCTTGTTGTCTTCTGAAAACAGCTTGGTCTTGGCTTTAATGCTTTATATGCTACCTTTTATATCTAGACTTGCATGTTACCTTTTCTGGGTTCTCTTTGTGTGAGGAATGATTTCTGTTTCCCTTCTCGTATAATCTTAGCTGGTTAGTAACTATTGTGATAGGTGCCCTCTATTTTCTTTCCATGTGGCTCTTTTCTTGTTCTGGTTCCTTGTCTTTGTCAGACTTGTAATGAGTTTTGATGCATGTGGTTCAGCTGCTTGAGTTATTGTTAAACAGATCTTCTTTGTCTCTGGTTAGGCTTTTTAGCTGCTTTTCTCTATCTCTCTCTATCTCTCTTTTTTTTTTTTGCATGTGGTTATTCCCTTCTTGTTTCGTAAGTTTTAGCCCTCTCAAGTCTTGTTAGTTCATAAAATTACTTGTTGATCTTGTTATATTGCCTTTAGTTCAGCAGATTCTGTCCTGTGCTTCCAGTCTTGAGCTGGGTTTTTCCTTTCTGCCTTTGAAGCACTTTTCCTGCTTTACTACTCTCCTCAGTTGCTCACAGTGTGATAGATGTTTAGCTGACAAGACAGCTTGTTGCCATTTTAAGCTGCCTTGAATTCTGTTTCATAAGGACACTGATCAACTTGCATAAAATTTTTGTCTTTCCACAATAATCTTATCAACCTTGCATTCGTGAATTGATTGTGGTTCTCTAATTGTCAATATGCCTCCTATATATTTTCCTCTTCGATGGGAGAGTACAGGGGACCAGTGGTGGTTTGCCTCTCCCATTGATTGGGCAGCTGCTAATGGTCACTATGACTTGGTAAGAGAGCTCCTTCGAATTGATAACAATCACCTCATCAACCTTACGTCTCTCAGGCGGATTCGCCGCCTTGAGTCTGTGTGGGATGATGAGGAACAGTTTGATGATGTTGCTAAATGTCGCTCTCAAGTTGCAAGAAAACTTTTCCACGAGTGTGAATCCAAGAAGGGGAAGAACTCTCTCATCCAAGCTGGCTATGGTGGATGGCTTATGTACACAGCTGCCTCGGCTGGAGACTTAAGTTTTGTTCAAGAACTTCTTGAAAGGAACCCTTTACTTGTTTTTGGTGAGGGAGAGTATGGAGTTACTGATACGCTCTATGCTGCTGCCAGGAGTAAGAACCCTGAGGTTTTTAGGCTTATTTATGATTTTGCTATCTCTCCAAGGTTTTTGACAGCTAAAGGAGAATTTGAGGAGCACATAGGAGAAATTCCGTCTCTTTACAAGTGGGAGATGATGAACAGGGCTATTCATGCCGCTGCTAGAGGAGGGAGTTTGACCATTTTGAAGGAGCTCCTAAGTAATTGCACTGATGTTCTGGCCTACAGAGATAAGCAGGGCGCAACGATCTTACATGCTGCTGCCGCCAGAGGGCAGGTTGAGGTGAGGCTCTAACTAACGTGTTCAAGTTGAGATTTGTTATGCCATTTATTGAACTAATTCTGATTACAATCTTACATTGTTAATAGCAAGCTGATCTGTTGTTTTTCTCTTCCTATGAAGTAAAATTAGAGGCTCCACACAATTCATAACCTTGTATTGCAGTTGACATCAAATTTATACTCTCTCTGAAGTTTCTTTTCTTTTAGTGGACTTTCTGTTGAAGTCTTAAGTAGTATTTAGTATTCAAAATGGCGAACAAAAAACAGGTGATATTGAAGGGCTCATCTAGATCCTGTCTATCATTAATGTACATTTCCTGTTAATTTTATTGTTGATTGAGAAGGGTTTTTTTTTTTTCCCTTTATCCATGCTTAGTGTCCCAAGATGAGGCATGAAAGGAGTAAACATACCTCGGTTTTTGATCTCCCAGTGAGACTGTAATATAACCATCATGTGATGAATATTTTGATAAGTGTTCAATCGAATATGTGTGGTTCCAAATTAGTCATCTGAAGTTAAATGGATAATTGTTTGTGCTTTAGATTTTTTGCATGTATGCCCATAAATCTTGTAACACCATGATCCAGGATACGCATCATAGAGTTTAGTTCATACATCAAACCAAGCAACTCATTTAAACCTCACAGTGAGTAAATTCCCATATTAAATGCTCATCATGGGTGATGATAAACAGTTAGATCATCGCTCTTGGTTTTGAAACATTATGCATAATGCCATTATCATCCCCTGAAATTATCTTGTGAAAATATTATCAATGATGAGATCATGATGTGTTCTTTTGTGAATGAGTAATCTCCAACATTCCAATTTGGCAACTACTGGATCTTTTAAGCTTATAAGCATTTCTGCTCTTTATGCAGGTAGTTAAAGATCTTATAGCATCCTTTGAAATCATGAACTCGACAGACAATCTGGGGAACACAGCATTGCACATTGCTGCTTACAGGGGCCAATCATCAGTTGTTGAAGCTTTGATTGTTGCTTCCCCCTTACTGACCTCTTCAATAAACTTTGCTGGAGAAACTTTTCTCCACATGGCAGTGTCTGGCTTCCAGAATCCTGCTTTTAGAAGATTGGATAATCAGATTGAGCTGATGAAGCAGTTGATGAGTGGTAAAGTATTCAAAATGGAAGATATCATAAATGCTAAAAACAATGAGGGAAGGACTGCTCTTCACATGGCCATTATTGGGAATGTTCACTCTGATCTAACAAAGCTCCTGATGTCTGCAAGATCTATAAATGTCAATGTTCGTGATGCAGATGGCATGACCCCACTTGATCTCCTTAGGCAACGGCCACATTCTGCATCATCAGATATACTAATGAGGCAACTCATTTCAGCAGGCGGAATATTTGGTTGTCAGGATTATACAACAAGAAGAGCCATTGCCTCTCGCTTAAAGATGCAAGGCAATGGAGGCAGTCCAGGATCTTCATTTAGAATCTCTGACAATGAAATATTTTTGTACACCAGCATTGAAATTGCCTCTGATGCCTATGCGGATCCAGCCACAGCAGGAGTGAGTCCATCCTCATCTGAGTTGAGTCACCCTGACCAAACCAATGACAACCAGGGCTCAGCACTTCATAAGAGAAGAGATTCTTTCAATTATGCAGCTCAGCAATTGAAAAGGGTTCTCCAATGGCCCCGGCTGAAGGATAAAAAGCCAGAAAAATTAAGGAAATCAATCGATCAGGGTTCGGTGGCTTCAGGCAAGAAATGCAGTGGTTCAGAGGAAACTCCAACCCCACTTCGTCAGCGATTTTCAAATGCTTCATCCATTCCAAACAACAAGAGGACGCTCTCTGTCAGGAGTAATCAGTCTAGTCCAACAGCCAAGAAGAAGCTAGCCTCAGGGATAATGCATGGTGTTGTGCAGGGCTTGCCACAAATAACTGTCCCAGGTCGATCACGTTCAAGTTCATTTTCAAAATCATCCATTTCTTCTCCTAGTTCATTGGACAAGCAGAAAGGTGTGTTTATTGGAAGTGATGTCGCCGGGCCATCTACTTCCAATAGATTATTCAATGACGGAACGCCAAATGTGAAAGAGAAAGAAGGCTCGACCAGTAAGAAGTTGAGGAGCCAGTATTTTTGTTTTGGTGCTGCAGGTCTGTCCGTGAAAACACCAGTGAGCAGGCACCGGAGCCAGGGTTCCAATCCTTCTGTTCTTTCAGTGGCTTGATTAAATCAGGTAGTTCAGTTGTTAAACAATGTAAGGAGACAGCTGACCAGATTGATGCAAGCACAAAATCAACTAACAAGGAAGAAGATTAGCAAGTCCTCTAGTTGGTCCAGTTTGCCTTTCATAGTAGAATGTTTCCTTGTTTGTTAAGAGTAGGTTTTGTAAAAATGTACTTGAAAAGAACTGCCCCTTCGAACTACATCTCGTGTTCTATCTGCAGCAAATTAGTGATTAAGACATCTGACGCTTTTGAGAAGTTACATTTCAATTTTCTTCTGGTAGCAAAGTAGGAGCAGTTATCATTGTCTTCTGGGATCCGAACCATTTCTTTCAAGAAGATGACAGAAAGAGAGGTTGGTTTTGTTTCTGGCCATCAGAAATATGAGAAAAGAGATAGAAAGAAGCATTTAAAATATGTCTAGGAAAGCCAAACCTACCATTGATTTTAGACGTGAGTTGTGTTGTCATTTCTATCATCAAGCTATTAACGTAAGTTGAATCAGGGCTGTCCAGAACTCCAATTATGCAGAAGCACCTTGACTGCGTAAATACTGAAGACAATTTAACTAGCAGTTTTACTTCTGAAGATTCCGCCACAAGTAATGCTAGAAAGCTTGCCAGTTCCTCGGTTTTTTCCTACTCTTTATTTTCGGTTTTATTACAAAGTTCATTATTAATATACTAAAAATCACTAGTGGCGCATGCTCCAAAAAGAAAAATTAAAAACATTAGTAGCATCAAGTCTCCCATGGCCTCTCTCATTCTGCAAGAAATCTACATTATATCCTTGTGGGTAAAAGAATGCTTGAATATGATGCCAAGTATTTTACTAGACAATAAGCATGAAGGGTTGAGTTGTTGTTCAAAGAGATTTCTTCTTTTTTTTATTAGATTTGAATTTTAGGTTACACACACACACACCATGTGGATGTGAGAGCTGGTGATATCGAATGTCTTCAGTGTGTTCTTATGAATGTTTACGTCCCAATGAGGAACCAGTTTGTGAAGATCCATGGCAGAAATTTCTAGTAATAATTCATTAATAAAATTTATGATCCTATTAATAAATACTAATAATAATTCCACCTCAACAAAAGATTAGGGCCAGTAGCATCTCGATAAAATCTTGAATAATATTTGATTATTTTCTCGAGATAAAAAAATACGATCATAATCATAGAACATGTCTCCGAAGCAAATATTTATGAAGGCAATGGGCTGGCTTGCAAGACCAAAACGTGCATGTCAGCAAGCAAATCATAGTTAAGATGGGTTCTTGCTTCTTGGTGAGTTGTCGGGCTACTTTCCTAATCACACGCCCAGAGAAGATCAAAGTCAATATGACTTTATTCCTAAGCTCCACGTCTGTTTAAGCTCTTCCTAATTATATATTTATCTCACTTAATCCAAATAAAAAAATAATTAAAATCAACATTGAGATTTAGAACATAATCGTTCATATTTTCTCGAAGTCATGAATAATGTCATGTAAACATTTACTTGCCAACAATATAATCATTGCATTCGATCTTATTTATTTCGGTAAGGTTTTTCAGATACCGTCACGTGGATTCTTTTTTATTTTTCACCTCTAATAGTTTTTATTTGATAAATAGTCTGATTACAGGTTAAATTGATTTTTTTTTAAATATAGAAAAACAATGTCAAGATAGTAAAAAAACTCTTCAAAATATCATTAAACTCAATCTAACAATTCAGACTTAACACCTTTTGATTCAACTCTTTATTTTACTCGTGTTTCAAATCAAATCATTTAAAAATTATCTTTATATAACTTAGTCAACTTGACAGGTTCAAAAGTTCATTGAATGAACAGTAAAAGCATGGTTTGGTGTTTATTTTTTTTTTTCAAGATGACAATTTTTTTTGTATCGAGAACAACGACATATTGGATCGATTCAGGTTAATCTAGGTTAATCCGAGTTTATGCACCAAACTTGTGATCTGGGTTATGAACTCTACCAAGTTTAATAAATAAAATTTTACAAAATAATTTTTTATTTAATTATATGATAAAAATTAATCACTTAATAAATTGAGTAACAACTTAATATGGAGATATTTGTTTAAGACTACTACAACTTTATAGAAAACAAACTAAAATAAATTACGAAACTCAATTTTTAATATATTTTTTCTTTAATTAAGAAACAAAAAGATATTATTTATGCTTTATAAAATAAATTAACAAACATTAGTGATAAATAAAAAAAAGTTGTTAATACCAATTAAAGCGATAACAAGAAGATAATCTTCATAGCAGAAATAAAATATAGATGTACATGCAAATACATCGGCTGTCATTTTTTTTTTAAACTCATTCATTCATTTTATCTTACATGTTAATTGTTATTGATCATAACAAATGATTTTTATTTTTATAAAAACTTTATACAAATACAACTAATTCATATACAATATAAAAGGAAAACAATTCATGGCTAATCAAACCAATTTCTTTGAAATATCATGCAAAGAAAAAAATATACAATAAATCAATTAATATTAAAAAAAAAAGTTAGTTCAATAGAAGAAATAAATAGAAAGGCACAAGAAAACAAACAAAAAAAGAGATTAGACACTGATGGTCTAGGCCCACACGCCTAGCCTTAATAAAAAAAAAATTGCTTGAGAAGTTGTTTACTCCTTTATTTTTTATTTTTAAATGGAGATAGGTCACCTCCTATGGCAGGTGACTCATCACTGGTTGTGTTGTCCACCCAGAACTCGGGCATCATTGTGCTAGTCGAAAAATCAGGGGGTTTAGCCTAAAAATCAATTTTCATCTAATTCTTACATAAAAAACCTAATAAACACCATAAAAACCTCCATAAACTACTTATCAACCACCAAACACTCCAAAATCACTTTTAAAAATAAAAATCAATCAAATAAAAAAAGATCTAAATGAAACATGATTTGCTTTTTTAGTCATGTTCATAAGAACAAAAAACCACCGTCGAGCTTCCCTTATCAAATAGAACCCATTACAAAAAATAGTGAATTTTGTTACCGAAAAGTGGTTATTCACCAAATTTCTTTCTCATTCATCGTTTTCAAGCGACTTTCTCTTTGCTTTCTCAAATTGAGAAGGTGAAATGTTAAGAAAATCAATTTTTGGATCAAAATTATAATTACAAAAACTAAAGGGACTGAAGAGTAAGAAAAAAAAGTATATAGACTAAAAAGAACTCCTTGTTTTACACTCTGGGCCTCTTTTGTTGAATTTTTTTTTCATTTCTAAATGAATTGTTAATTAATTTAGGAGTAGAAGGCTGCAATTGAAAAATAATTTGAGAATGAAAATGAAAAAAATAATTGTGTTACTGCAAATTACTACAATGTTTAACCTAAGCGTTTTAGTAATCTTGTAATTTTTAACTTTCTTTCTTTCTATGAACTCGACCTATCATAAATATATAAAATTTAATTTTTTTTTTCTATTGAGCTTAAAAATTTTAATTTTTCATTTGAATGTACCAACTTTTTCAAAACTATAAATCAAGTATTTTTGTTATTTGTTTTGTCTAGCCATTTTTTTTTTAAGAAAAAAGAGACGACATGTCTTGCGAAGTGGCAGACTGCGGTTTGCCTTATAGTATGATGACTGACCACCTAAGATGGTCGGAAAGTTAATTTCCAACCTTTTTGACATAAAAAATCCTGCTTTTCAATTATTTTCTCACATAAAAACACCTAAAACAATTCTCTAGAAACCTCAATAAACTCGTTAATAACCTCAAATTAGCTTTTTATCTCCCCAAAACACAAAACAACATGATTCAAACAAAAATTTATAAAGCCCCAATCTACCCTTTTTCACCAAGATGAAGGGTAAAAAACACTATAATAGGACTCGTTTTATTAAATAAAACTCATTGATACGAATAATAACTTTTTCAATAGCTGAATTGTGGGCAACCGACCCATTTCCTCTCACCTCCCTTGATTCCTAGGAACCCTCTTGTCTCTCTCTCAAACTCGTGAAATAAAACATAAAGAATATGAAACTTTGAACCCAAACATAAAAGCCTCAAGAAATAAAGACTAAAAATAAAAAATAAATAGGGACTAAAAAAAATGCTCCATGCATAATGAAAAAAAAGAGGTTGAATTTTTTTTTTTCAATTTCAATCCCTAATGGTTTAATTGTGTTGAATTAATAGTATTGAATTTAATTTTTTCCAAACCAAGCATTAATTCAATATCAAAATGTATTCCTAATATCACAAGAACCACATATCAAATCAAATAAAACAAACCAACAAGCCTAGTCCAAATTCAACTTAATGTGAAATGATTAGATTGAGAAGAAGAAGAACAAGTGACATAAAAAATATTCAAAGGACCAAAAGAAAAAAGGAAACATTATATGTAACTATTGCAATTTGATTGAGCCTTCCTCAAATGTTGCGTTTCCATCTTTTTATATATTTTTTCTCTCATTTTGCATTGGCTCATGTATTCATGATTTTAAACACCACTTCATGGTTTATCGAATGTTAATTTTGCGAAACCAAATTATAAGTTTTGCTAAGAAATATTAACAACAAAAAGAGGAAGAACAGGTTGCCGGAGCCACACAGAAGCTTATCCATGATTACATGTCGAGATGATTCCACCAATATAATGAAAGGATGTCTTTGATGCTCAAAGAAAGCCACGTATGCCTCCATATCATTGCGGCCTTCCTCATGTATTGGTGGGTGTGTTAGACACGTTAAAAACTTGTACCCTCTCCTTTCACTTTATTCTCTAATTTGGCAAGAAAATAGTTGGATATTTGTTTCAATTTCAAATATGATCCCTAAAGTTTTAATTATTTTAAATCAATAAAATTAAGTTTTATTTTTTTGAATGTAGCATCAGAGTTTTATTTTAAATCTAATTAGTTTAATAAGATGGACCTGGCAAATCCAACAACAGACATCTTCTTCCATGTGAGTTACTAGTGTCTTCCACACCTTTTCTTACATACACATAATAATTCCACAAATAAGAAATTTTCTCTCATAAAAAATGTCAAGAGATTTTCATTGTCTTGGACGAAAGCTATGTTTGCCACCGAGTTGGTCTCCTCAAATGAATAAAAAACCAAAATTACTTGATCGAATTTCTTCAATGTTAACATCATCGTATATATATCCAAGCAAAAGCTTCCACACTTGCCGGTCCACGCCGGGGCACGACACTTCAAATTCCACGATGCGCCCAAATCTGTCACTAGCAACCATTAGTTTCTTGTTCTCTGACATCATATGCTTTGAAAATATTAAATTTCCGATCATCATTTTCCCGGATGGAGTTGAAAACAATTCCTCAAACGGTTTCGATTATCTTGGTTTTTGTTTAACCAAATGGACTAACTAGTACGATATTACACAACAAAACTCTCACCCCTACAATCAACAAGTTGAGTGTACGGATGTTTCGTGGACTTTTCTAGCACCCTAAAATAGAAATTAACTCTATTGATCCATTAAAAATATCCATGAAATACATTTTTATTCTCAGATATTTTCATTTGTTTTTTTTTATTAACATGAATACTCGGGTCAGCTTGCATGCACCTCATCTAATTTAACAGGTTTTAAAGTTAACAATCATGTAATTGCCTTAAAATTTGTGGGACTTAAATTGGTGATCTCCAGAGATCAAATTTAAAACTTGACCAGTTGAGCTACATTTCATGGTTGAGATTTTCATTTATTGAATACTTGTAACATGGAGAGAGATGGACATTGAATTGAGAGATATGAGATATAATATTAAAAAAGAAATTAAATTTTTAATATGAAAGATAATTTTTATAATTTTTTAATAGCTTTTAGAGATGAGAAACTTTTAAAATGATAAGTTTTTGAGACGGTTTAAGAGAACATGGATTTAATAAGAGACGAATTACTGTTTTTCAGCACTTGATAAATCTTTAAACATATTAATAACAATTTATTTTAATCTTTATTCTCTTTTGGAATTATTAATTAAAATTACTATGTGTGTTATACAGATTGAGAAAGAGTGAAATGGTTCCAACGAGCCACAGCTGGGAAAGGGCAAAACAAGAAAGTCGAATTGAACAAACCGTCTGGAATTACCATCTCTATGGGCTATATACACTGGCAGACTTAAATATCTCAAAAGATGAAGATGATGTTCGTTTTTTTGGAAAAAAATTAATTTTTTTTAGTGTTTTAAATTATTTTTATATACTGATACTAAAAATAAATTTAAAAAATATATAGACATATCATTTTAATATATTTTTAAAATAAAAAAATAATATTATAATAAAAATAACACGTCATCATGACATATATAATGTCGATGAGGAGTTGAAGTCCAAGTCTTCGTGCGGCGTGGCGGAATTTTCCACAAGCTGTAATCTTATGGCTGCAATTGCATGTTTTTTTCCTTATGGTCAGGCGTATTTGAGAGCGAAAGAAAAGGTGGGTGGGTGGAAAAAACCCACTTGCTGGTGAACATTATTCGCCTGCCAATTAAGTTTTGACATCAATTAAAATCAATACATCAGGCTATATATTTTATAGACGGCTCATAATTGTGATTTCGGGTTGACCCGGAAAAACATTCAATCTAATCCGAATCAACCTTAAAATAACATTTTTTCAATAGTTTTTTAAATAGAATATTGTTGTTTTGTGCCGGAATTTGTACTTTGAAGTCAATCCAGATTTCACCGAGTCAGTTGAATCCTAAATTAATTTATCTAATTACCTTGATGTAACTGAATTCATATCCAAACTAAAAAAACTTGATTGAGACCAAATCCTGAGTTAATAGAACACGGAGTTCACCTGCCGAGTTCACCTGCCGAGACAAGTCAGAATTAATAACTAGGAATTGTAATAGGTTTTAACATATCAGCTTACTTTTGGTCGGACGAATTACGATTTACTTTCTTGTTCAAATTGAAGATGATCACATCTTCGTCTCTGAGATCATTTATCCTTGGTAATACTGGAAGTCTACACACTGGAAAATTTGGAGTGCAGGAACATGGAAGATTCAGTGTAAACGCAACGAGGAGTACCCGCAAATGCTCTCATTGACCGCACATAAATTAATTTGGGGCCGCTTGGACCGCCTACATTAAATTAATTTTCTACTTTATAGAAATGAATTATTATGAGATTCTTCAAAGGAGTGGATTCGATACCATCATCTAAAAAGTATGGAGATGGCAAGTCAATGGTTTCCTTCACATCGTTTGAGCAATTGCCTGTGAAATCAAATTTGTACAGCTAGATGGTATGTTCAGAGATTTAAAAGAATATCAGTCAAACCCTCCAAAAAAGGTCTCTCAGAAAGCAACGCCGACTACTTTATGCGTAATAATTTTGAATTACATAGTTGACAAGTTGGAAATATAGAGATTAGAGTGTTTGATTTTGGGTTTTAAGTTGTTTTTAATGATGTTTTTTATTTTAAAATATATTAAAATAAATATTATTTTATTTTTTATATTAGCACATTAAAATTATTGAAAAACATTAAAAATATTAATTTAATGTTTTTTTAAATGAAATGCACACTCAAAAGTAATTATTGCAGTCTTTTTTTGTTTTGATTTACAAGCAAATGAAAAGAAATATAAATTGTATAGTGAAATTTGGTGAGCCACCTGATGCATGTTTAAGAGTATGGTAGAAATTGTTTTTTAAAGTATTTTTTGTTTGGAAATATATCAAAATAATATTTTTATTTTTATTTTTAAAAATTTATCTTTAATATTAGCATATCAAAACAATAAAAAAACACATAAAAAATTTAATTGGAAGCTAAAAAAAATTTCAAGAATTTTCAAAAATAAAATTAAACTATAATACCAAGCAACACCTAAATGGGTCATCTGGTTGGATGAAGAACACCTAATATTCCCATTGGTGTTCAGTTCACAACCATCTCTAGGAAGGAATATTTCTTGGTTTAGTCCATGCTTTGCCATATTGATTTTTCTAAACTTAAACTTCAAATTCACAGCATATATAGTTTTTATACAATTTGAATTTTCGTAAAATAAGAAAATGAGTAAATTGAAATTTGTGTCGGAATCAAACATCACAATTTTTTTTTTTTATTACAAATGAAGAGATTTGGTTATTCAATTTACATGTTTGAATCTTTATAATTAAAATTATAATATTAACTAGCAGTATGATGTGGGTCGGGTCGGTTTTTTCTTGAACATAAAAAGAATGTTCATATATTGCTAATGTTTATTTTAGTTCAAAAAAAACTTTAAACCATGTGGAGGTTGATTAATTCATAAAAATATAGTTTGATTTAAAAAAAAATTAAGATGACGTCTTTTTTTTTAATATTAAAATAAAAACATATTGGATGAATTTAAGTCAACCTACGTTAACATGTCAAATACGTGACCCGGGTTATGAGACTATGATAACCTCATATAAAACAAATCAAAATAAATTATAAAGCCTAATTTTCAATCAATTCAGTGTTGAAGAATAAAATTAAAAAAAAGAACCTAAAAAAACAACCCGAGTTAATTTATCAAACTCACGACTTGGGTCATAAAAAAAAAAATAACAACATAGAAAAAAAATCAAAAAAAATTATGAAATTTAATTTTCAATTAGTCCAATGTTGAAGGATAATACTAAAAAAAATTCAATTAGAAAGAGAATATAAGAAAAGACCTAAGTTAATTCGTCAAACCCATGACCCGAGTCATGAAATCGAGATAACTTCATATAAAGAAAGAAAGAAAAAAAAACCAACCTGATTTAACCCAGATTAATTTGACAAGCCCATGACATGAAATTGAGATGATTCTATATATATATATAAAATCAACAAATCATGAAGCTCAATTCTCAATCAATCATGTTGGATCCAATGTTGAACTATGAAATTTATAAAAATCTTAATTAAAAAAATAACACAAAAAATAAACCAAGTTAATATGGGTTAACTCGTTAAGCATTATTCTCGAGTTATGAGGTCAGAATAACCTCATAAAAATCAAACCAAAATAAATAATGAAGCTTAATTATCAATCAAACATCATATTAAATGATTAAGTTGAAAAAAAGTCAATTAGAAAAAAAACTGAGTCAATTGAAATTAATTTGTCAAACTCGCAACCCGGGTCATGAGATGGGGGCAACAAAATAAAAAGAAAATCCAATGTTGAAGAACATGAGACTAAGATAACCTCTTAAAAAAAAACAACTTGATTTAATAGGGGTTAAAATACCAAACTTATGACCCTGATCATGAGACCAATATATTCTCATAGAAAATAAATCAAAACATGTTATAAAACTCAATTCTCAACCGACCTAATATTAAATGATAAAATTGAAGGAAAAAAACTCAATTAGAAAAACAAAAACAAAAAACAACTCGAGTTAACCTCTTAAACACTATTCCTATGTCATGAGGCTGGAATAGCCTAATAGAAGGTAAATAAAACAAATCATGAAACTTAATGTCTAATTAATTCAATGTTAAATAATAAAATTGAGAAAAAAAATAAATTAAAAAAAAACCCTAACCAACCGAGTTAACCCACTAAACTCGCGATCCATATCATAAGAGCGAGATAAACCAATATAAAATAAATATAATATTAAAAAAAAATAATTGAAAAAAAAAAAAACCAAAGACAAATCATTAAAAACTGTGGGGAAAAGTACTGTTCATTACTACAGTAATTTCCTACGTGTTTTAGTTTATTGTCAAACTAAAATGTCAATAGGGTGGGTACACACGTATGGAGAAAGTGGCTACCTGTTTCATTCATTACTTGAAGAAAATAAAAGAGAGGAAGAACCTGTAGGGGCCTACATATATATATATATTTGGGATTTTTTGAATGTGTTGCGGGGTACAATTTGGAGTCATCGTCATGGAAATGAGCAGGTTCTTTTCAAGGAAATTACAAGCTCTTTCCCACTGCTCAACTCATTTTGGCTGCCTGTGTCTGTCGACGTTCTGCAAATTGATTTGCCTAATCATGGAGAAATCAACCAATAATATTTTGCAGTGCATGGGGAAAGGGCAAAACCCCTTGACTTCTGGTGCTGTGACACACAAATTACTCCAACGCAACTTGCATTAAAAAATAAAATAAATAAAAAATGGATAATAGAAAAATGGAAAACGACCACCTATTAAAGGGAGAAAAATGAAGAGTGAAGTTACTTGCAACCATGTAAACAAGAAGAAGCAACTCTTGAATGAAAGGACGAAGGAGTTTCCATCTCTAATTATAAATTGTCGAATAATGCTCTGAGTTCTTATCACTTTCATCATGATTCATTAAATTTGGTTTTTCAAGCAAATCATTTC
The DNA here is from genome assembly GCA_030145905.1 of Populus davidiana. Lineage (NCBI taxonomy): Eukaryota > Viridiplantae > Streptophyta > Magnoliopsida > Malpighiales > Salicaceae > Populus > Populus davidiana. Next base: position 34,743,282 of record CM057789.1, on the reverse strand, counting down.
GGAAAAATATAAGAAATTAAGGGCACACAAAACAATCAGTAAAAATCTTAATTCAATAATTCTTCTTGAAAAAGATTCAATCATTGAAAGCATCAAATACAAGGCAAATCTCATTAAGAATCAATGAATCATTTTCTTCTTAAGTTGAGTAAGGTGTACTGAGTTGACGCAAAGAGGTGCTTGGAATCTTAAAGTCAACTTATTATATATAATATTTTTATTTAATTTTGTTGCACCACCTTATAAGCTATGTGTGTGTGTGTATAACACATAACTTGTAGGAAAAGAAAGAAATGTCAAGAAGATTTATTATAGAATCTTGATAGGAAATGAAAGAGAAGGAGGGAAAATAAGGTTATGAGAGGATATATAAATTAATAAAAGAAGAGAGAGGATATAAACATAAACAATATAAATTTCACATGTCAATAATTAATGAACGAAACCTTTTCAGTTACATTAAATAAATTTAGGTCACTGAAAAGCTAAAAGCATAAAGTAGTAAATATTTGTGTATTCGAGAATGTGGTTGTGCTTATTTTTTAAAGTATTTTTTACTTGAAAATATATCAAAAAAATATATTTTTTATTTTTAAAAAATTATTTTTAACATTAGCACATCAAAATGATCTAAAAATACCTAAAAACTATTAATTTAAAGCAAAGAATTTTTTTATTTAAAAAAATGCTTTTAAAACATAAAAACAAACATGCTTATAATACACAAAATATTTTATATTAATTTCAACTAACCATCCCTCTCAATAACATTATTTAATATTTAAAATATTGTCTTCTACAATACTTTACAAAAAAAAAGGAAAAATCCTCACCAAATTATAACTAAATCAAGGGAGACACGTAAAAAAACATCAAATTGGAGACGACAACATCGGTATCAAGACAACAAATCCACACAATCCTCAGTCCTTAATCATGTTATTGCTAAAATCCTCAAAAAGATCCTTAACTGAAGGCCGGGTGGAATGATTTTATTCTATTAAAATATTTTACTTTATTTAAACAACATTGAAAAAATATAAATTATAATAAAAAAAACTGACCATTAGCCACTCCAACTAATTTTAAATAAATTACTTTGTTATGATTAATTAATTATTTGGATCTCAAATGAGATTAACTATATAAGTACTAATTACCACAATTTGACAGCAGCATCTACATGGCAGTTTCTTAATTTTTTTTAAGGTGTTTGAGAATATAGTGGTGATTTTTTTTAAGTGTTTTATTTTAGAAATATATTAAAAAAAAAAATTAAATTTTTTTTTTTAATATTAATACATTGAAATAATACAAAACTATATAAAAAAAGAAAAAAAAATCAAATTTGGCTGAACGGCCTCTAATTTTGTCCCCATCCAATTTCTAAGCTGAAATCCATGCATATAAAATAGTTGAAAAATTGTCACCGCCAACCATTGTCCTAAACATATTCTCTGTCTTCCTTCGATTATTGTTCTCAATTTTTTGTTTTTTACTGAACTATTATAGTGTGATAAGTTTTTTTTAAATAGCATATTATACAAAAATATTTAAAAAATAACATAATTTTAACTTAACCACTAATTATTATAGTGTAAAATCACTAATGGAAATATTTAACTGTTATTATTATTAGTAGTCGGTTAGAATCGCTCAACAAGAGTTAATAAAAATAGTGATTGTGTCTCAAACTTAATTTCCTTTCAAAACTAAATCTAAATCACCACAACTAAAAGCCAATCAAGACTATAAATTATTAAACCTCAAATTTATAATTCAAAGTATGATATTTTAACATTATTTTTATTTGTTAATTATAATAACAAATTAATGTGTGTGTTTTTTAAACATTGTTTTTATTTGTGCATTTTTAAGTTGTTAATGAGTGATTTGAAATTTTAAACAACTTGTTCACATATTTATCTATTTTTTTAACGATTTTAAATCATGCTTATATAAACCAAGTATAAAAATTCATAATATGTAAGATAACTTTAAAATCAATATGACACTTAACATAAACAATAGTACAAAACTAATAATAATAAAAATAACTCTTAACTAGAAAAAATAATACAACATAATTATACATAACATAATAATATAGATGAAGCTATCTATGTCTTTTGTGATGATAAGTGGATAGCCCAATTTTATCAACAACACGACTTTCACTTGCTATCTCATCCTTCAAGATAATATCATCTACGTTTAATGTTTCTCCTAACAGGTCAAGTGTGGTACGACATGTCTTGAACCAAGAAGATATATAATAATAAGCAAGTTCATCATTATCATCATCGAGATCACAAAAATTAGTCGCAGCACGAATCATCTTGTAGCAACTGTCCAACCTAATATGAAACAAATAGAAATTATTAATTCATAAATAAAATACAATGATTTTGTCAAAGCCTATAAAAACTAACAAATACTTGTAGCATTTTGAATCTGACGTGCATGTGGTTCACACTCCATCTCCTCGCGTGAAGGAACTTGCATTGGGTTAGGTGTAATGATTTGGCGTATTATATTCAGGTACCATCCCATGCATTCCTCCTCAGAAATTACAAGATGCACCCCTATAAAAATGAAATTTCTTCTTGTATCCCACAACGATATATGAATATGGATCATCCAATTTCAGTCAACATACCTACCTGAATAACTAATGGTCCAGACAATACAACTAAACAAAATTAAAAAAAAAATGAAGGGGACAACTGATGTCCATAAATCCATGGCCAATATGCATATAATAGAATCAACTATCATCTGCTAAATAAAGATTTTATGCTGCCTATTAAAATATTAACAATACAATTATTTATCATCATTTATCAATATCAACCCATGAAAAATTGTCTCCCAACATTTATAAATATCAAAAAAATTCAATATCAACCAATGCAATAATTTCCTAACATTTACCAATATCCTGAAAATCAAACATCAATACAAGTAATTAATTCTTATCATTTACCGACATCAGCACACATAATTATTTCACTCTCATAATTTACCAACATACCTAATTTGATTGCTGTCTATCTAACTCGTTACAATAAAATAACAAAACGGTATTAAAAATGATAGATGTGGGCATAGATATTATTATTAGATATTCTGAATTGCGGTTGTTAAAGAATAATGATTCTTAAAATGACAAAATAATGGTTTTTATTTAAACTATTTTTCTAAATAGTAGTTATTTAACAACTATAATTTAGAATAGTGGTTATGTAGAAATTATTTCAGTTCCCCTTAACTTTTCAAAAGTGTGTATCCTCTTAACTTTTTTGAAAGCATGTTAGTTTTTTTAAGAAAAAAAATCAAACTTTTTGTTGTGTGCCTTAATCGATGCTTAAAGCAAAATGAGCTTCTACAAGATTCTCATTCCAATCATGTGACTCAAACTCAAATTTTGGTACCATCAATAGCCAATACTAGCCTCGGTGCACATGCTTTGCCGTGTGGTTTGACTATTTTTTTATACAAAAAATAATGTTTAGGTATTGAAATATGATTAAAAATAATATAAAAACTAGTCATGATAAATGTGTAATAATGCTAATTAAGGATGAGATAACATTACTTATTTTTGAACAACACACGCTACCTATAAAGAAAAAGAAGAAAACGATGAATAAAATTATACAACGAAAACCTATTTTTGACCATCGAGAGCCACCACACGTACCACCACCACCACCACCATCATTATCATCATTACTACCATTACAACTACCACGATCACGACCACCTTTATCTTCCACCATTCCAACTACTACGACCACTACCACTACCACCGTTATTACCACCACCACCACTACCACAACTGCTATCACTACTACTATTACTACCAAGGCTTAATTGTTTTTTCCTTAAGGTTATATACGTAAACTTACTTTATTCTAAAAAAGAAAAAGACAACACCTTTGCCCTACAATGCTAGTTTTTTTTTTATCCTATGATTATTTTGGTTCTTTAACTATTTATAAATATATTGAATAGATAGAATACCCTCAAACAAATCCATAATGACTAATGCACCATATAAAAATACCTTTGGTTCAAAGGCAAGCAATTTTTCTTGAGAATGAGAAAAAAATCACCACAATATAATGGTGAATAGAAAAATATGAGGGAAGCTACGATGTTTTTGCCTTCCTTTTTAGATGTTTTGTGATATGGATGCTTGCGGTGTTGAACTCATAAAATCTTCAAAGGTCTCTTATCATTTACAATATGTTCTCTTCATGTGCTTATTGTAGATGAACCAAGTTTTTATCAGTATATCTTTACCAAAAAAACACTAGATCAAGAAAGACTTACGAATATAAAGTTTTCATAAAACAAGCAAGCCCTATAAAACTTTATGCCTTACCAGATAGAAACTTGTTCAAAGTGAAGCAATTCATGAAAAATTACGTACGAGTTCAAGAGGCCAATTTGTTACATCATCGACCTCCTTGTTTTTACAAAGACAACTAGTGTAAATGATCTTTTAAGTGAAGTAATCAGGGTATTAAAAGCAATCTTAATGCCATCATTAAGACATGTTTCCTCCTAAGAACCTCTCTAATGCATATCACTCAGATCACCTCAGGATGTATAATCCTTGATAAAAATATAAGTTTCTTGAATATGAAAGACTTATTTAAAATGACTATGTATTCTTTTTAAGTGATGGTTGAAGGCCTCTCAAAACATCTCCTAGGAAAGGGATAAATGTTGTCTCCTAAGTGCCATACGCATCAATCTCCAAGGAATAGATATAGTCTTTCTAGTGCTATATGCACCAATCTTCAAGGGATAGACGTAGTCTTCCCACTACTATAGTGCTATATGCACCAATTTCCAAGGGATAAATGTCTCTCTTCAGTGCTATATGCATTAATCTCTAAGGGATAGACGTAGTCTTTGTAGTGTTGTATGCACGACTCTCCAAGAAATGAACGTGGTCTCCCAAGTTTAGATAACAACATCATGTAATCACCACTCTAAGTAGGGGGCTCTCATGCCCCATTAAAAATAATAAATAAATAAAAATCATGATGACCACTTTTTAGTGAAAGGATTTTAAGCCCCATAATAATACTAGGAAAATTATACGCTCTCACTCACCAATAACCTATAATCACTTATAAATTTTTAAATATAGGTCCACCCTCAATAGATTCCACATAACCAATTAGGAATTTGTATAGATAATGGGCATGGTACCCTCAATTTCTTAGAATTTTTACAAGTACATATTCTTAGTCTTTTGTATATGAAAGAATTTCTTTTAGTCTATATGCATAGTTCTCTATTTTTTCTTGGCTTCCCCCTTTTTATTTGAGCAAAACTTACTACTCTACCTAAACTAAGAGATTAATTAAAGTCTTCATATTATTATATCGTAAAGGCTGAGGGGTTATTGATGAATCAAGTTTTTATCAGTATATCTTTACAAAAAAAAAAACACCGGATCAAGAAAGATTTATGAGTATAATTTTTTTTTGGAAAATAAGCACACCCCAGCATGCTAGGCTTCGCAGTGTGCCAAGCCCTAGGCTTGATGAGTTTGGCGCTAGCCAGACCCAGCCATGATTGGGCTTGGCAGTGTGCCAAACCTCAGGGACACTAGGTCTAGCTCTATTCAGACCCAACCACGATTGAGTCTGACAGTGTGTCAAGCCCTAGATATGTTAAGTTAGGTGTTGGCCAGACCCAAAAGATGATTGGGTCTAACACTTTCAATTACATAGATTTTTATATAAAATCATAGAAGAATTATTTCTCAATAAATAGGCTTAGTTAAACAAGTTTATACCCCACCAAGACCATTAGATGTGTTAAAGTCTTTTATGGTCAACCATAAAACCATCTTAACTAGATAAAAATGAGTAGAATACAACTTACAATGCAACTCAAAATATCATGAATATGAAGTTACACTTTAACTATTTTCTTTACAAAATAACAAAACTCATGGGCTATAAACACATCATAAGACATTCAAAACAAAAATTCACAATCTTCATTCTCTACTGGATATATATATATATATATATATATATTGTATTTTTTTCTTTCTAAAAAGATATTTATTTAAATATCAGCTGAGAGTCCTCACCTCCATTAAAAAAAATCTTTTGCATGGATTAACCATAAGCCATATTGATCTACCAAACACCTAATATAAACTATTAATTACATTGGCTAAGGAGAATTAATAAAATTATTATAATTAATTGATTAATTAATTATCCAACTCATTAAGTCCTAAGTTACTTGAATATTTGAGACGTTATCAGTATATAATTGCTCATAACAATTAGCAACATTAAATTTTTAATTAATGATGGAAGTGTAGCAATCACTTCAAATTCAGAACTACTCTAAGGCAACCAGGTTCGATGGATTTCTGGAGTGTTAATTTGGCTAGCCAGCGAAGCAATCCCCTAATGCCTAAAGGGTATGTGTTGACATTTGACAAGAGGGAAATACTTGCCATCCATGGAAGCCAGAACTTAAAGATTTTTTAATTTACGATCTCATTGTTCAGACGCTAGGTAATTTAAATGAAAAGACTAGTGGATGCCAATTCAAGAAACTGGGACAAAGCTTCATGTCCAACTAGGAGAGAATGTTTTTTTTTTTTTTTTTAAAGAATTTCACATGTTTTAATTTACTGATTTAACTGATTTAAAGTTCATGTGGGGGAGATTATGCGAAGGATAGGACATATATATATTGGTGAAACCTCACAAGAGTTGAAGTGGAATGGATCATCTTGCTCAGAAAAGAGAAGAAGGTGGAATGCATCATCCATATCTAATTAATGGCTCAAAAGTTCTCGAGTTAAACATATATCTTCTTCCATTTAATAGCGGTTTTTGAGTTAAGTGTGTATATATATATATAATTTTTTTTAGAAGATTAGATCGTATTAATAGCCACATTATCCCTTCTCGTGATGTATTAATTAGTTTGTGTTTGTTGTGATTTGCATTAATATTAAAAATTAATTAGATCTTATTCATAAAAAAAAAAAAATAAGATTTTCTAATAAATTTAGGGAAATCTTAATTAAGGGCACACCTTCGAAAACATTCTAATACATTTAGGGGGGGGCAGTAAGATTTTCTTCATCGGTGACCCGAATCAAACTTAGAAAGTTAAGAAAATGCATCAACTTTTTTAACCATCAACTATATTCTTTTGGTGATCCAAACCCAATCTGAAAAAATATTTCAAAGTCAGGAAAAAAACGAAAAAAGAAATGAAACAAAAAAAAAATAGTGGTGTAATATCACCAAAAATCAAATTAGTAAGGATACAAGCTAGTAACCATTTATTTTTCAGCATTGCAAGTCAGAGTTTCAAAATTATGAATACTATAATAAAACTATAAACATCATGTACAAATACTTGTTTATAATATACACTTTGGATCATGTTTTGATTCCTATTATTGGGCAACATTTATATTTATTATATTCATCGCTGTAAGAATCTTGAATATTTATGTCATTCAAAATAACAATAACAATCACAATAAGCATCCATTTGAATTGATGTGAATAGGTATTCATCGAATTTGAATGAAGTTTTGATCTCTAAGTCCTTTAGTTTCTATTTTATATCTATTTTAATCAATTTATATACCAAATTCCTCATTAATTTTGTAAGAATTAACTTATAACATGTTTGTAACCAGGTTCAATTCATAGGTTTCAATGAAATTTCATGTTTGGAATCATTTTAAGTGTCAAAAGTTGAATTTCAAGTAAAATTCAATCTCTAAAATTTATACAAAAATATATCAAAAGCCAACCCTTATAACTTGCTACACTAAAATTTATCAAAAGTATATCAAAATTATTTATTTTAAAATACTCATTTTTTTTTTAAAGCGAAGGAATAAGATGAAAGTAATAAAAGTAATAATAGTAATACAATAATAATTTAGAATTCAATTTATTTTTTAATTGAATTTAAATTAAATATTATAATTAAATTCAATTATAACAAAAAGTCGATTTAAACAACGGATTTTTCAGAATATGCTACCTTGGAGACTGAATTTCCAGGAAATATCTAAAAGGGGCACAAAGCTGGTCTTCATGGAGTTTCATGGCATATCATGAATTCGTAGAATTTAAGGATAGTTGGCATTGCACTTTGTTTCACGTGAGCCACGATGTGCCCAGAAAAGTGGTGATGTCTCGTGCTGCACTATAGCATTGCAAGACCTCTAACAGATTTCATATCTCTCTCCTTCTCAAGTTGATGCATATCCAAGCAATACGAGAAACACATGGAATATAAAAATACATAATCACGTAAAAATACAAGAAACACATGGAGTATAAAATTACAGAATCGCGTAAAACTTTTAATTTAAAATTTTATTTTTCAATATATTTTTTTCTAGTTGCCCTGCTTCTTTAAAAAGTGTTTAAATTAATCTAAATAAACTAGAAAATATAAAAATAAAGAAAAAGCAATATCAAATCTAAATAAATTTCAAAAATAATAATAAAAGATTTATGAACCAAATAGTAGAGTAGAGAAAAAAATCAAACACCAACTAGGAAGAATATTACAAATTTTAAATAGAGCCTTATCTTATCGAAAAGATTTCCTGACTTTTAATTGCTGCAAAATTTTAATGTAAAGAAAGCTATGTTTACAAGATATTATGTTAATTTCTACTCGATTCAACGAACAATTGAATACAAAGTTAAGCCAATTAATATTAGGAAAAAAAAAATATCCAGCATCACAATGATCGATTTGTTGAAAATGCTATCCTGCTCTGTATAAATTCTGAAGATCATCAAGATATATAAGTTGCAATAATGCTGGAAAAAGTGGAGGAGTAAAACGATAAATAGCATATGAGAAAAAAAAAAACAAAAAATCAAATCATCATTATAGTTGCAGAGGTGGGTAGGTCTCTTCGCACCACTGTGAAAGGCTTCCATGTCGTGGTTATAAAATGGAGCACCAGCATATAGCCGTCGTGGAAGAGATTGTCAAAACCTAATTATGCCAATTAAATAAGATCACATTGGGCAATTTTGATGATTGATTTGCGCAGCTTGAGCTATGCATTGTATCTTCCATTATAGTTGCATGTGTGAACATGTTCTTGGAAGAATAATTTTTCTAGTATTTTAAGGGTAGGGATCTCGTATTTCGATACTAATGAATTATTAACAAGAGATCCAAAATTTATGGTTATATTATTGTGTTTCAACAAATAGTTTATTTATTATTCAGTGTAATAGTGTAATTATTATATTATTTCTTAGTCATTTTCTTTTTTGGTTTTGTTTCGGGGATACGGTGATTTTTTGCCCATGATATAAATATCTTTTGAGAATTAGCTTGGTTATTTTGATAATTATTTTTTTAAAATATATAGTAAAATAACTAATATAACCCTAGAATAAAATAATTCAATGCCTTTTACATAAAAATGTTTTTTGTATTTTCATGTTTGATAGAATAACGGCGTTACTATATTACATATGCCATTCCAGTGTTTTAGCGATGGATTAAGGGCTTGGTAATAATTTCCTCATGGTTTATTTGTTAACTAGTCTTGAGGGTATTCTTGGTTTTGTACAAATCAAAAAAAAAAAAAAAAGTTGTTTGCGCATGCAAAGCACCCGTCAGCACGTTAATCACCTTGCCAGCTTTAAGCAGTGCATTCTTGGTTTTGTACAAATAAATAAATAAAAAAAAGTTGTTTGCGCATGCAAAGCACCCGTCAGCACGTTAATCACCTTGCCAGCTTTAAGCAGTGCATGCAGCTAACTCTGATGAATGTAATGGAGCTTTCACCGCATCATTTGATTCGTCTCATTATCCTTTTCATCCCTAGATGACCAGTGTATGGTGGTTCAACGAGATTTGATCGGAAATGACTTTTTTCTTTCTTTCCTTCTTTTTCTTCATGTGATTGCATGTTAGCCATGCAAAAAATCATATCAGCCCTTCAATTTTATTTTTTTTCGTTCAATTCAGTCTCTCTTCTCTTATTTGTGATTTTTTGTAATTACATTAATTATTTCTAATTGGATTTTATTTTTGATTTCATCCATGGTCATTTGATTTTTGAAATTTACTCATTCTTTGAATTGCTATTTTTTGTTTTAAATCATTTTCTTGATTGATTTTTTTTTTTTACAATTCCACCTTATACATTTATTTTCATTTAATTTTTGTGTCAAATTTGGTCATGCTTCTTTTATTTGCTATTTTTTAATTATTTTCTTAATGGATTGGTTTTTTACAATTTCATCCCTAAATATTTAATTTCATTTGATTTTTAAGTCGAATTTAGTCTTAGTTCTTTTAATTTTTATTTTTTTTTGCATTGTTTTTTTTATTGAATTTTTTTTTTCTCAATTTCATCCCTTGATGTTTGTTTAGTTAAGAATCTAGCTTCTTTGTTTTTTCGGGTTTGCCTTTGATGAAGTCACACCATCGATCTCATAACCCGGGTCGTAGATTTAGAAGATTAGTCCAACTCAACATTTCATCTTTTTTTAAGCTTTCCTGTTTATAACTTTATCCCAAACTCATGTCCTATGTCATATGTTGGATTTCTTAGCCTAAGTTGGTTGTTAGGTTCGCTTAATGCTTTTTGTTTTTTTTTGGCTTTGACATTTTTTTTCAAATTTATATTTTAAAATTTGCTTATAATAAACTCCTTGATAGGATCTGAATCCAGGTTTTCATAGGTTGCACACTTTTTAATATTTGATTGTGTTTAGGATGTTTGTCTAGGTTTGCTTGGTATTTACACATATTTTCAATTTCACTTCCTATGATTTTTTTTATCTTTAAAATTTAGTCATTATTCTTTTAATTATCTTGTTGCTTTTATAGGTTGTTTTATTAATATTTTTGTAGTGATCTCATCTTTTGAAATTAAATTGGTTGAAGATTATGCTTTTTGATTAAATCTGGACAAAAAATTTTAGTTTGCTTTCAATATTTTTTTTTATTTCACCCCTATTATTTTTTAATTTATAAATAATCTATCATATTATAAATTATTTTCAATTTCTTCCCCTATGATTTTTTAATCTTTCAGGTTTGGTCTCGATTATTTTAATTGTAGTTTTTTTGGGATATTTGTTTTTCAAAATTCATCTTTAATGGGTTTTTTTCTATCATATTTTAGGCCCATTCTTTTTTTTTTTGCTACTCCTTTTATTTTGTAAGTCTTTTTTATTAGTATTTTTTTCCAACTATTTCATCATTTTCAAAATTAAATTGGGTGACATTTAAGCTTTTTGATTAAACTCGGGTATATGATCTAACAAGTTATAGGTTTTTTAAATTAGTTTAGGTTTAGGAGATTCACCTAAGAATGCTTTCTTTTTCTCCTTTTTTAAAGTAGATTTTTTTTTTGAAGTTTAACTCTCTTTTTTTTGTTTTTTTTCTGGTTAGGTTAGTATTGAGTTATTTAATAATTTGGATAGGCTCGGTGTGGTTTTTTCTATCTTTTTTCTATTATTTTTTGATCAATTTATTTGTTATTGTTGTGTTTTTTTATATTATTTAAATTGTCATTTTAATCAATGATTTGAAACTTAAAATTTTTTTACCTATTACTTTTTTTACATCAAAAGAAATATTGTTCCACCCACGTAGAAGCGCGGACAAATCTTCCATTATAGTTGCATGTGTGAACATGTTCTTGGAAGAATATTTTTACTAGTATTTTACGGGTAGGGATCTCGTACTTCCATATGAATGAATTATATCATTCTACAAGGACTAAATTGCACATAAGCCTCCTTCATTATTTATCAAAGTGCCCCTAATCTCTGAATTAAAAATTACTTCTTTAATAAATTATTTAATTTGACTTAATTCGGTATGTTGTTTTTATAGGTTTTTTTAATGAAAAAACAGATTTTGCCCATGAAAATTACATTTGTGCTGTAAAAAAAAAGACTTATTTAATTACAAAAAACTCTTAGCTATCATTTTCCGGCCCATACACCCAATTTATTTTGATTGTCCATAATTTGTTTTTTAATTTTATTTAAGTCGTCAAGTATAATTTATTCTTTTTTTTTTTTTAAGATTAATATGGATATTTGGTTAGCTTGTGCACATCTCGACTAATCCTATAAACCTTGAAGTTAACGATCATATAAGTCTTTAGTGACCCTAAGATTTTTAGAACTTGAATTGATGATCTCTAGGGAGTAAATCCAAAACCTAACTAATTGAGTTACATCTCTGAGGGTTGGTATACTTTATTCTGATTGGATGGACCTTGCTTTTATTTAACAACTAACTAAATAAAATGAAATCATAACATTAATTTAGAAATTAATAGTACTTAATTTGATTGAGTAGCATTCTATATAATCTAGTCTTTTTCAAACACCTACAACACATACTATTGATATTATGAATGTATGAAAAAATATTATTAAAAAGTATTATTAAAATAAAACATCAATTTTGTTTGAGATTATAAATCTACTTGACTACTGATTTTTCAAAGTCTAAACACAAAAAAAAAAAAAAAAATTATAATCATTTAACTGAATTTCGAATTTCCTCTTGCTAACCTCCTTTTTACAGTATTATAATCGAAGGAATAGAATGGAATTCTAATAATGAAAGGATTAGAATTTCTGTCTCTTTCTACCAGTAAAAAAAAAAAAAACTCTCCATTTTATAGAATTATTATTATACAAGGAATATAATTGAATTCTAATCATGGAAGGATTATAATTCCTTGTTGCTATAGGTAAAACAAACTCTCCTTGTCAAGCCTATAAATAAGTTATCTACAGATTGAGAAGGCTATTATTCTCTTCCCCAAAAAAGAAAAAAACAGGTAATTAAAATTATTTTACAGAATTATGCTGTGATCTTTTTTCAGTCATTATTTTCTGCTAAACTTGTTTTTTTTGTCTCCTCATGATTTCTTTTATATTTTTATATAATATTTATGGCATTAATTCAAGTTCTCTCGATATATTTCTTAGCCACGTTGATGAGAATATTTACAATTGGTTAATTAAGAATATTATTTAATTTGAAATTGTTTTAATTGACGTAGAAGTTAACTCGAAAATATTCTGAATTAAAAAAAAAAAAAAATCGTCCCATACCACCTCCAATGATATATTCATTGGATCGAATTGCAATTGATGTATAATTTAGGATCAAATTGAAATTTTAGCTGTCCAATAACAGAAAGAAAAGTATCAAGGAAACGTATAGGTAAAAACGAGTATGTTACTGCTTAATTATACTGTAATTTATCCTGTGCTCGGCTAAACTTACTGGTCCATAGTAAATATTCCTTTTTTCTTACTGTAATTAACTAATTACCGAACTGCTTAAAAATAAATTACATTGAAAATGAAAATTTATTGTGGATCTGATATTACGGTGTAGAATATATTAAAAATAAAAATATCTTAAAATAATATTGAAATTATTTAAAAAGATAATTTGATAGTTTTAAGCGAATGCAACTTCGTGGAATTTTCAAAAAGGTGAGGTAGAAGATAGGCTTTTTGGTTGTCCCCACAAGGACTTTAATCAAGTCAAACAAAAACTTCACTCGGTTCTCTTCGTGTTGTTTGGGTTTTCTTTATAAATAGAAGGAAAGATTAGAGCTTGAGTTCGTACAAAGCACGTTGATGCAATATTTCATCTTCTAGCTCTCATTTTTCTTGAGCTTCCCAGCGTGTCATTCTCTGCAGTTTGAAGACATGGGCGTTGAAACTACTAACAATGATCATGGTTACACCCAGAAAGAGGTGAGCCCACTCCCCCCTCTCTCTTACTTTTTTCCTAGATATTGTTAATTTTGCAGAGAAACAAGACATGAAAAGTGATGAGAACTTTTCCAAAATGGTTGGAGTTTTGTCTTTAGTTAGCTTTTAACTTGATTCTTGCATCATTAACCTCTCCGATTAGCACCTTTTGTTATATATTAGAAGTTCTTTTTCTTAATTCCTGTCCTTTTTTTTTGCGTTCGGGACAAAGTTTTAGCACATCTTTCTTCTTGGCAAGTAGAGGAGAAAATGAAACGTTTCAGCTTCTTGCTTTTATTTTTATCCAATTTCGAGAATCTAATTAATGTAATTAAGAACTCGCCATAAACGTTCAGGTGCTCTGCTACGAATTAAGTGGTAAATCTGTGTGCATCATGTATTCAAGAACTGAGGGCAAAACAAAGAACAAATCTGCTGATGTAATTCACTGAGAGATTCACAGTGTCTTGCTTCTTTTTTTCCTTAAAAAAACAAAAGGGCATCTACATTTTGTCTCCTTTAATCTCTTAAACTGCACCAGCCCCTTTAATTTACTGCAATTTCATCAAGCTGGCAATCTTCATGTTCATAGCCTGTGTCCAGTCAGTTTATTTCGTTTTTTTTTAAATTGTCCGAATTGAGTATATAATAGCGATGCTATATAACAATAGTTATGTTTATTGCTCCAATAAACTCCCCTTTCCTTCATAAAGAAGGAGAAGCATAGAAAGAATCCTCAGTATGTTTCTGCTGCACATTTTTTAGGATTTTTTTATTTTTATTATTATTATTATGGTTAATTAATTTCTCAAAAAAGTTGTGTTTCTTAAATTATTGTTTTCTATTTATTGATACTTTAGACTTAATTAGACAGCTTCAGTAAACACGTAATTGCCTTCAATATGTTGACTTTACAAATCCAGGCTCTACACGCACATCCACTGCTTCGTTCTTCTTGTTAATTTTTCCAAGCCTAACATTTATCTTGGGAAATTTGTATCCACTTGACTCACCACTATGCTCCTCTTTTTCTCTGCCATATTCTAATCTTGCATGTCAGCTAGCTACCTAGCTAGGTCAGCAATTCAAATTAATAGTTTTCAATCTTTTTCTTTATTGGTTCTCAACTTTACAAAGTATATTGCCAGCTGAAAAAAAATAATAAAAAAACACCTGTAACCATCATCATCATCATCAATGGATTTGGGGGATTCTAGAGTAAAAAATTGATTAAAATTTAGTAGAGGGTGCACCAAATAATTAACACTTTCTAAGATACCAGTACCCTTTTTCTTAATGAATTTCTAAGATACTGCCTTAGTTGTAGCCTCGTCGGTATATACATACAGCTCATAAATTTTCTACTACTATAATTTTGCCTTCTTCTTTTTATGGGACGATGGCGGTTTTTACTCTTCATGCACATGGCTACTTGCATATCATTTGACCCTTACACTCATTACAGCAAATAAATATGGTTTGTTTTGGAAAATAAATAGTTCTTTAAAAAAAAAAATAGTATGTGTGTGGGAAACCATGTTAGATCAAGCAGGACTTGAGGAAGTGTAGATGATTAGTTCTGAAGTCTTGATCGGTGG
This sequence comes from Populus davidiana, assembly GCA_030145905.1. Taxonomy (NCBI): domain Eukaryota; kingdom Viridiplantae; phylum Streptophyta; class Magnoliopsida; order Malpighiales; family Salicaceae; genus Populus; species Populus davidiana. Next base: position 34,727,879 of record CM057789.1, on the reverse strand, counting down.
CTATGGTTGTTTTATATTTAGTACAACTGTACAGGGACACTTTTTTCCATTGCCAGAAATGATGGGGTCTACGTGTAGCTAGTCAGTCAGATTAACGTTATAGATAGTGCTGGTTGGGTGATGTGTGAACCAATCAATTGGCTGCTAGCTAGGTTCCAAAAGTATGAAGTTTAAAACTTAACTACTAGAAAATGGACAAGTTGACAAATGATCTAGTGTTTGTTATTCCAGAGGTTTAGGGATATCTAGATCCATAGGATTGGAATATTAAAAAATAAATAATGAAAATAACTAATGGGTGCGCTGAGGACTTTTCTGAAAGCGTTGTTTTTCAGAATGAACTGTGTAGTGTCAACTTATAGGATAAGGGAGGGAAATAAATTTATTCAACTTTTTTGCATTGTCTGATATCATTTTCTTGAATTATAGTCTAATTCTGTTGCTGATTCAATAGCAAGAAACAACGATTCTGTTGCATTATTCTGTATGTTTTGCTGTTAAAATTGATGTAGAAATGTGTAATCATCAATGACAGGCTGATGAGGTAGCAAGGCAGAAGGCTATTGATGATTGGCTTCCAATTACTTCTTCAAGGAATGCAAAATGGTGGTACTCAGCTTTCCACAATGTCACTGCCATGGTTGGAGCTGGTGTCCTCAGTCTCCCCTATGCCATGTCAGAGCTTGGATGGTATGTTCAGCAGCATATTTTTTCAAAGGGAGAGAAGACGTCTTGCCCATTTCATTATGATATTAATGACTTTTTTTTTATCAATGTAACGTTCTATTTGTTATTTTCAGGGGTCCTGGTGTGGCTGTGCTAATCCTGTCATGGATCATCACGCTATACACGCTATGGCAAATGGTTGAGATGCATGAAATGGTTCCAGGAAAGAGATTTGATAGATATCATGAACTTGGTCAACATGCTTTTGGTGAAAAGCTTGGCCTCTACATTGTTGTACCGCAGCAACTTATTGTTGAAGTTGGTGTGTGCATCGTGTACATGGTTACCGGGGGAAAATCATTGAAGAAGTTCCATGATATTGTGTGCAGCACATGCAAACCGATCAAACAAACCTACTTCATTATGATTTTTGCCTCTGTTCACTTTGTGCTCTCCCATCTCCCCAACTTGAACTCCATCTCTGGTGTCTCTCTGGCAGCTGCAGTCATGTCCTTGAGGTAACCCTACGCTTTTAGGCCTTCACATAAAATTTACAGGGTCTGGGTGCCAAAATCTGTGATATGGAACCCCACAGCACAATTAAAAAATAATAAATAACAAAGTAAATAAGAGAAATTTAAGGGGCTAGAAATTCATATGTTTTTCTAACATTCTAGGTCTTAGGAAACTATGTTGCCATCTATAAATCTATGAACTTCACTTGCACTAAAATTGATTTGCATTTTCATTGCAGTTATTCTACGATTGCTTGGTCGGCTTCTATTGATAAGGGTGTTCAGCCAGATGTGCAATATGGATATAAAGCTTCCAGCAAGATAGGAACAGTCTTTAACTTCTTCAGTGCCCTGGGTGATGTGGCTTTTGCTTACGCTGGGCACAATGTGGTCTTGGAGATTCAAGCAACAATCCCATCTACACCTGAGAAGCCATCCAAAGGACCTATGTGGAGAGGAGTCATAGTTGCCTATATAGTGGTGGCTTTGTGCTATTTCCCTGTTGCTCTAATTGGGTACTGGATGTTTGGAAATTCAGTCTCCGACAACATCCTCATCACATTGGAGAAGCCTGTATGGCTTATTGCAATGGCTAACATGTTTGTTGTGGTCCATGTTATTGGAAGCTACCAGGTGCAAATCAAACCTTATCTTAGCCTTTCCTCCCTACTTCAGATTGATATTTATTGCAGATTTTTCAACATAATTTTTTTTCCCACAATGCAGATTTATGCTATGCCAGTGTTTGACATGATGGAGACTCTGTTGGTAAAGAAATTGAATTTCCGGCCCACTATGATTCTTCGTTTCTTTGTACGCAATTTTTATGTTGGTAAGAGAACTCCTCAGTTATTAAGTTCAGCTTTTGAATTCAAGGTTTTCATGTGAAATCAAGTAGATCGAGTTTGAAATTAGATTTATTTATCTCTTCTTGTTTTCATTGCAGCATTCACAATGTTTGTTGGCATTAGCTTCCCTTTCTTCGGTGGTCTTCTTGGATTTTTTGGAGGGTTTGCTTTTGCCCCAACTACATACTTTGTAAGTGGCTCTATTTTATTTCAGTATAGTATGATTGAGAAAACTATTATGTGATTGGTCTAGTAGATGATTTTGCATCAATGCCTAACCTCACTGTTTCATTCTTCAGCTCCCTTGCGTAATGTGGCTTGCCATCTACAAACCAAGGAAGTTTGGCTTATCTTGGTGGGCTAACTGGGTAAGTTGTTGAAGATCTACGCTTCTATATTTGCTTTCTATCTAAATTCACTTAATCAATCTTAATTTATTCAACCGCAGATCTGCATTGTCTTCGGCGTTATCTTGATGATTGTATCACCCATTGGAGGGTTGAGGCAAATCATTGTTCAAGCAAAGGACTACAAGTTCTACAATTGAACAACCTTCCAAACCTGCATGAAGGGGATTGCTATAATAAAAAAATCCTCGAGTGAAGAAACCAAAATGGTGACAGCAACGATGGCAACGAACAGAACTAGATCTTTAAATAGGGCTTATCCAGTATTATTAAGACCCCAATAGACTGTTTTGGAGTATTGACATGCTTCTTTGCTCGTATAAGTTTGAATGGTGGCCGCAGATTCAGAAGAGGGTTTCCTACATGCCTATACTTTGTTCCCTTTTTTTTTCCTCACCATTTGTGTATTCATATATCACGCCTTTTCCATTTCATGTTTTGTTTTAGCTCAATTTGGCTTGTCAATCCCCTTCTTCGATTACTGAAATGAATACAGATAAAGTGTGTTAATTTGCATTTAAGGTGAATATGTTTGTGCATAGATTACCGTCTTTTTTATCTCACGTCAGAAAATCTCTGCAGCACTTTGCCATTTCCAAATATTATAACGGAAAGTCTTGCATCTAGTTTCCTGAAATTTGCTCACAGAAATTGAAATCCTCATGTTAGAGCTATCAAATAAAGAAGAGGAGTCAGAATGTCTAACAAGAAATGCACTCTCAGTTTGAATAATCATAGCAAAAAAGATTACTCTGTAACCAAAAAAAGATCACTTTGTAGTGGAATCGAATGGCAAGCTTTACAAAGTAGACTTTGCTAAAATGTTGCTATGGATATCGTAATAATAAATAAGATAATCAAGTTCAGTTTCCCTCGTATCATACCATATACTCCTGCTAAATCCTAAACAATATGAAATCCTAGAAGTTGAGTAAGAACCATACCTACAACAAAAGCTGCAGAGGGTATAATAATAGCAAGAAATCCTGCACGATTTTCACCAGCTGATGTTAAGGGACAGCAAAAGGTGATGCCTATACTAACTCAAGGAATTGCAGAAATATACTCTTGATGTGATCATTGGCTTCCAAATGGATCAGCTGTTGATAAAAAGGAAGAACAGGATAAGGATCAATATTTGTCAGGACTTAGGCAAAAATGTTAAGGTAACTTGTGTCTATTTGTCTTTCAAATTGTAGATATGGCTCAAGGGGATATTTCAGAAACAAACCTTATGCTCTTTGTGTCAGGATAAACTCCTCGCTTCAGTTGTGTGGTAAACTAGATGGCTGGAAGATTTTGTGTTGGACTATAAAGTCACGTTTGATTATTGTTTCAGAATAAAAGAAACTGAAAATAGCTCGGCTCTTTCCCTCTCTCCATTTTAGAGAAACTGAAAATTGGCCAAAAATTATCCTAATTTTATCTTCTTCTCCACAATAATATCCTTCGTATATCTTTTTTTTTTTGTCCCGAAACAGCAACAAAATATTATCTTATAGTTGAAATTAGCTAGTTGTTCAGGTGGGAGACTGCCTTTATGAAAAAAACTTTGGATAAACTAATAACGATAGCTAGTCTTTTCTACATTAACCTATTATGGTGGTGGGCCTTGTATCACATTGTCTGTTATCCGATGAACTATCCATGAATCTTCTTCTTCATCAACTCTATTCAATCTAATAAATTTGTTTATATCAGGTATAAGCTATATTCTAATACTAGAAATTAGAATAGAAAGCTTGGGACCCATCAACCTATCCTCTCTCTTTTTTTTATTTGTGACTCGGTGGTTAGCCCTTGAATTTACATATGCATAAGTGTTCTATTCTTGTAATACTATTTTTCTCATTCTTGATAAATATATAAATTATTTCTCCAAACCCTGCTGCTACAAAGAAGGATATTCACTTTTTAAAATATCTCGTATAAACAAGCAGGAACAGAGGATGGGGTTCGATTTATCACGACGAGAGGAAGAATAACTATATAGTAGCAGGTATTTGATTGTGTTCGTGTTTGAGTTGCTTTTAATTGTGGTTAAAACACACCTTGCTGGGATGAATGGAAAAAATAGCAAGCCGTATCGATAAAGAATATTTCCTTCTTACGTCCTTGTTTGAATTCTTGGTGCAGCCATGAAAAGAAAGATTGATATGTGAAGAGATTTCCAGGAAACTGCAGGCTGTTCTTGTCATAGATAGAGATTGCAGAATAAAGTTGACCTTAGCCCAGAAATTGCAAGGAACGGGACAGCGTGGTTTTGTAGATCAGATATCAATGAGGATTTGATTCAAAGTGATGTACTAGCAAACATACAGCTGTTGATTATACACCAGCAGATTTGTCAGTATCACTAACACTATAACCTTAAACGTATGGTAGCTGTATGTTTCCCAAGGATGCCACCGTTGCAATGTTTGGCGCCATGTGTGAGTGCAATCATAATAAATCATATCAGATGGAGTAGGCAGAATAGATATATAGAATAGAAGTTTGACAGTTTCAAGGCCTGCCTGCCACGTCGCCAAATGCCCCGGTCAGATGCTCCTAAGAAGGTGGCGATTCCTCGATAGGAATATCACCTGCCATGTTGCGAAAATGGTGATCCTGTGTTTGCATGGAAAGCATTTAGGGTACTCAGCTGTTGACAGGATTTGATGGTTAATTTTACTTGAAAATTAGAGGAATAATAACGACGAATTTTATAGTTGGCCAATGTCATTAACCTCTTTACGGGAAATACAAGCAAATTGCAGCATCTAAATGCTGTGTATGTTTTTTCTTCTATCTTGTTTAGTAGAAGGCTGCAAGAATTAGGTGCATGAATGCTGGCCAACATCAATATCAACAAGCCCGCCTGACCACGAGCGCTTAGGGTGTGCTGAAAATGGTTTTTCCTTTTTTAGTTTTTCTTTTTCAAAGGAAAATTGAAAACGTTTTACTGTGCTGAAAATAAAATTCTATATAAAAAAATACGAAATACATTGGACTTCCAAAGCCAAAATCATTCATGTTCAATGCACGCAGGGTGCCAAAAACATTAGAATAGAACATGTAACGAAGGGGGAAAATGAAAACAAAGAGGAAAAAAAAGAAGAAGAGAGAATTTAAGATACGTATGATATTTGCTTGTTAATTAAGATACCGCTCGTGGATTCTGCTCTTTGCATTATATTTTTCCATTTAAAAAAGATCCATTATATTTAATTCTCTTGGATTATGTTGCTTGTCATCGAGCTGGCGAATGGTATCCCTTTAAAGTCATTGTCATTTTCGATATTTCCTTAATTCGCAATTCCTAATTATATTCTGCTATTTCCAAAGATTCATTGTCATCTTCATTTGTCACAAAATTCTCAGCCTGCACAGAAATGGGTACTGAAGTTCCTGATAATCAAAAACCTGATGTCCCCGAGGAATTATCACAAGTATGTCCCTCTCCTGTCCTACACAACAACATGTTTTCATCTGGAATGATAGCTAGACTCTACTATGTGAAGTTACAGCAGGCTTTGTTTGTCCATTAGGATCTTACCTCTTCTTGTAACAGAAATATTTCTGCTGAGTTATGTTAGGATGCAGGGTTACGAAGTTAGTAGAAGCAAAAATAGGAGGGTACTTTACATACAATATGCCTTAGGATAGTGCAAATCATGTTAGCTTGTGGAACCAAGATCCTGAGTCCGTGATCGATCAACAAATCATAGTCACGGACCTTTTTTTTTTTCCTGGAATATCCATCTAGCATGTACTTGGAATTGGATTGCTCAATTTTTAACTGTGCAGTTTTGTTATTGAAAGTAACAAGGAGATGTGATATTGTGAATGGCAGGCAGATAGAAGGAAGAAGGAGATTGATGATTGGCTTCCAATCACTTCCTCGAGAAATGCAAAATGGTGGTATTCAGCTTTCCACAATGTTACGGCCATGGTTGGAGCTGGTGTCCTCAGTCTTCCATATGCAATGGCAAATCTTGGATGGTACGTGTCTTCGTCAGCATCATCGTGAAATTGCCTGATTCATATTTGTCCTTAAATCTTTAATTTTTTCTAGAAAATGGAATTAGTCTTAATCTGTCTTTTTAATCTTTGATTCCAGGGGCCCTGGTACAGTAATTCTTGTGCTCTCATGGACCATCACTTTGTACACCCTATGGCAAATGGTTGAGATGCATGAGATGGTTCCTGGGAAACGATTTGACCGATACCATGAGCTTGGCCAGCATGCCTTTGGTGAAAAACTTGGTCTTTACATAGTAGTGCCCCAGCAGCTTATTTGTGAAGTAGGGGTTGACATAGTCTACATGGTTACTGGAGGAAAATCACTTCAGAAGATCCACAATTTAGTGTGCAAAGACTGTGCACCGATCAAATTAACCTACTTTATCATGATTTTCGCCTCGGTTCATTTCGTGCTTTCTCATCTTCCCAACTTCAACTCCATCTCTGGTGTTTCACTGGCTGCTGCAGTCATGTCTTTGAGGTATGTTGGCCGCAAGTCAATTCACCGCCCTCTTTGATTTGCAATACAGAATTCTAAATCCTCTGCTGGAAAATTGAAGAGGATAGGATGGAAATGAGAGGGACGAAATGCTTAAATGATTTCTGGAAATTAATCAATGAGGCAACCGTTTAACACAATCCATTATGAATTCGAAAAATAACGATCAGCTTTAGCCAGAGACTGCAGCCTCCTGTGTTATAAATGAAAAGCATTCCTACAGGGTACACCTAATGCAACAGAGAATTCTTAAAGAGTCATGGGAATTCATTTACTTCTTGTTTTGTACTTTCTAATTGATGATGACCAAACACAATCGTGTGTTTGGTGTAATGAATCTCTTGCAGTTACTCTACCATTGCATGGTCAGCTTCTGTCCACAAAGGTGTTCAGCCAGAAGTCGAATATGGCTACAAATCCTCGACAACTTCTGGAACGGTCTTCAATTTCTTTTCTGCCTTGGGCGATGTAGCTTTTGCCTATGCAGGGCACAACGTTGTGTTAGAGATTCAAGCAACAATTCCATCTAAACCAGGCAAGCCATCGAAAGGGCCAATGTGGAAAGGAGTGGTGGTTGCCTATATAGTTGTAGCATTGTGCTACTTCCCAGTTGCTCTGATAGGGTATTACATGTTCGGTAATAAAGTCGAAGATAACATACTCATATCGTTAGAAAAACCAACATGGCTCATCGTAGCAGCTAACATGTTCGTCGTTATCCACGTTATCGGAAGCTATCAGGTTTGATTCCATGCAGTTGATCATGTCTCATGAGCAGTTCAATCACCGTGATAGCAAAACTAACATGAATTTGTCATGATTTTTTTTTTTATTATTATTCTTTTGTTTCTGTTGTACAACAGATATATGCAATTCCAGTATTTGACATGCTAGAAACATTGCTGGTAAAGAAGTTGCATTTCAGTCCCTCCAGAAAGCTTCGATTCGTCACACGCAATATATATGTTGGTGAGTAAATTTCACCAGTATTGTCACTTCGGAAATGTCTGGTTTAATTCATATAAACTGAGACTTCGATTTTGATTTCAGCTTTTACAATGTTCGTTGGCATCTGCTTCCCTTTCTTTGGTGGACTTCTGGGATTCTTCGGAGGATTTGCTTTTGCCCCAACAACTTACTTTGTAAGCACCAGTTTCTTGTCCTGTGCAATAACAAATGAAATTTAGTTGCAGAAATTTCTTGTTTAGTTTACGGACTTTTCAAGGATGCTTCAGTTCCAATTCCTGAATCTCCTTCCTTTCATTTTCAGCTCCCTTGTATCATGTGGCTGGCCATCTGCAAACCAAAGAGGTTCAGCTTATCATGGATCACCAACTGGGTATGCTCAATGCTTAATTTTTCACACAACAACTTGGTATGTTTTTCATCTCCTCAAACCTGATCCTGCTTTCTCCATTTCAGATCTGCATTATACTTGGCTTCTTATTGATGATCTTGTCACCTATTGGAGGGTTGCGGACTATCATACTTAATGCCAAGGGCTACAAATTTTTCTCTTGATCAATCCTCACACAACTCAGTGTAAATTCTGAGAACTACATTAGACTGTATTAAAAATAAGATGTTTTTGACAATAAATCAGCCTCAGTTTGTGCAGAAGTCATTGCTGATCGGTAGGTATTGTCTTTTCCATTGTCCGGCAATGTTGTTTTCAAGCCTTGCCACAGTTTGTGTTTTATTTGAACTACAGTTGCCTTGCATTTTGCGTGTCAGCAGAACATAATCTTATTGTTTGTTTTTGATGAACAAGTGTCTGGATTTGAGTACTAACCTTGCCTCGGATTCTCTGTTTCCTATGAAACGCCATGGAAGGAATTCTGGAGTCACTTTAATATCATCAACATTTTTGCTTAGTTCTTGGAGGTCATGATTCCTCGCTGTCATTCTCATAACTCATCTCTCATGGTCTTGGAAGAGCTTACTCCTGCAATGTAGACATCTTAGTTCGATTTCCACTCCACAATTTCTCTGAACCATGCTTCAAGATTGTTGCGTGGTATAGAGAATTTTCTCACCAAAAGCTACTGTTGAAGAGTTAAATTATTGATGTCCTGTTTTACTCCAGGAATGACTGGTATGCTTACCCTGGTTACGCTGCAAAAATTAATCTTCAAACGCAAAAACAAAAGAGAGTATGAAAGCGTTTTTAATATGTTTTATAGCATCCATTCAATAAACTAAATCAAAAATTATATACACAAATAAATGTTAAAAAAAATTGAGAGATAAATACAGGGTAATCTCGTGCTGGGGGAGCAATTTATATCTTTTTAATTAAATAATTAAATGGCTATAAAGTTGTTTTTTAAAGAAAAGGTAATGATTAAAAAACCATTGAAATCATATAATTTTCTAGCATAATTCCTCCTCCTTTTCTAGCTATTTTTTTTCAGCAAAAAAAAAAATATATTTTCTTAGATGCAAGGAATTGAAAGCAATTAAAATAAATATAAAAAGAATGAACAATTTCAAATAAAAATTAAAAAAAAAATGTATCTCATTAATTAAAACTCATTTATCTTATTAATGTATTCTTTTTAAAAAATATATGAGAATATTTAAAAAAAAATAAAAACTCATCGGAATTATAGAAGCAAGTGTTGACAATATTTGCAAAAATATATTAAAAAAAATATAAGAATAATAAACAGCTCTCTCGTCACTACTTGGACCATATGTGTAATGTTTTGAAATTAATAAGATAGGATTTTACAACAAAGCCCTTGGAGGCTTAAAAGTTAGAATAAATGAATAAGGGGTATTATGGTAATTGAACAAAAATTGATAAATATAAATAGGAAGTAAAAAAAAAAAAAGTGATCTGAAATTAGAGAGCAGAACCGTGAGAGAGAAGAGAGAAAGAAGAAGAAGGGAAAATAAGGGAAAAAGGAAGAGATTTGGAGGAAATAAGTGAAAAATGTAAGATTTAGGTTGTTTAATGTGTATAATATGTTAATTAAACTTTAATTTCAGTTTTGATGAATGTTAGGGTTTTGAGAATTTGTGTTTTAGGTTTAATTGATGAATTAAATTGAAGGTTAGGGGTTGATTGTTGTGTTTAATTGATGAATTAGTTGATTATGGAAGATTGTGATGATTTTGAGTTATGGTTTTGTTTGAATTGTGAATTTATGTTAGAAATCAGGGGATAACAGTAGGTGATCTGTTGAAATTCTGGGTTTGAGGTTGAAGATGACGAAAATTCAATTTGGTCCCTCAATTTCCGAAAATTACAGTTTAGTCCCCGAACTTTGGAAAAATTACAAATTGGTCCTTGGAGCATATTCCGAGATTCTGAACAGAATAACATATGAATTATGGACATAATTACTGTATAGATAAGAGAATTTAACACTTTCAATTTAGTCCTCCAATTTGACAAAAAGTACGATTTGACCCTAAAAATTTAGTAAAATTCCAGAATGATCCCTGAAGCATAATGATACATCCTGGACAGAATTGAGGATTAATTAAGGTCAGAATTTCAGTATATTCATGGATTTATGACAAATTTCAGTTTGGTCCTCCATTTGACAAAAGTTACAATTTGGCCCTAAAAATATGGAAGAAAATCCAGATTAGTCCCTAGCTGTAATATTAGCTTTTGCAGATTAGTTTGATGAATAATTAAGGGTTATTTAGTGAATTATTACCAATTTTATTAGTTGTTTTTATTATGGATTAGATTTCGGGAAAACCGTTAGATTTTGGGTTTTTAAGAAAATTGGCTAGTTAGTTCAAAAATATATAGGGTTACGGAAGACACCCTTAGTTAAGTGTATTAAATAGGTTAAATGTTCTTTCGAGTCGTTTTTGAATGTCTCCTTTGTATTCAGATAATCCTGATATTCTACCAGCAGGACGTTAGTAGAATTTCCTTCGGTTTCAGCTTGTGTGTGCTGTTTGCTTTTGAGTCAGGTGAGTGGATAATTTTCCATATGCATGAGAAATATTATAAATATTTGATTTGTTAATATGAATTGGATCATGCTTCTTGATAATATATATGCTGATTATTATCCTTGATATGATAAAGCATGATCAATTATTGAATCTGATTTCTTGATATGAACCAATATGATTTGACTTCTGAATTGATAGCTCCTCATTTGATGGATGTCATGAGTTGAGCTTTGAGATATGAATATGTTTGTTTGATTATGATTATGAATCTATGGTATGTCAGTCAGAATACCCATGCTAACAGGGTAGTGTTAGTCTTTGTGCACATCGTATCTGAACCCTAGTTGGTCGGGGGAGTCACCAACCTGTGTGGACTGATCATCCCACAGTACGGAGCCTCATGCTCATTGCATTTTGATTTTCTGACGAGTTTTACCATATGATATTCTTGTTATGGCCTATTTGATAAACCTTCGTATAAGAACTAAAGCCATACTTGTATATATATTTCTCATTGTTATATTACCTCGTATGTGTATATTGAATGTTATCTACTCACTGAGTTGTTGAACTCACCCTCTTATTATTTATCCTTTTCAGGCTTATAGCTTGATAGCAGGTCACTTTTGTTGAATCTTCTGAACCTGTTTTTTGGTTGTAATTTGTATCTTCCTTTTTGTGTCAAGTTAGTGCTCCAAAACTATGAAATGATATTAACTCTTGTATTAAGACAATCGAATTATATTATGAAGTTGTTTGTTGTTAATTCTGCGTTAAACTCTGATTGAGTTGTTTAAAGGATTGTATGTAAGTTTGGGTTCGCATAGGCTTGGAACCTTGGAGGGGAACCTTGCCTATGTGCCGGTCATGGATCCGGGATTCGGGTCGTAACAATATGGAATAATTTTTTTTATTAATTGTACAATAATAAAAAGGATATCTACAAGAAAGACAACATATGAAATTAAAAAACAAATCGCTAAAAAAAGTAATATTTACTAAAATATAAAAAATGGTATAATAATATATTAAAAAAAAATCAAAATTGAATGATATTTAATAAAATAATTCAAAATATATTTTTAACTATTTACTCTAATGAATCTGAATTAAAATTATATATAAAAAAGGCTTTTATAAAAGCACACCAAGTGGCAGACCCATAATAAAGAAGGGCCAGCCGACTACGCATGGACCTATATGCCCAGATTCGTGTATATGACCCTTTTTTGTTTTTTCATTAACCTTTTAAAAAAAAAAAACAAACAAACAAGGCATCTTTGACTATAAAAATGCCAACCACCTTAGGTTGGGAAGTCACGAGTCACCCTCAAAAAACCCATCTTGCAATAAGAACATCATTTTCATGAGCCCCAATTTGCTTTCTCCAGTCAAATAAATCATCAAAAACACTTCAATAATATTCCTCTATAAAAAAAAACTTATTAATATCAAAATTAATTATTTTTTTAGATAATTTTCTCATTTCTGAAATTCAATTACCAAAACATGAACGGAAGGAAGTTTTTACCAAAACAAAAAATGCTAAAACAAAGGGACAAAAAAAACACATGTAAAAACACACTTTTTCATGCGAATCTGAGTTTACGCAAGCTGGTTTTTCCTTGTTTTCAGTCTGATTTTTTTTTTCTTTTACTCGCGTCTTTATACTACAAATTCAAAATACATTTTATTAAATTTGCCTCAAATCAAAACCTTTAAATCTCAATTTCATGCAAGGAGAAAAAACTCTCAACCCACAAAAGATTGTAATTGTGACGTAATGTTTCTGTATTGTCCTAAAGTCCTCTAGACATTCTGACCAACCGGCCAATCTAATCACAACAACACCGCCGAGTAATGGTAAGATTCATCCTGGAAAACAGCGAAGCTTTACCACCGCCTTGACTCTAAGGACGGCAACTATTTCAGCTATGAATTCTACAGAACAAGAGGCCGTAAAGATCACAAGGTGTTTGGGAGTGTGATAGTGATTGCTTTTCAAATAACTTTTCGTGCCGAAAAGCATGCCAATAATGTTTTTTTATTTTTAAAAAATCATTTTTGACATCAGCACATCAAAACGATCCAAAAAGTACAAACCGCACTCAATTTTAACAAAAATAAAAAATAAAAAATTTTTGAATTTTTTCAAAAAGCCGGTTTGACCGCAATGCCAAACAGGCACTAAAAGCCAAGTACACTTGCCTGCTTCCCCTTCGACACGGGCGATCTAATCTTTCCCACATTTGACCAATCCCATCAGCAATCAAGCACCTGTACAATTATTTTCCCTGACTAGATCACTAGTTCCTAGCCCAAATTCTGAAACTAGTACTCTAATTCAGTTCTGCTCTTCTTTTTCACTCGTCTAATTTACTACAAGACCTGTACAATTCTATGATTCATTGAGGTTTCTGCAGACAAAACTGTTCTTAGCTGCTCAACTTGTTTCAGCTGTTACCAAATTCCATACCAGCTTGGTCATATAAAAGTGGGCATATCCAACATCTATCAACCTAGCACCTGCCCACCCATTTTGAACATCTGAACATCAACATAAATGCCGTGAGAGGAAGGACAAAACGATGCAACTGCCATCCCAATTTCCCACCCTTTTAAAGACTGGGCCAGCCAACTTCTACCTAATTCATTAATCTGTACAGCTTTCTTGGTGGCCAGCTCCAGCACCATAGTACACTTCTTGACAGAAAGACTAACGTTAAATTTTTTTAATTGTAGTTTTTTAAAATAATTTTTTTATTTTTTAAAATCAATATATATCTAAATGATTCAAAATATAAAAAATAATTTAAAATAAAAAATAATTAATTAATGTTTTTCAAAAAAACCAAGGCCATACCTGTCACGTTGTAATAAGAAGGTGGTTGGAGGTGATTTCACCCTTTTTTTATTAAAATTTATTTTTTTTAACTTCGAATTAAATTTTACTATTATTTTGATATTTTTCTGAGATATAAACACTTCAAAAAACAATTAATATCACACTTTTGAACACATTCAAACACCGTCTATGTATATCAGAGTTGCATTCGCAAGAAAAGTTCTCAGATAATAACTAGTAAACAAATCAACTTAACCACCTAGAGCCCTGCGGATAATTGCTACATAAATCATAGATTGCTTGCATTGAAAATGTAAAATGAAGGGAAATTTCTTGAGCCAAAATGAAGAAATGAAGACATAAATTTGAGTTTATTAATTTATGTCGATTTCTTGTCCAATTTAGCACTCCTTTCTCTGTACAATTGAACCCACAAATTGGTAACCCACAAAATACTAACACTAATAGCAATTACAACAACAAACAACCAAGAAACCCAAATCCATTTGGGAATTATACCACCATCAACCCCACTAATAAAAAACGCACCCATTTGATACACAAAATACGGCCCCAAAATCCCTCTAACGACGGAATAAAAGGCATAAAATGGCAGAGACAAAAAATCATACACTTTGGCAGCAAACTCCACATCGATTCTCCTCGCATTGGCAAGTGTCCACGCGTTCTGACACGCGCTAGTCACCTCTGCAAGAATCAACAGCATCAGAACCGCGTAGGCGCCGCGAGTGACAAGGTAGCGGCAAGTGACGAAGACAAAAAGAGTTGCCAAGTGATGCCCGATGAAAAGGATGTCACTTGGTGAGAAAATAAGGTAGTGAATAAGATCCATTAAGAAGTAGGAAATGCTATAGTCAAGGACCGAGGCTTCTGTTTTTGTGTTTAAGGAAGAGAAACCTCGGTTTGGGTCGCTGAATAGTGCGTACGTCGCTAAAAACACCGCCGGTGTACCGTGAAATATAGAGATTAAGCAACTGGCTGCTTCGGGTCGGATCTTGGGACTCCAGTTACGGAAAACAAGAAAATGGGCTGCGAGGTAAATGGTGAGGAAGAAGGAGAAGAGGATAGGGAGGTCTGGGAGTGATTTGATTAGGGTTTCCATTATTTTTTGAACCTCTTTTTTGATGAATTTAGAGAGCGATTTAACACACAAAAAATAGAGAGAGATTTTATAGAGAGGGAGGAGATTGATTTGGTGATGGTGATGGTGGTGTTAGGGGAAGGGGGCCGTTTGGTGAGAGGCTCTCTCTCACTTCTTTTGCCTTTTTCGTCCGTGCTTCTCGAGGAATTGAGAGCTTCAAGGTTTCCAAGGGATTTGTGAAAAAGGAATTCAAAAAGCGAGGTCGTTTTATAGTGTTCGCTACTATTTCAGGGATGTCTAGAAATTTAACCAATATTACGCTAACGATGGAATTAATTTTTTTAATATAAAACAATATGTGTTCCTAATATTTTTTTAAAAACATTAATTTAAACAATACAAGAATTAAATTTATAATTGATATTTTAAAAAAAATTACATAACTAGTAAAAATATAATTTAACTTAAAATAAATTTTTAAAATAAATATTTAGACATAAATATATTAAGACGATTCAGATCAACATGAAATAAATTGTCAATATATAAGACAGGTAATGAGAATATATTAATTTTTTAAAAAATAAATTATAAAATTTAAAATTGAAAGATGAAATTAAAAAATATTAATAAAAAAAAACAAATCTGAATCAGCTCTAGTTAACTTGTCAAACCCGCAACTCGGATAATAAAACTAAGATAACCCAATAAAAAACAAATTAAAATAATTTATGAAGTATAATTTCAATCAGTGTTAAAAGATGAAATATAAAAAAAAACACAACTCGAATCAATTCAAATTAACTAGTCAAACTTGTAACTCAAGTCATGAGATAAAAATAACTTATAAAAAATAAATTGAAATAAATTATGAATTTTAATTTTTAATTAATTCAATATTAAAATATAGAAAAAAAAAAATCAAATCTACTTGTTGAAGACAGTTTATATAACAAGATTAGAAAAATCTTATAAAAAAATATAAAAATTAATTCCTGATAAATCTAATATTAAAAAATATAAATAAAATAAAAAATATATATATTCATGTGGAGAGAGAATAAAATCTCCTCTGGTAATAAATATGGGTTATTTAAAATCGAATGAGAACGAAGAATAATAAATAAGAGTTGTCGCATGTTTTTAGTATTATGTTGCAAATGCTTTTACTTTTCGTTTAAGAGTTTAAAAAGGTATCGAATATATTTTTTAATATAAAAACATCAAAATCATAAAAGAAAAAAACTAAAAAAAACTAAATAAAATTAAAATATATATATATTCATGTAAAGAGAGAATAAAATCTCCTCTGGTAATAAATATGGGTTATTTAAAATCGAATGAGAACGGAGAATTATAAATAAGAGTTTTCGCATGCTTTTAGTATTATGTTGCAAATGCTTTTACTTTTAGTTTAAGAGTTTTAAAATGTATCTAATATATTTTTTAATATAAAAATATCAAAATCATAAAAGAAAACATGAATTTAATATTATTTTTTAATCTAAAATCAAAATCCACTATTCTCCGAAACAGTACAAATCTCTGATAATCTATATATGATTTGAAGAATCGCAAATAATTTTAATTTCAAGAATCTCTTTGATTATTTTGAGCACAAATCCTTTCTTTTTTTCTTTTTCCAGAGAGAGTTGGAGATATTTTTATTTTATTTTTTTCTCATTCGCAATTTTTTAAAAAAGACAGCCGAACTCGCAGCAAATATGTTACAAGTGATCGTTCAGCAGAGGACACTAGAATAAAACAACATACTAACAGCCCTCCAAGACTTGAAGAAACCAGATTCCAAAAATGCTCAACATAACCTTCTACATAACCAGGCCAAGAATCCAGTGGAACCAGAAACTCCATACTGTTGCTCCAAATGGTCAGTAGACATTCTGGCCACTTTAGGACATGGAAGAAGCAAGCTTACAAGCATCACCATATAATTGCAATCCCCCTCCCTGTCCACAGACATTACACTGAACTCTCACATTATCACATTGAAGGCATCAGAATCCCAGCGCATTATCCTCAGCCTCTATTAGACTTTGATCAAAAACCTTAAGGACATAAGTTTTTGGTTCGCATAACCTATAATCCACTCCACCTCTATCAATTGCACACCAACCCAAAAGCCATAGAACTGATAGTAAAGATCAATTACACCACCATTAGCATCAAAACACAATCTACCAAATGCGATCCCATCACCTTCAACCACAAAATCCCAACAACAATACTACTTAGAGAAAACAGACTTCCCACCAAATTCCAAGGTCACCCAAGGAAAGTATCTTATAGCCTGTAGTCATTAGATACCATATTGGGTTCACGTAGGTCCTAACTCAGCTCTCTCTTAGATAAAACCGAGTCTCAACACAACTCTCTGCTGCTTGGCAACAAAGGCCTTTATGCTCTTGGGTAGACGCAGTGCACCAGATCAATCTTTCCATATGGCCTACACACAAGCTCGTGTCAGGGTAAAATCCCATGTCGTGCATGAGTACAATATTTATACATCCAGGCTGTCCATGGTCCTGTTCGCTATATCCAAGAGCACATCTTTTAAAGGAAAGGACCCTAATGGCCTGACAGCCATTCAGAATTGCTTAGGCGGTGATTTTTCCCCGATAAGAGGTCAAAACATTGCTTCTTGATTCAACATGACAAACAAAGCATCACAGTTCAGTCAATCTCTCCCTCTTCTACTTCATTTAAAGGATTTAAAACATTTAATGGTTCACCCTCTTCCTCCTCTTCATCATCTTTCCTGAACAAACCAAGTTGTTCTAAGGGGTTACAGGCCCCAAACTTGAACCCACCCAAGCCATCTTGTGAGCGATCTGGGCTCGTCTCATCTACAGAGCTTGGTACATGCTCAGCAGGGACAACCCTGAGCATTTCCAGGTCTTCAAGAAACTGAGAGTTCTCATTAATTTCAACAGTCTTTTCCATCTGCACAAAAAACATACTCCAATAAAATACAGAGCACAGAATGATGAAGAAACTATAGTTCTGCAGCATGAACTTCATGCTTTTACCTTCAGCAACGCCTGTCGCGCTGCCTCTCTTTCAAGCTCCCTCTTCCGTCTAGCCTCAGTTGCAGCTGCTGCCTCAGCTTGCCTTTGAGCATCTTCAGCAGCTTTTGCTTCAGCAAGCAACCTTGCTTTTTCTGGTCAGACAAGAATACATCATCAGCTTGGAGATGCTAATAAATTAAAATACACATTGATATAGTGTACACCACATGTTCACCCAAACATGCAACCAAGAGAATTCACACAGAACCACAGACATGATGTGAAAAGTTCAAAGGCAATTCAGAACAGAACCTTTCTTTTTATGCAGTTCAAGTTCCTCCCTCTCCCGCTGCAGTTTCTGAGGATCCCCCTTGTCACCCTGATTCCAGCAAGATAAAATCAAATGAGATAAAATTTAAAAAATATTATTACACTGCACATGAACAAAAAGGTCAACTTTGAAGGTAGGAAAAATTTGTGCCAGACCTGTGAAAGTGTCTTCTCTTTAGCTTTTAATATGGTATCGGCAAAACGGTTCTTGATCAAAGCATGCCTAATACGCTTCTCAAGAGAGACCTGGCTATCACTTGGAGCACTTTCCCCTAAGAATTTAGATGTTTATGAATTGATTAGTGATAAGATCCCCAAAACGTAAAACAAAATGAAAAGTCCTTCTATCCTCTTAAACTTACCATCTTGCTGGCAATCAGACTCAACGGAACTCAGCTTTTCCTGGGAAGTCTGTTCGAGCTGATCCAAACCACTGACAGATTCTGTACAGGACCCCGATTAGAAAACTTTAGGGATAAACACAGGTAAGAAAATTTGCAGCACTAGACCAGGAAAAACAACGTAAAAATTTGAGGGCATGCAGATGCCTTCAATGAGCTCAGAAAGATATTATAGACATGTAGCTCAACCTTGTTATTTTTCTCTCGATGAAAAAATTAGAATATCAGATGCACAGTTCAGTACAATTGCAGCTTTTTAACATTTTAAAACACAATTCACGTATACCTAAGCTCAAATAGAATTTGCATCAGCTTCCAATTTCAGAACAATCCGAATAGAAACTATACCTAATAATGGAGTTCAATTTCGTTTCCCCTAAAAGAGCTTGCATCAGAACAAGAATGAAGGCTAAGCATGTGATAAATTATCTCTCACCTAAGGACTATCAAACAATAATAATGATGTGGCAGCCTAAAGCAGGGATATGCATGATATATTCCAGGGCTCAGCTTTTCTCTTTAAGGCTTGTCAACAAGAACTATTAAACATTGAAGTGTTAATTCTATCCTCATTTTGGAACATGCAAGAAAGCAGGATTTAGTAACAAATACTCACGATTCCTCTCGAGCTGAGCACCAGCATTTGTTTTGTTGCCTAATCGAGCTCCACAAACCAAGGTTTCAGAAACCTAAAGTTAAAAGGGAAATTAAATAACATTTTCCAAACAGCAAATAAAACAAGACAGACTGCTCTATCCAATCATGAATGTTTAACAAAGATAGAATTAAGAATATTCAAAATCATTCAAACAAGCAATTCACCCTTGATGCATTTGTTGGACTTGAAACTTTTGCAATATCTGATTCACTTTGAGAAGAGCTGCCAGAGTCTGAATCTGAAAAGAATTGGAGAACAAATTACAAAGCTCTTTTACATGACTAAATAGACAAGTATGACCTGAATTCTTTTGTAAGACAAATTATGTTCCCCTTTAATTTAAACAAAAATTCTCTTCGGAAGTTGAAATGATTCATTACATGAGTAGACTTTTGTGAGCAAGAAAACATTAATTTTCTTGCAATAATGTTGCATTGAGTTTCTGATATGACATCACTGCTTGTCAGTGTATTAAGGAAAACCGTCTCCTAACCGAAATTTTCCAATACCACAGTGGACCATCAGAATCACATTTTTTCAATCAATACCATATGTGAATTCCTGTCCTTAAATCACTCATACACTTGTAAATGATGATGGATAATGGATGATGGGAAACTCCCAGGGGGGTAAATCCAGGTACCCAGACCTTGAAAGATGATTCTAACAACAAAGCTAGGAACTAATTCAAGTACATGATCTGACAGGAAAAAAAAGATATAGAGCCATAAATCTCACCGAAGCATGTCTATGAAATAAAGAAGTTAGAAAATTGCAATTTCCATAACCCTTATTCCAAGTTAGTTTCATTGTTTCCATCTCTCTTCACTTAAAAGTTTCAACTTCACAGGTTTGCTCCCCAGTATCCAACAACATCAGTAAGAATATAAATCTATTAGGAAACATTTAGTGAGCAAGAAATTAGAACTCTAAATGAGTACTCATTAACATGTTCTCTTCCAAATACACATCAATCGTGCATATTCTTTCACCTTTGTGGGGATTCTTGGACAAGATTTTGGATATAAAACAAAAAATTTGAAGCACAAACAAAAAAAGGCATAGAAGGGCAAACTTTTTTTACCACTAGAGCTATCTGAGCTGATTTTGCTGCTCTTATGGCCTGTATCCTTTTCCTTTTCTACCTCCACAGGTTGATAGCTTGAGACAGGAGGCCCATTGCCACCAATGCCAATTTCCTCATCACCCAGGTCATTCCCTAAACACACACAGCCCACCAGAATCAAGTGAACAAAAGGTTCCAATGTGCAAGCCTTGACAGCCAGATCATCATCAACTGTGACAAAGTGTAATAGAAAATAACCTTTTTTCTGTTGCATGGATGAATTGCTTGGCCCAGATTCATTCAATAGCTGTGACAAAAATAGACAACTGCTGTCATACACAAAAAAGGCAGGAGAGTTCTGGTTAACCAGTAAGCCAAGAGTAAGATACCTCTATCTCACAAGGTTCCCCTCTGGTCTGATTCTTTCGTTTCTCTTGCAAATAGTCATCTAGGAGCTTCCGCAATGTGAACAAGGTGTCATCACTGAGTTCATCAATATCTATCTCAATTTCCTCCTCTCCACCATTCCTCCCACTTGAACAATGTTCCCTCAAGAAATCAATAATATTTACAGGCATTTCTCCCAACAAAGACTCCAATTCTCTCCCTAAATTGAGCCTCTCTTCATCTGTCATTCCCCGCTTTCCAGGCTCTGGCATAATGTCATGCTGGAAAGAGGTTACTTTTCTCTTTTTTGCAGGAGATGTTTCAGCAGTTTCAAAGTCTTCGTGAGGACCTGAATTTTCCTGCAAAACTTCACCACCAGCCCTTGGTAATTTCTTCTCAATAGCATTCCATCTCCTTTCAAAAAATGTATTAAGAGTATCAGCCATAATGTAGGCATCAGACCCTTGTGGATTGTACACCATAGCATTTTTGAAAGTAAGCCTCACATCAGCCATAAACTCCAAAGGGCTTGAGTAAGCACCAGAAGATATCTTACTCTTTATGGTTCCCAAATCCATTGGATTCTTAATAATAGTGTAATAATCCGGGATGTTCAACTTCACAATATCAACTGGGCTGTTGAAGACCCAACCGTATTGATGAGACATCAACAGTTTCAACAGCGTCTCACACTGTTTCATCAATATTATATTTGGAGTGATTGGTGTTGTCTGTCTTGAAACTTGTTTTGCAGACTTAAACCTTCCTGAATTACCCCTATTCCATACACGTGCCTGTCCTGTCAGATTCACTTTCTTCCCAGGCCCAGAAGTCATAACCGAAGACTTCCTAGAAGTTTCTATCCGAGGCCTATTTGTTCCATTGCTACAACTAAGAATGTCACTGGAAGATGACAGTGTAACAGCATTTGTTCTCTGTAAATCAACTCTCTTTTGGAGATTCCTTACTTGTTCAAGTTCCCATCTCAACCTTTGTTCTAAATCCTTCCTTTCATATGGTGATAGGTGCGATGGAGAAAATATCTGCACAGGGACACCAAAAGTGTCCTCTTTGTTGGAATTTAACTTGCTAAGTTTCCGCCCAGGAGCACTAGAACCCTCAGAAACTGTAATCTCCGTGTCAATCCTTCCTGAACTAGCAGAACCCTCAATTTCACCTGCTGTGTGAAATCTATTTCTATGATACCTTCCACTGAATTTACCTTTCTTTGCCATCATCTTAGCCAATAACTAAAATCCAGTACTTCTTTTGTTCGCGGGTTGGTTTAATTACCCAACTCTGCATAAATAAATCATGGGCAAAAAATTATCCCCCGAGACTTTTAAATACTGTCATTATCTACTTGTACTTCTCGACAATTACACAATTTAACTGCAAAACAATTTTCTAAATTGCATTACTTTATTGGGTTGAAATATTCATGTCTTGAAAAACAATGAATCAAGAAAAAGATTTTTGCTTCCCTTTCGATTTCCCCATTACTCCCAGCAACAAAAATATGGGTAAAATTAACCATGAATAACATTTAAACTTACTTAAAATTAAACCGCAAAATTAGAGCTGCTTAGAGTTCAAGTCAGTAAGGATTTCAGTAAATTTCAAATTTATCCGTTCAAAATTACAAAAACAAATATAGGAATTAAAAAAAAAACCTTAAATCCTAATTGCAAGACCAATCATATAAAATTAGAGAAACAAAACCCTAATAACACTAAAAAGACATTTACCAGTTGCTATCTCTTCGCTGCTCAATGAATGCGAAACGATTCACCGACACAAACTCCAATAGAAGCCGACGATATATACTAATTAACGAAAGATTTACAGAAACTAATCATAAAAACAGAACCCTATATTAACGAAACCCCAAATCTAGCCAAATCGAAGCAACTAGAAGAGTGACTTTGACTAACTGAAATCAACGGTTGAATCTAGATCACGAGTCGAAGAGACAACGCTCTGAAAAAAACCTAGAGAGAGAGAACATCTTTTTTTTTCAATTTTTTATTTTAGAGATAAAAGAAGAGTTTGGAAGAGTGTGCTTGTTAGTTGTTACTGCCTACTTATAAATAGGGTCATTTGGACATATAGCGGCCGTTGGATTTTCTGTTTTTATAATTGGACGGTTTTAATGTGCTTATATCTCACCCGTGGGATCTAAAACCAGCGGTTGGGATGGAATATTAATTATTATCTAGTTTAGGCTGTCTTTTCTCTGGGCAAAACTAGCAAATTAATAATGAGTGGCGGTGATAGTGTCCCGTGCGAAGTACATTAAGGATTCAGGAGTTAAATGTGATTGGATAGTAGTGTATGACGTGGCCTATGTAGAAGTGATTTATTGGATGGAAAGAGCTGCGGCGTATAAGGGGCATTCTTGTATATTAACTACTCTTTGGAAGCTACTAGATATTATTAGATAACCTTAAACTTCATCGATGACCTGCGCTTCATCGCAGCCGGTTGCCGGTTAACATATTTTAAGCACACAAAACGGATATTTAGATAATGATAACTTTTTTAAATAAATAAATAAAAATCTGATATTTGAGTTATTAATTCGATTAGAAGTAATAAAATTAAGTAATTTAATAATTTAATTTAAACTATAGGAATAATAGTAGATGAATCATAAAAAAAAAAAAAAATTGGCAACAATTAACTAAAATAAATAAGCCACTAATATTATACCCAGAAAGAGATAAAAAAAATTGTTGGAAAGCTACCGTACTCCATTATGGACATTGTTTATCATAAAAAAAAAAAACTTACTGAGACAATTCAAACCCGGCAACAAAAGCATGGACAATGACAATAGCAGAATTTGCATGGGTCAACAAAGCAATGTCCTGAAAAAACAAATTGAATAAAACAAAATGAAGTGAGCATTTGTTGTATTCAATAAATAAATTATATTTAATTCAATAATAGAATTTATTTAAAAAAAAAAAATTTAATAAAGAACAATAAATAAATAAAAAGATATGAGGTGTCCAATTAAATAAATAAAAAGAAAATGATAAAACCAAAGTCATAGAAAGCATAAAAAAAATAGAGCGTAATTTTCAATTAAATAAATATTGAAGGATGGAATTAAAAAAAAACATTAGATTAAATGATAAAAAGAAACAATAATAATAATAATAATAAAGCAATCATAAGCAAACCTTATGAAGCTAGAATAATTTTCAAAGCTCGTAACCCGTGAAATCTTAGACATAGATGACATGATCAAAAGATTGATGGCTTATCCCAAGTGCAGGAGTGTCGAAGTAATAAATAACCCGACAAGACCGGGGTCGAAGCACAGGGAGGTGAGCTATATAAAATTATAAATAACAAATGAAAAGGAATTGAAGAGAATTTTTGAGATGTTATATTGATTGAAGTATTAATCAAAGATAAAAGTAATTGTCAAGGTTAGAGGATGCACTAATAAAATTAGTAATAAGTATAGTATAAACTCTTTTTATTAATCAATTGGAAACCACACAAAAAGGAGGTTCCAGTCGGATGATTTATCCTTAATAGTTTATTATAAATTTTTAACATGATCATGTTAATTATCTTATTTTAGTAACACCATACTTTTAAATATTGTCAGGAATTTATGATGTTAACTTATGTTAACAACAAATCAAGTTCCTTTCATAGCACAGGTGTAGGTTATACCATACAGTTGGCTATGAAAGTGTCAAGCATTTGTTGTACCAAGTGTTATATAGCACAAATCTAGATTAATCATTTAACAAGCAAGGTATTAAGAATTAGTAAGATAAAAAGATAAGACATGTTAATAACAAACTTTCTTAAATATAAACATTGAAGTCCATGTTGAATTTATATTATATCTATTCTAACACCATTAGTGAAACCTTTTCACCTTGACATAATAAACGTAGCTAAACATTGTGAAGAAAAAAAAACATATATAAACTAGATAAGAACATAGTTATGATGAAAAGTATAAACAAGAGATTAATAAAAGTAAAACTTAAACATTACAAAAATACAAAGAAAAAAAGCAAGAACATGATCTTAATTTGAAAACCAAAATGCCTAAATGCATGGTAAATGCCTTCTTTTATAGGCCAAAATTCGAAACTATTGATTTGAAGAATAATTGTTTAGTGGGTAGCCACTTATTGAGTTGGTGACAATCCTTATCTTCTTGTCTGAACAAAACATGATTGAAAACATCAAAATTTGAACACGTAGTCTTCATGAAAGTTCTAGGAAATTATCTCAACTTTCCAACAATATAAGAATCGGTGCATTTGGAATTCTAGAACTTGAGATATGGGCTGAACAGTGAACAATGTTTAGGCTGTAGGACATATTCAGACTTCTCCGTTGTTGCTACAATTTGAACTTGAAAACGGCCTTTTTGAATCTTAGACTCTTCATGAAAGTTTTAGGCCTATGCCTTATCTTTTTATCCATATAAACTAGACCTAAATTCAAGTTCTACAACTCCAGTTATAATCCAATAATCGAATAGTGTTCCAGTTTGGACTGAACCAGCATCTCTTTTCTAAGTTTAGCCCTCTCTTTATCTTCTCAATTTCAGTAGTTAAACTCATCAATCAATCCTTTGATTTTATTTGATAGGCCTGCATTTAAGATGAATATTTACCATAAATTAAAGTTATCTTATATTATTAGACATGTTATTATAAAACATGCTCTAGTTAAGGAGTTATTAATACTCTAAGTGCAAAATGATGATATAAAACCTTGATAAAAATACACTTTTAAGTATTAATCAATGGGCTTAACCAAGAAGTTTAAATTCAAACCAATTAAACTTCAAAGAATGAAATTGGGTAAAAAATACCAATTTTAAAATTTTTAAAAGCAAAAAAAAAAAACCCAACAACCAAAATAATGAGATGAAATCTAAAAGGAAGAAAATTTAGAAGGGTGGAAAAAAATGCAACTCTAAATATTATCTTAGATTACAAAAATAGAAACAAAAAAATAGACACCAAATTTGACAAAGAAAAACATTGAATGAGGATGAAATCAAAAGAAAAATCTAATTCAATGAATTATTTCAAAAAAATCCATAACAAAAAAATTATGGACTAAGTCAAAAGGAAAGAGAAGTTTAGGGGTTGACTTGAAAAATCGAGGGTAGGACGCAAACACCAAGGAAATGAAAGGAAAGAAAAAGAAAACAAAATAGTTGTTAGCGCCAAACCAAAATTATTCTAGGTGAACGCATCACATATCCATATATGAGATGTTGAGATGAAGTTGACGCCACCCTGGAATGATTTTTTTAGCCATTGGAATCAGTCGTACATGCCGTCCGAAGATGGCACAGTAGTTGGAAATTTCAACAACTTTTCTTTATCTATTTTCATATTTAAAAAACTAAATTGCCCCTCACCATCCCTAACAACATCTAAAAGACTAGTTGTGCAATGACTAAAATACCCTTTGACCCTAGGCTTAAGAAAAAAAAGCTCCATTAACAAATAAGTCTTTTAATTATGCTTATAAAAATGAAAAGACAAAATAAGCCTTCATTGTCAATTAAAATTCTTAATTCAAAGGGTAATATGATAATTTTAATATGAACAACAAAAAAAAATGATAAAAATACCTCTTTATAGCAAAACAAATATATTCTTTATTTAAGCGAATCGATGTAATTTTATTATACAAAAAAAAGTAAAATTTTTACAAATAATATAGATAGTACAAATAATAATGGGTCATAAAATATAATAAAAGGATATCACAAGTAGGGTGCGAGATGAAATTTTTGAAACCAAACCCAACTCAACCTAAGCCATATAAATACAAGTAATCCTAACCCTTTGGTATAAATACTATTTTCCCTTCTCTTTTCATTTTTCCTTTCTCTCGCCACCCACCTTCCATCCTCTTTTAATCTCTTTCCTTTCAATTCTCTCATTCAAACTTAAAATTTATTTCCAAACATTATTTATTTGTTTAGTAAAAGTGTAGCTAGCTGATTCTGTTGTCTAATCTTCCTTCCTTTCGCTCCTCTTTAGAAGAGTGCTACTTGCATGATGCACAAATGATGAAAAAGAATATAATTAATAGACTTCAATTGGTATGATTTTTTTTTCTTTTTCTTTTTTAAAGTTGGATTTATTAGGATTTTGGGTGCTTGATTTTGTTGAGTTTCTTTTAATTACGTTTGGTTTTACTCAAAAACATATACAAACCAACAGATCTTAAGAAAAAGTTGCATTCAATAACTTGAATTAATTAAGTTTTCTAGTATCTAACAAAGAAAAAAAGAGAGTAGATTCCCCCATTAATTTTCTGCTTGATTTTCATCCCAAATTTGTCAGTTCATTGACTACCCAATCATTGACATATATAATTCCAATAGCTTTTGATATAGTTTATTGATTTGTAGCCACTCCACTTTAGCAATAACTTTCACAAAACAAAAATACTTTATTTTTCTAATCAAATGATGTTAATGGTTGTTGTTCCTTAATATATTCCATGAAATTACTATAGCTCCACTTTCTCCTCTCATTTGTTTTTGTTAGTTTTAGATCCTATTACTTTGGTTTGCCATGCTGGTGATATTGCCATGGAAGTATAAGGAAATATAGCCTTCCACGTGAGATGCTCTTGTGTTTTTGTTCTTCTTTACTTCACTAGATTATATCTCTACCCTTGGTGTCATTTATTATTATCAAGTTCAAGCAACTAGCATAATTAACTAGAGTTATACAAACATGTATCAAAACCCACCCATATAATCTATAACAAACATTTAATTTAAATGTTTTTAATTAAATTTTGGTGGTGTTGTTCTTTAATTTCCCATCCATTTGCAACTACCTTGGTGTGTTTCCTGATTATTTCATCTTTATTTTTTAGGATTGTCAAAGAATAGTGGAATTCATATGCTTAAGATACCCGTAATATCTACAAATATTTTAAACCCAACCCGATATATCCAACTCGTTTAGATCTAAAAAAAATTAAATGGGTTGGGTCTACAATTTATAAAATATCAGAAGTTGTGTTGATTGGATACAATTATGGGCGCCAACCCGATCCATGAACATCCCTACATATTTTTGTATCCCTTCAATACCTTTCTTGAAATCAACAAACCAAAATTATTTCATTTCATCTCTTGACCATTACACCATCATAAAAAATACCTCTCAAACCTTTCAATCAATCAATCCCTAACTCTAAACACTTTGTAAAAAAACAAAAAATTTAAAAAATGGAACTCACTTGTTTACACTTCACTTAACAAATGTATTTCTCTTTCTCTTACACTTCTCTTTAGGGTCCTAATTTCACTCTCCAATCTCCCTAAATGCGCCATTTCATTTCGTCGACAACAAAGCAATTCATGCTTTGCAACGTTAGTAGACAAAAAGCGATTTTATATTGTTACCTTTTCACGTTCTTCTGATATCCATGTCCATATTGCAACAATATCCATATGAGATTTTTAAATAAGCTTTTGTACCAATTCAATCATGTGTGGTGCATTTCTAGGTACATAGCTATGTTTTTTTTTTTTTTTGAGTTCCCAAAGACATAGGTTAGCTCATAGATAACATATAAGTGTTTTGTTCCAAGTACTATCATGTTAGAGGATTTATTTTAGCTTGAATTGGTTGATAATACATGAGAAAGTGTACGACAATTGTGAAGACTCATTTTAATGTTTTGTTTTTAAAACATCCTACTCCTATAACATGTGATTATGTAGAATAGATAATATGATGCAAGTGGTGCATGAACTTGTTCTTTTTGTTAGTTGTTATTCTATTCACTTATCCTTCAACATTTTATTCTATATAGTAAATAATATTTTCCCTTTTCATAAGTAATAATTCTATCTCATTACATGTTAGTCTTGCTATTAGCATGAAGTCACCTTTGATTCCTTTCGAGTTCACCATTGTTGCTTCCTAAATGGTGTAAACATGAGCTTTTATGTTCATTCTTCTCTATTGTTATTAACTTGCTCATTCTCAAGTCATTTTAGAAAATCAAAACTCACTTTCAAGGTATGCCTTTTGATATTTATTTCTTTTAATTTCATTTCAATTTTTCTCAATCTCTCACCGTAATTAGGTTTTTATTCATTTTGCTTCAATTTATTACTTGTATTTTTTGGATTTGCTTTGCTTCCTTTTCATTTGCAGGCTAGGTTCAAATCCACTCCTAAAGCTCTTGATATTTAAACCACGGGCAACTAAACTAAAATCAAGTGCTTCTAGATCTAAAATGATGGAAAGCTATTTTAGGTGTTGAAGGAGGAATATAACGTGATTTGAGATTGATTGCCTTTATTTAGTTAGTGATTTGGGTTTAAACCCTTTATTTTTTTTATTGACTGCATAGGCTATTAAGTTCGAAGGGACATGATACACGCCTCCTCTTTTACCGAGGCTTTGTATGTATATATTTTCTCACCTATTTTTCCTTATTTTTTTCATGTCCTTTTTTAAGTTATAAGAGAAACTATGATTGTTTGGGATTCGAAACTTTTCCTTTATTGTTAATATGTTTTTATCTAACCCATTTTTACATACATTGCGTTATAGAAATTTAAAGGCTTTAATAGGAAGGAGGTTATTGAGTTTTGGCCTTGACCATCCCAACAAGTGTTGTGTTAGCTCAATAAGAATGGACTCGAGTAGTAATTGCAACCTGAGAGCTAGCAATAGTGAGTCAAGAGGTGCCTTGATAGTTCTAGAAGGCTTGGATCGTAGTAAAAAGACTTCACAATCTAGTAGATTAATGTCTTACTTGGAGGGACTTGGTCATTCGATTGAATTATAAAGATTTCTTGATAGGAGTACTAGTATTAGACAAATGATATCTGCATATCTTTCAAACAAGTCACACTTGGATGATTGCACAATCCATTTCCTTTTCAGTGCAAATAGATGGGAAAAACAATATGTTTTATTATCACGGATTGCTTATATATATATATATATATATATGAGAATTTAAGGTGATCTCTAGCTTTTGGAGCTTTGTTTTTTTTTTTTTAGGTGGGGTGGGATGGGGTTAATCAGTTAGTATTATACTTTCTTTGTTTCTCCCAGCTAGCTGGGACATTTTTAATGTACATCTATAAAAAAAAAAATGCAATTCTATACCCATCTTGGTTTCAATTAAAGGTTATCAACTATATAAACCTCTTTTTGCTTGACAAAAATCAATAAGAAAATGCATATTCAAATGTGCTTCATAATCCCCCTTCTAATTAAGGAGTTAAATTCTAAGATATATAATTATTGAATGGGTTGTTCTCCTCAACTGGAATAAGGAAATAATCGAAAGAGGAAAAAACCAAAGATTTCACTTAATAATTTTGTCTCTTTACATGTCAGTCTGGCTATTAGCATTGTTGTAACCCATTTTTGGGTCCCCACATAAAAACTAAAAAATACAAAAAAAATAAAAAAAATACATTATAAAAAAATATATAACAGTGAAAAAATGCCAGAGCGCTCTAAAAATGCTCAAAAATTGATTGAGGATGTTCAAAAATATAAAAATTAATTTTTGACAGTATATCATTGACTGATGAAAGCCCCGATGATAAAGAAAATTCAATTTGAGGAAGAAAAATGCAAAATCAGAAGTTTATGGACTCAATTAAATTTTATTAAAGGTTTAATTGCATTTATGAAGATTTTAATTGCAAGAAAAATTGATTTTGGAGTTAACTTGGGCTTTAATTAGGAGAAATTAATTTTCTGGGTCAAATTATAAATTTTGGAAGTTAATTTGGTCAAATCAGGGGCTTAATTGCATAAATATTGAAGTTTAATGGCCAATTAGGGACTTAATTGAAGAAATCCGAGACCAGGGACCAAAATGCAAAACGCGCGCAAATGTAGGGCCGAAATTTGAATCTGATGCTTTTGGCGCCTTTTCCTTTTAAATGAAACGGCGCGTTTTGACCAAAACGGCGCCGTTTCATTCACTGTTGCTAAAAAAAAATAAAAAAAAAAAATAAAAAAAAAAAAACAGAAGCCCAAAACGGTGCCGTTTTGACGGCACTGTAGCTCTTCTTCTTCCCCTGGACGCGCGAGGCAGGGGAAGAAGAAGATTTTTTCTTCCCCTTTTCACCTAATTTTTCACCCGGATTTGGCGCAATAAGACGCCCGCAATCACCCACTTGCCTCCTCCTTTTTATCCATGGATCGATAGTGGACGGGGCGGCGACAACCACCATGACAGCCCTCCCCTGTTTTTTTCTATAAATACAGGGGAGGGCTGCTAAAAAAAAAAAAAAGAAAAAGGGAGGAGAAGAGAAAGAGAGGAGAAGAGAAGAGAAGAAAGCAGAAGAAGAAGAAAGCAGAAGAAGAAGAAGCAGAGAAGAGAGTCACCGCAGGTAGCGTTTCCGTCGTTTTTTTTGTTCTGCATGCAGATTAATTAGCGAGTTACTGTGTAGCGAGTTACTGTGCTGTGCACAGTAACTCGCTAATTAATTCACGGTTACTGTGCATGTGCACAGTAACCGCAGATTATTTCTCTGGTTACTGTGCACACAGTAACCCGGTTACTATGTGCACAGTAACCAGCCCATGCATTTGGGCCTTGTTCGGCCCAGCCCATGTAAAAGGGCCAGGTTTGGCCCAGCCCATGCAATTGGGCCTGATCCGGCCCATAAAAAAAGAAAAAAAAAGAGAAAAAATATTATTGTTTTAAAAAATATTTATGATGTTCCCATTTTTTATTTATGTTATTTTTATTAATATCGGGTAGTATTTTTATGTCGTAAAAAATACAAATCGGGTATTACAATATCCGGTTTTTTGTCACAAACTTCCAAAAAATACAAAAAAAATTTTAAAACAACATTTTTGTGCATACGGCCAAGTGTCTCAAATCTAAAAAATCATATCGTATTTTTCATATGTCAAAAAACAATATTTTAGCATGCATTTTGGCTTTAATAACCAGTTTATTAAAGTCAAGAGAACATTGGCCAAAATTTCAAAAAACAACAAAAATTTTATTTTGTTTGTCTCTTAGTATCCGGGGTATGACATTACACGTAATGCATATTCTGGATATTTAATTCTTTTTTCGGACAATAGAACCTGGGGTATGACATTACATGTAATGCGTATTCCGAACAATAATAAACCACAACACGATCTTATATTTTATCAGACATTAAAACAATGCAGCCTACCTTAGGTAGGGCGTAGTTGGGGTGCTAATACCTTCCCTTTAGGGTGGACGATCGCCGCGCCGCCGCACACGTGCGACAAGCATCATCTTTGATTCTTTTCGAGTTCAACATTATTGCTCCCTAGATGGCGTAAACATTAGCTTTTATGCTCTTTCTTCTATGTTGTTATTAACTTGCTCATTCTCAAGTCATTTTGGAAAATCAAAACACACTTTCAAGGTATGCCTTTTGATCTTTGCTTCCTTTAATTTCATTTCAGTTTTGCTTAATCTCTCACTCTAATTAGTTTTTTATTCATTTTGCTTTAATTTATTACTTGTATTTTTTGCATTTGCTTTCCTTCCTTTATTTGCAGGCTAGGCTCAAATCCACCGTTAAAGCTTTTGATATTTCAACCATGGTCAACTAAACTAAAATCAAGTGCTTCTAGATTTAAAATGATGGAAAGTTATTTTAGGTGTTGAAGGAGGAAAAGTTAAGAAGCATTTTATGCGTGTGTATTCCATATATATATATATATATATATATATATATATATATATCCCATCAAAAAATTAAAAAATAATTCATGTAAATGGAGGCTATATATGTATATATGTATGTATATATATATATATATCCCATCAAAAAATTAAAAAATAATTCATGTAAATGGAGGCTATATATGTATATATGTATGTATGTATGTATGTATGTATACTTATTTTATATGAAAATTTTATGAAACAGTCCATGTAAATGTAAGCTATATATATAGCTATTCCAATTTCCACGTAGAAAAGTTAACAAACATTTAATGAGGATGTATATTATATATATAAAAAAAATATGAGGTCATGTATTCACAAATTAACTTTATATTTTTTACTTAATTTAAAAATATATAAAGAAAGAGGTCAAGTTTTACCCGGATTACATTAAGTTACATGAGTAGGGTTGACCTGACGGGTCATTTGGGTTTTACTAGGCTAATTGCAAACCCAAGTTTAAACTATTTAAAACTTGGCCACGACCTTGGATCACCCAGGTTTTGGGTCAACTTGTTAGGCTGGGTTTTATATCCATACACGAGAGTACAAAATTGACATGACATCATTATCAAACATTCTCACTTTTGGTTCCATATAAATACCCAAACTTAACACTGCCTAGAATGAGGATATTTTTTTTTTTGAAAAGAGGAGATCAGAGATCATTACAAAAAATAAAAATTAAAAGGGCTTAGTCTTTTCCTGTAGCATGTGAGAATAATCAATATGGATTCAAGTTGTGTAATAATAATTTTACCTTTTATTGTTCTTAACAATTGCCTTAACATTGAGGGTAAAATTGTCTTTTCAAAGAGATTTAAATGTCATTTGTGGATTGATCAGAGATATTTTTTTAATTTAACTTTGAAAATGCACGGTAAAAATATTCTTTTGCCCTTGAAATCTAAAGAAAAGGGGTATTCTATTAAGGGTTTTTGTTTTTTTTTTATATTATTATTTGCATAGTAAAATAACACTCGCACCCTTTAATACTTAGAAAATGACCTTGAAGAAAGGGTTTTATTTCTCTTTGCATTCTTTTTGTATAGTAAAATTACATAGTTAACCTTTGACTTTTCAAATTTAAAGAATGATCTCAGGGTACATTTTTGTTTTTACACCATGGTTGTTTTGTAATAATGGTGTGCCCTTGGGGTTTTTTTTTGTAATTCTCCTTATTAAAATATTAATAAATTAGTAAAATATGCTGACACGTGCCATGCATGCGCTGGTGCGTTAGAGTCCTTTGTGCTATTTCAGAGACGTATAAGGACAATTATGGTGGCTAGAAAAACCCAATCGTTGTCTCATCTGATGTGCAAGGATGCGGTGCAGCTATTGGGGTGGCGTGTTTGCCAAAACGAGCGACGGTTTGGTGAAGATGAGTTTTTTTCTCCTGCCCTTCATTTCTCTCTCTCTTAGGCCTTGGTTTTTGTGCTGGAGCTTTAAAAATTTAGTTGTGTCCTCCATTTTATATTTGTTTTGGGTTTGTTTCTCATTCTTTTGATTTCTATTTGCTTTGATTTTAATGCTTATTGAAGTTGATTTTTTTCAATTTTATCCCTCTTTGCATTTAATTTAATATGCTTTTTTTTTGTATCCAATCTAGTCCTCATTCTTTTGATTTTTTTTTATCCTTTGCATTTATTTTATTTGTCCTTTAGAATTTTAATTTATTTTTTTCAAAATTTGATTCTCAATTTTTTCATTACTCCATTTCTATCATTTTCTTCATTTATTTTGTTTTCAATTTAATATCTGATTAGTTTCTTTCAATTATTTTTGGTGTAAGATTTGGTCATCATTGTTTTATATATATATAATTGAGGATTTTTCTTTGTAATTATTTCTGTCTTTTATAGGGTTGTCTCGTTTTCATGATCCAGTCCACCAATTTTAATGATGTACTTGGTTTGAGTTCAATATTTTTAAAAAGGCTCTTTTTTAGATTATTTTTTTTCATTTTTTTTTGTTTAACATTGACTTATTAGGCTATAAGCTTTGTGATTTGTTTGATTTTTTTTATGAGATTATCCCCATCTCATATCTTAGATCGCAAGGTAATCAAGTTAATATGGGTTCACTTAGTTTTTTTTTTTTTTTTTAAATTGAATTTTTATTCAATTTTATCATTTGCTATTAAATTATTGACCCTTAAGCGTTGTTATTTTTTCCACATTTCTTTATGTGAGGTTATCCCGGGTGCAAGATGATTAAACACCTTAGCATCCTCTCCAAGAATAAGCAACGTGTCTAGCTCAGTGGTGTCTGAAGTGGCGTGTGTAGCATTTTTTTTGCTCTCTCTCTTACTTGATTTTCGTGTTGGCCTTAAAAAAATCAAATCAACCCTAAGGGTTTGTTATACTTAAGATTTCATCCTTATTCTTTTCATTACATTTTTTTAACAATTTATAGAATTAAAGGGTTTTTCTAATTTCAACGTTGTTCTTTTTATTGCAAATTTTTTTCTTAAAATACTTTATTATATTAAGATTTTTTTTAATTTCACCCCATAGATATTTTCACCTATCAAATTTGGTTCATGTTCTTTTTATTGCTATTTTTTAGATGATTTTTGCAATTGTTTTTGTTTGGCAATTTCATTAGTCTTTTGTTTTTTCCTGTAAAATCTAACTTTTTTTATTATTGCATTTTTTTGACCTTGCAAAAATTTTTTAGATTGATTTTTTATTTTATTTTATTCTTCAACAATTAATTGGATGGGTGTTAAACTTCTTAGTTAAGTCTGAGTATAGAATTTAACGATTCATAGGTTTAAAAAATTAACTCTAATTTATAAAGTTGTCATGGAAGCGGATTTCTATGGTTTTTTTAAACTTTTTTAAAGCTTTTTTTCCCATTCTATTATTTTTTTTATTTGTTTTCTATGAAAATTTTGTAGTCAATTTTAAAATAGCATAGGTCGTTTTGCTTTTGCTTTTACTTTTTTTTTTCTTTGTTAAATTTAGATTTTCCAAAGGAATTTTGTTTTTGAATTGAATTGAATTAATTAATTTCATCATTCAATATTTAATTTTTTAGGCGTTGAGCTCGGGTCAAGAATTTAATGGATTGCGAATTTAAGAGTTTAACTCGGGTTTACAAGATTTGTATCATTTTGATATTTTTTCTCCGATGAAAAATATGGTTGACCCTATTTTAGTTTTTTATTAAATTAAATTTATTGATTGCATCCTTGCCATTTAATTTGAGGTAACACTTGAAGGAATTTTGTTTTTAATTTTTTTTTTGGAAATTGGTATTCTTTGTTCATTTATCTTTTTTTTTTTCTATTGGGTTATCCTGATATCATGTCTCGAATTATGAATTCAACAAGTTCACTAGGTTTGACTCGATCTTTTTTTTTTTTCATTACTTTTTAATATTTTTGGATATGAAGTCAATGATCATAATCTTAAATTTTGTTTTTTTCTTAAAATATACATCATCTTGATATTTTTTTGTGATAACAAAATGATAAGTCCATAGCCAGTGGCGGAGACAGGGCCCCCCGCCCCTGCAAGAAAATTTTTCCCAGCCCCTTCATTGTATAAAATAACTAAAATTTCAATATTTTTAAAATAATTCTTTTAATTTGGCCCCTTTTAATTTTTTTTTCTTGCTCCGCCCTTGCCATAACATAACACGAGCCACCTATCAAATAATGATTTTTCAATTGATTCTACTCGCGAGTTTGACAACCTCACTTGATTTTGCTAATGTTGTGTATTTTTATATTTTTTTTATTAATTTTATATTTTTATTTTAAGGATTGACAGCTGTTATATTTTTAGTTTTTTTTTAATGATATTGAGTCATAAATGTATTTTTACACTGCCAAAAAAACAATTCAGCACAATCCACGGCAAATCACAGCCATGTATCTAGTACATACCACCTGATCTCTTGCTGCCACATTCAAAATCCAAACACCCCCCCTGAAAAAAAAGAAGCCGAGCAAAACGTATTTTTTTAGACTAAAAAAATCAAAATCACCCTGCAGTCTTCTTGCTCCCGCCACGAGCCATCCTCAACAGCAACACCAGCCTCCTTCTCTCCCTAGTCGCCACCTTCACCAGCCCTTGACCATACAATCTCCATCTTCCTCTCGCCATGTCCTCTCAATCGTGAGCTACTGTGACCCAAACACCATCAGCCACAACAACC
Organism: Populus davidiana; assembly: GCA_030145905.1. Lineage (NCBI taxonomy): Eukaryota > Viridiplantae > Streptophyta > Magnoliopsida > Malpighiales > Salicaceae > Populus > Populus davidiana. Next base: position 34,691,294 of record CM057789.1, on the reverse strand, counting down.
CAAAACCAGCCACCATCAGCAAAACCGACCTCCGCTGACCAGAGCCGCCTCTTTCCTTTCCTTGGTCTCTGCCTCAAAGCCGACACTTTTTTCTCTCTCCATAAAACAGAGACCACGGATCTCCTCCATAACAACCTCCACAGCAGCCTCTTCAGCGCAACTGACACCACCAGCCGACACCAACACCTACACCGCGACAACCATCCAACGCCGCTCACACCTGCAGCTGCAACAAAAAAAAAATAGAGACTGAGATAGTAGAGAATCGGGAAAGATAAAATATCCCGTGATTGTTTTGTGGATTTGTATTTTTGCAGGCGATATTGATTCTCACTGCAGGCACATTTCGTTCTGTTTCTCCGCGCCGTTTCTTGCTTCTGATGTTAAAAAAAATTCCCAATTTGAATCCGGTACTCAATAGCTCATCGAAGCTTTTGGAAAATCTAAACTCACTTTTACGGTATGTCTTTTGATCTCTTTTTCCCTTTAATTTCATGTCAATTTTGTTCGATCTCTCACTCTAATTAGGTTTTTATTCATTTTAAAACAATTTATTACTTGTAATTTCTGGATTTGCTTTGCTTCCTTTTCATTTGCAGGCTAGGCTCAAACCCCACAAGCACGGGCAACTAAACTAAACTAAAATCAGGTGCCTTTAGATCTAAAATGATGGAAAGCTATTTTAGGCGTTGAAGGAGGAATACAACGTGATTTGAGATTGATTGCCTTTATTTAGTTAGTGATTTGGGTTTAAACCCAATGTTTTTTATTTGCTTTGTTGACTGTATAGGCTATTAAGTTTGGAGGGACATGATACATGCCTGCTCTTTTACCAAGGCTTTGTATGTATATATTTTCTCACCTATTTTTTGCTTCTTTTTTCCTATCCTTTTTTAAGTTATAAGAGCAACTGCGATTGTTTGGGATTTGAAACTTCTCCTTTACTGTCAATATGCTATTATCTAACCTATTTTTACATACATTGCATTTAGAAATTTGAGGGCTTTAACAGCAAGGAGGTTATTGAGTTTTGGCCTTGACCATCCCAACAAGTGTTGTGTTAGCTCAATAAGAATGGAATCCAGTAGTAATTGCAACCTGAGGGCTAGCAGCAGTGAGTCAAGAGGTGCCTTGATAGTTTTAGAAGGATTGGATCGTAGCGGAAAGACTTCACAATCTAGTAGATTACTGTCTTACTTGGAGGGACTAGGGCATTCGACTGAATTATGGAGATTTCCTGATAGGGGTACTAGTGTTGGACAAATGATATCTGCATATCTTTCGAACAAGTCACACTTGGATGATCGCACGATCCATCTCCTTTTCAGTGCAAATAGATGGGAAAAGAGGTATGTTTTATTATCACGGGTTGCATGGATTGCCTATATTTATGAGAATTTAAGCTGACCTCTAGCTTTGGTGTTTTTTTTTTTTTGTTGGGGGGGGGGGGGGTTAATCAGGTAGCATTATACTCTCTTGGTTTCTCCAGGCTATCTGGGACATTCTTAATGTGAATCTCAAAAAAATAAGCAATTTTGTACCTACCTTGGTTTCTATTAGGGGTTATCCATTGGCTAAATCTCCTTTAGCTTGACAAAAACAATAAGAAAATGCATGCGCAAGTGTGTTTCGTAATCCCCCCCTCCTATTTTTGAAAGAGTTAAATTCCAAGAAATATAACTACTGAATGGCCCTATTCTCCTCAGTCAGAATTGGCGAGTAATCGAAAGAGGAAAAAACTGAAGATTTATTCCCCCAAGACCCTCTTTCTTTCCAACTACCGGCCAAGGCAAACTTGGCCAATCTTCAGCTTACCTGCTTCCCTTTCAGGTCTATTTTTTGCATGTACCAATTGAAGTATTTTGAAATAGACCGAAGCACTTTTCTTAGCAGGAGGTAAAAAATCCTCTTTTGGTGACGGTTAAATATTTGAGATTTGTTATATTAAGCTTCCTTGAATTCGTGGTTGATGCTCAAAATTTAATCAAATAAGATTTCATTGGAAATGTGTTCTAAAAGTTTAGCATAATGGCTTGTTTGATGACACAACCATGTTCTTGAGGCTTGGATGATGATACGCTTTGCTGTTTAGATTAACTGTTGAGGTTTCACTTCACAAGAATTTTGATTCTCAGAAGTTTCAAGCTAGCGTTCAGAAAAAATCAATATGAAGTGAGTTCTGGATTGTCATTGATTCAAGTTGATTTCATTGCAGAATTCCAATGAATTATTTTCTAGATCGGATGGATTTTCTCAAATGTCAACAATTTCCTTTTGATGCATATTTCATGCTAGCAAGCCCTTATTCATGAAAGTGCACTTGTATCTTCTTAAAATCTGTTGTATGGGAAAAAGAGTGGTACATGTCACATGTCACATAAGCATGGGCTCACATAGTTTTAAAACATGTATTTGGAATGGTTTTGCAGATCATTGATGGAAACTCAACTGAAAAATGGAACCACTCTTGTTGTTGACCGTTATTCATATTCTGGAGTGGCCTTTTCATCTGCAAAAGGACTTGATATTGAATGGTGCAAGGTGAATTCAAATTGAATTTTTTTTGAAAGGTGCTTTGTCTTTTGTGGTTGTCAAGGTGAATTCAATGAGATGATCTTCATTTGCAGGCACCGGAGGTTGGCTTGCTGGCTCCAGATATTGTTTTGTACCTTGACATACCACCAGAGGTGAGCTGTAGACCACAACCATTTTCTCTAGACGTGGAATACTGCTAAGGTTTAAACATGATCACTCTAGATTTCAGAAACAGAGACACCCCTAATAAAGCAGACCTTTTCTTCTACCAGGACTTTCCTGCTGAAAATTAACTGGCTTTGATGGTTCTAATTGCAGTTGAGTGCCTATAGCTATATCAAAAAATACCATGAGTATTTGTGTGGCCATTTGATATAAGACTGGTTTGGTATATTATGTCATACACACACCACATACATAGATCTTCTAGGGGGTCATGCAAAGTTATGGTAAATGAACACTCAGAAGACACGAGGCATAATCAATATTGTGCATACACCATTTTTTAATGGTGTTTCACTGATAGGAATGAAGTTTGCCTATTTTACTGCTGGAATATGGATAGTAATATATTGGTTTCCTTTCCTCCTTCTAGAATCATTGACTTAGAACATGAAATGAAAACTTTGTTTCTTTCATTATTAAGGTTCAGGATTTGGGCTTATGTACTTGGTGAACTATCTTTTTTTCTCCGAATAATTCGTAAAACTATGATGTTAATTCTAAATCATCAGAAAGCTGCTGAAAGAGGAGGCTACGGAGGTGAAAGATACGAGCAACTTGAGTTTCAGAAAAAAGTTGCAAAATGCTATCAGGCCCTGTGTGATTCCTCCTGGAAGGTAATTCTTTCTTTTTAGTGTAATAATCAGACCTGCATAGTAGCTTCTTGATTTTGATGCTATTGGTTATCACCTTCAATCCTGAAGCCTTTATTTAACACAAGCTTTCGTTATCCTTCTCACCTAACATGGGCACTTTTGAAGTTACGCGGAAGTTCCCAAGCAATGCATATAAGTTATAATTACTGCTGGCTTAAGTGTCTTACCGCCCTCATACTGTTCTACAATATAATTTCGCTCTCATTTTCATTTCCCTAGCTTCCTTTCCCGCAAAGTAGAAGCTTGTTCTGAACACTAAATGTCGGTCTGCTATGATTGCAGGTCATTGATGCTTGCCAACCCATTGAAGATATTGAGAAACAACTGCAAGATGCTGTCCTAGATCATGTCATGGCATGTGAAAGAGGGAGACCCCTCTCCTATCTTTGGCCTCGTTAATTTTTATCTTGGAGGATGGTTTTAAATGCTTATCTGACAAAGGCAACTCAAATGTTCGATGATGTGTGGTTGGTTGTGTTTTATAATTCGTGTTCAAATATTGTTTTCAGCCTTCCTTTTCCTTATACATGGATGATGGCATAACATTATGGTTTATTTTTCATCCTGAGCTAACGTCTGGTAATATAGTTATCTCTTTTTCTTTGATGTTGTGTGGATCATTGAAGGCCTTCCTGGTTGTGAAATGATTAACAGTTTCCATTGGGTTATGGTTTTGGTTTGAGTCCATTAGTTTTGTGCTCTGAATAATTAAGCTTTCTAGTTCTGGATCTTAAAGTCGGCTTGTCTATTTCGTGACCCCTGTTTGTCTTGCTGTTACGATTATCAGGTGGGCTATTGGAATGCCATCCAAGTGTTCTAAATAATCTATAATTAAATTAAATTTAAATGAAAACTAAAACATCTTATGGTTTTACTGTATCCTCTATATGGATTGTAATAGTGCATCATGTGCCTTTTTTTATTTGATTTTTCTATTACTTAACTTTATCACTTAACTTTTTTTCTCCTTCAATTTGATCTTTTTTACATTAGAATTAGATTGAGTTTTGTGATTTCTTTTAATTTGCTAGGTATAGAGTTTCTGCCGATGTCGGGAAATAAGCTGATGCTTTGGCAAATACTTTAAAATTTGTGACAATTATAGCCTTTCAAAATCAATTATAGCCTTTCGAAATCAATTATAGCCTTTTGAGTATCATTGTTAAAATTGCGTGGACAGTTATCTTAAGGAGTCTGATTCCACCTCACTTTAAAAGAACATCACTTCGTGAAATCTGCAATTAAACAAGTAAAGGGCTAGTTCATTCATGAAAATTTCATAAAACATAAATTGGGGTTTGTACATATCTAATACCTAATGGTAAAGGTAAAAGATTGTAATTGAAACAAGAAATCATGAAGGCATTCATGAAAACTTAGTTTCATTTGTTATTAAAAGTTGGAATTTGGTCTTATGTACTCGTGAACTTTTTTTTTTTCCGGAAAGACTCCTTAAACTATGATGTTATTTCTAAATCACTAGAAAACTGCAGAACGAGAGGGCTAAGGAGGTGAAAGATACAAGCAACTTGAGTTTCAGAAAAAAAGTTGCAAAATGCTATCAGGCCTTGTGCGATTCCTCCTGAAAGGTAATCTAATTTTTCAACTTTACAGTAATATAACCCCTTGATTCTGAAGCTATCGATTATGTCACTTTCAATCCTACCATGAGATGATGGCCTGGAGGCTTTAATTAGAACAAGCTTTCGTTATCCGTTGCACCTCTTTATTGTGTTTTCTTAAAAACAAAAGGTCTCAAGGGTAAATGGAGTGGAATTCGCAAGCCATGCATGTAACTACAGTTGTCCTGAGTGTCTCACCATTTTCGTACTGCTCTACAATGTAAGTTTTTTATCCATTATTTTCATTTCCGCAGCTTTGTTTCTTCACACAAGTAGCTATAAGCAATGTAGAAGCTTGTTCTGGGCACTAAATGTCGTCATGATATGATTGCAGGTCACTGATGCTTGCCAACTTATTGAAGATACTGAAACAAATGCAAGATACTGAACTTGATCAGGTGAAAGGAGATCCCTCTCCTATCTGTCCTCGTTAATTTTTATTGTGGAGGCTGAATTTAAATACCTATTTGACAAGACAACTCAAATATATGATGCGCGTTTGTGTTTTACAATTATGTGTTCGAAGAGTGTTTCTGAGTTTTATATTTAGCTTCATTAATACATTGGAACTGTGTGCTAGAAACTTTTTTTCTCCCCTTCATATGAGATATAAAGAAACATTATTTTTACTTTCTTTAGAAGAAATGAGAGAGCTCAAAATGAAAAACAAAAATTGAAGATAAAAAAAAACCTATTTCCAACAACTAAACCAAACATGCTCTTAATTTTTTCCACGCCATCATTGTCTAATGAATAATTTGAATTGATATAATATGTATGTAAGTGTTTGAACAATAATGTCTATTATAATTGAGTGCTTAAGCTTTATTTTCTTTTAAATTAATGTGAAAATTTTTATAAAACAAAATAAGGTGATTTTTTTTACAGCTTAAGTTGTAATAGTGAACTGGAGAAGCTCTATCAAGTGTTTGCAGGAATGACACTTTAATATAAGCTTGAGGGATATCCATCCGAATTGACATGAATGAATGATTTTTTTGTTTTTTTTAGATAGTTACATTACCCTATAAATAATGTATAGGATATAGATATAATACATATATAAATGTTTAATATTTATAATTTTATTATTTAATATATATACACTCTCCACAATATATATATATATATATAATTTTATTTTTTTTATTGAATAATAAATAATAGTAAAAAAATGGATATTCATATGAACTCTAAACCTAATAAATAAAATATAAATATTTAAATCTTATATCCAATAGATAATGAATAGTATATAAATTTTAAAAAATTAACACATCGCCATCCCTAAGTCAATCTTAAGCAAAAAAAGAGAGATTTTTGTTTTCCTCTTATCCTTCTCTTGAAATTGACAAACCAAATATATTTCATGCGTGGTATATTGTGCTTTTTACTTGAAAAATATTAAAATATTTTTTTTTATATTTTTTTATTTTTGAAATCAACACATCAAAATAATTAAAAAAATAAAAAAATATCAATTTAAGGCAAACATATTTTTTAAAAAACACCCAAAACACACATTTTCGTTTTACTTTCCTCTCACACCTTTTACCTCAACACTAACATAGACAAACAAAATATCTCCAATGTTCCACTTCTCTTAGTAATCAATCAATCCTTAACCCTAAAAAAGTTTCTAAGAAAACAAATTATTAGGATATTCCTCATAAGTTACTAGATAAAAAACGGAGAAGTAGAAGAAAGAGAGGGGAGGGAGAACTAACCGATTACTCAACTACAAAGATTACTTTTTATTGCCTACTTATTATTAATTTTTGCATAACTAAGTTCTTGACTAACTAATAAACTAACTTCTAATTATCCTTCAAACTAACTCTATTTGTTAACTAACTTTCAATCACATGGAACTATTAGCAATCACTTGTTGAAATTAGGTTTCATAATTATTTCTGCTACTGTTGCACTAATTGTTTAAGTCGATGCTAGTGTCATTCTTAAATAATTGATATTGTAACAATACCCTCTATATTAAGAGATTACCCCCTCAAGAATTCACATTAAAATCTAGAAATTGCTTGCTTAATTCCTCCGAGTCTTCCTAGCTAGCATTATTATGAAACAAGTTAGAGCATTTGATTGATCCCATGAAATCAACATTGTTACCATTGCTTTCATTTGTGAAAGTAGAGGGGATTTGTCATCCACCAATATCCCTGGCTTCACAAGGAACTTGTGATTGAAAAACTCCTTGAATGTTAATTACTCAATACAATTTTAGCATTAAAGGATTCTTTTTACATCCATATAATTTGAACACAACTCCTCTATTGCTTATTGTGGAAACCTTAGCTCTTTAGATGTCAAAATATCATGAAAAGGTTGATATTGACTATTGCTAATAAATGAAGTTCTTTTTGGCACAAAGAAATTAGCCTTGAACTTCAACTGAACCTTAATATAGAAGTGTTTAATATCCAAATAGTTCTCCCAAACATTGGTAAAACCTTTATGGTAAAAAACATACCTCTCCTTAATGATTTCTTTAAGCTTGCACAACCCTATAGGTTTTTGCATGTTAAGGAATTGCCACCCATGAGGAATATCCTTATTCCTTTTCTTCTTGGATTTAGTTTCCTTATCCCTGTCAACTTCCTCAGCATCACCCTTCTCTTTTTTTTTTGGTTCATCATCCTCATTATCTTGTTACAAGATTAGTTGCCGATAGTGTGAAAGAAACTAATGAAGAACAAAGAGTTAGGTCTTTTTGAACAATATAACCATTAGAATGAAGCTGTTGATGATACACATCGTGTTATTTATGCAATACACAATGTTTTAATTAGTTAACATAATGGGCACATGTAGGCTTGTAAGAGAGTTATTTATTTGTCTTCTAGAAGCAATGCCTATATTCATTATAACAAAAATGCCAAAATATATGCACAAAAATGAATGAATGATGTAATGACTTGATTCTCTCTCCCCCCCTCACTTGTTTTTACTACCATTAACAACACCATACTGATCTTTGGAGGCCATTAATATAAGCTTCATGAAAATATCACTTACACCTAGTGGTGTCAGAGCCATTGATCTTCATACTTTATTCATGGTGCCAAACATTAGGTCCCAAGATCTCAGGAAGCTGAATGAGTATTCTGAAGGTGCAAACACAGAACAATCATAGAGACAAGAGCAAGTTTTGGGTTTATCAGAGACATGTAGATAGAAACTACAAGCCATCAAATCACTCAAAATGCTAATATTGAGGAGCTCAAAAAATCATCAGTGGGTTGTCTTACCAGCAAAACTCTTTGTTACAGAAGCTACAAACCAATACTGGAGAGACCAATATAAAAAATGACCATCAAACATTTAGCTATGAGGATTTTGTGGCTAAATTAGGTTAGTTTTGTGAGGGCTACTACGCCACCCACAAGGTATATAAACCCAAAAAAAGAGAAAAAACTTTCATACTTTTGATAGAGATGATGTTTATAATTAATTGTACAAGTGCAATCAATACTTCAACATAGAAAACATTGTGGAAATTGATAAGCTTAAGTTAACCTCTTATTATTTAAATGGAATAGCCCTATATTAGAATCAAAATCTTATAAGAAGCAAGGACAATCAAGTAATAACCTAGAGTGAGCATATGGAGGCCATATGCTATAGGTTTGGGTGGTAAAAAAATCTAGTAGAAGAACATAATAATCTCAAGTAGATGGGAGATCTAGAAGCTTATATTAGAGACTTATGTATATATAAAATATGGTAGAGATTAATGATAAACAAACTTTAGTGTTTTTTATGAGAGGATTTAAAGGTTGAAATAAAAAAATTGGTGAAAATATTTGAACCAAATCTATCACGTCTACAAGAAAATACCTTATCCAGAAGATTCCACCAAAACCATTTCAAACTCTTTTCACAAAACAACCAAATAATCCAACACAAAACTATCTACCACCAAACATCATACAAAGCACCATCTTCGTTGACCTTAAATAACCAAAAACCTAACCAAATTATGTTATTACCTACTTTTAACCAAAACTTCCACTACAAACCAACCATAAATCCTACTATACCTATAAGGAATAAAGAGTTAGATGAGATAAAGGCTAAGGGTTTATGTTTTTGGTGTGATGAGAAATTTGTACCAAAATATAAGTATAAAAACAAGAGGTTATACTCACCATGTATAGTGGAGGATGAAGATGAAGAGGTGAAGGATAACAATGGGTTTAAGAAGGAGACATTCAGTCTTGAGCAAATTACCCCACACATTTCCATCAATGCCTTAGAAGTAGTCATTAGTTTCCTCACTCTAAGGGTTATTGGACAATTAGATAAACATCCACTTTTTATCTAGGTGAATTTGGGTAGCACTTATAATTTTATCAACATTTATTTGGCCAACAAATTGTAGTGTGATCTCATAGCCATAAAACCATTAACAATGGAAGCAACAAATAGAGTAGCAATGCTTTGCACAACTATATGCAAAGACTTCAAATGGAAGATATAAATGATTAATTTTATGGCTGATGAATTCATTGTTGAGTTGAATAATTATGATATGATGCTAGGCATATAATGGTTAGCCATGTTAGGCAACATTGTATCAAATTAAAAGGAGTTATGGATGTTTTTTAAATGGTTTAGGAAAAAAATGGTACTCATAGGAGAAAACTCTGTCATGTTCCAGATACTCAAAGTTTGATCAACAACATGTTAGACAATCTAACTTAGATAGCAAGGATTAGCTTGCATAGCCTAAGACTAATTTAAGAAGTTGATAATGAGATACACTCAATGCCCGCTACTCTTTTATCTAAAATTGAAAGGGGTCATGCTTTAACAATATTGTTGGAATCATATCACGATATAATTAATGAACCAAAAGGTTTACCTCTATAAAGACCACACAACCATTCTATACCTCTAAAAAATTGTGCTCAACCTATCAACCTGAGACCTTACAAATATTCAGGGTTACAAAAGGATATTGTAAAAAAGATGGTTTCATAAATACTAGAGTCTGACATCATGTAATATAGCCATAATCTTTTTGTTTCTCTAGTAGTCATAGTTAAAAAAAAAAAAATCATGGAGACTTTGTGTGGACTCCATAGCACTTAACAAATTGATAGTTAAAAACAAATTTCTTATACCTTTAATTGAGGAATTGCTAGAGAAACTAGTGAGTGCAACATTTTTCTTTAAGATTAACTTAAGAGCAGGCTATCACCAGATTATAATAAGTTTTAGAGACGTATCCAAGACTGCATTTACAATTTATAATGGTCATTATGAGTTTTTGGCATATCTCTTTTTCTCCTTCTTAGATGTATGTTTATTTCGTATGTGATTGTTTAATATATCCATCTCAATTTGGATAAACTTTCTGCAAAAAATAATGATGGATCTTGTGAAATATAAAATTACTATACAACCCTTGAGCTCATGGATTCCATGCAAGGAATATGAACCAGGTTAGTGAAATGGAGCCTCCACGTTGCAATTGATGGTTGCTTTCATGGATAATGATGTGACAGTTAAAACTAAGGGATATCATGTCTTTTTGGCTGAGGATAAAAAGTAAGTCGATGAAGTAAAAATTAAGAGCTGGGGAGTGTAATTATAATTATTTTTTAAAATATATTTTACTTGAAAATATATTAAAATAATAATTTTTATGTTTTAAAAAATTTATTTTTAACATCAATGCATTAAAATGATCTAAAAATACCAAAAAAAATATTAATTTTAAACAAAGAAAAAAATAAAAAATAAAAAAATTTTAAATATTAATTTTAAGCAAAAAAATAAACTTCAAATAAAATGGTTAATACAAAAAAAGTACAGTGATAAGTGTTCGTTTATCTTTTACAGTAAAGTTCAAAAAGCTAATCTCAACTGTTACCATTTTTTAATTTGTGCTGGCATTTTAACAGAAAAAAAATTATTTTGGAAAGAATCAATAAAAGGGAAAAAAATTACTGAAGATGGAAAAACCACATATCTTACTGGGATCCATATTTAATTTGAAAATCTTTGATAGGTCGCAGAACCTACATTTATAGTGGTTTCATGGTGTGAAAGGGAAGGTTTGAATGTTTTGCATCATTTGCTGATTTTTTTTCCTCGTACAAATCCGAACCCGTTCGTTAATCATTTTGCCTCGTGTCTTCAATCCTTATGTTTTCTTGTTTCACAGGTAGTTGTATTTTGGATACTGTTCAGGGTAACCGATGAGTACTAGTTTCACAGCCTCTAGCAGGCCTTTAAGATGAAGTCATGTTTGTTCTATTCAACTGTCTGGAAGCATAGATTAACGGACGCATCTTTCTACCTTGACTCTTGACATTTTTGCACTTGTTTTTACCTTATCTTCAGGGCAGTTATAGCGCTTTTGCACTTGTAACGGGAGATTTAACAACTGAAAAAAAGAAAGAAAGAAAAAATCCCTGGCATATTCGTGTATGTCTATAGATGACTTGTTCATTCATGGCATATTGGTCAAATTGTAAATGCAGGGCTGGATAACCAAAGTTAACTGGACCTTGTTTCTGTGATTTGTGTTTGTAAATTCCTTCTTTTCGAAATGTGTTCATATATTCTCCGAGCTGGAACTCTTATTCTTACTACGCAGTCTTCGATCCATTTCATTTATCAGATTTCTTTGTGGTTTAGTTTGTGCTGCTATAGTACGGGAACAATATGAAAGTTTGCACAATGTTGCTGGAAGACAGAAGGGTGTCTAAGATCTAGCCCGCCGGTCAAACAGCCAACAGGACTCCATTACCTATCAGCAGAGCGGCAAAAAGGTTCGATATGAAAACAATAAAGTGTAATGATATTGATAATCGTAAAATGCGTAAATGGGTTGTACAAAAAGTGCTATTGAAAATGCACAAAAAGAGGATAAATTGATGCCTTTTCAATTGTAGGAAGAAGGCAATGTCAAAATTGTAAGAGCTGTAATATTGTTGAAATTTGAAAGAGTAGCCAGGTTGGCAAATTGATTCACAGGTGCAATTTGGTTCTCCACAGCTCTCCAATGACTTTCCTTGGCTGTGGATTATCTGGTCCTCTGTCCCGCTGCCCTGATGTAAAGTACAACCAGCCATCCCAAAAACCAGTAAGGGTAGTCTTTATTCGGAAAGGAAGCTTTCCGATCACTGACCATGTCTGCAATTCAAAATGGACAGAACTTTTCAAATGTTTGCCCATTGTAATAACCATCTGTAGAAAACTGATATAAGAAATTTGTTTAACAGTCACCGACTTCTCTTGTATTTGTTCAAAGGAAAATTATTTACCACTGACACCCAAAATCTGGATTTTAGTGAGCTGTAAGTGAGTACATAAAGAAAGATTAGCTTAAATTAGCGGAGTGGCCTTGTTGCAAGCGGGGTTGGCATTGCTCATTTTATGCGAAATGCCATTGATGACAGATGACACCATTGCTTACAGAAACAAGGCCAACAGCACGCGTATCTGGTGAATAGCTGCTTACTTCTTTAGATTATAGAGGACATGAGGGTAGCAAAACATAACGTATGAAGATGAGTTTTGATATTTTCCAACGCACAAAAGGAGACTGCTTTTGGGAGTTTTGATATTTTCCAAAGCACCAAGGAAAGAAGTGACTGCATCATCGGCTCCTAAATGAGTCGACACAGCAAGAACGACCAGCTACTGTCGACTAAAGTGGTCTATGACAGGTATTCTATTGAGCAAACAGACAACTGAAAATACATGATATGAACATGAAGCATAATCCTTCTTAAGAGTGGGAAAGGTGAAGATCAGTACCAGCGAGTCCAAATGGAATTGGAACACCTCTCCAACCAGCATCATCCTTTTCGTATTTGGGTGCTTTTCTGTAGTACCTCCAGTGATGATAATTGAGTTGTTGACAATTACCCAAGCACACTCAATATGGGAGTCGGGTTTTGGCATTTCAGGTAAAGTTTTCCACTTCATTTCATCATCTAGCATATAAACGTCGCCATAAACTACCTGAAACATTGCAGAGTCTGAAAGCTATATCATATACCGCCAACAATGACAAAGAGAGAGCTCAGCTCGCTAAAATCCAATATGTTCTAATCAAAACAAAATGATCAACCTATATACCTCTTTCCTTCGAGAACACTTGAAAATAGGCGACCCAGGTTTGGCCATGAAATCACCCTCTTGACCCCCAATGACAAAAAGCCGATCATTGACCACGATACAGGCCCTGTCACCAAAGTGACATTCACGGTTAGAATACGGAAGATAATCACCGCATTATTAGAGTTGGGTGTGAAACATTTTCGCAGGAGATGAATGATCCAGGCGAATTAACCCTCAGAACAGAATCTTGTTTCCAATTTCAAACATAAATGAAGGCAGCAAGCAGACCTATGTGGCCCTCCACGGGGAATGGGTATTTCAGTGCGCCACTCATCCAATGCTTTTCCATTCTTTACTGCAATACTCCAGTGATCTACTCCAGGTGTGTGGCGATTTTCCTTGCTGCCACCCATCACATGCAGTCTGCCTCTCCATAATTGAGTTGCAGGAGCATACCTGAAAACTCATGTTAATAATATTCATTTAAGGAATTGAGTACATAGCTTTGAAATACTCAGCTTTGGATAGACTGCTAGCAGTTGACACACATCTCCTATTTCACAGTAGCAATTCTTTCATGTTCTCTAATGTCAATGCCAAGCTATATTAGGTCCTTCTAGTACAGAAATAAATGTGATCTCAAACATCAAAAGCTAAATTGATGTTGCTATGCATAAAGGAGTTAATCCAGACAAAGGCCTATTGCGGTACCAAACCTACCGCAGCTCATTACACATATTAAAAATCAGTTAACGGAAACCAATTATCTTAAAGAAACTCCAATACAGAATCAATAACTAAAAAATGGCAAGAAAATGATGATAAATTGGCGTTTGGGAACAGGGTTACGATGGAATCATTCAACCTGCATAGATGAACATGCACATCACTTGATTTTTTGAAAGAATCTGATGATTACAAGTTATCAGATTTTTCTCAGGAATGTGATGACAACACTTGTTTTCTCTAAATAAAAAGATCAACAGCTCTCAAAACATGACAAATTAGCTGCCAAGGTAGTAAGCACACAAATACAGGCACATGAAAGAGGTTCATTGGTCAAAACACTAGAAACAGGAATTAGCTTGATAATGAAACGGACTTGAAATAAGCAGTTGAAAATTCTGATCCCCAGATTGGATAAGAAAGTAAGTTCAACATTCATGGATTTCCTGCTCAAGTCAAGTACCTTGGTGCCGGTAATGGAGGCAATCGGTGCCATTTCCTTGTCTCAGTGTCCAGTGAAAAACAATTAGTTATGGCTGTCCTGCATTGAGCACCATATTGTCCCGAGACAATGTACACGTATCTCCCATCTGTTGCCACTCCCAAATGTGAATTTGCCATGTCTTTCGGGGTATCAAATTTGTCACACCATGTATTATCACTGAAATTGTATACATCAACATGAGAGTGTACCTATAAGATACAAACATCCAATCAGACAGGAAATAAAACACAAAAAATAAAAATCATTGATTTTAATCACAAAAATCCATTCCACGGTTTAAAACGAAATATTTTTGAAGCATTGTTGAAAATTAATCTTCAATTGGACTCAAAGGTAAGAGAACATAATAAATCAGGCAAAGAATGAAAGATTCTCACATGGTCAAGGTTTCTATATCCAACAAATACATAAAGAAGGTTCTTGATCTGTACTGAATAACCATCAAGACGAGGCACAGGTGCTGATGGCATCTGCTCCCATTCTAACTCCGGTGCTGGTAAATCAGCAAAAGTGGCAGATAAGACTCTCCCTTCTACATTGCCATTTTTATCTTCAGAACCTTCTTTCTAAAGGAGAAAGAAAACATGAGCATTCAATATCAATAACGAACATCATCAAATCAAACAGTTGATAACCATACACAGCGGATAGAATTCAAAAGGAACAAGAAAGAAGAAGACGAAAAAGATCAATGTATTTACCTGATGGTCTTGGTTGGTGTGATTGTTACTGGCTACATTATTATCTGCAGATTTCTCAACAGCCCTGTTGAGGGATGCAATGGATTGATAAGTAAAAGAAATGGAAGAAGAAGAGGTCCCAAGAAAACGGGCAAAGAGAGCGATCACTACAAGTGTTGCAAATGACAGTGCAAACACCAACTTCATTAAACCATATTGCTTGTTATTCTGTCCAAACCCTAACTTAGACATTTTTGTCTGAATTCAAGAAACCAAAGAAAAGCTATTTTTATAGCAGCACATTGAAATACAGAACTTCTTTAGTAATCCGTCGTCCATTCGACTGATTTGTTTCGAGAAGAGTTTCGGCGCCAATGGTTTTTAGTCTAAACGTGTGGTATCGTTTTCTTTCCCTTTACGTACGTGAGTGGTATTTTTTTTTTAATTTATTTATTTAAAAAAACAAATAGAGAAAAAAAGAAGAAGTAAATAATATAGAAAAATTGATGAAAGAGAAGACATCATTTTAGTATAAGGTAATATTAAACTTAACATTATTTTAGAATAAAGAATAATTTTATAATTTACTTTTTTTATGTTACCGGGTAAACTAGTGAAGACGTGGAAAATGAAAAACAAATAAATTCAATCTCTTTCTTTTTAGAGATTTAATAACTTACACTTTTTAGTATTAAAGACCATGACTTATTCCTTTAATTGTCAATGACTTTTCATTCCTCAAAAATTATGTTTTGGCCCCTATGTGTTGAGGAAGAAAACAGAAAGCTGCAGAAAAATGGTAAAGAAGAGAAAAAATATTTAGTTGTCAACATTCTAATAATAAAAATATTAATTTTGATATCAATTAGTTCATCTTAGAAAATGAAGTTCCATAAAAATGGTTTGAAACTTTTATTTTGCTGAAAAACATAGATTTAAGTTCAAAAAGTTTTTTTGAAATATTTCAAAAATATTTTGGATTGATTTTATATTGTTCTAGACTTCAAAAATAAAATTTTTAGATATTTCTAGATAAAAATAAGCTAAAATAGAGTTTTTATATCCAATAACCCAAAACTTGAATTTTTTACTATTGATGGTGTCCAGAAATTGATTCAAATGATAACACGTTATTTGTTTTATTTAAAAAGAAAATTGAACGAACAAAATATCATTCGTTAATTAAAAAAGAAAAAAAAAAAAGGATACACAAGCTTAACATTGTAATCCCATAAACGCCAGGGCTGCTCATTTTGGGCAAGGTATGTGGCCTAATCATCCTAAGCCCAACACTTTGGCTTATTTCATTTTATTTTGAATAAGATTAACCATGAAAAAAATAACTAAAGTGATATTTAAAATGTTATTCAATTTTTTCATAGTTTTTTCATAAGATTATAATTTATTTATAATGGTATTAGCAATTACTTTTTGAATTATTATATATAAGACTAATAAGCAAAATTTATAAAACAATATGCTCATAAATATTAATTGATAATGAAAAATCTATTTTATTATTCTTTATCATAAACTTCTCACATGAATTTTTTAGAGTAATTATTCTTTTATTTTTTTTCTTTTATTACAAACTATCAGGTCATGATTTTTTCTATTTTTTATTGAATATTATTTTTTAGATCATGATAAATTTATGTTTAAAAAGAAATGATTTTTTATAACAAATATATATTTTCCTCAAAACAAAAAAAAAAGAACAAGAAAAGATAGTTTCAATTGAAAAGATACATTTTCTGGTATGATTAAAGAAATGTCATATTTGAATTTTGATGTAAAATCTTCAATTGTCTAATTTTATGCTATTGAGCATAAATCTAAATCAAATTGTTAGGTTAAACTGAAACTTCACCAAAAGATTCCAGAGATATTTTTCTATATTGGGGTATGCTTTTAAGTCAATTGAAGTTCAGGAAAGCCTTGCAATATAGGTCAGAACAGGCTATATAAATTTTGTTATTTATTTTCTTTTGACTTGTGGACTTTTTATTTTTCAAGAATCCTTTGCCAATAAGGATGTGACAATTTGTTTTGGGAATTTTCTAGTTCTACAAATATCTTTCATGGGCTGTGATATAATTTTCAAGTGTAGCGATTACTCATTAATGTTTTAAAATTATTTTCTTACAAGGATTCCTTATTCATCTAGCTACACATAAAAATAAGAACTGATGGTATTTAATGACAAATTGGTTATATTATTTTAGAGATTTTCTTAATCCTACAAGAAAGATTAAAGAAAGACAACAAGGATTTTTATATTTTAAGAGGATTCTTTAAAGTTAAATTTATTATCCTAAACAAACAAGGAAACTAAAAGTGAGGCAACTTTAGTAATCAATTTCCTAGCTTATCTTGGACATGTAAAGGAACAACGAAGACCCTAGTGTTTCTATGATGAGAATTTCATTCATGACATTATTTAAACTAGAAAATTTATCCATCTTAGATTATTTTATTTAATTAGGTGTAACAACTTTAGTTTATGTGGCATATTTGTTATTATTATTTTTTTTCTTTTTAAGCTTAATTAATACTTGGTTTTCAACTAAGATCCAAAGCTTGTTTAGTTAGTATTCTAGGCTTATCAATATAGGTTTTGATTAAGTTTTGTATGTGGACCAATTTACTCCATAAGGGTAGATCCATTAGAGTTATTTTCTAAGAGTATTTAAACTCTTTGTAAGTCTTAAATTTAGCTTGTGTATGAAAGTGATTTTTGCATTCTTTGTTTCTTGAAAAAAAAAAAACTAAACCGACTTATCATAGATTAACTAGCTTCGTAATATCATTCGATTTAATTCCAATAGTGTTGGTGTTTTGAGACAGATTTTCATTATGTAACACTCCTACCAGATCATTTTCAGCTTTCCAGGATCATATTTCAATCATGATTGTGTGTTGCGTGACCCTATGATCACGGGTTTTCATCATTTTCCATTCCTTAATTCATATGACTGAGATTTTTATAAATATTCATTTTAATGGTCTTTAGTTTTTAATTTAAAAACATGGTAAATAATTGAAAAAAAAGATATTCTTTTGTAAAAATAAAAAAAACAATGCCTTGAAAAAAATTGAAAATTTATCTAATAAAAATTATATATTTTTTACTTTTATAAGAAATATCTATGTGCATTATAATAGAAATAAATAAAAAATAATTTTAAAAACTACCATGGAAAAAAAACTAGAAATTTACTAAAAACAAAATTGTAAAAGTAGAAAAACTGTAAAATTATGAGAAGATTAATTATTTAGTTGGTAAATTAAAAGCTTTTGAATCACATCGACGATGCAGTAATGAATTAGTTTACTATTTTGCATGAAGAAACATCTAGCCTAATGCACTGAATCCCATAAGAACTCTGAATTTAAACATGTTTGAGTTAGAGTAGTATTAGGATAGGTGACCTCGTGGAAATCATTGTGCACCCCAATCCATATGCAAGTGTCCGATCACTGGTAGACATCAAGTTGACGAGCTCTACAGCCTTTCACCCATGGGTGGTGTCCAAGAGTGTGTACACAACATAAAAAAGAAAAGAAAAAAGATTAGATTAAACTAAATTAATAAGAGAGACTTCAAGGTAAGAGGGACTTGCTCATTTAGTCACTAATGAATAATAACTTGTTTTTCTTCTATAGACTTTTGAGAGCATTGATGTAACAAAGTATATATATGACATGTACCCATTTAATATTTGACTATTTAATTAGCAATATTGATGCATGTGGAAGCTCGAAAGAAAATAAAAAATTATGAAATCACATAATCGACAAGTGAAAAATATTGTAAACACAAACTCTAAATTTACAATTTTATTATATTGTATTCAAGTAAGTTCTTTAAATAGGTTAGAAAAATGACATATACTTGGTAATTAGATCATAATCCTAAAACACAAAAGAAAATAATATAAAATAACATGAGAAATCTATAAAACAAAATCAAGGGAAATTGGCATTCTCAGGTTCCAAAGAAGTTTTAATAGCAATATAGGTTTTTCACTCTGAGAGCCAGCAAGATTAGTTCTTCATGAAACTTCGACCTGAATTTGAAAGTGCAGAAGCTGGGCTAACCAATCACCAACATGTCATATCTTGCATGAAGAACAACATCCCACCTCACAACTTAGCCTTGCTAAAGATACTGGTGGTTTTGAGATTATGAATATGGCCTACGCTACTAAAGGTAGTTGATGATATAGATCTCTTTCGTAGTGTTATAATTATAAGCAAATTAGGCATATTGTAAAATATTGTAGTCAGAAATTTTATAATTATTGCAATAATGAATGTCATATTATTAGGGATTGTTCTATTCACCCTTAGAATCAATCCACTTCTATTTTTATGTTGGTGTACAGTTTATTTTTATGCCTACATCTTCTACACAACTTGATCAGATTCATCATATAATTGTTTTTTCCCTTTTTACTCTTAGTCTCCAAGGTAAGAAACATATTCTTACTTCCTTTAGTTAATTGATTATGCAGCTTCCAATTACATGACTGGTAATATGATTGCTTTACATGATGTTAATAAGTATAATGGTAAACAACATATTCAAATCATAAATGGTAGTACTCTTCTTATTACATTGATTGTCAACTTGGGATCTTTCTTTACTAATATTGTTGTGTCTTTTAATTTATTTGTTAATCTCATTTTAGTTGGATAATTAATAGCATAAAATTATTCTTTTCATTTTAATCATTCTGGTTAGTATATGCAGGATCAAGTGTTAGAACAAGAGATATCAATGAAGCCTAAAGTGGGACATTTTTTTCCTTTTCAATCTTTTTCATTTTCTTGTTCAATTTCTATTCATTATTCTACCATTGTTAATAAAATAACTAATCTTGGCATAATAATTTGGGTCATCATAACTCTATAATTCTAGCACATCTTATGAAACATGTTTATTTGAATAATACCAATGAGTTTTGTTCGTTGTCATTTGATTATGCTCCTTGTAAACTTGGAAAAAACAAGTCTTTACCCTTTCCTTTGCAAGGTAGTTATGCTTCTACATGTTTTGAAATTATTCATTCTAATGTTTGAGGTATGAGTCATGTTCTTTCTCATACTCAATACATGTATTTTGTGACATTTATTTTCTCATATGCAAAACATGTATTTTGTGATATTTATTGACGATTACAATCATTTTACACGGGTCTATTTTCTTTGTTATAAAGCTGATATGTTCTTAACCTTCTAAACTTTTGTTGTCTATATAGAAACCCAATTTTATATGTATATCATGATCTTATGCTCAAATTCTAGGGGAGATTACATGTCTCATGTTTTTCAATCTTTTCTCTAACAAAATGGTATTCTTTCTCAACGTTTATATCCTTACATTCCTCAACAGAATGGTGTTTGTCAAGTATAAGAATCATAATATTTTAGATGTTCATACACTGATACTTGAATCTTCAATTCCTTCTAGATTTTGGGTAGAAGGCTTATCTACGGCTATATATTTGATTAATCATTTCCCTTCTCTTATTTTGCATCTTAATTCTCCATATTCTTGTTTATTTGGCGTTTCTCCTTATTATAATTATCTGCATGTTTTTTGTTGCATTTATTTTGTTCATTTACCTCCAATTAAACATCATAAACTTGTTGTTTAATGTGTTCAGTATGTTTTTCTTGGTTGTAGTGACTCCTCTAAAAGGTTTGTGTGTTATAATGCAGAAGCTAAGCTTTGTATTTCTTGGAATGTGATTTTTTAAAAATGAATATTTCTTTCAGTCCTATCCTAATTTTATGTCTTCCTCTATTTCACTTTCTCTTTTTGATGACGTGTTTAATACTTCTTCTCGTTTTAAGCCAGGTATTATATATTAGAGATGTCACCCATTACCTCCTTTTTCTTCTAAATCGCTATATGATCTTATCGTACATGTGTCTTGCTAGTCTACTAGGGTTTCCTGACCCTTAGGTTGGTATGATTTTTCTTCTTCTGCTCTTCAAACTACTCTTGATAATACTTATATGCTTAAGTCATATTCCTAGGCTTCCACTCAATAGTGTTAACGTCAAGCTATATAGGATGAACTTCAAACCTTCAAGACATCACCCTTTGTCGTATTGGAGTTAAGCTCATTAGGTGTAAATAGATATACACCATCAAGATATTTGATAATGGCTTTATCAAGCGACATAAAACTTGTCTAGTAGAACTTGAGAATTGGCAGGAGTATAGGCTTGAGAAAATGACTATTGTCTACACTATTATGGCCATTATTGTTTCCACAGGATGGTGATTTTGTTAGATGGATATGAAGGATGGATTTTTACATGGTGACCTAAAGGAAGAAATATTTATGTCTCCTCTTTTTGATTTGTTTTCTTCTTTTTATGTTAAGGTTTTTTGCTTGGAGTGATCTCTATTTGATTTAAATAGACACCACGAGCATGTTTTGAGAAGTTTCATACTACTCTATTAGATTTCATATTTATTCAGAGTTAGCATGATTCCTCTCTATTTTCTTTGCTAGACTGCCCTAAGGATTGTTATACTTCTAGTGTTTATTGATGATATTATGATTACTAGATCTGACCTATAATTAATTGACCAACTCCAACAACGCCTCAAATATTCCTTTATTATGAAAGATCTTGGTCCCTACAATATTTTCTTAGACTTCATGTTCAACATTGTTTAAAAAGCACACTTTTACATGAACATAAGTATACCTAAGAATTTTTTTCATTAGCTATCTTTCAAGATAGTAATTCAGCTTTTAAATTAAATAATCCTTCAATGTATCGATAACCGGTGGGCAGTTCGAATATTTGACCATTACTTGACTTGATATATCATTTATTGTTTAACAGGTGAGTTAGTTTCTGCAGGCCTTGTGTCATACATTTTTGGTTGTTGTCTGTCATCTTCTTCGATAACTTAAAGGGACATCGAGTCGCGACTTGTTCTTCCCTTCTGAGAAGTCTTGACATTTGGTAGGCTTTAGTGACCCTGATTGGGCTGGTTGTATGGATACTCATCGTTCTATTGCGAGCTGGTGTATGTTTCTTAGTGATGCTCTCATTTCTTAGAAGAGTAAGAAGCAAGCTTGTGTCTTGAATTCATCCACTAAGTCTGAATATCGGGCTATGTCGTGTGCTTGTTCTAAAATTGTATGTCTTCATCGGTTGTTAGGCGCACTTCATGTTCTGCAGCTAACTTCTATTCCCATTCATACTGATAATATCAATGCTATTTAGATTGATGTTAATTTTGTTTTTCATGCACTAAACATATTAAAGTGGATTGTCATTCTATTCGTGAAGCCTTAGCTTATCAAGAGATTATTGTTCCATTGTTGTTTTCACCAAGGCTCTCTTTGGTCCTCGTTATTAGTTTCTAATTAACAAATTGATACTTCTAGATCGCTTGACACCAATGAGGGGAGATGTTAGCAAAATTGATGGCTTGTTATGTGTTACTTATTTAGTCTGTATAGACATAAAATTGATAGGCTTTGCTCCTACCTTGTATACTATTATTAATGGTTGATTTTTAGTCGAGTAAGGAGCTGCAATTTCAATATATAAAGAAGGCAACTCTCACAGCTAGAGAGATTCAGACCAAAAACTATATTGGCATATAGAACATTTCTGGGTTCAAGGATCTCTTCGCTGCCAAGAATACCAAATTCATGCATTTTTTTTTCTGTTCATGTCCTGGTTTTTTATTTATGTTGGTCCTTTATGTTTAATGTATAATTAAATCTGTAATTTTACTGGACCATTTTCTCTTTGGTCGATGTAACTCTTTAATCCAAGTTAATAAAACTGAGATCACATTCAAATAAATAAATAAATAAATAAAACATTCAGGGACATTGCCCCATCAAGAAACATGCAACAGAACATAGCTGGAGACGAGATAGATTGTGTTGCCTCAGCTTTGCGTTAGCTGGATCATGAAGAGCGCGTTCGAGAATCCAAAATAGCTTCAAATCATATAAATACACAAACTTCAATCCAAATAATAAACATATAAATACACAAACAAGTAGCACGCACTGTTGTCTTAACTTTTAACAGCTAGCACTCATAGTAGATAGAGTTCAGGAGAGAGGCGTGGGGTGATCTGAATTTCCAAAGGAGTCGCCTTAGGCAAGGTTATAGCTACGCCTTCAGTCATGTCCACTGATTCACCCGTTGGTGTTTTCATGTCAAAACCCTGAAGCAATCTGGCAAACGTCAAATGGAGCACTTGCAATGCAAATGTGATACCAGGACAAGACCGTCTCCCCGAGCCAAATGGAATCAACTCAAAATGTTGACCTAAAACATCTACATTTGCGTGATCAGTGAGAAATCTTTCTGGCATATATTCATCAGGATTAGACCACAAATTTGGGTCCCGATGCAGCTTCCATAGATTTGCAAACAAACGAGTGCCCTTTGGTATGTGATATCCGGCAACACAAAAATCTTTTGCTGCCTCATGTGGAACAGACAAAGGACCTGGTGGGTACAAGCGCAGTGTCTCTTTGATAATGGCTTGGATGTACACTAAGTTCTCAATATCAGAGTCCTCTGCCCATCTTTCCCTGCCAACTTTGAGGTCTAGCTCTTCTTGGGCAAGCTGCAATGACCGTCTATTGTTCAACAAATTGGATAAGATCCATGTCAGGGTGATGGATGTGGTATCGGCACCTGCTATGATAAGAGTCTGAAATATAGAATTGAAGCATCGTGAGAATCAGGCATTTTCTGACAGATAAAAGAGTTGCAATTCGCAGCTAGATTTAACCTGCTCATGTAGAAATAACACTATCCTGGTGCTGGACACACGCAAAGGAATTTACCAATACCAGAACCAAGTAAAATTTACTTCATCACAATTGAAGGATAATTTTAGCGGGACAATGAATTGTTTGTTTCTCTAAACCCAAACTCAGTTCAATGGTTTCGCACGAAGCAACTACATGTACTTAGGGGCCTGTAATTCGAAGAAATCATGCTATATGAGTTTGCTAGCAAAAAAAAGAAGCAACTTGTAGCTATAAGCTAAATGCCTGCATATATTAGAGACCATACCATTGCTGTTGCCTTGATGATTGTTTCGCGAGAATAGCCAAACATGGAATCATCCAGTAGGGACAGCATCACATCTATGAAGTCGTCGTCCTCCATTTTGTTAGTGTTCTCAGTACTCTCGAGCCTCTTCGATTTATGTTCTTGAATCCAACTTTCCATAAGGGAATCCAGTTCCCTCGAAAGACGCTTCATAGTTTTCACGGATCCAAGAAAGCTATTCATCCATCCAAGAAATGGAATTACATCCGAAGGGACAAAGACACTGGAAATATACATGTACTCCTTCATGAGTTTTCCAATACGTTTTCCTTCATCTTCATTTTCAGCTTCCGTACTACTGAAGTATCTCTTTCCTGCAATCATTCTTGTGATCATATTTATTGTCAATCGCTCAAAACATTCACTAATGGCTATCTTGGTCGAGCCTTGCTTATTGCTCTTACTGAGCAAGTACAAGTCATTGATCAAGGTATTCACCTCTGAGACCTGAACATGCCTCAAAGACTTGAGCCTATGGCTGGAAAGGAGTTGAATCGTAACTATCTTACGCATTTCACGCCAAAAAGGACCCGAATTATTGAAACCAAATGCTGCATAATTGTAGCTTAGGTGCTCCCCGTGACTTGATCTTGGCCTGGATGATAAAACCCTATCATGTGTTGTGAAGCACTCCTTAATTGCCTCAAGATTGCTAACCACAACTGTAGGGTGCTTTCCCAGACGAATTGTGAAGATGGGACCATATTTATCTGCCATGGCAGCCAACGTTCGAGCAAGCGTCTTTTGTGCCCCTAATAGATGGAGATGGCCTATAAGTGGCAACGCACCAGATGGTTCCGGTGGCTGCAAACCCTTTTCAGTTTTGCGCCTCGTCTCTCTCACTCTGCGTAAAGTGTACCACAGAACTAATGCTAAAACCGTTGAAATCGCTAGTAGATGAAAAGAGAAATCCATGAAAACCAGCAGAGTGTTGGAGTTTAAGGGTTACAATTTGTCTGGTTAAATCACCATTTCATCTCCCCTTCAAATTAGAAATAAAAGAAGGAAAAAGACTAGTAAGACTTGCAACTTCAGTTTGATTGGACGTTATCAAGACTTTTGAGTCCACCTGTGGAATTCATTGGTCCATTAGTCGATTTAAGTTGCTGTCATTGTCATGACTTTACCTTCTTCTTGGTTGATGTTTTTGCACTCGCCTTCTACCTTTCCATGGGGCTATTATTTTTCTCTGGTTAAAAATTTCGATGCACAACATTTCACCATCGTCTCATGTTTTATGGCTTTCTTCTTGGTTCATGTCTGCGTTTTCTAGTTCTTAGTTTGAACCACAGCATAAATTGCAGTTTATGTAACTTTTAAGCTTGAAGGAGCTGGAAGAGCACCATCCATTCATTCAAGAACTTTGTTTTTGGTTGTAGAGAATTTCAGTGGAGGATAAATGTTGCTGATGCCTCTGATATTAAAATAAAATATTTTTTATAAAATTAAAAAAAAAAAAAACAAAACAAAAAATGCCTGCATATGAGCCTTCCAACTTAGCTCGCATGTGTGTACCTAATTTTATATATATATTTTTTATTTATCAAGTGATGAATGACATATTATCCATTTCTATTTAAAAAAATAAAAAAATAGGTGATATGTCATTTTTTATTTGCAGAATCCAGTAATTGAAAGGTCACTTGAAAAATTAAGACTTTAGTTTTTTTTGCTAAGAAAATTTATTTTGACCTGAAACATATAGAAAATATCATAAATATCTTGATAAATCTATTTGCGAACTTAAATAGCAAAAAAAAAGGCTTAAAAAAGATTTGAAATCAACCTAAACTTAAAAATCATTCCTTGAAAAGATTTATCTTCGCAGGCAAGAAGAAGAAAAGACAACTCTTTGTGAAACTTTCATAGTTAAATAACATTTATTAACACTAAAATTAATTAATTTTGTGGTTAGAATTAGAATCAATAATGATTTTTTCTCTCTATACTGAAATCATTAACTCTTTCTATCTCTTCTCACAAAAAAAATAATTGAAAAATAAAAGAAATAAAATTTAATATCAAAAATATATTTATAACAATTAAAGAGATCAACCATTTATTAATTAATAAGTAACGAGACCACATTTAGCTTTTCTTATGAAATTCATGCTTTTTTTATCATGTCTTTTAACATCATCATTTCTTAATAAATGGGCTTTAATTTGGTTTTAAAAGAACAAAATCAAGGGAAAAAAATATTCAAGTGTCCAAGAGAATTTTCCAAATCATAGTAAAAAAATAAACAAATCTTAAAGGATGTAGTTCAACTAGTCGATTCTAGATTTGTTTTTTAAATACTAGCAGTTTGAGTTTCGCAAACTTCATAGCCACTAGAAGCTTGCATGATCGTCAACTTCAAGGTCTGTGGAATTAATTGAGACGCGTATAAACTGATCCGGACATCCACATTAATAAAAATAAATAAAATAAAATAAAATAAAAGCATAGACCATAAACAGTAATGAATGTTACAATAACAGCACCCTTGTCATTTTTAATTAATTAAAATTATTCAAACTACTACTGGGCCACGAATAAAATACAGCAAATGATACTGCTCACAAAATGATTCCATTACTTAAATTCCCATATCAGATTTTAGTGAGGGTTAGGTAGCGCTGTTTGTTTTGGTATGAAAGTGGTGTCATTACATGTTGCTCCAACTCAATTTAACAATTAGCAAGTAGGACCATATTGAATAAAATAAAAAGATCCCTTTGTGCAAAATTTATTTCCATGATCCATTAACACCACCATTTATTTCCCTTTTCTTGCCAAATGATATTTTTTTTAGCTAACTCTTGGGAGTCAAAATTAATTTTTCCTTTCTAAATTAGTTGAAGGCGAGCATAAGATTTAGGAGAATTTTGTTTTTCATTACCTATATTACCCATACTGAGATGTGTTTTTTGATGGAATGTTCCTTTTGTTTTTTTTTAATCTTTTTGTCCCATTAAGTTCAAGGAGAGCATCTCTTCATTAAAAGTTAAAATTAGTCAAATGATCCAATTTGTTGGGATGATGAAGGAAAATTATACCTTAACTTTCGATCTTTGAAAGCATTATAAAATGAGATATTACAGTTCTGCATTTCAATTTGATTTTTGTGCTGTGCCTTTTGGTTAGAACTTTAAAAATTGGATGTCCATGTTCGTGAGGTCCCAATTATATAAATTTATGAAAATAAGGTAAGAATACTATATATTATACAATAATACTAAAAGATTTGACCCATTTTGACGCTGTTTTGTACTACTGTAGTTTGCATTGTTGCATACTAGCAACTTTGAATTGGGAAAGTTTAACATGGTCCCCGAAATTTTAATTTTTTACATTTTTATCCTTGTTAGGTATTTGTGTTTTGGTTCTTAAACTTTATTTTTTATTGTGTTGCATTCCTTTAAATTGAAAGAGGGGAGAGAAAGTTATCAGAAAAAAAAAATAAGAAATCCTTTTTGTGAAATCAAATTATCAATTAAATATAAAAAAAATTCCTAATATTGCACTAATTACATAAAAATATAAACTGAAACAAATTATAAAAATCAATTCCAAAAGAAATATAAAGGTACAAATTTTAATGGAAAAAATTTGATGATTGTACTTAGATAAAAACATTATTGTAATTAATAGTAAATCCCTTTGTTACAGTGCCCTCTACAATTAAAATTTATCGTCTTTTAGATTTTAAATTTTTTTGTAATTTTAATGGTATTAAATAAATTGGCTAAAAAACCAAAAAGAAGAAGAAGGTTGGAGTTACTAATTAGAATCAATTACAAATAATTTACAAGTTTGCTAAACTATAAGGCAACTTAAAAAAAAAAAATCAAATTCAAGGATGCATATGAAAGTTAAATATTCAATTATACATAATTAAGAAAAAAACTAAGATAATTCAAAGTAATATGAACTAAAATAAAAAATTTTAAAATATGATAGACACTAAGATAGACTATAATAAATTAAGAAAGATAATGAAATATTATATCCTTTATGAATTATAATGAACTAAGATTTTATTAGTATATTTTTATATATCTTTTCTAAAAACTATCGAATCAAGAAAAACATACGGGTTTAATTTTCCTGAATTCTTAGGGGCGTTAAGCTGGCACGCACGAGAACCAAACGTGCTCCAGTGAAAGTGTATTGGGTATGGCGTTGGCCAAACCTAAGTGATGTTGGGTTTGGCGCTAGTAAGACCCAACCACGATTAGACTTGGCAGTGCACTCGCCCTAGATTGAAAACAGCTGTTAAGTCCAGCAGCTAGGCCTAGGGCACGACTTTTAAAGGTGTCGAGCCTAGGGAATTTCTACCATCACACCTTGAGTGTGGTTGGATTTGTTGCATCCATGAATTCAACTATAATACTTAAATCTAATGCCATCAAATTTTATAGATTGTTTACATAGAATCTTAAATGAATTATTTATTAACTAATATGCTTAAATAAACAAGTTTACACTCCACCAGTACCTATAGGTGTATTAAAGCCTCTCATGGCTTACCATGTCTCCATATTTTTGCTGGATAAAATGAGTGGAATACAACTTACAATATCATAAAGGTGAAACTACACTAAAGTCCCCCATCTCCATAAAAAACAAGACTCAAGAACTATAAATATACCATGAATCCTTCAAAATAAAGGTTCACAATCTTTATTCTCTATTGCTTACATATTTGAGAGCATCTCTCTCTAGAATATCATTGTACTTTTTTTCTTAAAAAATACTTACTTAAGCATTTGAAAGTCTCCGTATCCATTAAAGAAGACCTTTTATAAGTAATAGTTATAAGTCACCTTGACCTAGTAAGCACCAAGTACAAGTTATCATCTGCATTGGCTAGGGAGAATGAATGAGATTGCTATGATCAATTGACCGATTATCTAACTTGGAAGCCTTATTTCTAAGCTATTTAGATTTTTTAGGACTTTATCAGTGGCGCTGTGTGGGGAAACTTATTAAAAAGTCATCAATTTCTTCCTAAAAACTTGTTTTTTTATATCATTTTCATGTCATTTTATGACACAATCAATGCACAACTAGCTTAGGATGTAGGACAATTCTACTTGTTGCCATGAATACTCTTCACTCAAACCAATGTAGAAACTTTAGGGCAATATCCCCACTCTCTAAGGAATTGGCATGAGGTCTTACTAGTGTTATATGCATCACTCTCTAAAAGATGAACTTGATCTCTCTAGTGTTATGTGCACCACTATTTAATGGATGAACTTGGAATTCCAGTGATATATGCACAACTCTTTAAGGGATGAACTTGGTCTCCCATGGCAATAGACCCACTCTATAAGGGATTGGTATAAGGTCTCCTCAGTGCTATATACACCACTTTTCAAGGGATGAACTTGGTCTCTCTATAGTAATAAACTCACTCTCTAAGGGATTGGTATAAGGTCTCCTGAGTGCTATATGCACCACTCTCTAATGGATGAACTTAGTCTCCCAAGTGTTATATGCACCACTCTCCAATGGATAAACTTGGTCTCCTCATGGCAATAAACCCACTCTTTAAGAGATGAACTTGGTCTCCTTATGAAAATAACTCCATTATTCAAGGGATTGGTACGATGTCTCCTTTGTGTCATTTGCATAACTCTATTAGATGAACTTGGTCTTCCCAAGACAATAACCCCACTCCTAAGGGTGGACTTGGCCTTCCAATGCAACAATCTCACTTTCTAAAGGATATGCAAAAATCTCCCTAATATAACAACACCACCCTCCAATTAACACTCTTCAATAGCTCTCATGCACCATAAAAAAAAATAATCATGGTGACCACTCTTCAGTGAATGACTCTTAAGCCCTAAGATAATGTTAGGAAAACCATAAGCTCCCACTCTCCAAAAAACTTATAATCACTTAAAAAAATTTAAGTATAGGTTTACTCTTATTGGGTTCGATACGGCCCCTGGGAATTTTTATAAATGATGGGCATGGTACCCTCAATCTTTTAAATTTTTTCTTAGTATAGATTATTGGAAATTTTTTATCTAAAGAATTTCTTTTAGTCCATACACATTTTCCTGCATTTTTTTCCAACTTACTCCCCCATTTTATACGAACAAAACTCTT
Source organism: Populus davidiana (assembly GCA_030145905.1). Classification (NCBI taxonomy): domain Eukaryota; kingdom Viridiplantae; phylum Streptophyta; class Magnoliopsida; order Malpighiales; family Salicaceae; genus Populus; species Populus davidiana. Next base: position 34,661,017 of record CM057789.1, on the reverse strand, counting down.
CACTTTACCCAAACTTGAAATTAATTAAAGTATTAGTGTATTATTATATTGCAAAGACTAGGAGGTTACTAATGAACTAATATTTTATCAATATGCTTGTATATATCTATTTCAAAAATGTCAGATCAAGAAAAACATGCATGTATAATTTTTTTATATACTTTTTCTAGCTTACACCACCTTTTTATATGAGCAAAACTCACTACTCTACCCAAACTAGAAATTAATTAAAGTTTTCATGTTTTATTATTTTCCAAATATTAGGGGGCTACTAATGAACAAAAGTTTTATCAACATATTTTTATATTTATTTTTTCCAAAAAATGTCAGATCAAGAAAAACATACGAGTATAATTTTCTCGAATTCTCGGGCACCAGCACCAAACATGCCCAATGAAGACGCACTAGGTATGGCCAAAGTCAGATCCAAATGCAGCTAGTCTAGCTAAAAATAGACCTAGAAGTTGTTAGGTCTTGTGCTAACTGAATTTGTTGGGTTTAGCACTGGTCAAACCTAACCACATCTAGGCTAGGCAGTGTATCAAGCCTAGGCGTGCTAGACTAACAGCAGCTACTAGGTCCAATAGCTTGGCTTGGAGCGCGGCTCCCGAGGTTGTCAAGCCCTAGAAGCCCAACGCATGGCCGGATTCGCTATACTCATTGATTCAAACATAATACATGAATCTAACATCATTGAATTCAATAGATTTTTACATAAAATCTTAGAGGAATTATTTCTCAACAAATAAGTGTATTAAAGTCTCTCGTGACCTCTCATGTCTCCATCTTTTTGCTATATAAAATGAGTGGAATATAGCACACAATACAACTCAAAATATCATACATATGAAATTACACTTCAACCCCTCTACTCCTTAAAAGAATAAGACTCGTGAGCTATAGATACACCATAAATCCTTTAAAATAACGGTTTACAATCTCCATTCTCTACTGCATGTATATTTGAGAGCATATATCTCTAGAATATTATTGTATTTTCTCTCTATAAAGATACTTAAGTATATAAAAGTCCTCGCATTCACTAAAAGAAACCTTTTACAGATACTAGCCACAAGTTATTTTGGCTTATCATGCACCAAATACCATCTATCAACCACCTTGGTTAGGAAAAATTCATGAGGTCGCTAAAATCAATTGATTAACTGATTATCCAACTCAAGAGCTTTGTTCTTAAACTGCTTGGATTTATAGGGACTTTATCATATTACATGTAATAAAAAAAAAACTAGGACTAAAATACTTTTTTTATTAGGACTAAATATTTTTTTAATAAGACTGAAATAATTAATTTATACACTAACCTCCTTATTCAATTGTGTATCAAAAATAAATTATTTAGACAGATTTAATTTCTTGATAAATGTTTGTCAATTTTATTATTCAATTATATATATTTAATTTCTTTTTCTTTTTTTACTAATTTTTAAGGATTGGTTCACTAGTTAGAAAATGAAAATGAAAACTAAAATATCTTTATCATAAGAAATATTAAAAATATATTATTTTTAAAAATCTTGTATAATTTTCTTGTAAGCATAATTAAAAGTAAACACAATGTTTTTCATATCATATTATTATTAGATGGTTTAATGACTTTTTTGTTGAAAACTTGTAAACAAAAAAGTAGCTTCATTTTTTCATCTAATCTAATTTTGAAAGATTAAATCCAAGAAAAAATCAATTAGAAAAAAACAACTAAAAAAAATACAACTCAAGTAAACTTGAATTAATTTGTTAAACCTCAACCTGAGTCATAAGATTAAGATAAATTTATAGAAAGCAAATCAAAAAAATTATGAAGTTGCACCTTCAATAAATCTAGCATTAAAGATTGAAATTGAGAAAAAAAATTAAATTCATAAGACTAATATATAATAAAAAAAAACATAAAAATAATAATTACAAAGCACAATTCTCAAAAATTAAAAAACAAAATTAAATATATAAAAAAATATATTGAGTTGTTAAAGGGTTAAATTGAAAAGAAAAAAAAACACAAAGCACTATTACAATAAATAATATTTTGTGGTTGTGGCTACAATAATATAACCACACTTGTTAATAATAGCATTAACATTATTTATGATTTTTAATATGCCACATGAATAGAATCTTCATATAAGTTTTTTGGTTAAATAAATCTATTTTTATTTGATACTAATACTATTTAAATTATAGCTGATTGATAAATACTTTCAATTTGCATTATAAGGTATTTTTATTGGTACTGGTTATGCTTGTGATGATATTTTTAAATTATATATTAAAAAAAGTAATGCAACTATTAATTCAATTTGCATGCTCTCTTCTATTAATTTATGGCATGCAAGTTGATGCTCTCTTCTGTTAATCCTTAAGTTAAACAAGGGCCTTAAAAAATATGAGATTCATAGCAAAGCTAAGATCACAAAAAAGTCTCATGGAAGTGTTAAATAAAATACTGAATTATTAGAGTTAATTAACATTATATTTCTAGCTTGAAGGAAATCTAACTCATTGGAGGAATAGAAACTTTATCACTTTTATTGATGATTTTTCTAAATATACTTTTATTTGATAAAAAATAAAACAAAAATGATGTATTTGAGAGATTTAAAGAGTTTCTTAATAAAGTTAAAATTCAATTCAGTAGAAAAATAAATGAGTTAGAGGTGATAAAGGTTTGCGAGCATGAGTTTTTTGAATTCAACACGTATATTCAAACATTAAAAATAATCCATGAAACCAGTCCACCTTACTCTCGTGCCTCTACTGGTGTGGTTGAGAGGGGGAATAAAATTAATTGCGTTGACAAATGCAATATTGATAGAGTCAAGTGCTCATTCAAATCTTTAGGGAGAAGGAATTTGGATCACATACTATGTTTTGAATAGAGTGGCACATAAAAAAAAAAAAGTAAAATTACACCATTTGAATTGTGGAAGGGGCAGAAGCCACATTTAAGATAATTGAGAGCTTGAGAATGTTAGGCCTATGTAAGGTTAATACATAATAAAATACCTTCGCTATGTATTAAAGTTGATTGTTCCTTTCTTGTGATCATTGAATCAGATGATGTTTTTTCATGAAGAGAAGTTTTCTTTAAAACCTAGGAGTAAGGATTAAGAAACCAAATAGAATACTCTTTCAGAATCCAGCCCCTCTATACCTATTTTGTTATAACAAACAACTCCTAATTTAAGAAGAAGTAAGAGAGCTAGAATTGAAAAGACCGTGGTCGTGATTTTTATATTTTTAGCATTGAAGAAAATTCCATAACCTTACAAGAAGCCTTATCCTCACCTGATGCTATTTTATGGAAAGAGGTTGCCAATTATGAGATGGAATCACTAATTTTTAATAAGACTTGGAAGTTTGTGAATTTACCACCTGGTTATAAAATTATAGGGTGTAAATGAAATCTTACAAATAAACTTAAGTAAAAATAAAATGATTTACCAATACAAAGTTATGCTTATTACTAAAAGGTTTAAGAAAAAGAAAAATAGACCTAGGCTTTTATGATACCCTATCTTTTACCATTAGAATAACATCTGCTAGATTACTAATAGCAATAGCCATTATAATGATTTTAAAATTCATCAAATATATGTTAAAACTATTTTTTATATATAAATAGGGACCTCGATGATGAAATTTACATGGATAAAGCCGAAGGCTTCATCGAGCCTAGCTAAGAAAGCTAGGAGTGCAAACTTACTAAATCTCTATATGGCTTAAAGCAACCTTCTAAATACTGGCATAAAAAAATAATTCCTATATGATTGATAATAGCTACAAAACAAAATGACAGCAATAAAATGCATTTATTATAAATCTATGAAAAAACATGTTATTATTTGCCTCTATTTTATGTTTGATTAAAGCGACCTAAAATATATTGTGTGGATATTTTGATATGAAAGATCTTGGCGAGATAAATTTCATTTTTATATGAAAATTACCAAATTGCATCATGATATTTTTCTTGATTAGTAGCATCATATTGAGAAAATGTAGAGAAAATATAATTTTATTAATTGCAAGCATGTATATTCTAAAACCCAAGCAAACTATAATTTCTAATTCAATGGTGGAATTCGATCTAATTGTTTTAGCCTCAAGAAGTGAACTGGTTGAAAGATCTTTTCCGGAATCCCATTTTGGAAAAAACCAGTTCCACCGGTTTTGATCCATTGTGATATAATCATTGTTATTGGTAGAGTTTAAAACCATTCTTATAACGATAAATTCAGATCTATATAGCAAAAAAAAACACAGTTCTAAATCCAATAATATTCTTGCAGATTCATTAACTAAAGACTTAGCAAATGAAAAATCCAGGAGCACATCGAGGGAGTGGGATTGAAGCTAATAATTACAAGACTTATGTATGTTGATTCCCAACCTAGGGACCAAAGTTAATATAACTAGGTTCAATAAGAAAAAAAAATTATATGATGGCATTAAGGGATACATTAAGTTAGTTTAAACACTTAATTCCTTTAATTTTTGTATTCCTTCTTGTGCTGAGAGTGCATTCATCCTATAACATATGGAGGTTGAGTTTTTATATAAAAAGTCTAAATGAATTTCTATAACTCTTACCAATGGAATGTCAAAGTTATAGGAGGATCCTTACCATAATACCCATATGATTGTGAGAGTGGAGCTTCTCTCTTTGAGAATTGAGCTTATTCTCAAATACACTTATGAAAACCAAAATAAGCACAAGGCTTGAAAAAGTTATTGCAATTAAAGTTCATGCTAACACTTAAATTGTTGTGTGTGGATAATAATACTTTATTTCTCTTTAATTAATCATAGTTCAACTCAGGATAATCAGAAGGCTTGAATATTTAAAAAGATAATATATTAGTGTCTTGGCCTAATTATTTCATTGTAATAAAAAATATGAATAATACTCCTATAAATTTTTCATACTATCACTAACACCAAGTATAACCTTCATATATATATATATATATATGAGAGAGAGAATGCTACGAATTGCTTTCCAAATAGAAGAAGCCATGAGACTAGTAGAATGAGTGAAAAGAGAAGCACCATGTAGATATTTCTACTGATAATAAAAGTTGAATCCCAAACCAATCATGATATTCCTAGCACTTTAATCGCTGTTGTCACCCTAATTGAAGTGCATAATTCCCAACTCCAAGCGTTCCATAATTTCACAATAATGGATCGGTAAAAAGTGTGCCCTAATGCCGTAACATAGAAACTTCAAGGGAAGGTAACAACATGCTACAATGTTATCGATAAACATTGGAACAATAACAGCAGAACATGTCATTCAGAAAAGAGCAATTCATCAGGTACAAATCCCTAACAAACACAGAATTTAAGCCCGGAAGCTTAATATTTTGCACCAAACTTCTGATCTTGATAGTTCAAGCATTTTTTTTCCATACTAAAGATATAGAAAACAATTTCATGCTCGAACGCAAAAATAACATTTGAGACAATATACTGACAAGTTAGAGAAACAGCTCAGTTCTTTGGTGTGTTCTCCAATTCCTTTTTCAGCTGCAGTGAGAAGTCATCATTGACATCATCATCATCCCAATCATCCTCCCACTGCTGTGTCACCTCTTTCCCTTCCTCCTTCTCTTTCCACTCTGTCATTTATAGTTATCATCAGAAAAGAAACAATAATCCATACCACGGACAAATAATACTACTCCTATTTTGAGATCTCATATTTTTTTTTAACAAATACAAGTACTAACACTACATAGAACAAACAAAGCCAAGAGAATTTCATTATTTCAATTCATTGTGATCCAAAAACACACAGATTATAGACACACTCGTAGTTGTTTTCCAACATTAAGATATGCTAAGAGTAACATCAAGCGACAGCCAACTTCCTAATTCCTCAAACAGCTAATTACCATAATCCAACAAATAATCACATCATAACCAACAAATTACCAAAATTCCTACCATGCATCCAATAGGATACCTAAGCAACTTATTTCATCACCTTGGAAAACTATCTGCATAAACAAAGTTGCTTCAAATAATCTACCGTAGGTCCAGAAAGATCATAACCATAGCCTTATTCATCATCCTCAGATGTAAACAACCCATGGAATTCTCTACCAAAGTTACTTCAAATTTGAATGATTCGTTAATATCAATATAAATCCTCGAAGCTTGACAACTTGGAACGATAAAAGAGAAATCCAATAGAGCATAGTTTTTCTAATTACTTTGATTATCAAAAAAAAAAAAAATAGGGAAAGGATTAGTACCTTCATTGATTTCAAATTCTTCAAATTCATCATCATCCTCGAACAAGTCAATCTTCACATCCTCAGTTGCCGGTTTCGGTTCAGTTGCCATTTTTTCCGATGCTAAAAGGAAACAGATTTCTTGCAGTTTCGGAGAGATATAGTCGAAACCCTAACTTGGAAACAGGGGAAATTTCTTAGGAGTGAGGGTTGTGGAGGATTCTGGGTTTATTTATATTTTGCAAGGAAACGAAACGACATCGTATCGATGGCGGCAATAAAGATTTTTTTTTTCTTTGGGTTACAAAAGGGCCTAAAGGCCCACAACAAAACCACCCTGAACACCATTTGAGGTAAAAAAGATTTTTCAATTTTAAATCATGTATATAACACAAACAATGAGTACAAGACAATTATTAATATTCAAAAGACAATAAATTAGATAAAAAAAAGTGGTATTCCAGATGTTTCTTTTTTTTTCTAATTAGTTTTTATTTTTATTTCTTAAGGTCCAATGTTATTTTCTTGTCTTACATTTTTTTCTTATATTAAAAAACAATTTTAGTTAAATTAACATTAATGTCCTAATATTTAAAGAAATCTTTAAGTTTTGAAATTGTCCTAAAAGAGAAATGAAATTTTTTTAAATTAATTTTTTTAACTTAATTAAATTTAATGTTTGAGAGAATGTTTTTTGTGAATTATAAAATTCAATGATGGAACTCATGCAATAAAAGTGAGTCAGAACCTATCTATTTGTAAATATGCATGGACAACACATATAAAATGATAATGTTTAATTGGTAGAATATATAATGATTGATTCAACTATGTTCTTGTTCCACATGTAAATCAAAAGCATTTATAAGGTGGAGTCACCCTTCCTAAAAAGCTTTTGAAAGTCAACTCCTTTCCTTGTCTTTATAGCAAATTTACAAAAAAGTATGGTTAATCTTAGATGGGAACTAATGATATTTTAAAATCTAATATGTTTAAGAATAAGATTTTTTTTTTTTTTAATATTTGAATAATAGGCAATCATACGTTCAAGTCAATACTCCATTCTTTAGAGCTCACAAAGTTTATAATTGGTGGTAAAAGGTCTAACACTTGCAAAACAGTCTTTTTTAATGGGGTTTAGGGACCCTTGGATTATAAAGTCAATTACTTTTAGTAAGAAATTACAATAAATAAGAAAAGGAGTGTTTATTCTTATTTTTATATGATAAATGCTCTGAGAATTTAGATATGAATACTTAAAAAAAAATTATACACCCCTTTAGAGGTATTTATAACTCCTAAGCCTTGTCATATTGATGAAATGGAAGGGGTAGAGAGTCATTTCTTAATGATAGCATTAATGAAAGATAAATATCTCTTACACAATATTGAATGATGAAAAAATATTTCTTACACCATATTAATGAGGATTAAATGTCTCTTACACAATATTAATGATAATGAAAATATAGCAGGCTTTTAGAAAACTTTGTATACACCTAGGAGTGTAGAAATATGAGTATTCTTGAAATTAATATTTTATGTTAAAAGTCATAAAAATAAACAAAATAAGCCTCACGGCCTAGCATAGGACCTATAATGAACATCGGGCTCATACCCACTTGGACATGACACGATGCCAAACCCATAGGTGATGGATCTAATAACTAGTTAGAGTCATGTCAACTTAGGCTCCGTGCATTATTGAACCCAAAGATATTAGATCTAATAGCTCACTAAACCCACATTTATTTAAGTTTAACACATAACTAAACCTAAAAATATTGGGTTTGACATCTCGCTAGACTTACATGTACTTGGTCTTAGTGTGTAGCTAAATCGAATGATGTTGGGCCTGACAGCTCACCAAACCCATATTTGTTTTAGCTTAGCACCTCATTAAACCCAAAGATGTTAGGTCTGGTAATTCATCACACCTATTTCTATTTAGGCTTGGCATGTGGTTGAATCTAAGGATGTTGGTTTTAACAACTTGTCAAATCTATGTGTTTGGGCTTAGTGTGTAGTTGACCGTAAGGACATTGGGTTTTTCAAAAGACTGCTCAGTGCAACGACCCGACCAAACCCAGTCGACCTATGACTCAAGCGACCCAGCCAAACCCAGTTTTTTTTTTTTTTTTTTCAAATGTGGTTTTCTCATATACCCTTCTTTTTTCATATTTTTTTAGTTAGTTATTAACACTTTTTAAAGTTCACTATATAAATATTAGAAAATTATTTTATTTTTTCAATATGGGATTTGAAACATATTAGTATATATATTTTGTGTTTTCAAGAAAAAAGTTATTTTTTCAATATGGGATAAAAAAGTTATTTTTTCAATGTAGAATTTGAAACCCTTTCATATATATACTCTATGTTTACAAGAAAAAGTTATATTTTTTCAATATGGGATAAAAAAAAAAATTTAGTTTAAATAATTCAACTTAAAAGGATAACATAATATATTTTCAATGTAAAATTTGAAGCTCTTTAGTATATATACTCTATGTTCACAAGAAAAAAGTTTTGTTTTTTCAATGTGGGATTTGAAACCTATTAGTATATACACTCCTATGTTCTCAAGAAAAAGTTATTTTTTCAATGTAGGATTTGAAGTCATTTTGTATATATTCTCTATATTCACGAGAAAAAAATTATATTTTTCAATGTGGGATAAAAAACTTTTTGGTTTAAATACTTCAACTTAAAAGGATAACATAATATCTTTTCAATATGAGATTTGAAGCCCTTTAATATATATACTCTATGTTCACAAGAAAAAAATTATTTTTTTCAATGTAGGATAAAAAACTTTTTTTGTTTAAATATTTTAACTTAAAGGCATAACATAATATCTTTTCAATGTGGAATAATTAAAATATATATATATATATATTCTTTTAAACTTCATTATTTACAACATGTATAGCTTATATTCACATGGATTTTTTCTTAATTTTTTCATATGAAATATTAAAACTTTAAATATATTTTTTTAAAATTTTTCGGGTTGATCCGAGTTGACCCATGAAACTCGACCCCTTGGTCGGGTCAACCCCTAGGTCGGGTTTGATAACTATGGATATAGGGGCATCTTAAATGCTTATGTAAATATTTTTGTAGAGATAGAAAGTACAATAATATTTTAGAAAGATAGAATTTAAAAATATGAATGCTAAAAATATTAAGAATGAAAAGATTGGGAACCTTGAACTTTAAGGGTTCATGATTTATTTATAATCTATGAGTCTTTTTTTATATATATAGAGAGAGGAGGGGTTGAAGTGTAATTTTTTCTTGATAATTTTAATAATGGATAAATATTCCTTATACAAATATTAATGAGATAGAGATATGGTAGGCCAAGAGGGATATTTATACACCCAGGGGTGTAGGGAGAGTGTGATCCAAAATGTATTGGTTTAGTAAAAAAAATCCTAAAAAAGTGTTAGTCTCAAGCGAGTTGTATAAGCCCATTAAGGAAAAAACATAGACCCAGACATGTTGTGTGGGCCCATAGTTGTTGGGCTTAGGTGCACTGTCCGAGCCCTATAGGGGCACTAGGCTGCTCTTCTAGTAATGCGTGGGGCGTGGGCATGCACCACGTGCACATGCCCAGCATCCCAAGTATGGGGTTAACATGACCGTGGCTTTTGAGCCTAGGCATGTTGTGTAGATGTTTAGCATTAGTATAACTAATTATTTTTAAATATAGATTCAAGTATAGAAATCTAAATAAAAAAAATTGTCATATTCTCCTTTATGACTGAATAAGTCGAGTATTTTTAACCCATTTTTCTTTTTTACCTTTATAAGGAGTAAAATCCTTATATATCTACTTGTATTGTGGTAATATGGTGCATGAAGATGAACATGTATAATTGTCATTTTCTTCATATTGTTGTAATCTTTTAAAATATATATGTCTATTAATAATTCAATACAATATAAATATAAAATTTAACTTGACTTGACAGATTGACTTAGGATTCAAGTGATCCGAGGCTCTAGTGGAGTTTCAAATGGTCAAAACTCAAACTTACAATTGGTCTGGTCAAATCTAGGTAAGACCCAACTTTTTTTTTTATATATTTTTTAATAAACCCAAAAAATATAGAATATCTGACTTCATATATTTTTTTTTATAATCTACATATTTATAAAATATTTTTTAATTTTTTCATGTGAGATATCTATATTTATAGTCTAAATCCACATGAAATAGTTCTTTATTTTTAAACGTGAAATAACTATATGTATAGCCTTCATTGGAATGTTTTTAATTTTGTCATGTAGAATAATTATATATATAACATTTAATTATATGAAGTATTCCTTAACTTCTCATGTGGGATAATTATATAAACTTTTCATATGAAGTATAATAATGTAAAATATGTTTTAAATTATTTTATATGAAATATTAAAATAGTATTATTATTATTATTATAAGTTAATTTAGATCAGGATTGTTTGGTAACCGAGTCAAACCAGTAGAGTTATAATAAATATGCTATAAAGCTTTAGCTAATCAGCAAGGGAGAAATGAGCTCTAGTCTGATGCTTCAACAGAAAAGGACAAGGGAAAGAAAATCGATGTGACCTTTTTGACATGATGTGGACATCGCAGAATCTGAACGGTGATTGGAGGACATTGGACGCAAATTACTGGACCAGAGGAGCCAAACCCATCAAAACGAGAACGACTTTTCCCTTTCGCAATATCTTTCCTCAGATCCGATTGGTTATCAGACCATCCACGCGTCCTCTAGTACAGATGTCGAATTTAAGGAAAAGAAACCTTAGCCCACCCTCTTACCTAGTGCGTGGACAACCCTTACCATCACAATGCTGCTTCCTGTTCTTACAAAGTTTTGAAAAAATAACATTGGTAGAAATCATTTTTGAAAAATAACATAGTCAATGAAAAATTATAATTTTTAATTTCTGTTATTTAAAAAAAATTCATTAGTGAAAACTGTAAGTGAGAGCTACGATTTTCAACTGCTATGATTTTTTAAAAACTAAGTGAGAATTGAAAATATTTTTATTGTAGAGTTAATTTTTATTTTTAAAAAAACTTCGCTAATCTTCAGAAATAATCTTCTTTCAAGCAAAGCTACCACGCGCTAAATCGAGAGAGTGGAGGAGAACAAAAATAAAGTTCAGCTATTTAAATCTAAATTACTTGTCCAACTTCCAAGTTAATAAGATTGAAACACGTGTGCGAGTTCTGGAACCTACCCCTAGGAAAATCCAACTCCAACTCCAACTCCAACACCAGCTTCTTAATGCTACCCCAAAACAAAGCCCACGTGTCATCTTTTTTCGAGGGAACGTCGACACGTCGTCATCTCTCATTGGATGATTTAACATGGTTCATAAAGAAACTCCGTTGTTAGTACTTTCTGGGTGGGCCCCGTGGAAAGAAAATCAACCAATCAGGTATCTTCATTGTGTTGTGGGAGCCCTAGACACGTGGTGCGTGTAGACCTAGCCACCCTGATGCCCTTGTATGATTATCGTCAGGGAGATAACCTACTCAACTACACTCAGACAGAGACAGAGAGAGAGAGAGAGAGAGAGAGAGAGAGAGAGAGCGATAGTGATTGTCTGACAGAGTGGAAGTGAGTGGAAGTGGTGGTGGAAGAGGAGATATATATGGTGGAGATGGGTGGCCCGTGGAAGCTTGTTCCTCCAGACTTAAAGATAAGATAATAATCAATCAGATAACGCTCGGATTCGAGCCAATTTGCTTCAAAACTGTTCAAAGGAGACTAAAGTTCCAGTAACTGGAAGTCAGAGACCAAGAATGGATTGGTTTATTAAGGATGAAAGAAGAGAAAGTACGTTAGGTTTAAGAAGAATAGTTTGGAGCAGTATCAGAAGACAGGAAGGCAAAAGATGATACCAATATAATCAAATCAAGTCACAGTAACATAACTCATGGTCTCAAGCTAACGTTGCAATTGATTTCTGATTAGAAACTACTGATCTAATACCAGAAAAGCGATGTTTGTCAGATGGTTACTGTTGTTTCTCTCTTTCAGTCCCAGCTCTCCATCGATCATAAGGAAAGATGAGGATTTATTATTTGGCGTCAATAATAACCAGTAGTTGCTTGATGCATGATATGGGTGGTTTAGAAATGTCAGGTCCCATTACCGGACAGAGAATAGTGGGGACGCAGTTGACAGTGGAGAGTGTGGCAGACAAGTGCATGGATACGGTGTCATTGGTTAGAACGGACGTGGAGAATATGAGAATGACACGTGTTCTGGGTTTATTTTGGATGGTTTAAACAGGGTACAGTGGGTTAATGATGCGTACACGACGATGGTGATGGTGAGCCAGCAAGATGACGGGAAGTGACCGGAGGTTACTGCAGATTTGGTGATTAATCTAAAAAATGGTTGAGTCATTAAGGATCAGCTTAAGCGGTGATTGGATGGTAATTTAGGTGAATAAGCATTGCGTACATTCATATATATATATATATATATATATATATATATGTTAACATGTGGGAATGGGTAAAGATCCTCTTATTCTTATTATTATATTATGTTTTTTTATGGAAAAGAAATTCATTCTTTGAGAAATTCCTGATTTATTAACTGGGATGATAATAAATGGGAGAAATATACCCGACTAGCTAGAGAAAATGAAAAATATTTTTACTAGCTCGAAGACTAATTCTTATCCCAATAAAACTAAAATTTTGAGAATCACATTTTCCAAGCAAATACAAAAAATAAATATAAAGAAAGATCTTGTTCAATAATTGTCAACTATGTCTCCATATATGATGGAGACACATTTTTGTCGACAAGAGAAAATTAGAGCTCGCAGTATATCATTTGGATATTATTAACGCGTGCGCGCGTTAATTTTCTGTGGAAGAATTTCAAATTAATTCTTCATATCAAAAGACATTAGATGTTAGAAAATATATTTGCGTACAGAAGGAATGTAGATTTTTTTGAAGATGTTACATCCCCTAGAAATCAAAGAATGTGATGCTCTTCAAAAATAAGAAAAATTACATCTTCTAGTGTGAAGAATATGGAAATTGTTAACTAAAATACCTCCATTAATTATTAATATTAGATAGAATAATATATATATATATATACACACCCTTAATTATTTTTATTTTTGCAAAAGCATTTTAAGCTTATGTTGAAATGATTAATAAATATGCATATTGTTGAATTTGCAACCCATATACTCTTTTTTTATGTAAGTATTTAAGTTAGTTTATATGTATTTTAATTAATTTTATAAGTTAATAAATTAATGATTATATAAAATTTTAATAATTATTATATTAATAATTATAGAATTCAAGCTTAAAATTACCGAAAAAAACAAACGTTTTACTTTCAATAGACCACTTACTATAAAGTTATTCTTTTAATTACTTGTGCAATAGATATCGTCCGGCCAGATGTTCGAGTTTAAGCGTGGATTTACAAGAAAGGATGCAGGGTGCCATACCGAAAGCAACCAACCCGATCATTGCATGTGGTCGTTACCCTTTAAAGAAAGAGGATGGCACAACAAATCTAGCAAATCTTTCTTGCGTCCTCTTCTTACAGTAATACTCTTCACATTCTCCACACCAGCTGGCTGGCGCGTGACACTCTTCCACAGATAGGAATATATATATATATATATATATATATATATATCCTCCCCAGCATCATAATGCTGAACTAAACTCTCTCTTTTAACATTTTTGTTAAAAGTTTATATAGTTTGACTGATTAATTTGATAAATTAACAAGTTTAAAAATTAATTTGATTTTTTTAAAAAAATTAAGATTGATTTTTTAAATAAAATTATTAAAAAATTTAATTATTTTGAATTAACTCGTTTAACTTATAATCTAGATTTCACATTAAATTAATCTTGAATTGGATTGAAAAAAAGCTAAAGAAGAGGGAGAAGTAATTATAGCCCAATAAACATTTTACTATTCATTATAATAGTGAAATGATATTATTGTTTTTAATTAAAAAACTTTGAACTAGACATTAGAAGTAAGATTATCTTTTTACTATGACACAATTGTTTTTACAAATTGTATAGAGTTAAAATAGTCATTTTTATTTTTTAATGCATGGTAAAGTTACTAATTTAACCCTAGAATTTAAAAAAAAATGCTTATTACTCATGGGTGTTTCGGTCTTTCCAATTGTTTTTCAAAGTAATGTCATTACTTTGATTTTTTTATAGACAAAATCAACATAACAATCTCACAAGAGTTTTTTTTATTATTATTATTTTACATTGATTTTATTGTAAATTTGAAGGTTATTCAAAGTATTTTTATAACTTTATATATATATATAAAGAATTGTTGGTGCGCTCGTATCGTGTGGATGACCGTCATATCATTTTCTTAGAAGTATGTGTGTAGCATGGCTATAAGTTTCAGAGATTAGACCAAGTTTAGGGTGTTCTTCTAAATTTACGTGTTTTTTAATATGATTTTTTTCTCTCATTTTGTTATCTTTTTTTTTTAGATTTGCTTTGTTATTTTTTATGGTTTGCTTTCTATTAGGTTAGCTATGTGTTTATGACCAGAATCGCCAACCTCAAAAGTTAATACAAGTTGATTTTTTTTAAATTAATTTATTTTAATTTTACCATTCAAATTTTTTTTACAAAATTATGTTAGTTTTATAACCATGACAATAGATTTTCCAAGCTCAAACCTCATTCTTTTTATTTTTTTTATTATTATAATTTTATATTCATATTATTTAAATCAAATCAATAATGCGAGGATGAGTTTTCTTTTCTCCACCATTTTTGTTTTTTACATAAAAAAATATTTGGAGCGCGTGTAATAACTATGCTTTTATAGTTAACGATACCAAACCAAACTTAATTGAAGCCTTATAGACACCGGCTAGTCTAGTACCTGGTGGGGTTGATCACATGGTGGAGGGAGAGCGCGTGAAGGAATTAAATTCTGAACGAGTTTTTTATGTGAAATGCTAATAGAAGCAAACCACGTGTGCCCATTCTCGAACCTAACAGAACCAGCTTTTTGTGGCATTTCCACTTCAGTTAACAGTGACTCTACTTTCACAGCCTAGGCTACGTGTGACGTGTCCCCATCCTTTCGGCAATGCTCTACACATTCCCTTCTCTAATTGGTTCCTTACTATGGGACCATCCTCAACGCTCTCAATTACGCAACTTTTTTTTTCTCCCTCACTGGACCCCACATGTCCAAGAACTTCTGCCCAATAACATCTCCTAAATATTTCTTCTTGCCCTAACACGTGTTGCTTTTACACCTTCTCACCGTCTAACCTATGATTATCGTCTGAGCTAAGCTATCTCCAGATAGAGAGAGAGAGAGAGAGAGAGAGAGAGGGAGGGAGAGAGAGAGAGAGTCTTTTTTATAGAGAGAGGGGGAGAGTGAAAAGGAAATGGATGGTTGTCATGGCTGGCATGTGATAAGAGGAGCTGCTGCTGCTGACGCTTGTGGTCGTGCTGGTGCTCAGGATAAAACGATAATCAACCGGATAATGCATAGATTCCGACCGATTGCACCGAAGCCGGCTGCCGGTACTGATCTATATTCTAGCTCTTCAGTGATTGGCAACAAAGAATTGGTAGCTTTCAAGACAACCAGAAGAAAGAGAAAGTATGTTAGGGTTTGTACGAGTAATAAATTGAAGAAAAGCAAAAGGGTGCCGGGAGTACCATCTTCAGATCAAGAAAAGGAAAGGGAAGGGGAAGGAGCAGGAGGTGATTTCAGCAGTGTTGTTACTTTACAGTTATTACCAGAGAGAAGTGAATCGAAGGATGATGAGTCGCAATTAGAAAGAATGGGAAAGACATGGTGCAATAATGATAATTCTCAAGATCTTGCCGTAGATAGTATTAAAGAATATGTCGATGATCAAGAAAAGCAAGAACAGCCCATGTGTTTTAAGTTCAAGTTAAAGCAGCCCATGATTGAGGGTTATGGTAAGCCAGATCAGATGTTCGTGATGCTTCCTCAAAAGAGGGAAACTACAGTAGCGGAATCCTGGGTGACGGTGGAGTGCGTGACAGACATATACAGTACATGCATGGATGGTCGAGCTCTATTATTAGGGTGTACAGACGTGGAGAGAATGAGGAATCTGGAGGGGGACACGTGTCCCGGATTCATATCGGACGGTTTGAATCACGTACAATGGATAAACTGGGCTTACAAGAAGATGGTGGAGATGGTAACGAAAGAAGATCGTAAAGAGAGAGCACAGCTGTATGATACAGTTCCAGAAGTAATGGTTTGGTTGGTGATAAAGGAAAAGTTGTTGCCTTTTGTGGACTGTGCCTCTGCGTTTAGCTGCCGGGTTAGGTTACAGAATTCGTGGCAGAAAGAGAAGGGCTCACAGACGGTTGTTCCTTGTGATGTTTGGAGAATGGATTGTGGAGGGTTTGCATGGAGACTGGATGTCGACTCTGCACTCAGTTTGGGCCGTTGATGAAGAGCACAGATCAAACGTACGTCGACAAATAAACAGGTAATTACTGTGTGGATTACTGTTTTTTTTTTTTTTAAGGAGTTTAAATGGTTATAAAATGGAGCACAAAATTCATAAAACAAGCGGTCATTTAATTAGTGCTAAGTAGTGCTTCTCAATCAGAGCAATATGGCAAACGAGAGCGGGAACCAGAGGCCCTCACCCATCTTTTCCTTATTAAATGCAGCTATTTTATTGGCCAGGGATGATATATATATATATAATAGGGATTTGTGAAAACAAAATAAAGCTGAAAAGAAATCAAGAACAACGACAACATTAGGGACAGGTGGACGAGTACTTAGGCTGTAACAACAAAAGTTATTCAGCTTGAAAACAACATCAAGATCCAACCAAGAATAAATAAAAAACTACAGTTTCACCGTTATAAAAATGTGAGAATCATTAAGCATTTACTGGGTGTTTTCTGCTCCTTCCAGGTATTTTAAAGGGACTCAGCTGGCCCACCTTTCCCAACTCGCATATTCGTATCATCTACTTTCTAAGATGAGATCATGCATTCTTATGCTTCCATTACATATTGATTAACAATGCAATTATCTTCTGAGAGGTTTATATCACTCATGTGGAGTCCCTCGCCACTATAAAAATGAAACACACACACACACACATAACTAAATTATTTCTAATTATAAGTTAAGTATGCATAAATAAATCCTTTATAGTTAATAATAGTTTTATATGGTTGGTGTGTGTACATATATAACAGAAAACAATTAATAAATATTCTCTCTAAAAACTGAAAACCAAAGTGTTAATGCCCCCATTACCTAAACACCTCATAGACATTAATTAAAATGTACACAACCTACTTGGTTATTATAAACTCAAACCGAAAATTAAGTATTATTTTGTAATAAAATGACTTCAAAAATTAATTAAGAGAGAGAGAGAGACACTCATGCGATGTATGCGTGCATACATCATATAAATTAACCATTGTCCATGGATCACTATATTTATTTTTGTTTTTAGATCACTATGTTTCCTCTTGTTTCTAACTTAATTAATATTATTTTATTTATCTATCTCCTCTAAATATTGAGGTTTATTTTTTATATTATGCGAAACTACGTACCAAATTTTTTTAAAAATGTTACATTTTAGTACTAAAACTCTAGATTTTCTTAATTATACCCTTCAGTTTTACATGTTTCGCATCCTCAAAAATTAATTAGTTTCGTATTCATTCCTCCAATTCTAAACTCTTGGTTCCACCTCTAATTCGGGTGGTAGGGTGTATTTTTCAGCTCTACCGTCTCTTCCCTTCTATTCAGGGCAAGTTTTTCTCCAAGAGTAAAACTCGAAGTCTATTTAGGAAAAATATTAGACATCTTGGATCCCGTAAAATTAAGAAAAAAATCATCCCCGTTAATCAGTGCTAGGTGAGGTAGGTGTCTGCTGACAGATTATTTTTCAGTCTATAATGAGTGGATTAATTTCCCATTTAATTTGATCACTTTGTTAAATTTATTTATTAAATATATCGTAATTCTAAAAAATGATAAAATGAGATTTAATTAATTAATTTTCAACTCTAAAACCAAAAAAAAAAAAATTAAAACCAAGTGTGTGTGTGTGTGTGTAAGGTGATGGTAATACAGTCGAAAGCTGCATGTAAAGTAGAAACAAATTATTTAAGTTTTGAAGAATAAAGAAAACTCAATCCCTTTAAAATCTTTAACTCTCCACCTTAAATCTTTTAACAATTTCTTTCTTTTCACCTTTATATGTACCAAACCCACACCCTTGGAAGTGAATCAAAGAAGGATATATATATTATATGGAATTTCGAAATGCTTGCAAGCATCAACACATATTCGAATACAATTATATATTCAAGCCAGATTGAATATTAATTTCTTCCAAAAGGATAAGAACAAGAATGAAATATTGCTTGAAGCTAGCTGACTCACTATTCTATATTCTGCATATATATTTATCTTGATTGAACAATAATAGATAAAGCTTCCTTTTTAACTCGTTACCCGCCATCCTTGTTGATCCTATATTTATTCTACATGTACATTAACTATTCTTTGATTCATGTTACAGGGTCTTCTTATAAAAAAGATAAATACTTTTTTGACGGTGACAGGAAAAGAGTTACTATGCAAAAGTCATGGAAGTGTATATATATATATATATATGATCTGCACTGTAGCTGCTGGAAGAACAACAGCCAGGTTACTCCAAGTTCAAGTTCGATATGCAGAAATCTGCAGACAATGCTGGAACTACAACGTCATGTAAAGATCTGCAGTTCAGGAAATACGTAGATTAAAGGACGGTATGCAGAAATCTGCAGACAATGCACGTTGATATAGTCAACCAGTGAATTTGTAGGAACTGATTGTTAATGCAAAATTCATGACAACATGTCTTGGAACAATATATGCATTACATGGGTTGGAGAGTGATATAAAATCATAAAATTATTCTTGGAACTTTATTTAAAAATTAAAGTTGTTGGATTAAAATGATTTTTTAATATGACATTAAAGTTTTGATGATTAAATGATTACGAGTTTGAATTTTATCATTTCATTTTAATCCATAAAATTAAGCATTAATTTTTTATAAGTTTCAAACCTGAAGGATTTTCATTTGAAGAAATGTGTAAGAAAATAATATAAAAGTAGTTTTGGGATTCACTACTAGAAATTCGCTTAATAGAAACGGATTTACCGACGGAATAACTACCAGAAATTCGTTTAATAGCAATTGATTTACCGACGAAATATTTCTGTCGGTAATTTGAGGTCGAAATTACCGACATAACTTTTTTCGTCTGTAATTCAGTTGGTAACTACCGATGGAAAGTTTCTGTCGATAGTTATCGACTGAATTACGGACGTAAAGTTCAGAATTTAAAAAAAAGACGGGTTGCTGACGTGGAGGTTTTGGCGGGGTGGTTTTTTCCGATGGAATCACCGACGGATTCAAAATGGCAAGCTCGTAAGGTGACGTGACCGGTTCACCATTTAAAATGCCGACGGAATCACCGAGGGATTAGATATGGCAGATCCGTACGATGACGTGTTGATTTTTCCATCAGAATAGCCAACAGACTCACCAATGAAATAATCCGTCGGTGAAACCGTAAGAAAACGTTAATATAATTCCCTGCCTGCCGACCCTCTCCTCCCCTATTTCTCCTTCTTCTTCCTAATACCAACTCTCCCCATCTGCAAACAACCAACCCCCAAACAAAAATCTCCCTTATCTCAGCACAACAAATTATATTTCTTGAAGTTTTGTGGTCACAACATCCGTGTTTTGATTTGCCGACGGATTTTATCAATTTTTGTAAGTAATTATATCTTTTAAAATTTTAACATTTAAATGTCAATTTTATTGTTTTTTTAGTATATGTATTTTGTTAGTAGATGCACATGTTTTATTGTTATTTCTCAGACAAACTTGTAGTATATGAATGTATAATTTTATACCTGTTATGGTTTGTTTTAGATTTTGTAAGATTGTATTTGTTTGTAAATTGTTAAAACTTTAGGAATTATCGAATTACATGTGCTGTTTTGAAATAATTAATAATTTGTTTAATGGGTCAGTTTTAAGTTTTATCAATGGTATTGCAGATTGGTAATTTTCATAAATTTATATATATTAATTTGTATGTCCGTTGATAAATGATAATGAATATTTAATATTTATGAGAAGTTATGATTGGTTTGTTGGTAATCTCGAGGTAAAGTAATATTTTTGCAAGTTTATTTACCTAACTTAGTTAATTAATATATGGATGTATCGAGATTCACCCCAAGGATTGCGGAGGATGGATTATTGTAACTGGGTTCAGGGTTTTATTAATTTCGCAACATCTATTCCCAGAAATTTTACTGGAGGCTGTATTAGGTGTCCATGCAGGAAGTGTCAAAATAAAAGGTATCTGCATCTAGATGTTGTAATGATGCATCTTCTACACAAAGGGTTTATGGAGAATTACCAATGTTGGTATGCATATGGACAAGTATTTGTTAGTAAGAGGAGAATGGGAGAAACGGTGGTTGAGTCAACTTCTAGTGCTAGCAACGTGCATAAAGCGGCAAATGACAACACTAATCCTTACAGAAATATGGTTATGAATGCAATGAGAATGAATCAAGGTAATGTCAGTCAATGTCCAATTGTAGAAGAAGAACATAATGCAGATGCAGCTATGTTTTTTGATTTGTTGAAAGATTCTGACGAACCATTATGGGATGGTTACACAAACCACAATAAATTATCGCCCCATGACATATGTGTTCACCATCAAGTCAGATCACGGGTTGAGAGAGGTCGAGTATGACAAAATTATTGAATGGGAGAGAAGCATTTTACCTGAAGGGAACAGGCTAAATGAGAACTTCTATATTGCGAAGTCCATGATGAAACCCATCGATTTATGATACTAGAAAATTGACATGTGCCCTAACTTCTGCATGTTATACTACCTTGAAAATGCTGAGATGATCGAGTGCATGACATGCAGACATTCCCATTACAAACCCAGAACTGGCAGGGGAAAGACTTAGTGGCATATAAAAAACTTAGATACTTCCCGATCACACCTAGACTGCAGAGGTTATTCATGTCACCAAGGACTGTTGAGCACATGACATGCCACCAAGCACATGATGCGGTTGATGGTGTGATGGTGCATCCTTCTAACAATGAAGCGTGGAAATACTTTAACAGTGTGCATCCTCACTTTTTAGCTGAATCAAGAAATGCACGTTTTGGTTTGTGTATAGACGGATTCAACCAATTTGGGTCATTTGTTGGTCTATATTCTTGTTGGCCGGTCATACTCACAGTTTATAACTTGCCACTGAGAATGTGTATGAGGTTGGAGTTCATGTTTTTATCTACTATCATACCCACTCCAAGCAGCCCAGGGCGGAATATAGATGTTTGTCTTCGACCGTTGATTGATGAGTTGGCGCAATTGTGGTCCTCCGGAGCTCTGACTTATGATATATCAAAGAAACAAAATTTCCTTATAAGGGCGGCTTTGATGTGGACTATCAATGATTTTTTAGCTTATGAAATGCTTTTTGGTTGGAGCACGCATGAGAAACTCGAATGTCCATACTACATGGAAAACAACAAGGCATTCACGCTAGCAAACAGAGGTAAAGCTTTTTTTTTTTCTGTCACCGTCGCTTCTTGCCACTTAATCACAAGTACAGAAGGAACATAAGAGATTTCTTTGTTGGCAGAGTTAAAAAAGATGTTGAATCCCTGCGTCTTTCTGTTGAAGAATTGCATGATGTTGTATCAGAGTACGGTGACATTGTGTTTGACCTTTAATTAGGTAAGCAAGAGTTTCATGGTTTTGGTTTGACCCATAACTGGGTAAAACAAAGTATCTTTTGGGAGCTTCCTTATTAGAAGACTAATCTGCTCTGTCATAACCTTGACGTCATACACATAAAAAAAAACGTGTTTGAGAACATTTTCAACACCGTCATGGATGTGAAGGGGAAGACAAAGGACAACATCAAGGCTAGATTGGATATAGCTTTATACTGTAACCGTAAAAATATGGAGTTGGTCTATGATGAGTCACGGGTCGCAAAACCAAGGGCAAGCTTCGTGTTAGAGAAAAATGCACAACTACTAGTCTACAAATGGCTTAAGAGTCTGCGTTTTTCGGATGGACAAGCATCAAACATATCAAGGCTGGTTAATATAAAGGACTGCAGATTGTATGGAATGAAGAGTCATGACTGCCACGTGTTTATGCAAACACTCATCCCATTAGCTTTTCGTGATTTTTTGCCAAAGGGAATATGGGATGCACTGACGGAGATCGGTCATTTCTTTAGAGATATATGCTCCAGCAAGTTGTATGTTGAGCACATTGAGAGGCTTCAAATGAATATCATCGAGACACTATGCAAACTTGAGATGATATTTCCTCCATTATTTTTTGACTCAATAGGGCATCTCTTTATACATCTACCGTTTGAGGCAAAAGCTAGAGGACTAGTCCAGTATAGATGGATGTACCTATTCGAATGGTTAGATATTACAGTTGCAATGTAATTCATATATAAAAGTATTTTCTATGTTTTTCTTAATTGAAAATACTTGAATTGTAGTTCAATGCAGGTACTTGTTTAATCTCAAGAAAAAGGTTAAGAACAAGGTGCATGTTAAGGCTTCGATATGTGAGGCCTATATTGTTAAGGAGATCTCAACATTTATCTCGTACTATTTCAAACCTCATCTGAGAACGAGAATAAATCGCGTTCCACAACATTATGATGGCGGTGAAGTGCCTTCTAGTGGGAACTTGTCAATATTCTCCAATATTGGATGACCCACACCTAAAAATGCCGTAAGAGGAAGATATTTGTCGGAAATAGAGTTCAAACAAGCACACAACTATGTTCTATTTAACTGTGATGAGCTAAGACCTTTTATTCAGTAAGTTTATATATGTGTAATACTAATTAAACTTTGTCAGTAATTTACTGTTAATTATATATTGTAATATCATACACTCATTATCACTTCAGGCAACATGGACAATATTTGCTCTCCAATAACTCATAGCTGATCGAATCTATTTTATTGAATCTATTTTATTGTTGTATTGGCATAATTATTGAATAATTTGTTGAATTGTAATTCTTAATGTTGAATTTACCTTAATATTAGCAATTGAATATGTTTGAATAATTAGTATAGATTGGGTCAATTGGTTGTGGCTATTGTTAATATTTGCATGTTTGTGGATTTGGGTAGTATCCAGTATAGGAAAGGTGTTGTCGAATTTTTTTTAACATTTGAATTTAATAATATAATTATTTGTATAAAATTGGATAGATGCGTATAATGAAAACCAGAGTTGGTCGTTCGCGTACGGTCGCAGCTAGTTCGTTTAGCAGCGAGGATGATATTTTCTTAGGTGCCTCTCAAGAAGAGGCACCTACACCACCTGCGTCGTTAACCGATGCTGCCTCTTCCAACACTAGTTCACAGCGTAGAGGTGGCGTGCCTTCGCAGCGGAATCAATTTACCTGCAAGTACGAGGCACAATAGAATGACGACCTTTCAATGTAAGTTTGTTAAGGTTTTAGTTATTATTTTTTAAATAAATTATAACATAATTTATGAAGTAATCACTATTTCATTAATTTCATTTATTTTTAGATTCACAAACATTGAGGTCGCCCGAGTAATATCATCGGTGTTTAAATTGTCGATGGAGATTCCATTGTTTCAATGGAGTCAAATATCAATGCATGGTTTGACAGATTTGAGGTTAGTGCTAATTTATAAATTTCAGCTTATTTCTAATAAATTATTAATATAATTGTAAATAAATTATTATTTTTATTTAAAATTAATTATTTATACACATGACAAATTCTACTAGGACAGTGACCATAACACTATTGTGAGGAGGGTGTGGGAAAATTACGCGGCAACTAGGTAACATAAAAAACAATACAAAGTTTTTTTTAGACAAAAAATTATGTTTCAAAATGTAATTTTTGGTTGCGTGAAGTAGGTTGTGTGATTTTTGGTACGAAACACAAAAAAGGGAAAAAAAAAAAAACAACAACGAGGGATAAGAGGTTCCAAGGTTGGAATGATGTTGCAGTTTGGATGGATTTCAAACTGATATACATCCCAGAAGATATATGGCCGCACTATCTTGAGCACGTGACGTCTGAGCGGTTCACATGACGCTCACAGTTCGGTGCTGGCAATCGGAATCGGCCAATTCATGGCTCGGTGACAACGCACACCGGCGACTTCGTTCTATTTGCTACACATGCGAAACAGATGGTAAGATTAATTTAAATGTAATATATTGTTCAATTAATTTGTTATTAATAATTTTTTTTCATTATAGGCTATGTCTCTTGGACGTGAGCCGAGCCCGATGAAGCTGTTTGTGGAGACGCACGTGCGGAGTCAAGACCGCCAAAAGGGGGTGCAATAGTTCATTGACAATCATGCTCAACATTTCATGGTATGTTTGTTCAACCATTTTTTTTTGTAAGTTATTATGTTTATTGAATCAAATATGATGATAACTTTTCTTATTTTTAGGAGACCTATAATAATCGGTTCAGGGAGAGATACGGGGACGATCTTTTCACCCATCCAAAATTTGATCCGAATTTATGGATGGAGGTTGGATCGTCAGGTGGACCCAATAAAAATCGGGTTTACGGGCTCTCTAACATTACAACCAACAACTTGCGGTTGGCCTGTAGTGCTTCAACCGTTGGGAGCTCCCAATCTAAGGAGTTCGTGGCCTTGCAGCAACACACGGCTCAGCTCACCGAAAAATAAGACCACCTATCAGAGGTGTATGTACAACTCCAAACGTCTCAAGCACAACAAAGAGCGGAGTCTGAACATCAAAAAGCGGCTTATGACCAGCTTTACGAAATGGTCATGAACATGGCACAGAGTGGAACATGTGCGCCGAATCCTTTTTGGTCGTATAACCATCAGCCTCCTCCTCCAGCTCCACCTTTATAATAATTTGTAATAAACATTATTTACCTTTAAAATTTCATTTAATATTTTTTTGAAACACATTCATTTTGTAATGAATATTATTTAACTTTGATTTTTTGTTTTTGATGTTTAATATAAATTTTATTTGCATAATTGGTTTTTATTACCATTAATTTATATAATTTTATATTATGTATTCTAAATAATTTTTAAAAAACAAATTTAGAAAAAAACTATTACAAAGGGTTTTACCGACAGAATGAATCTGTTGGCATTTAACAATAACAATCACCGACAAATTTACAGATAGATACATTCGGTTGGTATTTCATATAGTCACCAACAGATTTATCGATGGAATTAATCCGTCGGCATTTGACAGTTGTTGCCGTAAGTACCGATGAATTTACAGACGGATATATTCGGTCGGTATTTCAAACATTCTCCGACAAATTTACCGATGGTACGTGGCCGTCAGTAAATCATGATATCACCGATGGAATAAAATCCATCGGTATATTTCAAGTAGGAAACTTTTTTTTGGCGCGCAAATTCTGTTTGTAAAACCATCGACAAATAGTTTTTTTGTTTTTCCGACCAATATAGTGACGGAATGTGGAATCACCGACGAAAGGAAAGCCAATGAACGTATGCCGTCGGTAAATAATTTACTAACGAACTCCTGATCACACACCGACAGAATATTTCTGTCGGTAAAACTGTGTAATCTTGTAGTGATTTAACCTAAAAACTTAAGTTATTAAGTTAAGATAGTTTTTTGATAGTGTGTAATATCCTTGTGCCTTCATACTTTTTATCATGAATTCAATGGAAGTAATTGGGTAAATATTTTTTCACATCATAATATTGATTAATTGTCCTCTGAAACACCCTTTCTCTCTCTCTCAAACTTTGATCAGGTTCTATAGATTAAGGGAAATGGACTTTATGAATTAATGTAATTGGTTATATTTTATGAACTCATTTTATGTGAATTATAGAATTGTTGCTTGGGAGTACGTTTAATTTATCAATAATAATCTCCAAAATCTGTATCTTTTAAAGTGTCTTTTAAGATGAGTTAGGTCTTTTGAGCTTGGCTTTTTAGCCTTTCTTTACACTAAGTCCATCTTCTCTCTAAGCTCTTGTATCTAATCCTTTTATTCCCTTTAGGATCCTGGCCGAGGCCACTCTTTGAGCTTATTAACAAATTGTATTGTGATACTAGATGTTTATTGATCAAGTGGTTACAAGTTTGAATGTGACCACTCTCATTAGTTTTAAATTGTATTATAGTGCTATGTCTTTTATTCTCTTTAGGTTACTGGGTGAGGCCACTCTTTGAGCTTATTAACAAATTGTATTATGGTACTAATTGACCAAGTGACCACAAGTTCGAATTTGACTACTCTTACTAGTTTCAAGCATAGTTATTAAACCTGACCCGAGGGTTGACCTGGAAAAATTAAAAAAAAATTATGTATATATACTAATGAGTTTCAAATCCCACATTGAAAAATATAAATTTTTTCTTGTGAACATAGAGTATATACTACTAATAGGTTTCAAATCTCACATTGAAAAAAAAAATAATTTTTTTCTTGGAAATATAGAATATATATACTAATGAGTTTCAAAGCTTTTTTCTTTAAAACATAGAGTATATATACTAATGGGTTTCAAATCCCACATTGAAAAAACATAGCTTTTTTCTTGTGAAAATAAAGTCTATATACTAATGGGTTTCAAATCTCACATTAAAAAAATACTATGTTATCCTTTTAAGTTGAAGCATTTAAACCAAAAGGTTTTTTATCCCATATTGAAAAAACATAATTTTTTTTCTTGGGAACATAGAGTATATATACTAATGGATTTCAAATTCCACATTAGAAAAAGAAAAAAAATATCGGGTCTCACTTGGGTTACACCCGGGTCACGGGTTGACCGGATTTGATCGAGTCATTGCACCGGCCGATCTTTTGACAATCCCGGACCGGTCCAGCCCCTGGGTCGACCTGCTGGAACGGTCCGGGTTTAATATAATATAAATCATATTTTGAGACCTTACCTAACAATTTAATTTTTAAAATTGAAATAGTTTTTTTTTATATCAACAAATACTAGACCGTGTCCCCAATATGTCATTCATTAGTTACCAATTCATATCCTTTATGTATATAATCTCATAATCAAAGTACAATATTAATTTTAATTTTGGTTATTATAAATATGCTTTTTTTTAGCTTATCAAAAAAAATTATATATAAACTCATTTTTCTTATAAAAACTGCAAGCAACTATTGATTAATCACAATTGCTGGTGATATGTGTGTTGAATTGCAATCATATAATACAGAAGGTGCGACTCTTTAATGCATGTTGGTTTCATCATGATAAATTGATGAATTTAAGGATTATATTTTAATATATGTTAAAATACTTAAAGTGGAAAAAATTAACAATTTAAGGACTAGATTGTAAAGAAATAAAAATTTTAAAAGGCATATTTTAAAATCAAAACTGGGCCCATCCGGCTAGATATGGACATATTTGGTTGACGCTTCCTAATTCATTAACCGGACTAGCTTTTTGCCAGCATAATGCAGGATAGTTTTTAAAATTATTTTTTTATTTAATTATATTGTAATGAAATTAGATATTTATAAATATAAATAATGATTTAAATTCGTAAAAAATAAATATATTTTACTAGGTGAATTTTCATTTTCTTACTTAATATATTTTTATTTTTACAAAAACATAATTGTTTTATTAAAAAGAAATTAAAGAAGACAAGAGGAGGATTTTAGGGTGTCATCAATAACAACTCCAACAAGGATATCTAAGAGTGGTTTTTTTATTAGAGAGAGAGAGAGAGAGAGTTAGTTTAATATACTAGTTTTACATTCTAAGAGAATAGATCTAGATTTAAAATTAGTTTATAATACAAAAATAATTTTAAAATATTTATATGCAAATAGGATATTGACATCTCATAAATTTGACATTGAATATACCATTTCTAAATTTATATAGCAAACAAATGTTTTTCTATCATTAAACTGTGCAACGTTTACAGCTTTATGAAATATATATATATATAACATGGTTTTATAAAGTTTAATAATATAGTTTTGCTACATATTTGTGATCAAGTTCATGAATTTTATAAAATTTAATAATATGATTTTTTTTAAAACTATTAGGTTTAATTAAAAAAAAATATCCAACTAAACCCGTAAATCGGAGCAATCTAAGTTACCCTTGCAAACACACAAACCACACTAACTTTATATAAAAGCAAAATTAAATAAAAAATAATTATAAAATTAAATCTTAATTTTTATGAAATTGATAAAAATATTTTTTTAAAAAAACAAATACTGTGAATTACTATTATAAACTATAATGTTGTATTGGATACATATATATAATATTTTTCCATATTTTTTTGTACTTTTGCTAATATTAATAATAAAAATATGAAGAAAAAAACAAGAGACAAGGAAGATACCAAAGTGGGTCCAAAGTGTACTATAATTATAAAAAGCAACTTGGTCATTAAAATGACAATACCGTCCTTATTAAAAGGGATTAGGCAAAGGATTGAACATGGTATAATATTTCCTAGTAACTAGCTATTGCTTGAGAGAAGGTTTGATAAATTATAAATTAGTTCTTTTAGTTTTTTTAAACGAATTAAATAGTCTCTCTAGATTTAAGACAAAATAATTAGTTACTTGACCAGTTTTGACCATGTTTAATTAAAAAAATATTTAATTCGTTTTTCAAATAAGAGGGACTGATATATAATTTACAATATTATATTAGGGTATAACCTTTAATTTTAGTCACACTCTTGCTGTCTATGAATATTACTGATCTCCAATTGGAATCTGACCAACCATGCTCTCAAAATATTATTTCTTCTATTTAATGTCATGTTGGACCGATATTAGCTTGAAAATTAAAGCTGGCTTCTAGCAAAATTTTTTTTTTTTTGTTAATTGTCATATACAGATCTGTCGGAAATGGTGATTTCTGTGGTTGCTGCCTCCTATTACACCTGATAGCCATGTCTGGAGTTTTGGGTGAATTAAATTTATTTTATTTAGTATTTTTTTTGTTTTAATATGCTTATGTCTAAAATTAATTTTAAAAAATAAAAAATATATTATTTTAATTTATTTCTAAACAAAAAATATTTTAAAAAATAACTTTCACCGCACTATAAGCTATTGTCCAATCATTTTATTAAATATGTAGTCATTTTTCAAAACAATCTTTTTAAGAATATTGTGGTTTTGAACCGTAAAATTGAATCATGATATTTAATTAGATTTTGTTATTCAGAAACATGATATTTTATTAATATCGTAGTTATGAATGACAATATCAGTTGTTGCAATTCTGAAACGCTATATATATCTAATGCCATTGTTCTAAACCATGATATTATTGAAATGTCATGTTTCTCAATCGTGATATCATCAAATTGTACTATTTCACAAAAAAATTTCATCCTATGCTATTTCGACATTTATTTTTTCTATTTTTATTATATTTGTTTTTTAACAAAACATTTTAATTGTTGTTGATAAAAAGTATTAAAATGTTTTGTAAAAAATGAATATAATAAAAATAGAAAAAAAAACATGATTAGTAAAATAAAAAAAGATATAAAATAAATTTATTTTTAAAATAAGAAATATAAAAGAGGTACATTCTCTCTATTTTTACCATCTTTATCTACAGAACCAAACCTAAAAAATGACCAATTATTCGAATATCCAAATTAATCAAACTCTATCTTTGATATATATATATATATATATATATTAAATACAATTTACATTATTCCATCTTCGTCCATTTAAGCAAACTACGTTACAACTGGCAAAACCACCAAAGAATACCAAAAGACCAGATAAATGAAACATTGAAAGACACTTTTGTGTTATTAATTTTCATTTATCCTACTATGGGGACCATCGATGTTCCCAAGAATTATAAGTTGCCTATATATATAAGTTACACGGCTAGTTTTTTTTTTTTAAAACAAAAAACGTTATAAAAAAAACTAAATGATACGGGAAACCTGAAAAATATTTTAATTTTTATTATAAAAATATTATGAATTACTATAATGTTTTTTTATATATATTTTTTATGCATGATTTTTTTTTTCTTATGATTTTTTTAAAAATTATTTTCTTATGATTTTTTTTAAATATTGAGATGTTTAAGAATTTAGTTTTTTAATTTTTTATTTATTGAACTTATCTATTTTTTCTCATATTATTAAAAAAAATAGTTTTAGAAAAAAAAACATGTTATTAAACTTTATAAAATAACAAAAAATAAAAGATGTGGAAGAAATCTCTATTCACCTAATACCCATTACACTGTAACTTTCCTAACAAAACATTATTAATTGCAATAGTGTTTCTCCACATTGTTTTTTTTGTTATGATTTTTTTTATACAAAAAATTTATCGATTTTATTTTTTAATATTGAGATGGTTGAGAATTAATTTTTTAATTTTTTTCCCTTTTATTTTATATTTCTATGAGATTAGCGTGATTTGTGGGTTAGTCATGGTAACCCAGGTTGCCCTAGTTTATAGATGCGATGTTTTTTTTTTTTAATTGAACTTAACTTTTTTATAGTCTATTTTTTCTTATATTGTTAAAAACAATAGTTTTAAAAAAATCGTGCTATGATATAATAAAAAATAAAGGATGTGGGGGGGATCATTATTCACCCAACACCCATACTTTTTTTTTTTTGAATTTTTGTAATGATTGTTTTTCAAATTTATTTTTGTCGATTTCATCTTTTAAAATTGAGATTGTTAAGAATTTAACTTCATAATTTACTTCTTTTTATTTTTTCTTTTATATAAAGTTAGCATGGTTTACGAGTTTGCCAAGGTACCATAGGTTGTTCCGGTTTATGAGTTTGGTGGGGTTGTTTTTTTTTTTTTTTTAAATATAATTAAACTTGACTTTTTTTATAGTCTATTTTTTTTCCATATAGTTACAAAAATAATTTTAGAAAACAGTCATGTTACTAAAATTTATAAAGTAATAAAAATTAAAGAATATGAGGAAACTATTGTTGAACAACACATATTGCACTGTGAATGACAATAGTAATCCACAATGTTTTGTTTTCTTTCTTTTTTCTTCATGTTTTTTTAATTTTTGTTATGATTTTTTTTCAATTTTGTTTTTGTTGATTTCATCTTTTAATATTTATATGGTTGAGAATTTGGCTTCATAATGTTTTTTGTTTTATTTTACCTTTCTATTAAGTTAGCATGATTTGCGGGTTTATCAGCATAGCCCGGGTTTTCCTGGGTTACAAGTTTAGTGGAGTATTTTTTTATATATATTGAACTTGACTTTTTTCATCGTATATTTTTTGCTCATATAGTTAAAAAAAAATTTCGAAAAAAAGTTATTAAATTTTATAAAGTTCATGAACTTATTCACAAGTTTGGTTGGTTAACTTGGTTCACAGTCTTACAAGTTTAACTTTTTAAAATTATATTTTTTCATCCTTAGATATTGGGTTAATTGGAAATTCAATTTCATAATTAGTTTCGTTTTGTCTTTTATGAGGTTATCATGATCTAAAACAATCTCGATATTGAGTTGATATTTCATTTCGCAATCATTTATTTTTGTTATTATATAGTTAAATAAAAAATAGATTTGAAAAAACACAAATTATAATCCAGTAGAGTCCATAACCCAGTTCACAGGTTTGACATACTAACCCGACTTACCCGATTCACATATTTGACGAGTTTACCAATCGATATGATATGTTTTTTCTGTTTTAGGTCTTTTAATTGTTTTTAATTAATTGTTTTTTTATTTCATCTTTTAATATTGGATTGGTTGAGGAATGAACTGCATTATTGATTTTTGTTTGCTTTCTAGGGATAATTGTCTCAAATAAATGTATATTTTTAGGTTGGTGCTCAATTTTATGAGCATATTTTTTTATCATATAATTAAACAAAAAAAAAATTATTAAACTCGATAGAGTCCATGACCCGGGTTGTGGAGGGGTGAAGTCGATTATTATGTCAATATTTTTTTTAAAACAATTATCATTTTAAAATTTTTTTAAAAGCTAAGTCATGTTTTTATCGATTTTCAAGATTGCATTTGGACCTATAAAATTGATCAATTTAAGTCGAGCTAGCTCTCACACGGTTTAATTAAAACTTTGAGTTAGATAAAAAGTTGAGTTGGGAGGTTTCAAAATTAACCTATTTGATTAGGTTTAATAATACTATTAAAAAAAATTCTTTGAGTGCTTAATATTGTTTTTACATTTTTTTTAAAACATGATCCAATCCACGGCGGAGCGTGAACCAATATACTAGTTAGAACTATAAACATAAAATATTGGTGGAGTAATACCGTTTGAACAAGATTTGGTGAAATAACACATTTTCACCTCGTCGGGCTTTAAAAGAAAAGACAAGATGAAAGTCCAATTATCTGGCTCAACTAGTTGATCAGTTGGATCCAATTGTATTAATTGGTTGACCGTTTTAAATAAAAACCATACTTTTATGAACCTTTTTCTTTCATATATGTTTTATGAGTCAAAAACTATATTTTTTGTCCAACTTCTAGACTAAAAAATAGACTCTAATTAAAATCTTGAAAAGTTATTATTCACACAATAGTTATCATTTATTTTCAATGTCAATAATGTAGTCATACTTGTGATAATGAGTGATTTTAAATGTGGATTCACCTCAAACAGATTACATGGATGACCTAACAAATGTATTTATTGACTAGTGGGATAGGTCTAGGACCAAGAGGAGGTCTGGTTGTGCCAGACCAAAATAACAGATTAAAAAGGCCATTATTTTTTATCTGACTGTTGGATCGTGCTCAGATTTTTACAGAAGTTTCTGAAGGTCGTTTGCGCTATTGGATTCATTGTGTTGGTATGTGAACCGTCAGTTATTTAAATAGAAAAAATCTAGTCGAGACCCCCCGAATTTGGCAGCTTTGAGATCTTCCTTGTTATTTTCAGAACCGGTCGACCAATTTCACTGACAATTATAAACCGACAGATAGGTTAAGTCAGATGATTGAATTTTTACCTTATTGCATTTTGGAAGTGTGATATTTATTAAATGTTGCTATTATGAAGCAAGAAAATACTAATAAATAGACATTTTTATCCAACTTCTAGACTAAAAACTAGACTCCAATTAAAATATCAAAAAATTATTATTCACACAGTAGTTATCCTTTGTTTTCAATGTCAATAATGTAGTCAGATTTGTGATTAAGAGTGATTTTAAGTCGTCAGATGTGAGTTTGCCATAACTAAATGAGAATTTGCTTCAAATAGATTATATAGATGGCCTAAAAAATGTATTTATAAACTAATGGGACAAGTCTAGGACTAAGAAGGGTCTGGTTGTGTAAGACCAAAATAACATATTAAAAGGGCCATTATTTTTTATCCGACTGTTAGATTGTGCTCATATTTTTACAGGAGTTTTCAAAGGTCATTTGTCCTATTATATCCAATTTGTCACTATGCAAACCATCGGTTCTTTAGATGTAAAAACAGAGTAAAGACCCCCTGATTTTGGCAACTTTGAGATCTTGTTATTTTCAGAATCAATAGACTGGTTTCATTGACGATTATGAACCGGCCTATTGGATGAGTATGATGATTGATTTTTTTATCTTATTGCATTTTAGAAATGTGATATTTATTAAATGTTATTATTCTAAACAAGATAAGACTTTTTTTTTCAAAAGATATTATTTCATCAATTTTTTATGTTTAATGTACCCTGCATGTTCAATAACATGACAATCAGCTGCCGGTCACTGAAATTCTTCAACCCGTAGCTGATGATCAGTAATTGATCTCCAATCAACCCAACTGTTCCAGCATTAAAACACAAACAGAAAACTTGATCAAATATGGATCAAACCAACTCCTTCATCGATCCAAAAAGTGGCTTCCACCCCATAACAAAGATCTTCCATAGCATGAGACTCCCTCTTCATCTCCCTCCATCGTCATCAAGAGTCAGAGGGGAGGGTGATCTAGAACTTTGATCAATTCAGCCAATTCAGTTAGCACTTTATCGCGCCTTTATTAGAAGAAGACTTTGTATAGATTTCGAGGGTATTCAGTCAGTAAACTATATTTTTACAAAATAGGACACATGTCTATATTCCTAGAAATGAAGCACCGGTGCTCCAAAAAATACATCAAGGTCTTAGTTGCTAAATTCTGCAAAGACACCTTTATGATTTCCTCTATCCTTTCATATATATTTTTTTTAAAAGCCCATCATCGTGGATGTTTTTCATGTGTGAGATGAGTTTCTTCAAGTCGTTTCCAAAGCAACTCATATTTTTTTATGGGTGTAATGCAATAACATTCAGTCTCAAGCAAATCCCTTTTTAATAGCTGTAGGGATTCAAAATCCAACCTATATTCAACAAAGGTCATTTATTTAATGGTATTCATGTTATCAGTCCAAAGTCCTGTAATTCAAGATGTTTTTTAGGGCTAAACATGTCTTAATGCAACAATATATATTTGTGGAACATACTTTTTATAAATGTCCTTTTACGTGCGATATTGAGGTAGGCATTATCTAATCTCAAAAGAGTCTCTTGTTGTCCTCGTGATTATCCTCATGAAGGTAATTTAAGGGTTCAATAAGTAATGAGATAGTACGTATATCAATCACTATCAGTTCGAGCACTCAACAAAGAGTTAAATGGAATAAGTTGCCACTTCCTTGCTTAACCTAAAATTCCCATGAGTGTGCATTCCAAAGCAATATATCATAAATAAACTAATGATACATGAAGACATTCATTCATATCCAACATACATGCATGAGCATGATAAAACATGATAAAAAAATAAGCCAAATGAGAAAATTGAAACACATCAAATCAAATAAATCACATAAAACACATAAAGCCCGGTCCAAAACTGTAAAAAAAAGAAGGAAAAGAAATCCCTCTTATGGAGTTGTTATTTTGTCGCACATGGGTGCATGACATTGCGGGACATTAAGATCGAGGAGGTGCCAACTTTTTCACTTGTCATTTTGGTCCTCTAACTTTTTCACTTGTTATTTTGTTTCTTCACCACCAATTTGGGCAATCTTTTGGGCTTTCTTCATGTATATCCTCTTGTATATTTGAATTTTCTTTTTATTTTTTATTTTTTTATAAGGTTAAAATAGATAACAACATATTGCATAGTTGAGATTAACACAATTTGATATGTGCACAAATAGGAGTTTTCTTAAAAGAATATTGTGTTGGTGCAAATAATCATTAACATGATTCATTTTTATAGTTATAAAATAATACAAAATTATTTTGGCAATTCCTTAAACTTTTTAAATTAAAATAATTTTTTGATACAGTAATATAATTAAATGGTCAGGATTGGTCTCATCCAACCCGGCTGATAGAGATGAGTACTATTTTCATCTCTTAACTTGAAAATTAAAAGGAAAATATATTAAGCTCTCGAACAGTTTTCCATTGGCTAGCATGTTGTTTCAATTAGAAATTACGGGAGTCATCCACATTTACTCGTATGAGATCGGTATGCCTTTTCCAAATGCTAACCTGCATTTCATTTTTATAAAATGAAGGGTTATGGGCTATCTGAATCCACTGGGCCAGTGTCCCGGTCAAATGGTCCAGAAGAAATTCGCCGTTGGGGCTCTGCAGGAAAGCTAACACCCAGTTGTGAAGCAAAAATTGTTGATCCTGATACAAGTGACGGCTTGCCGGAGTGCTTTGGATTAGAGGAGCCACGATAATGAAAGGTAAAACCCTGGATTTCAATTAGGAACATGCTGCGCAGCACGCACATGAACGACTAATTATCTGTGAATGCATTTAAATATTTTGCCTGGTGATCAAAAGTAAGATTCTGCTTATTTTTACTTAGTGCCTTGAACCTTACTGAGACTAAGATTCTGTGATGGCGCTGCAGGTTATGCTGGAGATCCTGGAGCAACTTCTGCTACCTTGGAACCAGATGGTTGGTTGAGGACCGGTGATCTTTGTTATATTGACGAGGAAGGTTTTTTATTCGTTGTTGGCAGGCTGAAGGAACTAATCAAATACAAGGGATATCAGGTAAACTCTGTAATATCGATCTCCGAGTTTCTGGCTCGGTTCGAAGCATATCAAGGAATAAGAATTAAGCATAAACTGAATTCTGTAATATCGATCTCAGAGTTTCTGGCCGTGATACCGTAAGTTTTCACTCTTTTGAGTTTATGGGGGTCCTTTTTTCCCTTTTCCCTTTATCATGATTTAGAGTGAGCAAGTGATTTTGTGCTGCATTTCTAGAGGGATTAAAGAATTTGCTGGATTCTGTTGCGCTGTCTGCTAATCATGGTCCTCAATCAATAGATTCTGAGTTCTGATACACTGAAGAATTTGCAGATACCCTGACGAGGAAGCTGGTCAGGTGCCCATGGCTTTTCTGGTGAAACAGCCTCAGAGCAGCATCAATGAAAGAGGCATAATGGATTTTGTTGCGAAGCAGGTGTTTTTAATCTCAATGCTTATAACTATTTTCCCTTTTGATCTTACTGTCTGGTAGGGTTGGTTTTGTAACATAATGGATTTTCCAGCACTGCCTTCATCGAAGATGTAATTTGCAGATGATTTCAAAATACTGGAAAAATATTTGGAAGTGCTGATCTTTCTCATCATATCCTCTAAGGATGAGTTATTAAATTAAATGCTTTTACAGCTGAAGACAGCAGACTGGTGACTGTAACATAATAACAGTCAGTAAACGAGGAGACCTTTGTTTCCTGAGTAAAATGCTCAAGCACTCCTTGCGAAAAGCTTTTATATTTATTTATTTTTATTTAAGCATCTTAATGTTTAATAATTTATTAATCGAATGCATTTTTTTTTTAATTTATTAGTTAATGTTTTTATTAAGTGTCTTGTTGGCATCATTATATGAGATAAAGAGAAAAAAAAAACTTTAAATAGCGGTGGATGTGTACTTAATAGTTTTTTTTTGAATAATTACTAAAAAAAAACATTAATTTTATTAATCACGTTTTATATTATTCTAATTATAAGTAAAATATTAATGAAGTATTAATTTAGTGGTTAAGACACTACTATATTTTTACAAGGATAATAACACAAGTTAGATATCCAGAAAACACATTTATTAGAAGGGATTGAATGAGATTAGTCTATTTTTTTTAAAAAAATATAAAATTATCAAAAAAAAAATTCAGTCAAACTCCTTTTGAAAGTTTAAACACCAAGATAAAATAAAAATACAGGAAATAAAATACAAACACTTGATTAAAAATAAAATAAAGAGCCAAGCGTCCACATGACAAACACGTTATCATATCAATATAACCGTCGTGCTAGCATAAAATAAATGAAACTTCACATGAGCACTTGCGTTGGAAAAAAAAAATTAAAAAATGTTAATCAACTCTTCTCTTAAAATCCCATCAACTTTTATATCAGAATTTACCATTTATCATGGGAAGAAATAACAAACGGCATGTCGTTTAGTCAGCCCATCACCGCCTGCCCTCCCTTCTCTCTCGATTCAACAAGCATTCATTCATGTCCAAAATCACCCAAACACTAAAAGAGAAATAAATCCCAGTTCTTTTTTATAAAATTTCAACGATATGGACATTCTTTACGCTCAGATCCAAGCAGACCTCCGTTCAAATGACGCTCTCCGCCAGACTGGCGCACTTCTCCAAGCTCTCCAGCAATCCGCAGCCGGTCGCGACATTTCTATCCTCGCCAAATCCGCCGTTGAAGAGATCGTCGCCTCTCCTGCCTCCGCAGTCTGTAAAAAACTCGCTTTCGATTTAATCCGTTCCTCTCGCCTCACCGCTGATCTCTGGGACACTGTCCTCTCCGGTATCCGCTCCGATCTCCACTTCCCTGATCCCGACGTCACTGCTGCTGCTATATCCATCCTCGCTGCATTGCCTTCTCATGCTCTCTCCAAGCTTATTACGGATTCCAACGCGGAAATATCTGGTTGTTTTGATTCGCAGAGTGATAATTTGAGATTCTCGATTACTGAAACCCTAGGCTGTGTTTTAGCACGTGATGATTTGGTTACGCTGTGTGAGAATAATATGAATTTGTTAGAAAAGGTCTCGAATTGGTGGGTGAGGATGGGGGGGAACATGTTGGATAAATCGGATGCGGTTTCGAAAGTTGCCTTTGAATCAGTTGGGAGGTTGTTTCAAGAGTTTGATTCGAAGAGGATGAGTCGGTTAGCGGGGGATAAGTTAGTTGATAGTGAGAATTCATTGGCGATTAGGTCGAATTGGGTCTCTTCAATGGTGGATTTTGTGTGGAAGAGAAGGAATGCGTTGATGTCGAGATCATTGATCTTACCAGTAGAGACTTTTAGGGCTACGGTTTTTCCACTTGTGTTTTCAGTGAAGGCAGTGGCATCTGGGAGTGTGGAGGTGATTAGGAAGCTTTCGAAAGCAGGAACAGGCAGTGGTGTTAATGGGAGTGTTGTGGACTCGAATGCAGAGAGGTTGGTTGGGGTTTCGGATGTGGTCACACACTTGGCGCCGTTTTTGGTGTCATCGTTGGATCCGGTTTTGATTTTTGAGGTGGGGATTAATATGTTGTACTTGGCTGATGTGCCTGGAGGGAAGCCAGAGTGGGCTTCACAGTCTATTATTGCAATTTTGACACTTTGGGATAGGCAAGAGTTTTCTTCTGCAAGGGAGAGTATTGTTAGAGCTGTTGTTACAAATCTGCACCTACTTGATCTTCATATGCAGGTAAGATTTTTATTCTTATATTTACTAATTCCGTATATTGGGAGCAATGAGGCAGAATAACATTTGACTAGCGCTCAAAACACTGCTCTTAGTAGTTAGTAAGTAG
The DNA here is from genome assembly GCA_030145905.1 of Populus davidiana. NCBI lineage: Eukaryota > Viridiplantae > Streptophyta > Magnoliopsida > Malpighiales > Salicaceae > Populus > Populus davidiana. Next base: position 34,621,733 of record CM057789.1, on the reverse strand, counting down.
TGCCCTGAAAAGAGTGCATTAAGTTTGCTTAGACTTCATTTGCTCTAATGGAAGCAATGTAGGATTAAGAAATGCATTGTTTAAGTGATGTGATTTTTTAACTACATTTTGGAATATTTTCTCTAAATGAGGTCAAAGAAGATCCTCTGAGTAAAACCATTGAGTAATATCTTGTCTTTTGTTAACTAGTTTTGGTCATTCATTGATGTGGTAAATTTTAATGCTTGAAGGTTTCATTGTTTAAGAAGCTGCTGCTTATGGTGAGAAATCTGAGGGCTGAATCAGACCGTATGCATGCTTTAGCTTGCATTTGTAGAACAGCACTCTGTGTTGACCTTTTTGCTAAAGAAAGTGTTAGAAGAGGTCAGAAACCTCTTGCTGGCACTGATATTGCCTCTCTTTTCGAGGATGCAAGGATAAGAGATGATCTCAATAGTGTGAGAAGTAAAAGCTTATTTAGGGAGGAGTTGGTGGCATCACTAGTGGAAAGTTGCTTTCAGTTGTCTCTACCTTTGCCTGAACAAAAGAGCTCAGGAATGGAGAGCAGAGTTATTGGAGCTTTGGCTTATGGAACTGGTTATGGTGCATTAAACTGGACAGAGCCAGCTTTGGAAGTTGTTGAAGTGTGCAGGCCTTGTGTCAAATGGGATTGTAATGGCAGGACATATGCAGTTGATTGCTATTTGAAGTTGCTTGTGAGGTTGTGCCATATATATGATACCAGGGGAGGAGTGAAAACTATTAAAGATGGTGCTTCTCAAGATCAAATCTTGAATGAGACAAGGTTGCAAAATTTGCAACGTGAACTTGTGAAAGATCTACGAGAGGTATGCACTCTTCTTTGAATATCATCCAAATTTGCTGAAAGCCTGAGGTGTTAGCCATGCATGAATGTCACGCGAGTTGCAGTGCACTTTCCAGTTTATAACATTTAGTGATTTTGCAGCTGATAAGAGGGATACTATTTCTTTCTAACAAATTGGTAAACTTGATCACTTATATGTGGACTAAACAACAGTCTGGCTTTTGGCAACCATTGCCTTCATACTTTTATGTTTCTTTGAATTTTGTGCAACACCATGTTTGTGTAAGCTTTCTGGTTATATGAGATAAAAAAGCTAATTGCTTGCTTGATGTTCATCAGTGACACCAGGCCTTTTATTAACAAATGTAATGCTAGAGTAGCTAGCTCTTCTTCTGTGTATGCATCTTGATTTCAACTATCAGTTTTGTAGCTGGTTAGCAGTGCTTTTCATGTTACCTGTTTCATACTCTGTTGATGGTGCTTGAAAATTATGTGGCATGGAATATTGTGTTCTCTATTCATGTTTGGAACTCCAAGTTCTTGATGGATCAACTATTGTTATTTGTGGGTGCTTTCTGCGAATGTCAGGAGCTAAAGAAACGCTCATTTGGATAAATATGTAGTTAAATTCAATGTTATATGGTTGTCATTTCTCGATGGATTTATTTTCCTCAATGTTAAACTCTCTCAATTCATGTTTGTTTATTTATTCCTTTCCTCCATTCTACTTTCACATTCAAAATACTGATTTTATTCCAAGTTGACAAAGGTTCAATGATCATCTGCTATCTTTGTCAATTTAACAGGTAAACACCCCAAGAATATATGCCCGACTTATTTGGGCTATTGCTGAACACATAAATCTAGAAGGTTTGGATCCACTTCTAGCTGATGATCCTGATGATCCACTGAACATTATTATATCAAATATCCACAAGGTTCTATTTAATGTTGATTCGCCTGCAAATACATCAAATAGGCTTCAAGATGTTCAGGCAGTTCTTTTAAGTGCTCAGAGATTGGGATCACGAAGCCTTAGGGCTGGCCAGTTACTGTCTAAAGAGCTTGAAGAGTTTAGAAACAATGGTTTGGCTGATTCGGTCAACAAGCACCAGTGCCGCTTGATATTGCAGAGGATTAAATATGTTCAAAATCATCCTGATAGCAGGTGTGCATTTCTCCTCATTACCATAATTCTGAATTTGAGAGTGACAAAGTTCTGATATTATTTTTATTATTGAACCTGCTAATGATATTGAATATTATAGCAACACGGTGTATGATGTTCTGTCCCTGAATCTTCCCTAGTTTGTATCTGTATCCAAGAATGTGCTTTCCATACATTATTTCCTCATGCTTTCTCCAGATTGAGCTGTAATGTGCTGCATCATTTTGATGACATGGAACTGGGTGAAACCCAGTTGGTTTTCCTGTATGTTGGATATGCATGTGTCTCTGCATATTTCTACATTAGGCTTCTAGCTAGATGAATTCTTTTATTCCTGTCCTTGTGATAAAAAGTGCCTTAATTCTCATTAGTTTCACAGTTATTGAATCTTCCTTCAGTCCTTTCACCCATGGCACATTTTGGGCTTTTGCACACGTTTTCCCCATACGCTTTAATGAAATCAATCTTTCAAAGCTGTTTTCTCAAGCCTTGCCAATTATTATTTCTTAAGGTATTCAAAGATGATGTTGGTACATGAGAAGACCTATGCATGTCTTCAAATGCAATTATTATTTCTTTTGAAGCACCATGCATACATTGATAGAAGCACACAAAATTGTTTTCAAATGCAATTTTGTGTGCTTCTATCAATGTATGCATGGTGTATTTATTGGTACATGAGAAGACATATGCATGTCTTCTCTTGTCCATGATATTCATGCGATACAAGGAAGCCTAGGCTAGACATGTCCCCTTTTTTTCCCAATTTTTCTTTGGGAATCTTCTTTTACTCAAAAACTAAAAAGGGAAAAAGAAAGATATTTTGGGAATTCACAAGCTTAGGCATCTCCTCACCTTCTCCTTTCTTCTATTTTAGCAATTTGTTTGTTATTGATTTGAAGCATATGCTTTTGGTAGTAGTAAACTAGAAATAATTTAAGTTCAGTTATTTTTCAATCTGTTTTCTACAGTTCTCACCGGCCTTTCTTCTTAAACACATGGTAATAATGTTGTTATGAGAACTCATTTTTTAACCAAAAAAAGAAACGAAAGAGAGAAATTCGCTATGCATGGAATTGAGATGTGACATTTCTCTCTCAGGTGGACTGGCGTTAGCGAAGCCAGAGGAGACTACCCATTTAGCCACCACAAACTTACTGTTCAGTTTTATGAAGCAGCTGCTGCTCAGGACAGAAAATTGGAAGGATTAGTTCACAGGGCTATTTTAGAGCTTTGGAGACCAGATCCAAGTGAATTAACTATTTTGTTGACAAAAGGAATTGACTCTCCACTGCTCAAGCTTCAGCCTACTGCACATACTTTGACTGGCAGTAGCGATCCTTGCTATGTTGAAGCTTATCATTTGGCAGACTCGGGCGATGGTAGGATTACTCTTCATCTAAAGGTTAGAGCTTTTTAATACTCATAACAGTCTTGGATTCTTCCATTGACCAATATAGCAGTTTTTTTCTGTATAATATAGCATAAAATGAATTGGTAATTAAAAGCTTGAAGTCAAGTACTTCCATATCATGACTCAGTAGCTCTCCTTATCACTAAAACGAGGGATGTTATGAACAAAATAAACGGAGTCGTGGATAAGAGATGTAACTAAAATTTCACTTCGTACAAATTCTTGGACCCAAATTAATGTTTAAAAGAACATGTCTCTAGCAGTTTGTTTCTCAGGAACTCTACTTGATAGAGCATTTGTGCTTACGCAACAATATTTGATTTAATGATTGAAATCCAAACTCCACTCCCCCCTGTCAATATTAGGGTTGAAAGTTTTAAGTTGTGTTTGGATTACTTGGTCTGTAGTTTGTGCTAATTGCAATTGATTGAGGAGTCAAACTTATTTGTATTCTAGTATCTTTTTCCAGCATAGCAACTTACTAATATTGCAGTTATTATGTAAGCTAAGAACGCAATACCTTGGAGGTTAGTTTCTATACATCATAGATATCAAAAAGAAGAAGTTAAAAGCATAGTAATCTCTCACATTTTTCCTATTCTGTAGATGTTGCTATGGAGATACATTCTTTTTTTGTTGATCATACTCACTCTGAACTCTTTGCAGGTTTTAAATTTGACTGAACTTGAACTGGATAGGGTGGATATTCGAGTTGGGTTATCCGGTGGATTATATTTTATGGATGGATCTACTCAAGCTGTGCGACAGTTGCGTAATCTTGTTTCACAGGTATCTTTTTGTACCGTCTCAAATACTTGTTCTTCCTAAAATTGGCACTGTTTCTTTTCCGTGTGTGACTTTGCAATGTGGTTTTCTTAAGCTCTTTTTATCATATGATAGGCAATTTTTTTTATAAAAATATCAAAGCAAATTTATAAATGTTATTGATTGGGTGTTCATTCTGGAAGGATATGACCTTTTGCCGCCAAATACCTTCCTTCTGGGTATTTTTTTGTTAATGGATGTTGTGTTCTAGTTGCTATTCATGTCCCACTTTTCATTATTTTTAACTGTGGTGTAGGAATGAAAAAGTCTTTGACTATTTTTCTGAAAATTATGGTTGAGCTGTATCTAACTGTAGCAAGAAAACTGTAGGTGAGAGGTGAAATGATGATCTTTCTAGAATTTCAGGGGGGGGGGGGTGGGTTTCTGGTCGTAACTTTTGTGGCACTGGATGCTATTCCTCTTACACCATTGTTAATACTGTTTGTTTCCAGTGTTCTTTTTTTTATTGCAATACCTTCACTCTCAGAATCTTTGATCTGTGCAATTGATTCTGTGCATAGGATCCAGTACTTTGCAGTGTTACATTGGGTGTGTCCCATTTTGAGAGATGTGCCCTCTGGGTTCAAGTCTTATACTACCCATTCTATGGAAGGGGTGCAATAAATGATGGTGATTATGCTGAGGAGGATCAACAGATCATGAAACAGAAGAGAAGCTCGAGACCAGAACTAGGAGAACCTGTGATTTTGAGGTGCCAGCCTTACAAAATTCCGCTGACTGAACTTCTTTTGCCACATAAAATTTCGCCTGTTGAGTTCTTCCGCTTATGGCCTAGTTTACCAGCTGTAGTAGAGTATACTGGCACATACATTTATGAAGGAAGTGGCTTCAAGGCCACTGCTGCGCAGCAATATGGTTCTTCTCCTTTCCTCGGTGGACTAAAATCCTTGTCTTCCAAGCCTTTCCACAGAGTTTGTTCACACATCATCCGGACAGTGGCAGGGTTTCAGGTAGGACTCTCTATTGTTTGAGGTTTTAACTATTAGAGCTGAGTTTTGTCCACTAGAACTCACCCCTTTCTCGTTGCTCATACTATACAACTCACCTCAGTTACATTCAATTTTAAATTGGCCAGTTTCTATCATATTTCACCAGCTTGAACTCGGAAAGAAGCCAATGTTATTGTACCTTGTGTAGTTTTTCTGAAACTATTTTATGTGTTGTGTAAAATAAAATTTGAAGTTCCCTATTGTGTGACAGCTTTGCTATGCTGCCAAAACTTGGTATGGAGGCTTCTTGGGCATGATGATATTTGGAGCCAGTGAAATGAGCAGAAATGTTGATCTGGGTGACGAAACAACAACGATGATCTGCAAATTTGTTGTCCGAGCATCTGATGCGTCAATCACAAAGGAGATTGAAGCAGACTTGCAGAGCTGGTTGGATGACCTTGCTGATGGAGGTGTGGAGTACATGCCTGAAGATGAAGTGAAAGAGGCTGCTGCTGAAAGGCTTAGGATTTCAATGGAAAGAATAGCCCTGTTTAAGGCAGCCCAACCACCACCCAAAACTCCAAAATCTGATGATGAAGAAGAGGAGGAGAAAGAGGATGATGAGGAAAAGAAAGAAAATGAGAATGATGGCGATAAGAAAGAGCACAAGGAAGAAGGTAAAAAACCAAAAGGAACCCTGTCAAAATTAACCGCAGAGGAGGTTGAGCACATGGCTCTTCAAACAGCCGTGCTCCAAGAATGGCACGTTCTGTGTAAAGAAAGAAGCACGACAGTAAATTAATGACAATCTTTTGCCATGATTGTGAAGAGAGTTAGATAGCATTCTTTGTACCTTTTAGAATTCTAGTTTTGACATCTGCAAAATTTGGTTACCGAGCGTCTTCTCATTTTTTAGTCCCCCTTTCTTTTATGGGGATACCCCCTTGTACAACATCATGCGCCGGCCTGTCAGTGTTTCAGTTTGCTCTTTTCTGCTTTCAAACCCGGATTGTTCTGTACAACCTTCTCATTTTCGAGAAAAAATTGTTTTGCAAGCTTTGGATTGAAAAAGAGGTGAAATTTTGTGTTGATGACTTGATTGGTGGCAGTGGCACCAGCACATTTACTTTCAGGTTTATCTTGTGCTAATACAGGCATCTTCTCAGTGGTTGTAATGATATATGCTCAATTAGCAAAAATTGGAGCACAGTAACCCATGTTGAAAGAATTGATTGAGGGAAAAGATTAAAGTCATGCTCGAGAAACAGGAGATTGCCTTGTCAGTCTAGCAAATGCTTTCCACAGATTATACGTTTGCTTCCACTCCATTCAAGAGAATTCAGTTCTGTTGATTTCTCATCCTGGCAACAAACACCAGGTAGAGGCAAACTCAACAGTGTATCAGGATTCCTGTCCACCCCAAACCTCAACATGAAAAATATAAAGAAATGAGGCACAAAAAGAAGAATTTGACATCGCTTGTCCCTTTTTTTATCAAGTGAAACAAGGGTTTAAATTTTCCATCTCTTTAAATACAGTGTTATAGGAAGCAACTTAGCATCATTCTCAATTAAATATCACTTGCATTCCACAATCCTCCAATTTCCCTTAAATGTTGAATTTCTGTGGAACAGGGTCAAAATCATCAAAGTCAAATCTCTGACGCTCTCTTCCAACCTAGACAAACACAGGAACAAACTGGTTAGTGCACACTACAACCTAAACAAGCTCAGCTTATATGCATTACAGGAATGGATGTAATAAGCTCACCTTTGCCAAGTACAAAGGATCGCATGATATGAGTTCATCCATTGCGGTCAGCTTCTTTGACAGTGTCATTATCCTAGTATAACAAACATGGTGGAAGATAAGGAATTACCAAAATATTCATCGAGACTGAAATGCAGCTACAACCTAGTAAATAGGTTTGGCTGGATATTGAAAGTCATTTATCCTGTCATTTATTACTGTGAAAATAACAAAATGCAATTTATATTTATGGTTTACCGAACCATCAGATGCAAAGCACAAATAGTGAGTTTATCATGATCTATTCAAAGGTCAATCAATATACTCTTAAGAGAAAATAAAATAAAATTATGGAGACTTCAATCCGGTTTTGACAAAGACATCCATATAGCTCTTATGTGCTTAAGTAGATTTATGAGATTTTGTTCCATAATTACGATTCCTTCAAGGTAAACATACTGCTCAGTGTTAACAGATGAGTACACGGTTATGGTTCCATTGAAGTGGAAATTTGAGAGCAGGTACTTGCAGATAGTCCAATTTTCATCGCATGGGCATGGTGTAGTTGTTCACAAGACTCAACCTGCACCCTCAGGTTGCAGGTCTGAGGGTGCAGGTCTAAGACTATTGACATTGATTGTAGCAATGGCCATTAGAGCAGGTTCAATTTTATCCCCAAATATTTTTCACTGGAAACTACTGGCAGAATGAAAGTATTTCACTTATAAAGTAACAGTTTAAAATTCCAGCTACTGTACCTCTGAATAGAAGAATCAATATGCTCAATCATCTCACAGGTTTTATATTGCTCCGGATCCTCTAAGAATCTAACCATACCATCTCTTTGGTTGATTGTTGCATATATCTCACCATCTTGGATCTACAATTTGAAATAAAAATGTTAATTTGTATTATGGTATAAGATACAGGTGTGCACTATTAGTGATCTAGTTACTATAAGTATTTTGCAGTAAATGGATCACACAAGAAATGAAAATAATATATATATATATATATATATATGAAAATGCTGTGTGCAGCATCAGAGATAATTGCATGAGGTACTACCATTTGAAGCACATGCATTTCTGCCTCTTTAGGACTGCTGAGTTGCACAGTGTTCGCAATATCTTGGAGGGAAAGAGTCAAATATGTTTGGGTCAATCTCTGAATGTTTCTCTTATACATTGATGATACAACCTGCTTCACCAATCCAAGATTATTGTCCTGAAAAAGAAGATAGAGCCAATTTTAGATGATGAAGGGATCTTATATTTGTCTTAGGAAGTGAAAATGGGAAATGTGTGCTTGTAGACTCACGCTGTCAAACTTTTCTCTGTTTGTCTGAATGTATGACTCTAATTCTGAAATTTTTCCAATGCTATAAGTATTTGCCAATTCTATATAGGGCTGCTCAAAGGGTAAAAATAAATGTGTTAAGAGAGTAGAAGCCAACTAAAACTTCAAATCTCACCTGCATATATCTATATGATTGCAAAACAATTCTGCATGCAAAGACACAAACACTGTTGATGGTGTAAACAACAAATATTTCACTAAAAAAGAATAAAGAATTTCCATTTATTTCATTTGATAGACATAAGAGAACCTCATAGATCAATATGGAACTTATCATCTTAAAATAGATTCAACCAAGCATATCCATGGTGAATGCAGCTTTCATTTGGGCAAATTAGACTAGAATTCCATCATAGGAAGCTGGGTAGTCGCATGATAAGTATAGGTTCATGAGAACGGTCTTTTTTTTAAATGCATACTTAAAAAGAAAGAAAATTGGTGCTTACTTTCCACATACACTATCTACTCACACATAAAACAGCATAATTATGGTTCTATTGTTTTTGCAAGCTATGTTACAAATTCAGTTAAGCAACTTCTCAATTTTTTTCTCAAGGATGCAATGACCCTGGCTGATTAAAGTATTAATGCAAAAACTACAAATCAATTAAAAAAAAACTTCCAGCAATGTACAACATAAATTTGAAATTACCTGACATATGGTCTTTAGATTCCTCTGAGCTGCTGAAGAAGTGTACTTAGGTAGACTGGTAGAGAACTGCTAAAAAACGAAACATAAAATGATGTTTCAAAGACATTAAACGAGAAATGAATTATAGATGATCTTGGGGTGTCAAAGCTTGCCAGGATGCACATCCAAGCCAATGAAGAATAATACTGGAGTAAGAAAAACATGACCTTAGAAAACTAATTACTTGTAAGCCACAAGCATCATTCAATTTCCAAGAAACAGCTCCTAAGAGTATGCTATCTTTCTGAATAACCTTACATCCCAAATTCAATTGGTAAATGTCAAAAGAACACGGCATACCTGTCCATTGTAAATTAGAGAAACCAATACATATTTTTTGAATGCTTCAACAGCTATAGCATTTATAGAAGACATAGGAGCAGTCACGACCTGAAATGAGTTTGATGCAATTAGGAACAGTAATAAAGTCAAACCATTACAGTATTATTGAATAGCCAAAGTGGATGAACAGATCGCAACTAGATCACATACATTGTGTAGAAGCTCCAGTGCTTTCTGAAAACGCTTTTGTCCAATGCATATCATCCCCCTGTCATGATGTCAAATGTCAGATGCACTCAAAGAAATTCCTCATCTATATGAGTCATAACAAATTGGCTGCAAGATGCTTAAATGATTTGTATCTGGGAGAGGTTAAGGCTATCTAACAATCAAAAGCATGAAACTCCCATGTCTTTTCACGTCTGCTTATTTGCTGTGAACTGAGAAATTCTTGATTTCACCATTTTAAGACTCAAGGGTTTTGGCACACCAGCAAAACCCATTAAAGTCTAAAAAGGCTACAAGGGAATTAAGATTCAGGCTCCTCCATGGGAATACGCCTAACTACCATGCAGATGTTCTAACCTTAGCTTAGCTAAAAAGCAATCCTGACATGGTTGAATCACATAATTATCAAAAATAGTAAAAATGCTAACTATTCAGTAGACAAGCACAAATTATTATGTTTCTTGTTAGTAAACTAAATTCTAATTTAAAATGCATATGTAAAAAATAAAAGTGTAGCAAATGCCATCCATCAATTGGTTTAAACAAATAATGATCTTCAAAGTACGAGCCGTATGAACAACAAGAAATCCTATGAGGCTAATGATTATCACTTTAAAACAGAGCAACTAAAGACATCACAAACAAAGAGAAACCAGACACAATAATAATTAACTGAACAACAGGAGATCACAAGCAAAGCAGCTTAGCATAATGAAAGTAACAATGGCATCAAATAAAACAGTACACAGAAGGTCTAGCAGCAAGGGCAGCAAGTCACCCATAATAACAATAGAGATAAAAATCCCTTGGTTGATCGACTTCAAAAATATCATCCTCCAGAATGGAAAGACCAGTTTTATAGCACTTTGCCAACAAACAAAGTTGAAGAAAATCTGGATGCAGAGTAGTCAAATGTTCGGAGGAGCGTAGCTTTTTCACAGCTTCCAGCAAAGGGACCACACCACGGATAGGTGCTTCAAGCATCAGCACTTGGTCTTTGAAACTCTTACAGACAGCGATGACTACCAACTCAAAAAGATAACTAGCATCAATTAAGTGCATTGAAAACAATACTACAAAACAATACACACAAATCAAACACATTTTAAATTTAATCCAGAGTGAAGAAAGATTGGTACACTTTTCAGGCGCCAAACGAATCTGATCTGCAACACAAGATATGAGAAACCTGGAAAGGATCAAAACCAGTCTTCTCGCTTGCTCGTTGGTAACTGGCCAAGAAGTGCATGCCTCTCTGCCACCCACATACACAAGTTCAAACAAAAAATCCCACAAGAGTAACCCTTTTTTTTTCCTAACCGTATCAATTTGAGTAAAGAATCTCATCTTTCTTAAATTTCAACAGTCATCCAATTCTATCGCAACGAAGACACAATAATTCCTAAATTTCCCTTTTCCAAGCAGTAAAAATATCTCAAAACCCTAATAATAATAATAATAATTTAACAAACTAAAACCCTAAGCATATCAGATTGCACAAATTTAAAAGGAAAAAAAAAAACAGAAAGGAAAGGAAAGGAAAGAATAATGCTGCTACTCACAAAATAAAAAGATAACCAAGAGAATGAAGAGTCGGGTCGAGCTGTTCTAGAAAAGGCAAAAGCCGAGTAGACTCATTGTGCAGAAACTCATCTGCTTGTTTCAAGTGAGTCAACAACAAACTTAAATCCCCAGCGCTGCTTGATAGCCCTTGGATTTGCGCCACCAGCGATTCTACCGTAGCCATCTTCTCTATCTATTTCTTCGTTTTCAATCAGTTAATTAAATAATTAAATAAACCAAACATAAAGATAGTTTGATATTTATAATACTTCACAATCTTTTTCCCGTGTTTACTGTTCGACACGCCTTATAAATCTACACTTTGAGCCCTCAAGTTTAAGTATTTTTATATTTGGTCTCTCTTATGTATTGATTTTTTATTCTGGTCCCAGACTTCACTTTTTTTACATTTTGATTTTTGGATCTTGAGATAAGATTGACTGAAGAGAAAGTTTCTTGAAAATTTTGAAAAAGCTCTCGGTGCGTTCCTATTACCAAATACTTCAATCTTTAATGTTTATGATCCCCCCTTCATTGATATATTGAAAAGTAAATCAAGATTTTAAAATAAAATTATTTGATTTTGAGTTTTTAAACTGGTTATAATATGTTTTTGCTGTTAGAAATGAGATTAAATTGGTTTGTTGAATTTTTTTTTATTTTTAGGTAAAAATTTAGTTGAGATCTTAGTTTTTAGACCAAAAATTTTGATACTAATTTTTCAATTTACAAAGCCATATTGGGTGATTGGAGAAGAAGGCTAATGAATGGCACGCCGAAGGCCTAGGTAAAAGCATCTTCAACCGGATAGCTAAAAGAAAAGATAAAAGGAAAATATTGTATTTTTAGTTTTTATGTTTGTTTTTATGCACTCCAACCGGTCAACTAAATAAATAGCTAAACTAGTTGTTGAACACAATAATTACCATTTTTATATTTCTCTGTAGCAAAAGACAGCAGTAAATAACAGTATTGATTACCGTTTTTTTCAGTTGGTTTATATTTGTTGGCCAATGTTTTTATTTTGTATTCGTTGGGCAACGTTAATTTTTTTTTCTTTTAAAAGCAAAACAAACAAAAGAAAGAAAACAATGTTTAATTTTTTCTTTTAAAAGCGGAACAGAATTTAGAAAACTTACTTGCAAATTTCAAAACCTGCATTATGCCTCACCCTTCTCTCTAATTTAAAAAAATAAGAATCAGTTGTCCCCTGGTTAATTAATAACATTGATTGTGTTAATTGGCTAAAATCAAAATGTATGTTTGCTTAAAGACTTTTTATATTTTTTGTCTTTTGCATCTCTTGATTCTTGAGACCTTTTGTTGTTAATTTGCTATTTGTGATTATTTTTATTATTTTTGTTATTTTATGTTTTTGATATGGGTTAAGGAGGACAATTTTTATTTATATTTTTATCTTTAACAAAATTGAAAGGAAGTAATGATGGTAGTTGATATTGATAAAAACATGGAGTGACATATCTTAAATTTATTTTTGATTGCCTGTTTAATTTGAAATCAATTATATTTTGTCTTATAAAAAATGCAACTAAACCAGTATATCAATTCTTTTTTAGCTCCCAAAAATGATCAAATTGTAATGGTTGTATGATTAGATTAATGTTAGAACAAATAGAAGGCAATTATTATTATTAATTCACATGTATGGAAACTACAAAATTACTAGACATTGAATATGAGCTTCCTTTACACCCTTTTATAAGGTTTTAACTTGAGTTTTTTTTTTTTTTTTAATGTAGATGGATTCAAATTTTTCAAGCTCTTTTACAAACTTTCTTATGAGTGAGTCAGAAGATATTCTCTTTCATCCAAGTGATTCTAATCAATTAATTAATGACTAATATACTCGAATTTAAATGTCTATACAATAAAAAAATCACAAAGAAGTAAAAACTTCTCACTAGAAGAAGATTGTTTACTTGTCTCTGCATGGTTAAATACAAGCAAGAATCCAATTACAGGAGTTGAACAACAAACAAAACAATTATGGGCTTGAGTACATGCTTACTATGTAGAGAATGGAGGAAACTTGAATAATCGTTCCCAAATAAGCATTTCAAGTAGATGGCAAGAAATAAATAGAGAAGTCTGTAAATTTGTTGGATTTGTTACTCAAATTGAAATTTGTCAGCAAAGTGGAATGACCGAAGAATCAAGGGTAATTTTAATATTCATTTCCATGTTAAATTATTTAACACATATTTTAACATTATTGAATTTTTTTAATTTTTTACCAGATTAATGATGTTCGACAAATGTATGCTTCTTGTGTTGGCAAACGATTTCAACTAGAACATTGTTGGGTTATTTTAAGAAAAGAACCCAAATGACAATTTGAGCGTGCAAGTCAACATCAAAGGTCAAACAATAAACAAAAAAGTCATGTCAATGCAAGTCCAGCTTCATCAACTCCATTTTCCCTGATTATGTTAGTTTAGGAGAAGATAGTGAACAATTTATTTATCAAGATAAACCAATCGGGCATAAGGCTGCAAAGAAACGACTTAAACATAGGCATGAAAAAGATAAAGTTGAGGAGGTAACTATAACAAATCTCTTACAACAATTCAGGAATACTATAGTTGAAATTGAGGATTAGAATAAACAAGATAGGAAAATTATGTTAGAGCAACAAGCCATGATGATTCAACAAAGTCAAGAGAAGCAAGAATTAGATAGGATTGAGAAAGAAGAATAAATTATGAAAATGGATATTTCTAATTTGGATCCAATTTTTGCAGCGTATTTTCAAAATAGAAAGTTAGAAATTATGTGAAAGAGGGGTTTTAATTTTTAATTAACTTGATTGATTATTGTAATGTAATGTATTTTTAATTAAATATGTAGAAAATTCTTGGTTATTTTAAATATATTATTATAAAATTGATATCAATTCATAATATTTTTTTGAAGTTCCTCTAACACTTAACAATAATAAGTATGATTAATTAATTCAAAAGATAACAACCATAATGAAAAAAATACAAAAAACTTGAAAATTACCCGCTTTAATTCCTTGCTCTATTCTTTCCGCCACGCGTACAACATCATAGAAATGTTGAGATGAGCTACCCATTAAATGCTCATAGTAAGGTGCTTTAAATGTATTGGCGAACAAAGTCACCATCTCTGTTTCTATCAAAGGGGGTTGCACATGCGTGGCCTCGTCCCTCCATCTTTGCGCATAAGCCCTCACGGACTCTTGGCTTCTCTTTTCCAGTGACATGAGGCTCGTTCGATCTGGAGCAATTTCCAAATTGAACTTGTATTGCTTTAGGAAAGCCTCCACTAAGTCCTTCCATTTCTTAATCCTGACATTATCCAGCCTCATGTACCAACTTAGCGCAGATCCTGACAGACTGTCTTGGAAAAAGTAAATCATTAACTTATCATCATGAATCACCTCAGCCATCTTGTTGCAATAAGATCGAAGGTGAGTGTTTGGGCATTCCAACCCAGTGTACCTTATAAACTCTGGTATCCTAAAATCTTTTGGTACCGTGAGATTTGGTACCAAGCATATTTCCGACGCTCGCATGGGGTCAAACCAATCATTTCCCTCGACTACTCTTAACCTTTCTTCTAATGCTGATATCTTGTCCTCGTTCACAAAACCAGTGGACCTATTATCGGAAGGCCCCTCGGCTGTTAAATCTACAGTGATGTGAGCTTGAGGGGGCTGAATGGGAATAGCAGGTGCAAAGTGCTGCCCCGTCGCTGAATCTGCCCCCAAGTTCTGAGATAACCCCGGGACATGAACTGACGGTGCTCCTATAGGTGGTTGGGTAGACGTTCCTTCTCCGTTCTTGGTTCTTAACAGTTGCTCAAGCAGACTGGTCAGTCGAGAAACTTCGTTTTTCACAGATTCCAACTCGGACTGGTAGTGCGACTCTAATTGGGCTCTTTCTTCGTTTTCCATTCTTGATCTGGACCGGGTTTGGTTGACTCTGGATATGGGATCTATGTTTCACGATCTGGCATGCATATGATGAATTAAAAACAAAATGTGTGATGGAAATGCGATGCATATGTAATGCGTATATATATATATATATATATATATATATATATATATATATTATGAGCTGATTCATGACTTTCGTAACCTTTAAGCAAGATTTCTGAGTTGACCTGATTACCATAAAGGAGGGTTTGCCAAGTTCTTATCATAGTGGCTTACTCAACACATTAAGAAAGGAAATACGTCATGGACTTCTTATAAATAACAAAATTGCTCATACAAAACAATAATAGAAAAGAGAAGTCCTATACATTGCTACTTCTAAAAGGCATTTCCCCTATTAGCTAAATCCCTAATAAAACAAACCATGGCCCCCATGTATTCTCGAGACTTTGAACCGTCATTTCCAACTTCGGTGGCTTGCTGTTGTAACCTTTCCGCACAACGGGCTACGTGCTCAACCTGTTGAAGTTGCTACTTGGCAATGCTGCATACTTATCCCTCCATGCTTTCTCATCCCAATTCTTCCAAGTCTCATCTATGGTAATCTTTAACGGTCGCAAGTCAAACCACCAAAAATTGTTGAAGATGTCTCTTGGTGCTTCAATATGACTAATTATCCATAGGTACAACATAGGGACGCAGCATCTCATAGCTCCTTTTCCATGAGTCCGGCAGTGACTAAGAGATAACATGGTTTCCCCCAAGATGGATGAGGAAGGATTGATCCGGTCACGCTCATACTCGACGAAGACACTTGCTGCTTCTAAACTGATGACCCCAGTTTCAGAAGGGAACAACACTAGCCCAAAAATGGCGAAGGCCACCAACCTATATCGCTCGTCTCCCAACTTGCCTTCTTCGGCATTTTTCTTCATTCGGGCTTCAATGACCTTCCATTTAAAACCCCCTTCAGCGACTCTACACTGGCTGATCTTTCCTAAGCTTAATAAGTTGACTACTTCCGAAGCTGTGTCTTCAAATCTGCGTCGGTGGTAGATTCTGTGGCTGTCATTTGGAAAGTCCAGAATTCTCTCATATTCTTCCAAGGTGGGTGTCATATCGATGTTTCCAAAGGTAAAACACCGATAACTTGGATCCTAAAAATTCAGAAGGGCTTTGATCGCCGCTGCTTGTACAGGTAACCTCATTATCTGTGCAATTCTCCCATATCGCCTTTCAAACAAAGTCTTGTCGACATATTCCATGATAGGCAGCAACTTTCCTAAGTCGTTTACCATGTGATTTACCTTGGTAATGCATGGTAAACCACTAGTATCGATTCTTGGGCATTTTCCTTCGGCAATCTGAGCCAACTCAGACTCTTGTCCATATTCTTGGAAAGAGAGGTACTTAGTCATGATTTCAGCTCAAAAACCTGGGTTGATGAATTCAACAGTATTAATCGTGATGCAAAATGAAAGTAAGATTCATAACCTAAGGACAAGCTCTAATTATCAAGTGAGAGTGGGTAGTTTTTCTATCTGGTCTCGAAGGGTCTCATATCTGCCCAGTGACGTTCTTCGTAAAGAAGTATGGGGGCGTTGCAAGGAATAGTTAAGACACGTATGCCCACCATTACCAAGCAGGCACTCAGATATGAGTTGGGTGTTTCACGCATTTAAACCCTGACCAATAATCTTAGGGTAAATCGCTAATTCCCCACTTAACTTAAAGCTTGTGTGTGCTTCAAAATTAAAGCAAGTGATGCATGAGACAATTGTATAGAATGCATGAATAATATGAATAAAATAAAATAAATACGCAAATAAAAGGACAGGCATATTAACAATAAACACCCAAAAAAACAAACACAAATCAGACAAAAACAAAGTTTAGTCTACAAGGTCCCCAGTGGAGTTGCCATTATGTCGCACGTATGCGGCGTCGTGGCGAAAAAACTAAGTTCTTTCCATTTTTAATCCACAATGTAATATATATATATGGGGATACAAGAAAATATTATTTTTTATTGGTAAAAAATGGAATGGGAGTCGCCACCTAGTATTTTGGTCACTAGGAACCCTAATTGGTCTCAGAGATTGGGTACGGGGACTGGTTGCGTAAAGGGAAGGTATTAACACCCCAAATACGCCCTACCTAAGGTAAGCTGCATTGTTTTATTGTCTGATAAAACTATGGTGTTATTGTACTTCTAGTCGTTGGTCTGTCTATGGTTCAAGAAAAATCCTCCTCAGTAAGAAGGTCTTTTATCTTATCGGGTAAAATCTTAACCGTTCTAACGTCTATACCAAAAATAATAATATTTAGGAATATGTTTTACGTATAAATTTGTAATCCCAAATACTAAAAAGAAAACAAAAAGATTTTTTAGAATTTTTGAAATATTGGCCTAGTTCTCATGGCTTAAATAAACTGGTTATTAAAGCCAAAATGCATGCTAATACATATATTGTTTTGAAAATTTTCTTTGTATGTAAAAAAAAATATGATGTTACAATATTTATATCTATATATATTGGAGAGACTAAGCCGTATTTTAAAACAAAAACAATTTTTGAAAATATTATTATTATCAATTCTTTTTTTTTTATACGTAAATCGGGTATTTAAATACTGAGCTTGTATCCTTACGGTATAAAACTACAACCCAATATTATTCCACTTTTATAAAAAAATGCAGAAAAATCAACAACATTTTTAGGTATTTTTTAGAAATTTTTTGAAAGCAAAAAACATTTTTTATTCGGAAAATCTTTGATATTTTTACGAAAACCGGGTATTTTTAACACTGGTTTTGTATCTTTACAGTATAAAAATACCAACCAACATTAACCCATTTTGACAAAAATATTCAGGGAAATCAACAATATTTTTTAAGATTTTTTCGAAATATTTTTTTTTTAGTAAAAATATATATACACAATATACACACATATATATTACAATACACTATAATTCATAATATATATATAATAAAAATTCGGGTTGGGCCGGCCCAAATTAATGGGCCGAACCCAACCCAGCTGAAATCGGGCCCAACATGAGCCCGAAACAGGATTGGGCCGATCTCGGCCCGCAAGGAGGTTGGGCCGATCTCGGCCCAACACAAAAAAAACTCTTTAGACTGGGCCAGACTCGGTCTGGCCCAAAATAAATAAAAAAACAAAACTGGGCCGGAAACCCGGCCCAGTGAAAAAAAAAACCAATGGGGAAGGGAAAATAATTCCCTTCCCCTACCTCCTGCATGCAGAACGATTCTGCATGCAGGAGGATAACATATCTAAACAAATGAAAACGCAGGGGGAAGAAGAATACCTGGCACGGCGGAGGTGATGCTGCTGGTCGAATGTCCGGGTTGACGGTGCTGCAGCGGAGGTCGGCGGCTCAAAACGACGGTTCCCAACAGTTCGGTGCCTCTCGGGTCGTGCTTGGTCTTCCTTTCCTCTAAGCTTTCCCACGGCTTCAGTCTTCTTCCCCTCCTCCCAATGCTGTTTCTTCGAGTTTTAGGTGTTTAGTTCCACTGTTTCTCTCTCCTTTAGTCTCTCTCTCTCTTGGTCTCGGGTTTTTTCTTCTCTTTTTCTCCCCGTGCTTCCAGTCTTCCCCTTTCTTTTATAGGTGAGCAAGGGGAACGGGGCTGCATGGGCAGCGTGGGGAGCAGAACAACGTGGGTTGAGCTGGGCAACGTGGGGAGCAGCACAGCGCCGGTCGGCTGGTCGGCGAGCGTGGTTGATCAAGGCGTGGCCCTCCTGGCTTCGCGTCGTCCGAGGCGTATGGACTCCGGATTCTGTCAGCGCACGCGAGGAGAGAGGGGCACCGGCTGATTAAACAAAGGTTTCGTCCATGCTGCTGCACGTTCGGGGAGGAAGAAGAAAGGGGAACAGTGCCGTTCAAAACGGCACCGTTCGGTCCTCCTTTTTTTTTATTATTATTATATATGAAACGGCGTCGTTTTGGGGAAAACGCGCCGTTTCATTTAAAAAAGGCCCCAGAAAACGCAAAATTTCAACTCAGCCCTCAATAATCTTTTGATTCTTTCAATTGCGTCCCTGCCAATTTCGGTCCTCGCCCCCATAGTTGGCCGCGTTTTTCACCTTGGTCCTTGGCCTCTGATTTATGCAATTAAACCCCCAATTGATCAATAAACTTTCAATTTCTTCAATTACACCCCTGGATCAAATCAAGACAGCCCCCTCTATTTACCCGCATTTTCCAAATTGGTCCCTGGTTTCGGATTTTCACAATTAAGCCCCTATTTGGCCATTAAACTTCAATATTTATGCAATTAAGCCCCTGATTTGACCTAATAAATTCCAAAAAAATATATTTTGGCCCCAGAACTTAAATTTCTTCTAATTAAAGCCCAAATTGACTTGAAAATCAATTTTTCTTGCACTCCAATCCTCTATAAATTCAAATAAAATCCAATTAAGTCCATAAACATCCAAATTTGGGCTTTTCTCCTCAAAAATTCAAATTTTCTTTCTCAACAGGGCTCTCATCCTTCAAGAATATACTGTCAAAAATCCAATCTTTGTATTTTTTTAACCTCCTTGACCAATCTTTCGACCATTTTCTGAGCGCTTATGCCTCCTGTTATTTTTCTAACTTTCTTCGGCTATTTATTTATTATTATTTTTATTTTTTTGTGGGGATCCAAAAATGGGTTACAACACTCTCAATCTTCTTTTTGTGTTTGCTCATAATGGTCTTGAGATTGTTTTAACAAATGTTGACCAATTAGGATAAATCCTATCTGCTAAATAGTATCCCATTGTATATTCATGCCCATTAATTGTATAATTGACAAGAGCAGTACGACCTTCAGCAAATGCAGCAAAGATAGGTAATCGATCAAGAACATTAATATCATTTAATGATCTAGGCATTCCAAAAAAGGCATGCCATATCCAAAGATCTTGTGAAGCCACCACCTCTAGAATTATAGTTGGTTTACGACAATGACCAATATACATCTCATGCCATGCAATTGGGCATTCTCTCTCATTTCTAATTCATACAGTCAATGCTCCCTAACATCCCTGGAAATCCACGTTACTCTTCAATTGATAAAAATCAACAAATATCAGCCTTGTTTGGTGCCTTTAAATACCAATCATCAAAAAATTCTATGATTACTTTGACAAAAGCTCTAAGACTTTCTATCGCAGTGGTTTCCCCAATTCGAAGATATTCATCAGTAAGATCTGCAGGAATACTATATGCAAGTATCTTGTGAGCTGCAGTTACCTTTTGAATGCAAGATAAACCAAGAATATCAAGATCATCTGTCCTTTGTTTAAAATATGGATTGTGAGCTTCCATTGCATTTACGACCTGAAGAAAAAGACTATGACTTTTCCTAAATCTTCTTCGATATTGACTTTCAGTGAATTTAGGATTTTCAGCAAAATAACCATTATATAATCTTAACTCACCTTCCTTTCTATGACGATTGACAATATTGTGACCAAGAATAGAGCCATGATACCCTGTTTTCTGCCCTTGATTATTCAATTCTTCTTCAGCAACCACAACGGTAGCAACTTGAAAGGCGAACATGGGAGTGTCATCATCAAAATCAAAAGCATCATTAAAATTAAAATTAGAATGATTCATGATAAATTTTAATGAAATATAATAAATATTGGAGAGATGAAAATGATGAGAAAAAATGTTAAGGTATATGAGAATATTTATAGATGGATTATTTTTTCAAATTTTGAAATCTTAGAATGCTGGTGGTTTTAAAATGTTGGCGGTCATTTTTTCAAAGCTTGAATTTAAAAAAAAAATGAAAATCAAAATTTAAAATGTTGACGGTTTTTTTCAAAGTTTGAATTTGAATTTACTTTTTAAAAATTACTTTTTTAACAGTAACATGTAAAACTGAAAATTAAAAATATTCATATAAATAAATTTTAAATTATATCTTTTAACTTTCATATTACTTCATTAATTTTATATTACTTTTATAAATTACTCATATTAGTTATATAATTAATAACATCATAATTATATTATATATAAAATATCTAAATTAGTTATATAATTATATTAAAATTAATTTAACATGAACTACATTAAAATATAATTGGCTTTTCTAAATAACTTTTTACTATTGGAATGCACATAATCAAAAAAGCTATATTTACACTATTTAAAAAGTCATTTTATCAATTTGGCTCTTTAATATAACATTTCCCGTTGGAGATGCTCTAAGTGATGTATCATTCACCAAAATTGAAAAAAAAAAATATAAAAACAGAAGGTGCTTTAGAAAAAAAAAATTAAAGGACCATGCATGTTGCCGTAGGTTTTCATAATGGGTCAGGTGTGGATGTCTAGTCCATGTGTGATTGACTCTTCAAATTGTTTTTTTTTTTTCTCTTTTTTGTTTTCTCATTTTTAATTGAATTTTATCTTAGATAAAATTATTTAAATAATTATCCAATTATATTATTATTTTATATAATATTAGCATTGAAGATCAATGGTAATATCAGCAAAAATTCTTGAATAGGTACAAATTAACCTAATATGCATGATTCTCTAAATGTATTTGAAATATCTAGTTTTAAAATTTTTATTGTAAGTTTTTTATATAATTTTTCTTGATATTAGTTTTTTTATTTCTTTTTAATACATTCACATCATAATTATCAATTTTTTATTTTATTTTATTAAAGCTTATTTTTTAATATTATATTATGTTTTTATTTAGAAAATAGAACTTCTAATAGAAATTTATTTTATAAAAAAACACGCATTAAGAAAATTGAATCAGATTAAAATGATACTTTTTAGAGTTATTTCAATTCGTTATTTTCTTTTTAATTACTCACTTTTTTTTTTTGGATTCAAGAAAACCCCACTTCCTGGAAAGCGTACTTTGTAGGCCTAGATGAGCGAGTAAAACCCCGGTTGTTCCAGGCTCTTACAAGAGGTGCATGTCTTGACTCGAACTCGAGACCTGCTATGCTGATCTTCAAACCCTTTATCACCATGTCGCACTCCTTGGAGACTATTTTTTTTTAATTACTCACTGTTATGCAACAAACAACATGGATAGAAAAAAATAAATTAAAAAAATATTAATATTAATAATAATAAAAAATTTATATTAACAATTATCATTTCTCTACCAGATTTAAATTATTATATTTGTGATGAGAATCTATTTTTATAGACCCATAATTAAATAAAATATAAATCTGAAGAGAATTCTATGTCATGAGATGTATCTATTTTTTAACCTTTTTGTTATTGTATTTAATTGATAGTCACAACTTATTTTACAGTTTATTAGTTTATTTAATTCTCATTGTATTTCGTTTATCAACTTGCCAATTCTTAATTAAATTTAATTGCGGTAAGAGAAAATACATTTACAATACCAATACATTCTTTTGTATTTATTAATAGTTAATATTCAATGAAAAATAAATATTAAATAAATATAAAACATAATTAGATAAATTATTTTGAAATAACAATTAATCTATATATAATATATATCGTGGGAATGGGTAGTTTTGTGATCTCAATTGGGGGATGGTTACCTTTTGACATGTAGGGATCTGGTTGATAGAACGATTTAATATAAGGACTAAAGATCTCTCGTTTTGAAACATTGAGGACTAAAAGCTTCAAATTTAGGCCTTGTAAGAATATTAAATTCAAGGAACAAAATAAAAAAGAATCGAAGGGATAGTGACACATATTTACGGCTTTAAACCGGATAAAATAAGAAGGGATTGTGTTTATTAGAGAAGAGAAGAGAGGAGAGGAGATCGAGAGAAAATGGGAGATTATCATTTTGTGTACAAGGATGTAGAAGGAGCTTCAACACAATGGGATGATATACAGAGAAAGCTTGGAAACTTGCCAGAAAAACCACCTGCTTTTAAGCCTCCGCCTTTCACTCCAGCTTCTGATCAAGATTCTATCCCTAAAGACAAATCCTTTATTGATTCCAAAACTGAAGAGGAACTTGAGTTCCTTGAAGATGATCTCGATCTCGATGACGACCGCTTCCTCCAAGAATACAGGTCCCTTTTTTATCAATTCATTCAACTAAGTTTTTCTTGCTGTTTCTGTCTAGGGTTTCAAATAATTGAAAAAAAAAATTACATGCATTGAGATTTAGGATTCCTCTATGCTGAGTGGGTAATTCGGACTAGAAGATTTTATTTATGTTTTTTTTTTTTGCTAAAAGACAGAAGATTAGCAAGAGATCTACTCTTGCTATTGTAAGAATGTGTCTGCAGCTAAGTTGTTTTTGGTTTTTCTAGGGGAAAAAACTTGGATTTTGACTGATTGTCGCTGAAATTTAATACAAAGTTTTTTTTTTCTTTTTCTTTTTTTCTAATAGGAAGAAGAGATTGACAGAAATGAGGGAGGCTACAAAGATTGTGAGGTTTGGATCAGTGGTGCCGATATCGGGTTCGGATTTTGTGAGGGAAGTGTCGCAGGCAGGTCCGGATGTTTGGGTTGTGGTGCTTTTGTATAAGGATGGGTATGCGGAATGTGGTGTGCTTATGAAATGTTTGGAAGAATTGGCAGTGAAATATCCAGGGACAAAGTTTGTTAAGATTGTGTCTACTGATTGTATACCGAATTATCCTGATCATAATCTTCCTACTTTGTTGGTTTATAATAATGGTGCTGTGAAAGCTAACTATGCCGGATTAAGGAGCTTTGGACGGAGATGCACGCCTGAAGGTAATTTCTCATGTTTGGCCTCTGATCTGTTGTTTTTGAGTGCTTAAGATCTGTGCTTTCTGTTGTTTGGTGCTTCCTTTTCATTGTTTCAGTTTATACATTTTATCGGCTTTTGTTATAACACCTGTATCCCCTAAATCTAAAAAATATTTCATGAGTGTTTACGAATAAAGTTTTCAGGCTTGTTCTGCGAGAATATCCTGTATTTATAAAATCTTATGTGGTCTAGTGATTGTAATTCTCCATGATGTCATATACTGGTTTGTCTAGGAAAGGAAATTCTGGAAGATCGACAATGAACTTTCTAGTGAACCAAAATGAATGAAACATTTTTACGAGACTTCATAGATTTGGCAGTTTTTATGCAAAATGCATTTTTAAATCTAAGCTATGGATGTTTGAGCGATGCCATTTCTGAATATTTAATTTTTGTGAGCACCCCTAGTAAGTGGCATGATTGATTTTTTACCTTGTTTTCCATGCTTTGTACTAAATAGAGATTTAAAAAATACAATACATATTTCTATCTGGTCTTGCAATGGTGATTATATCACAAAATGCCTGAGATCGAAATAGTATAGAAGGTAGAAATCAAAGTTCCTCTTTCAGTGTAAAATTCTTTTTTTATAAAAAAATTTTCCTGGATGAAAGCGTTGTTAGATTTATTGGCAGGACATGTAGCAACAGATGACTATCCCCCCCCCCCCTTTTTTATTATTATTACCCCACCTGTTATCCTGATACTGCCAATTTTTCTTCTTTTTCTTTCAAACTAGGTGTTGCCTTAGTTCTCTGCCAATCAGATCCTGTACTAAATGATGGTCAGGGTGGAACTGATAGATCAAGAGATTCTGTGATTGAAGGAGTTCGGAGGAAGCTCATTGAGAAGGTTGTGAAGGAGCATGAAGATGATGATGGATCATCAAGTGATTAGGACTTTTAGCTTTTCCTCCCCCCTCCTCTTTTGTGTTTCTGCGAGGGAGAGAAAGAAAGTTCTGTTGTATGCAAGCAGTGTAACTTCTTTACTTTTTGGATATTTGTTGTTTCACAATCAAGTTTGCTGTTTTGTCAGTCTTCTGAAATCAAGATGTGTTGATATTGAAAATTTTAGTTTGAAGATATTTATTACTCTGGAAGAATTTTGTTTTAAAGTATTTATTTAATTGTCTGCAATCAATATTCATTCAAGCTTTAAGCTTAGTTTAAAAATATTGCTCCTTGCCGTTTTCATTGGTTTCAGTCCTTTCTAGGAGTTTTCTTATTTATACAAGGGAAAATTACCTCGAGTATCCACGCAATTTCACTTTTCCCTTGTAGTTTCTGAAATTATACTTTACATAGCAGGTCAGCATAATTTTAAATTTTGATAAAAAGATAAAAATTACCTTCTCATATAATATCACCTCAATGACCCAACCTTCGAAGGGGATGAGTAATTTTTCCGTTATACAATTTAAAGTCACTGATTGTCAACATTAAAGAATTGGGAGGCCTTGAATGCCAATGATGCATGCATGGAAAGGTTGAGAAAAATCTGCAGACAATTGCATGAAACTTCTCGCTCTAGCGCGGGGTTGTATATTGTGCAGGAAGTTGAATGTACGTATTCAAAAGCATAAATACAGACCAAGGCAAAACAACAGTGAAATGCTATGTTAGAGCTGCTGACTTGATGGATGCTTTTGTGACAGGTGACCCTGCATTATAGAAGTCCTGCCACAGTGCCCTCCCGTGTGCTTGGACTTCATTGGTGCTCTGTTTCTGTTATCTGAGTTTTGAGCAAGTTGTGGTTGAACATCTCATATGCCAGTGGTTATCGTATTGGTTATGGCTATCCTCTATTCAAGAAATTCTGCCGTTTGTAATTATGAGGCTGCCGGGATTGTTTTGCTCATATTGGACTCCAGCCTATGCAGCTGAAAACTATTGTCTGTGGTGGCCCTAAGGTGCTGGTTTTCTGGTTGCGTTTAGTTGAACTGATCGGTTTGTTGTTTTGTTTTTGAGCCATTGGGTTTGTTGCGGTTGAAATTTGCAGCTGCAATGGTTTTCCTTGTTGCTGTTTTTTTTTTACTTTTTTTTTCCTGATTTCTCTTGGGAGTCAGAGGAACTGATTTCAGAGTTTATTTGCTGATATTGGCTAACCTTGTAACATTCATCTTGTCATCGCACAATGGTCAGAGTTATGAAGCAACAAAAAGAAAATTTGAGGGCTTCCAACAGGCCAAAGGGTCCATTAGCTTCATCTTCATTTCCCATTGAGAAACTTTAGACAGCGGAAACTAAAATGGGTTCACAATGTCTGTAAATCTAAAAGGAATGACAAGAGCCAGGCAAGAAATGCTGAAGCAGCTGGTGATCCATGACCACATTAGGGTTGTTACATGCAAAATAAGAACGCTTTAACTGTCAGATATGGAAATAAGCTCTGCCCACTTTTCACTCGGTCAAATCTGCTTCAACTTCTCTCTTCTTGCCTTTTCTCTTATCATTACCGGCCTGTTCCAGTTGCTCTTCCTTTTTCTGAGCTCGAATCATGGCTCTTCGAGCGCGAGGTCGCATTTCTCGCACTTTTCTGGGAGGCATCACATATGCTTCAACTGGCCGATCACCAAAGGGGTGCTCACTGTCAGGAAAAATCCTCAGTTTCCTATCTCTATCCTGCATGCAAAAATTAATACTGTCATAACAGTTTTATTACAGGTAACAGATATTTCAGGCTAAATGCTTAAAATTAATAAAGCTAATGCCTGCTCAAACAAATAAATAAAGACAATCTGACTTCTAGTTTAACAAACTTGCAGCACATACAGATTTTTAGAAGGCAAGGTTGAAACTCTACTTTTACTGGCAGTGCTTACAGCAGTGAGAAAATTCATTATTATTATTATTTTCGTTTCGTTCCATCATAGGCCAAATCACATACAATAATTTTTCTAGATGGAAGAAAAGCATTGACGGTGTCTTAATCCTCCTGTGTAACTGCATTTCAGAACCACAAAAGAGAATCATCAACTACACTCAAATCACGTAAGACAAATGCTAACCTTACTAAAACAAGTATCCCTATAGATGCACTTTTTTTTTTTTTTTTTTTGAGGGGTGGGGGTGTACGTGAGAGGAAAGAAGGAAAAATATTGAGAATCAAACATTTCAACAGAAGAAAAAATGTCAAAAAACTGAAAAGAGTAATGTTTCAAACAAATATAATTTGGCTGGTATAACACTCACATCACGCAATTTGTTTCTTGGAAGCATACGCAAAACAGCTTTTCGGATGACTTCTGTAGGGTCCTTGGCCATCTGGTCTTTTAAACTCCTTTCCTTGAGGTGGCCTATATACCTACAGAAAACATATAATCAATCAACACAGGACTTCAATGCAAGAATGGGATAAGCTTAGCAGCATTGCAAGACTACAGACTACATCAGAAATTGCATTTGGTCCCTTTCTCTACATATCAAAATTGGAACACAAAACTATCTTTGTTTCATTGTCAGTAAAAAAGATGCGCTTGAAGACTTCATATTCCTCTTTAAAAATGTTTACTCATCTTCGATTACAAGGAGATTAATTAGAGTGACTAAGAAATAATTTTCCAGCTATTAAGGGACCTCCATGAGATCATTTATTTTCTTATGCTATTTTATAATACATGAAAACTTTGGTTTTCAGAGTGTGAAAATCAGAAAAGATGACAGTTGATCACTTGTCCTCTTGAAATCCCACATTCTACATTAACTTGGAAGTCAGAAATAAGAAAATGTTATGATACCCTGTATGCCAGCGGTAAAACTTATCCGTCATTTTTCTCCCCGTAACACAGACATCCTTTGCATTAAGCACAACGCACATATCACCATCATCACGATAAGGAGCATAAGTTGGCTTATCCTTGCCTTGAATAACTGTTGATATTTGAGATGCTAATCTTCCAAGAACCTATAAAAAAGGGGGTACTGTCACAATTTCAAACTTAAAGAACTAAAAAATAAGAAAGGCAGTATAAACCAGTTCAAATCATGCATCTTCATGAAAAAAGAATCGGTGGACCATTTCCTTCACTAAATCCTACACCTTTCCCCTGCCAAACTTGTTTCACAAACAATTAACTCATGGGCCCTGTTTTTTATTTCCCAGATGAGGGTAGGAAGAAAGAGAAGTATTGGCATTGAAATCCAAGTATTATCTTATTTCCCCTTACAAGTTGCCTAACATGGAAAACATTCCTACCATAATAAATCTATAATATCTCGGAACACATATTGGAAAAAAAGGGAGATCCCACCTGGCCTTTGGCATCAAATACTCTCCACCGTAGACCTTCCAGATTGATACGTTTGAGGCCAGCATGTGCTTTCTGAAAGTGCACATGCAGAACAACAGTTTCTGTTACCAATTGCAATGCCAATTATCAAGTCATAAAACAACAGGTATAGATGTTAAGCACATGCATTGTCATTCGCCCTAAAAGTACATCACAAAGAATCCATCAAGCATGTATATGAAGTGAATGTTCCTCTCCTTTATATCTTATTAGTGAATCCTTTTACTTGTTTAAAATTTAATTTTCATGTTTTCCCTTAAAAAAAGGTGTTTCTGGGTTTACAAATGCAGAATATTTTTATTTTTATTTTTATTTTTACTTTAATGGATGCTTTGGCTTTTGATATTGATGGTTGGACAAAATCAGCAAGGAATGGGCCAGTTACTGCAGTTCAAGAGCCCTGCCATTTAATGGAGGTGAGAGGAGGCAAAGCCACATCAAGGTTTTCAACCAAAGAGCTGAGCAAGGGCTCGACAACGCTACATTTCACGACTATGGTCCTAAGTCTAAAGTACCAACTTTACTCATATTAAGGCATTTCTGCATCTACTACGGCCAGATGTTAGGGACATGAAGCGCACATCACAGCATTGAAATATTTTGTGGCCAGGAATATATACTTGGGAGGCTAAGATTGAATGCAAACATTATGCAGCCCATCTGAATCCATTTGGAAGACAACCTCAATTAGGAGTGGCCACACATTATGGAGATGATTTAGAGGTGGAGAGTGAATAGTGAGTGTAGTTCTGGTAATAACAAGGGGTCAAAATAATTCCACAGGAAAACACTCCACAAAAAACAAAAAATTGAACACAAAAACTAGAAAATCTAATTTTCATACTCTGTATTGAATGATTAACTATGCAGCTCTAAAGAAACCAGGCATAAAAAACATTCGCCGGCGGAACATATATGCATCAAATCGTAACAAAAAAAAAGAGGCATTTAAAATCCATATAGTACATTTTACAACACTTGGTGTGCTGAAAAGGAAAGTCTAATTTCTCTACTAGTTTGTGACAAAAGAACCTTCATTTTCCATGGAAAATGAAGGAATGGAACATAAAGAGAAAAGGTTCACTAAAGATCAAAAGGAAGCACCTTCATGCTGCCATTAAAAGCGCTAGCTGCAGCTTGGCTTGCCATTTCTCTGTTCTTCTTTCTTTTTCTTTTTTTCTATTTAAGTAGATTATTTCTCGTTTCTCACCTGCAAATCATTCTCCAGTATTAGTACCAAAAAAAAAATACATGATCTACCCAATTATGCATAGAAACAAAAACAGTGAATTTCTCTTATATATATAAAAAAAGAAACTAGAAAAGGGTTTAAGATGGAAACCTTGAAAACGAGCAGGGTTTGTTTGGTGGAAGAAGAAAGAAGCTCGCTTAGCGATTGAGCAGGGCAAAATGTTTTCGGGCCTTCAGCTTCGGCTTAGTTTTCTACATAAGCACGGGCCTCCTAGGCTTAGAGAAAGCCCAAGTTTAGAATAGTCTTGAACTCGTGTTTTCATTAACGTTGTTTCAAACTTTGTTTCTTTTTCTTTTTCTTTTTCTTTTTTTTTTTAGAAATAGTTTAGTTAGTTCTTATTTGAGTTTCCAATGGGTTTATTGGAAATTTTTGTCACTAAATTATTGAGGTTGTAGCACGTTAATGCCTTTACTATCAAATTGATATATTTAATCTGTAAATTATCTTATTTTGGATAAATATTGTCCCCTTGTCTTGTTTAATTTTTATCCTTTATCAAAAACCACTTTTAAAAAATTTATTTTTTAGTATTTTGAGATGAAATTTTTTTATATAAAAAAAAATTAATACCTTTTTTATAAGAAATTTAATTTTTAAAAAAGTCTATAAAAATAAAAAAGTAAAAATAAAATTATCTATAAATTATTAAAAATATATAAATAGGTTATATGAATTTACTTTATATAACTTTTTATGGTTTTCAAAATATTTATATATGAGTTTCTAAAATTAACCTATTTTAAGTTGTGCTATGCATTTGACCACGCAACTATTTGAATGTATATAATTTGTTTCAATTTTCTTTCTCCAGAGCTTTCCCAACATCGTGATCCAAGTTGTGAGTTAACTTGATTGACTCGAGTTTTTTTTTTCTTTTCTTGATTAACTTTTTTTTTTAATTTCATCTTTCAACATTTATTGATTAGGAATTAAGTTCAATGATTTTTCTTTGTTTACTTTTTGTAAGGTTATCCTCGTCTTATAACCTAAAATACAGGTTTGGTGAGTTAACTCAAGTTTACTCAAGTCATTTTTAGTCCTTTTTTATTAATTTGTTTTTCAATTTCACCCTTTGATATTGAGTTGATTGGAATTATGCTTCAAAATTTATTTTAATTTACTTTTTTATGGGGTCATTCAAGCCTCGTAACATTAGTAGTTGTTTGGTAGGTTAATCTAGATTATCTCATATTTTTGTAATTTGATTTCTACGAGTTTATATCAATCTTGTGACCTAACATGCTAACCTAGGTTAAATTGAATAATTTTTTTGTGTTTTTTATTTGAATATTTTATTTCAATTTTATTCTTCAATATTAGGTTTATTAAGAATTGATTTTGTTTTAATTAATTTTCTATGAGGTTATTTCAGTCTCATGATTTAGATAGTGGGTTTGATAGGTTAACCCAGATTGATTTATGTTATTTTTTTATCCTTTATTTTCATCATTTAACATTAGATTGATTGAATAATAAGCTTCATAATTTATTTTGATTTTTATTATAGGGTTATCATGGCATCAAGACCATGATTGTAGATATGCCAGGTTAACTTGGATTGATTAGAGTCAATTTAATATGTTTTCATCTTGATATTTTTTATAAAACAAAAAAATATGCCGTCTTGAATGTATTTTTTAGATAAATTATATTTTTACTATTCATCTCAGTTGTCTTTGGATCTACCAAGTCAACTGAGTTATATTGAATCAATCCTCACACAATTAGTTTTTTCTAAAAAAAAATGTTAGTAACACCTAGATATTTTTTTTTATGTTCAAATATTTTTTATATGATCTACAATGTAACACAAGAAAATAATATAATATTTGGCTAAAACATGATAGTTATAAGAGGCAATTGACCAAATTGATAATATGAACCTCAATGTACCACAACCCAATAGTTTAGGGCTAAAAATGTTATTAAATCAATTTTTTTAATGTCTTTATAACCTTGATTGAATCAATTTTATCCTTAAAAAATGATTAAGTTTCCAATCTATTCTTTTATTAAAAACATTTGTCTAAATTAACTGAACTTTGTCATACATTTAACTTAATATTACACTATAAATGGCCTTGAGTTTTATAAATTTTTAATCATATGCAAAATACATAAAAAATAAAAAGAGTTTTTCTAATACACACAATCGATACCCCTTTTCTCTTAAAAACCTTTTTATCCATACTTTTTTTTTAATGAACCCCTCCTCTTCCACTGATGTTGTCTTTTTTGGTATAACATTGAGTCATCAACATGATTGATTATATTATTTTGAAAAAAAAAAGGTTAAGAAAATGATAGATTGAAAACTAAGTCATTTTATAAAAATAAAATATTTCTAGTTAATGATATAAAGACCAATTGGAAATTTATATCATTTTAAATATATAAAAACAAATAATCTCTCTCTCTCTCTCTCTCTCTTATTAGTATATTTTATTAGATAATTTTAATGTTGTAGTTTTGGGTCACAATGAGATATCCCATAATAGAAGCTACCTAAGGGTTAACATGTTTAGGGTTTGGTTATATTGAACACACACACACACACACACACACACAAAGCTTGACATAAACAAATGGGGCTAGCTTTTTTATAGTTGTTTGGCCAACCCAAACGACTGAAATTTCAACCTTTGGCCTAACCCGACACCTTACCTCAGTTTTATGCTTGGCATACACCTCGATGTATTTCAACTTACAAACTTTTCATGCACATAATATTTTTTTATGTGTACACAATTTCTTTTCTATGTAGTGCAACACCATCTTCCATGCCAAGGCACTGACCATCAACAAAATTTGTTTCAATAGCGCATGACATAACAACAACATCATGGTAAAATAATCAAAGACCACCATGGCTAGCCAATATTTTCTTGCTATGTGAAAAGCATTGGATAACACTAACAAACATTTTTTTTTTTAATTGATTGTTAGCTCCACAACAAATAGTGAGAACAAACTTCTCCACACACTTTTTTCTCTATGAAGAAATTTTAAATACTAGGTGTATAAACACACCTAAATACTGGGGAAGAAATCTAAGTCCAGGCATACAATCCTCTATAAAATCTTGCCATACAAAGCTATCCATTTTTATAGATAAAGTTACACTTATCCATTAAAAGTCATGCAACTCTATTGAAGGCCAACAACATATAGGCCATTCTAGGCTAGAATTATTCACAGCCAGATAAACAACTCTAGACCATATAATCACTTCTATACTACATTTAGATACATATTCCTTTCACTTTCATCATACTTTTCTCTTTCTATATTTTCTCTCCCTTGTGTTTTACTGATTTAACGATCGAAGAGTTTCTTGTTTCTTAGGAGATTTTTTTTCCAGACAAACATCTAGCCATTAGATAAAGCTTAGGTATAGCCCATCAACTAAGGACTAGCCTATTCATACCAACATCCTATGACATAACCATCGAAAGCCCTACTTTTTTTTGAATTTTTTATAAGACTTCATCAGGGTTTAACTTACTGGTTCAAATGGTCTTTAAGGATGAAGTTCTATTGAAATTGGATACTAGCTTTTTGTTTAGTATGATGTGAGAATGAAAAAAATCCAAAATTTTCAAAATTCATAGGGCTCTATAGTTGCTTACCATTAAGATTTTTGTAGGAATCCTTGTTACAATAAACTATGATGTGGTGAGACCTGATAAGAAAAAGAGATACAAGTGAAAAAGAAGACCATAAAGAGAAACAAAGTTGAATTATTACAAATACTAAAGTTCTAACATAAAAAAAATGGATCAATTGCTAGCAACTCTAAAATAACATTACATAACCTAGCCCATAAATCCTTCTCAACATATTCCTTCATCACCTATAATTATATATGTAAGCCTTTCTTAGTACAAAGCAAACATAAACACTCTTAAAACTCCCATATAAAAATAATCATGGTCATTGTCCAAATAATCATGTTCTATTAAGCTATTATCTTAAACCCTTAAACTCTAAAATAATAATAAAAAAATACATTCATTTATCATATCACTTGCTGCATAATAAACCATATAAGTAGAAAACACACGATACTCTTTTCATTTAAATAGTGATACTTGGGTTTAAAAAATAGAGTAAGGAGCATATATGTGAAACTTGTCTCGATAAATTAATCTAAAACCCCCGCAATTAGAAGCTTGACTTAAGTTAAGTTTCAAGTTGAATTGAAAATGACATTGACTTAACTAAACCTAGTTGACCCAACCGAGTTAAGCCCTGAACTAGTTGACTTGGTCGAGTCAATGCCATTTTTTTTTGAAAAAAAAATCAAAATAATATTATTTTAAGAAAATAATTGATCCATATTGATTGAGTGACTAGCAAGTTGACTTAGTGATCCAATAATTCAAGCTCTTTCTGAGTTGATCATCAAACTAGGTTTAGAACCCATGATAACAAGGACAACCTTTAATTTTTTTATCCATGAACTAGACTTCAAGTTGTGAACTTTAACCTAAGAAAAGCCTATCAATAGTGTCACCATAGCAACCAATAACCTTCACAGCTTTATAGTCTTCATTGATGTGGTTATCCCTAATCTATAAAAATTCAATTCTAGACAAGTTACTGTATAGTTCTTACCATTAACTATATTATATAAAAAAAACTATTAGGCATCAATGAAACAATGTAGCCTATGAGGAGATCCATTATTCTTTCGAACATTGATTTCATTTTTTTTTGGTCCCTAAGACTTTTTACTCTTTGGTCCTTAAATTTCTTTTTCTTTTTTTTTGGTCCTTTAACATTGTTTTGATTTGTAATTGGTCTTGATGGATTTTTTTCCATGTGTCGAGAAAATGTTTCATTACTCAGTTAATTCTTGGTTTTGTAAAACGCAATTCAATTTAATTGATTGAAAATAATTAGAGTCTGAGGGACCAAATTTAAAGCTTTAAGAAATATTTAGCCCTTTTATTTTTCCACCATCACGGATTGATTTGTATGGTCAAGAATGAAGCTCATGTCCTTTTTTTAATATGTATTTTGGTCCTTTATTTTTTTAATTTGATCCCTTTACATTGACTTTATTTGGGATTTAAATTGGTACTTTGTTTTGGATGCCTTAATACAAGAATCTTGCAATATCGAGGAAAATTTTTAGTTTTAGGTTTTGTAAAATAAAACAAAATTCAGTTAATTTAAAATAATTAAGTGTTAAGGAAACAAAATTTAAATAAAGACAAGTATGAGAACTGGGGTAAACGGGCGGGAAAATAGGTTAACGTGTGTAACGCCTGCACTGGCAGATGAGAGGCGTCCACAGTATTCAGGTAGCATTAGGGGTCTCCAAGCATCCAAACTAAAACTTTCATGACAACATTTAAAGCCTTGTGTCTTGTTTTTCCCAATGGTTTGAAACATGTAGCAATGGTTTGAAACATGTAGGTGGTAGTGGAGCGGTTGGGTTTCAACATGCTCTCTTTTTTTTCTCTCTCCTCTCTCCTCAAGAATCAAGCTGGCCTGCCAAAATTTAAAGGTGTCATGCTATTTGTTTGTATCAAATTTAGTCTCTTATTCTTTTTATTAATGATGTTCATGGATATAGTTCGGTCAAGTTTGGACCTGTAAACCCCCTAAATAAAATATACAAGGATAATGAAGTGAGAATTATGTTAAACAAGTAAGTTGAACAGTTACACTTAGGGGATGATAATGGATTTTGAGAATTGAAAATAAAATACTTATGTGTTAATTTTAAAATAAAAAATATAAAAAATAGTTGAAAAATTAAAAATACAGGAATGCAAATAAAAACTAAATGGAAATGATGTAAGAGGAAAAAAAAAGTACTGACATGTAATTTAAAGAAATTTGAAATAGTCGAGCTTTAATTTGGTATAAACGGATGTTAGAAGCTAAGAAATATCTACCTAGAAAAACAAAATGGCATGAAGGTAAGACAAAATAGGTATTATTTAATTTGTTATGTTTGTGCGTGCGTATATTTGGTTGGCCATTAGAGGAATAAAAAAGATAGAGAGGAGAGGAACTCTTGAGAAAAACTTGGAAAATCTTAGGAAGAAAACCTAGAAATTAAAGGAAAATCTTAGAAAGTTTAGGAATTAAATGTAATAAGTACTTGATTGAGAGAAAATCAAGTGAGAGTAAGTGATTTTTCAAGGATGGGTTGGAAACATAGAGGGAGAGGAAGAAGAAAGTGAAGAAATTGAGTTTTTCTTCCATTTTGTTTCTTAGAAACTTCTAACTTAGAGGTAAGATATATTATTGCAATGATTAAATTGTGTATTTTTTTAGGATTAAATTCTATAGTTTTTGTTAGTGTCGTGTAATTGTGAATAAAGGGTTGATGATGTTGGAAATGATGACATAGTCTTTGGAATGTGTAAATGATCATAAATAAACATCAGGTCAAGTGAGAATTTGAAGAAAATCTTAGCTTCTCTTTTATCTTTAGTTTCAACCAAATAGGGTATAGATCAGGGAAGGGAATCTTTCTTAGAAAAAAACATGTTTTTGGATTGGTTAATTAAAGGTTTTAATGATAAAGTGATTCGGTGTTGTGAATGGTATATATTTAATGTGTGTGGTGGTGTTGATGATAATTGAGAATGAAGAAAAAATTATGAAAAAATTATATTTTTTTTGATGATTAAGTGTATAAGTTTTTGGAAACTTGTAGTGTTAATGATAGCTTAATAATGGTAATTTAATGCACGCTTTAAATTATGCACAGATGAAGTAAATTG
The DNA here is from genome assembly GCA_030145905.1 of Populus davidiana. Taxonomy (NCBI): domain Eukaryota; kingdom Viridiplantae; phylum Streptophyta; class Magnoliopsida; order Malpighiales; family Salicaceae; genus Populus; species Populus davidiana. The sequence continues at coordinate 34,585,706 of CM057789.1, read as the reverse complement.
TGGGAAAATAAAATTAATATGGTAAAATAATGAAATGGACTTGGAAATTAAATGGGTTTTATATGTTGATTTAGATTGAAGATTTTCTTTTATGTGTGCCTTGAATTAGGCACACAAGAATTATTGATAGAATAATAATGTAATAGAAAAAAATTCTCTTGAATCCAGGAGAAGTTGCTAGAGTAAAAGTAGGTGTTTGTCATCCTATTTGAATTTAAAGGCTTTTAATTTTTGTCATTACAAATATGTTCATTTGTCTGATGTGTATTGATTGTTGAAATTGATAAATTATAAAAGAAATAATGTTATGAATTCATGATATTATTGGCATCTGTGAAGGGATAGCCAAAATATTGCCAACCAAATAGATTTGCCGAATTTAATCAGATTCTGTGAGAGGATGGTCAGAATATTGACAACCAAATAGGTTTGCCAGATTTAATTGGCATTTGTGAGAGGAGGGCTGGAATGTTGGCAGCTAAATGAGTTTGCCGGATTTAATTGGTGTCTATGAAGGGATGGCCAAAATATTGGCAAGGGTTTGCCAGATTTAAATCGGTGTTCATGAAGGGATAAGCGAAATTTTGGCAACAAAATAAGTTATCGGATTTCGGTTGGCATCCATAAAAGGATGTCTAGACTATAAATTCAAAAGAAATGGGTTAAAGGTGCAAATGTTAGTTAGCAAATTTATTAGGTTATAAATAAGAATTTTTTTTATTTAATTGGAGGTGTGATTACAAGTTCTTTATAAGCAAGGCCATAGAACTAGTTATTAGTGAAATAATTTTATGGCTTGTAAATGTAATAATGTAATTAATTATATACTTAGACCTTTTGAGAGATATATGTATTCTTATATGATGTGTAATAACACACACACATGTGTGGTGTAAAAGTGTGTGTGGTGTAAGAGTATGATAATGTAAATCTCTAAAATAGGATGGTATCACAATTTTGATGTTGTACATAATATGTTAAATTAATATGAATGAATGAAACTAAAAATTATATGTGCATTCAATGTATGTTTATCTTTATATGTTATCTATTCTTTTATTTTAGCATTTGTGATGTAAAGTAACTGTCCAATAATGAGAAATACCTAAATATTGTTGAAATATTAAGAAAAGAAATTGAGATGATTAATGATGTAGGATAGTTGTATCAAGATTGTAAATGGTGATTAATTGAGAAGTCGGAGTAATGTTGATAACTCGATATGTTTAAAAATAAGTGTCGCACCCCAAAAAAATCCGGCGCGCGGCATCGGCTGGCGATTTTTCTCATTGTTTTTGCGTTTGCTTTGAATTGGTTCGTTGGAGTCGCCACCTAGTAATTCATTGAGGGCTACTAGGAAACCTGATGTACTGGTCTTGTCAGAGATCGCGGGTAAGGGACTGGTTGTGGTTAGGGAAGGTATTAACACCCCTAACGCACCCTACCTAAGATAAGCTGCTTTGTGTTCTAATGTGGTTTGAAAATTTAAAATATTAATTAAATTCTAAGGCTTGAATAAATCAATTATTAAATCCCCGAATATATGTAAAAACTTGTTCTTACATTTTCGTGGAAAATACAACTTGATTTTATTTGTCCTTGAGATATTTAACCATATTTAAATTAACAATTAATTCTTTTTGTCCTTTTTTTTATATATAATTCAATAACATAAAAAAAAAAAAAACACACACACAACTTTCTTTTTATCATTTATTTTTTTTCTTTTCTTTTCTTTTCTTTTACATCACAATACAAATACAAATACAAATTCAAAACAAAATAAATAAAAATTACATTAATGAATTTAAAATTTACAAAATAGTCCTTAAAACTCCAAAAATTGCAGGGAAGGACTTCTGGGGGCTGCATGAACAGTGGCGGCGGTGACCTGCAAAACAACTGGAAATACCACAGGCAGCCGATTTTAATTTTTTTTCTTTTCGTTTCAAATCTGCTTCTCTTTGATCTGCTTCTCTGCAGATCAGTTCGCCCTTCTTCAGATCGACTTTGCCCCGGGTCAGCCTCTACTTCGGGCGGCGCTGTTGGGGTCGCTGCTGTGGTCGCTGCTGCTGTCGTCCGTTCAGCGGCTTCGTTGTCGATGGAGATGAAGAGATCGTGGGAGGAGAAGCAGGCGGCCGGCGAGAGGGGAAAACGAAGGGGGACGGCGTTGTGGTTTCTGTGGTTGTTGCTGTGGCTGACGGAGGCGAGCTTGTCCGGTGTTGGAGGCACCGCCGTGAGTGAGAGAGGGGCTGTCTTCTGTGAGGTGAGGCTTGAGAGAGGAGAAGCTGCTGGCTTTTGATTTCAAAGGAAGAAGGAGATGGTTGGACCGGCCGGGTTCAAGTGTGGGGATCCGATGAAGAAGAGATGGGGGCGGCTGTGTTGTTGTTGGCAAGCCGGCCGGAGAAGAGGAAGAAGAAAAATAATCCGGGGGGGCTTTGGGGGGAAGCTGTGGCTTGGAGTGGCAGCTCTGATGAGGGAGTGTTGGCTTTTCAGGTGAGGGACAAAATGGTGATGGCTTCGGGTAGTTTGTGAAAGAAAGGGTGGTGGCCGGCGGCTGTAGAAAAAAATTAAAACCAAAGGGGAGGGCTTGTCTTGGTAGAGATAGGTTTAGGGTTAGGTTGTTTTTTTTGTATTTTTCTGATATTTCAAAATTACCCCCTCCTTGCAAGTGTTGGAAACCAGTATTTATAGGCAAAAAATATTGCCAAGTTTTCAAAATTGGTCCCTTAACTTTCTTTTTTTGTAAAATTTGATTTTTCTTGTTTTTTTGTATTTTTTTGAAAACGAGCAATATCAACGTCGACTCGATGAGGAAAATCAATGATTTTAAAACGACGCGTGAAAAGTCAAACGCGTTTGAAAATCTTTTGAAAAAATAAATTCTTTTTAGACGACGCTGAAAATGCTAAAATGACGAGAATATATTAAAAAAACATATTTTTTTGGATTTTCATTGTTTTTCTCTATTTTTTGAAAATATATCAAAAACATGGGTCAGAAATTGGGTAGCAACAAATGCCCCCTCTTTACAATGCTTACGAAGCAAAAATCCTCGATGTTTTGCATAGTAAGCTTTGTAAAGAAAAACTTGTCTTTCTGTTTGCTCAATATCCACTTCATCTAAAAACCTTACTCTGTTCTTTTTTTTCTTTTTTCTTTTCTCTCTCACTTTCTCTCTCTTTTTTTTTTATTATCCTGAGATCCCATCTGGCGACCTCCTTTAACCAAAACCAAAGAATGTGTGTAACTCGGTCAACCTAAAATCCCATATGGAGATTCCCTTTAACCAAAGCTACATGAGATCCCATCTGGCGACCTCATTCAACTGGAACAAAAGAATATGTAAAAAGTGGTCTCATTATAATGGGTGACCTACCCAAGTGGAAAGAAGGAAGAGTGGTCTCATTCTTATGGGTGACCTACGCAGGGGGAAGAATGGCCTCATTCTTATGGGTGACCTACCCAGGTAAAAAAAAAATGGAGAATGGTCTCATTCTAATGGGTGACCTACCCAGAAAAAATGGTGGTCTCATTGTGATGGGTGACCTACCCAAGTGGAAAGGGGGAAGAGTGGTCTCATTCTTTGGGTGACCTACCCAGGGGGAAGAATGGCCTCATTCTTTGGGTGACATACCCAGGTAAAAAAAGATGGAGAATGGTCTCATTCTAATGGGTGACCTACCCAAGTGGAAAGGGGGAAGAGTGGTCTCATTCTTTGGGTGACCTACCTAGGGGGAAGAATGGCCTCATTCTTTGGGTGACCTACCCAGGTAAAAAAAGATGGAGAATGGTCTCATTCTAATGGGTGACCTACCCAAGTGGAAAGGGGGAAGAGTGGTCTCATTCTTTGGGTGACCTACCTAGGGGGAAGAATGGCCTCATTCTTTGGGTGACCTACCCAGGTAAAAAAAGATGGAGAATGGTCTCATTCTAATGGGTGACCTACCCAGAAAAAATGATGGTCTCATTGTGATGGGTGACCTACCCAAGTGGAAAGGGGGAAGAGTGGTCTCATTCTTTGGGTGACCTACCTAGGGGGAAGAATGGCCTCATTCTTTGGGTGACCTACCCAGGTAAAAAAAGATGGAGAATTGTCTTATTCTAATGGGTGACCTACCCAGAAAAAATGGTGGTCTCATTGTGACGGGTGACCTACCCAAGTGGAAAGGGAGAAGAGTGGTCTCATTCTTTGGGTGACCTATCCAGGGGGAAGAATGTAAAAAAGCGGTCTCGTTGTGATGGGTGACCTACCCAAATAGAAAAAATGTGAAAAAGCGGTCTCGTTGTGATGGGCGACCTACCCAAAAATGGAAAAACTATGATGAAGTGGTCTTGTTGTGATGGGCGACCTACCCAAATAGAAAGAATGTGAAGTGCGGTCTCATTGTAATGGGTGACCTACCCAAAAATGGAAAAAATATGAAGTGTGGTCTCATTGTAATGGGTGACCTACCCAGATGGAAAAAATATGATGAAATGGTCTCGTTGTGATGGGCGACCTACCCAAATAGAAAGAATGTGAAGTGCGGTCTCATTGTAATGGGTGACCTACCCAAAATGGAAAAAATATGAAGTGTGGTCTCATTGTAATAGGTGACCTACCTAGATGGAAAAAATATGAAAAACAGTCTTATTATAATGGGCGACCTACCCAGATGGAAAAAATATGATATGACAAGTGTGAAAAATAGGACTTACCTGGCGAAGTCCTGAGGGGATGACAGAAGAAGGGCTGGAAAACTTGGTGCTTCCTGATAATTCCCGATCATAGGATTTGAAAAACTCGGTGCTCCCTGACTGCAAGGGTTGAAAACTCGAGGCTTCCCGATTGCAAGGTTGATCTTTTCATTTCTTTGGGATTTTCCTAATGGTAAGGTTCATCCCATCTTCTTTTTATTCCATGATCAAAACCGATTCTTTATTATCATCACCACAATGCTTCTTTCTTTTTCCACCATCTTGTTGGACCTCATTAAGGATTTTCCTGTAACAATTCAAAAATATGTGCAAATGTTTTTTTTTTTTAGGTTAGATGATATGCATGAATCCTTACCTGATTTGAAATATAGGTCCCCCCCCTCTTTGATGTTCCATCGTCATAGGGAGCCCTTGTTTGCATCCCAAAGCTTTCTTTGTTCTTCCGATGCATTGGCTCATTCATGTGCTAGCCATCCACTCAGCTGTAAATGCAGTGCCCATCCCGGGCTGTTTTCGACAATTACTACTTGCATCGTTCATCAAGCTTGACCCTGCCCCCAAGTGTGGTATTGCTTGATTCATCATGAAGGATTTTCTCTTTGGCTTCTTCTGAGAATTATCCTCTGATTGATTGTGTGCATCATGCCAACACCCATCGAGAATGTTAATCAGTCATGAACTTGCCTTCGATTGAATCACCATTCAAGTATGTATGGTCACCGGCCTTCATGGAACTGCCAAGTCATCCAGACATGGATCTCATGCTTTGCAGTAAACAGCTCATCATTGTAAGCGCGATGTATTTCTCTATGGATTCCTCTTAGCTTGTCAAATCAGATCTTGAAAATAACTGCCTTGGCATCATCAATGATATTCATGTTATCACCCATATTCATGCGGTGAAGTGCACATTTGAGCCGATAACATCTGTCAGGAGTCATAGCCATGTTTTACAGGGTAACCCAAGATGAAGATATGAAAATATCCTTCAAGTGCATCGTTGCTCATCAATTGCTGCTGAAGTGCACTAGATCATGGATTGTCTTTGAACAACATTGCCCCCAATATGATCTGAAGGTTCTTTCATCGGTTTATACTCAAGAAGGTTTTTTCTTTGTCATTGTCAGGTGCTAAACATAACTCTGATGAACTTTGACGACTCATCATCTGATTCTTTCTTTGCCCCCAGCTAATCTAGATACTGTCTGTTTTCCTTCTTAGGGTCCACTGTATTGCCCCCAAGTGGTCAACCTTTCAAGGAGTTTTGAGAAGAGTTGATGTCATTTCATGTCAAGGATTTCGCAAACTCAATAAATGTTCTTCTTTGTTTGACAATCTTTATTGTTATAGAATCAAATCTCATACTTCAAAGGTCATGTCTATTCAAGTCTAATTGTTGAAATGAAATCAGAGAGATATCAGTTTTTGAAATTTTTTTTTTTTTAAATTCAAGTTTCTTTGGTCAAAGACCCAACACACTATTCAATGCAGTCCTTTGATTGTCTTGTATCTTGAAAACAGCAATGACCCATTGTAAGATTTAAAATGACTTTTTCATGGTTCTTTGTGTCCACTTTAAACTTTGATTTTGGGTATATCTTTTTTGGTCTGTAATGAGGTGACATTTCAAAAACAAGATGCTCAGGCTTTATCAAGAAAGATTGTTTCTTTTCTTAGCATTTATTTTATCAACATGCATAATAACCAATAGATTTTATTTTTTTTGTTCAAATGTAAGAAGTATATTAAGTCAAAAAGAGCAAGACAGGCTTGCAAACAAGCTGGAGACCAGCAAAGTTCAGAAGTAAGTACAAGGAACAGAATTTCAGCGAGGACACTGAAAAAGACACAAGCTTTAACCTAAGCAACAGAAAAACATATAGCATGAACAACCCTCATGCAGAGAGCCAGGGAAACAGACGCTTTCCAGAACCAAAAGCAGCATTAGACCATTAGGCCAATCAACACAAAATACAAAGACCCATAGGCTAGCAGAAATATAGAACACAAGCTAATAACATAGCAACAAGGAACTTCCGAGTGCTTATTCCCCATTATGAAGATGGAGATGATGTAGAGGTTGTGCTTCCTGTGGTCTCAATCAAAGAGGAGTTGTTGGGTTGGTGTTGTTTCTGTTTCCCAGCACGGCCCGAGGTAGCAGATGCCTTGCTTCTGGTCAGGTATTGTCTCCTTGGGGGAGGCCCATCATCAATATCTTCGGATACAGGCACAACCAGAGGGGTCGTGGAAGGGATAGGAGTTGCTAGTTTGACCCGCTTACGAGTAGCAGAATCTATTCGTGCTTCACCCAGCACATCAGCCTCTGCAGACATAGGATCGAATCCTGATATACCATTAGGCACATCCTGAGGATTCTGCTTCTCCACCGCTTCAGTGTCTGCTGAAGGAGAACAACCAGATGGAGTGGGAGTTGTCGGTGCCTGCTGTTTGCGTTTGTGATGTGGATGGGAGATGCATGCTGAGGTGTTATGCCCCAAAGACCTGCATTTCTTACAAAATCGTGGAAGGGATTCATATTGAACTTTCTGAGACATGTTAACTCCATTTGGTAAAGAAATGGTAATCAAATTTGGGAGGTCAGCTAAGAGATCAGTCTCAACTAACACCCGATAACCTAGTCATGGAAGATGTTGGGGTATCCAGTCGAAGAGGTTTCCCTACCACACTTGCTAGTTTGGATAAGCAAAGTGGGGACCAACATTGAAGTGGTATATTTGGGAATCTGATCCAAATGGGCATCCTTACCATATCAGCAGTATCAAAATCAAAAAATTCAGGCATTATCTTTAGAATCATAAGTCGTCCAAGCACATGATAAGGTCCCCCATTCAAAACATTTAGCATATCCAGTTCGGATTTAAAGGTGAATATTAACCAACCTGAGTCATGCATGGAAAAATTAACTGGGCATTTCCAGGAATTATTAACAAAGGTGGATATTGAGGTATAACCTGGAAATTTGCTAGCAATAAACCCAATTAAGCTGAACCTCCATCGATCCTTGTAAGTGCCCATATCTGTTTCCAAAAAGGTACATGTAGAACTAGCCGTGAAGTTGGAGAAGTGGACTAGGAGAGGTGATGGGGGAACATGAGGGGCATCTGAGGAAGGGGCCCCAAGACCTGCTGTGGAAGCTTTACCCGACATATGAGAAGGCGATGTAGCTTCAACTCCCAGCATTGCCTCTGGGTCCGATGCACCACCTCCCGGCCGTGGGTTTGAAGACCCAGGGTTTCCCAAAGTGTCCTTGTGATGGAGATTGCGTCTAGAAGACCCAGATTGATCAGCAGAGGCTGTATGGTAACTTCCCCTGATTTGGGGCTTGTCCCGAACCCTAGGTTGTTGGTAAAGATTAACCACATCGGCAAAGGCAACAGAGGATCTAGCTGGACAAGGATGGATGGGGGAGTTTGTGGGTCTCTGAAGATCTGGAGAGATACTCCGGCTCAAGGGCCTTTGGTGGTATGAGCTCGAAGGACGGGATGAACAGTAAAGCTAGTCCTGCTAAGCCGATCTCATCACTGATGACTTCTTTTTAGATTTAGCCATCGATGAGTAACCAGAGAAGAGCTTGTGAAGGTGCAGAAGAGAAGAGAGGTAGAGATGTACAGGGAGAACGCCAACAGTAGCATCGGGCGCACCTTACAGCCGAGAGAATCTCTCTCTAGCCTTCTCTCTCTAGCTGACCGACTGAGAGCTCTTTCGCATAATAACCAATAGATTAATTCATGAAGTCGCGACCCTTATGGAAAAACTCTTCGAGTTTTGAGAGCGTCATTTATCGATTTAAATTGCTTGCTTGATTAAAAAGGGCTTTTAAAAGCATGTAATGCAGGCTATGGTTCATGGCTATGAAAGAAAAGAATTTCAAAGGCTCAAAAGGTGTTTGAGGGTTTCAAAAACCTAGGATCAACATCAATTATTCATCAACTCATTTTATATTGTTGTCTTTGTAGAGGAAATGACATAGAACCTTGTTAACCTCAAAGATCAGACTTCTATTAACATAAGTCATAATGCAAATCCACATTTCCATGATGAATAACCAATCTAAAAAAAAATTTGAAGACATTAGAGGCTTTATCCTAGACACACCAAAAGATATGAAGCATCGATTTTTCTAGTGTTGACTTTTGGCATTTATTGTCTTTTCTCAATTGAAAATTGTCTTGCCTCTTTTAGAATTGATAGGCATTTTCTTTCCTTTCCATTTTCTTTACATTTTTTTTTTGCATAGCCTTCCCAAAGTTTTTCTTGGATGGCCCTCAATCCATGGATTTTCTTCTTCTAGCCCTTTCTCAAACATTGGACTTTTGTTCTAAGCCTTCCCCTTTATCCATTAATTATATCAATGTCTTCAAAATATCTCCCATTTGCCCCCAGTATGGGGTGTGATCCTAGTCAGGGTTTTTATGAAAAGAATATTCTATACAACTCAAAATGGGACTACAAGGGATATAATCTTTAGAAAGCGAAGGGATATCAAAGATGGCCTTTTCTCATTTCAAGCAAGGTCGGTTAGAACCGATAAATTTTGACCTCATCTAGTGTAATGATTGTGACTTGTAAGAATCATGATTCACTGGTCCATAACTACCAAATCCACTACATGTCATTATGCATACTGCTAAAACTTAACTATATGATGTGTGGTTCAATTTCAAGAGGTATGAGTTCAAAATTGTTTGGTCACCTCATGTCATTTTCAAACATCGAGTCATTTCTGTAATCAAAACACTTTTAATCTTCAGGATTGATTAACATTTATTGTATGTTGGAGTTTGATCAAAATACTTTGTCCGAAAAAAACATGTTAAACATCTGTTGATTCCAAAACAACAAAAAGACAAAAGCAAGGCATGTTTCGTTGAAGGATGAGATGTGATATCAAAACAAAAATGCAAAATTCCATAACAATATGAGTTCATCACCATTCTTGAATTAGTTGTTCTGGCTATATCAGTGTTCGGCCAAGCACTTTCGATCAACATGTCATTCTTAGGATGTTCTGGTGACAACATGATTGATGCCATCTTCTTTCACAAACTCAGCTCGATTCTTGAAACTCTTGTGTCTGTTCAACTGAAATGGTCCGGGAACCCTCCATGATATTCACATCTGGTTTGAATTATACCACGGTGGTTGCATGCAATTTGTCGAAGTCCGGGACACTAAGTCTGAAATCTGGCAGTGCTGGTAAATAAACCCACATGGCAAAGGAATGTTTATCTTTGGCAAAGACATTGGAATAGTTTATGCTTGAGCGAGACTTTACTAGGCAAAATAACTGAGGTTTCTCAATTGAGAGTCATATTTTGATTCAACTCTCTTCACGGTTCTGGAATCCATAACAAAACCTTCAATCCTTCACTTCTTCATAGCTCGCTCAATTCTTTCGATGATCTTCACAACATCATGTCAATCTTCCAATGTTGTTGTGGTTGGTTGAGGGTTGTTGGAAAACTTCCACCAACTTGGTAATCTTGGCAGCGCCCAGAAACTTGTAGTATCGCCACTACCGACGTGTGGAATCACACATTATCTCTATTGGAAGAGCACCTGATGAATCTAAAACTCCTTTGTCTCCTCTTCGATTTCTCACTGACAGTGCAACAAACAACCACTTTTGCGTTTTAATGCCGATATTGGAAGGAAACAATTATGGACAATCTGAAACCCTTCATCCCTTCTTGGATTTCCCATTTGCATATCCACAAATAGATTCCTGCCGAGAGATCTCTGCTACGTTGAAGTTTGATGTCTACTCATGTTTTTCAAACCAAGTCTGGCTCTTCAACCTACTACAGTATCTTCGTGCTGAAACTGATGAGAGAAATATTTGTAGCATATGCAATTAGTAAATCCCCTCTTGTACTCTTAACTTGCAGCATCATAAACAGGTTTTTGTAGAGAGAGCTCTACCACGTTGAAGTTCGACGACTACTCATATTTTCAGACCACGCCTGACTCCTCTGCCTACTACAATGTTTTGCTGGTGCCACTGGTGGGAAAAATTTTCAAAGCATATGAAATTAATACATCCCCTTTTGCATTTCCCATTGGCAGATCCACAAATAAATCTCTACAGAGAGAGCTCTGCCATGTAGAAGTTCAATGTCTAATCATGGTTTTTCAGACCAACATCTTGTGCTGCTGAACTGGAATTGAGCTCATAATTGGGGTAATTTCAAAGCAGACTAATGCACCATGTACATGAGGCTAGTAGTCGTTTGGTTCCATTAGATAATATGGAGGCGATGAACACTTAACAGTGCAACTGAACCAGAACCAGAGTTGTCATTAGTTGTTGACTGAAGGTATTGTTGTTGTTGTTCATGACTGAAAAGGAGAGGTACAACTTCAATTGGACGTGAACAAGCAGTGTTCCCCCATAAGACTATGCAGACATTCTCTTTCCATTTGATGCTCAACACTTGTTCGAGCAGATCTGAGTCCAGCTACTTCACCTTTGATGCTCTCAACCTTAATCTGATAATGAGCCTCTATCTGACACATTTCTTCACTTCCATCATCTTTCTTCAATCACGCGCAGCACAACTTGTGTGGGGGACCTACCTTTCAACCCGGTACATGTATGTAATCTATATGACGAACTCACCCTTCGAGGGGTGACAATATGGTCGTAACTCTTGCATGATGGAACAAGAATCGTGATTTTTGCCCAAACTCTACAATGAAAATTTTCTGAGTGACGGCCATTGTGTCACCCACAAGTCTTGAGTTCAAGATGCTTCAATAAGGGTTTGCTCGGATGCAAAACAATAGCACATACATCCTGAAGACAGGCTCTATTCATTTTACATGAGACAAAGGGTAGGTTTGCTACTTGGTCTCTAAAAGGGGTCTCTTGTTGTCCCAGTGATTGCCCTCGTAAAGGCAATATAGGGGCCCAATAGGTAATGTGTTGGCACGTGTACCAATTATTACCAGTCTAAGCACTCAACAAAGAGTTGGGGCTTACACAAACTTAAACCTCGACTCAAGTCATAAGGTAAGCTGCTAGTCCCCCACCTAACTTAAAGTTTAATGTGTGTGCTCTCAAAAATAAATACAGGTGATGCATGAGACAATTCTATAAAATGCATGAAAATAAATATTAACAAAGAGATAAAAATACAAAAACTTAAACACATCAAATACACAAAGCTTAGTCCAATAATGTCAGAAACAGTACCGTCCCCAGTGGAGTCGCCATTCTATCGCACCCCAAAAAAATCCGGCGCGCGGCATCGGCTGGCAATTTTTCTCATTGTTTTTGCGTTTGCTTTGAATTGGTTTGTTGGAGTCGCCACCTAGTAATTCATTGAGGGCTACTAGGAAACCTGATGTACTGGTCTTGTTAGAGATCGCGGGTAAGGGACTGGTTGTGGTTAGGGAAGGTATTAGCACATCTAACGCACCCTACCCGAGGTAAGCTGCTTTGTGTTCTAATGTGGTTTGAAAATTTAAAATATTAATTAAATTCTAAGGCTTGAATAAATCAGTTATTAAATCCCCGAATATATGTAAAAACTTATTCTTACATTTTCGTGGAAAATACAACTTGATTTTATTTGTCCTTGAGATATTTAACCATATTTAAATTAACAATTAATTCTTTTTGTCCTTTTTTTATATATAATTCAATAACATAAAAAAAAAACACACACACACACACAACTTTCTTTTTATCATTTTTTTTTTCTTTTTTTTTTTTTCTTTTACATCACAATACAAATACAAATACAAATTCAAAACAAAATAAATAAAAATTACATTAATGAATTTAAAATTTACAAAATAGTCCTTAAAACTCCAAAAATTACAGGGAAGGACTCCAAAAATTACATTAATGGGGGCGGCGGTGTTGTTGTTGGCAAGCCGGCTGGAGAAGAGGAAGAAGAAAAATAATCCGGGGGGGGGGGGCTTTGGGGGGAAGCTGTGGCTTGGAGTGGCAGCTCTGATGAGGGAGTGTTGGCTTTTCAGGTGAGGGACAAAATGGTGATGGCTTCGGGTAGTTTGTGAAAGAAAGGGTGGTGGCCGGCGGCTGTAGAAAAAAATTAAAACCAGAGGGGAAGGCTTGTCTTGGTAGAGATAGGTTTAGGGTTAGGTTGTTTTTTTTGTATTTTTCTGATATTTCAAAATTACCCCCTCCTCCTTGCAAGTGTTGGAAACCAGTATTTATAGGCAAAAAATATTGCCAAGTTTTCAAAATTGGTCCCTTAACTTTCTTTTTTTGTAAAATTTGATTTTTCTTGTTTTTTTGTATTTTTTTGAAAACAAGCAATATCAACGTCGACTCGATGAGGAAAATCAATGATTTTAAAAACGACACGTGAAAAGTCGAACGCGTTTGAAAATCTTTTGAAAAATTAAATTCTTTTTAGACGACGCTGAAAATGCTAAAATGACGAGAATATATTAAAAAAAACATATTTTTTTGGATTTTCATTGTTTTTCTCTATTTTTTAAAAATATATCAAAAACATGGGTCAGAAATTGGGTAGCAACAGATGCCCCCTCTTTACAATGCTTACGAAGCAAAAATCCTCGATGTTTTGCATAGTAAGCTTTGTAAAGAAAAACTTGTCTTTCTGTTTGCTCAATATCCACTTCATCTAAAAACCTTACTCTGTTCTTTGAAAATATATCAAAAACATGGGTCAGAAATTGGGTAGCAACAGATGCCCCCTCTTTACAATGCTTGCGAAGCAAAAATCCTTGATGTTTTGCATAGTAAGCTTTGCAACAATAAGAAAGACGCTATTGAATTTTCAATAAAGACTTGTGAGAAATAGAATGAATTCTAAAAAAATATATGATTTATCAATAGATTTGGGATTGATTTTAATTTATGTAGTAGTTAGAGTTTGAGAATGTTAGAGGACCTATAATTGTATCCCACTAAACTTTTTATATTTTACAAATTGAAAACCATACCATTTAGTTTTAATTTGACTCAAACGAGTTGGATATATAAGGTTAGGCTAAGTTTTTTTTATGGATATTACAAATATCCACGGGTCAGGCTTATATTACTAATTTGCATGGGTTGGGCTTGATTAGAACTAAGACTTGAGCTTAATAAATTAGCCTAAAACCTATTATAAATTAAAATAAGCAATTAAGCATAATACATTAACTAAATGAATTGACTAAAATGGAAGAATCAATTGTAGAAAAATGACATGACATATAACAACAAATTAAGTTCTGAACAATAAAAATCTTGGTCACAACAAAACATAATAAGTTCTGAAAATAAAATGAAATTGAATTGCGTTGTATAGGGTATATAATTTGGGTTTGGTTGGCCAAGTCTAAAAAATCATAACCTGTGATATCTATTTTTAAAGTTTTTTTAACCTACTATCATTTATAATGTTCATAATATCTTACTTCGACGAGTTGAGTTAGGTCAAATTATGCTAATGTTACAAATGAGATGATTTTTTTAACACCATACTATTTATTTTGTTTTGAATTTTTTTTATTGATCTGTTTTTTAGATTTCATCTCTTAAAATTTGGTTTCATTTAATTTTTATATTAGACATGGTCCTCATGCTTTTGATTTCTATTTGTTTTGTTTTTTATTTTTTCTTTATTCTTTCTTTTTAATTTCATCCCTTGATATTTTGTTAATTGAGGATTTGTCTTCGAGTTTTTTAGGTTTTCCTTTTATGGGGTTAGTCTCAGCCTCATGACTTGAATTACGAGTTTTGAAGATTAGCCCAAATTAACTTCAATATTTTTTGAGGTCATTTTTTTAAATTGATTTTTTTTCAAACCTGCCCTTTAATATTGGGTTGGTTAGGGATAGGGCTTCCTGAATTTCCTCACTTTCCTTTCTATAGGGTTATCTCGATCTCATATTCTGGATCACGGGCTTAGTCGATTAACCCAGGTTGACTAGGGTCTTTTTTTATTTTTATGTTTTTTTAATTTTATTTTATTCAATTTTCCCTTTAAATTGGGTTGTCTGATATTTGAGCTTTATTGTTTCACTCAATTTTCTTTCTACAAGGTTATCATAGTCTCATAACCTTGTCGCGTATTTGGCAAGCTAGCTTAAGTTGGTTTTTTATCCTTTTTAATTTGATTTTTTCTAATTTATTCCTTCAACATTTGATATGCTGGAAATTAAGCTTTGATTTTTTTTCATTTCGCTTTTTATGATGTTATAACGTCCTCATTTAATTTTTTCTTATTTATCAAATATTGAAAGCATATCTTTCCATAATATTAGCAAGCGCTCATATTATTTTTATTATAGTTGCATTTTTTTTAATTATATTATTATATTAAACATGTTTATTAAACCAAGTCAAGTCAATGAATCGAGTCTTTTTTTTTTCTTTTACTTCTTTAAAAACATTAGTATTGCCTCAATATGGTTTTTTTTTTATGTTGGGAAAAACTCAGCCCACCAATCTAATGTAACTCAAATGGTGAAAAAGTAGTGTTTTATGTTCTTTAGTACATGGGTTAAAAGGCAATATTTTTATGAGAACTTATTAAAGTAAGCAGTCCATGAGCCCACTACTTCAAGGTTCTTTTCTTAGTCACTTTTGAATAGTTCAATAGAGGTGAGATGGGGTGTGTCTAAGTTTACAATGTATCATCTCTACCTATGGACGAGGCTTAGATGAGTGTGTTAGTGATGATTTTTTAGAAGTTTGTTGTTGAAATAAGGATTGTTCATTTCTTTCCAACATGATGTGACTGGAAGATTCGAGGTATTTGACTTGTTGTCTGCTCAGAATATCGATTGTTGTATCTGTTGTGAACAACATATCCTTTCACGATATCGTTGGGTTTTTTTAGGAGAATCAAATGGCAAACCTCAAGTCTTTTATAAATTGGGAAATTGGGAAATTAGGAAAATAATGATTAGCTACTTTTAAATCCATGGTTATGAAACCTATTAGGTGCACGTAGTCAATCTAGTAACCAAAGCTTGGATTAGGTTTTATTTCAAATTAATTTGAAGTTTAATCGAGTCAAATCTAACTAACCTAATTTAGATCTAATCGAGTCAATTTCAATTTTTTTTAATTTGTCTAAAGTGATATTATTATGAAAAAAATCTAAATAATATATTTTTAGTTGACCTAGTGAATTTACAATCTAATCCTTAGATTCGGTAAGAACTATATCGGGATATGACAACTATGATTAAAACAATTATAACAGTAAAAGTTTCTTTAGAAATGAAAGACAAATCTCTATTTCTTTAAAAAAAAATTCTTTTTGACCTGGTCTATGTCAAGTTTGGTTTATTCAATGAATTGTTGGGTCAATTACAAATTGGTCCTTATATAAAAGTTTTTTATTCATTATATTTTATAAGAAAAATAGCTTAGTCCTTTTAATATCACTCACGGTCATATAATGAAGTCTTGAAACGTAATAACTGAATTATAAATGTAATGATCCATTACAACCAAACATAGGAACGTAACGAGTTATCAAATTAAGTGATTCATTATGTCCAATAAAAAATACTTGTGGTCTCTACTTTTTGTTGTCTATGTTTTTTGTCATGGACTGACAAGCCTATTGACACATCTCTTTATGCTCTCAGATGCCAGTATTAATTTGAGAATTGACTCACATGCATTGAAGATTTTTATACAACTAATTTCTTTTTCATAGATAATTCTTCTAATGTTCATACAAGCAATTCAAAAATAATTGACAAGGCAAGAAGCATTCAAAATATAGAGAAATGCAAAGTCATTGTTCTTTGGCTTCCTCGAGTTGTTTAGCTTCCTCTTGTGGCATGGACCTGAAACAAAACCCAATCATTAAAAGTTAAGGCCAATATCAATCACAACAGATTGGGTAGAGAAAGAGCTGGACAATATTAGTTATAATATGATTAAGAGATTCAAATCCATAAATAGGTTAATATGTCTAACACAAATAAGTTAATATGTTTGTTATTTTTGGAACTTGAACTTGCTTAACAACATCATTTTACTAGTAGGATCAATGAGAAAATAGTGGATCATCATTCCATTAAATACAAATTTACTTGAGGTTCTTACTTATTCCAACATATTTATGGATAAGAGTTTTTTTCTCGGTCATATCAAATCAATTCTCCTTTTTTTTTAGCCAAGACACAAATAGGTTAATATGTCTAACACAAATAGGTTAATATGTTTATTATTTTTGAAACTTCAACTTGCTTAACAACATCATTTTACTAGTATGATCAATGAGAAAATAGTGGATCATCATTCCAATAAATACAAATTTACTTGAGGTTCTTACTTATTCCAACATATTTATGGATAAGAGTTTATTTCTCGATCATATCAAATCAATTCTCTTTTTTTTTTAGCCAAGAGAGTACCGGTTTCTTAACTATGAAATGCAGAGATGTCCTCATTAATTGCCTTCAAAGCTAATGATTATGTCAAGAACTAATTATAAATAAACCAAACCTAAAAACACAGGACAATTGTTGCCTACCGATGAGCCTTAATCCAACGTGAGAGCTGATAAAGCTGCAATGTCTCGTTTGTGATATGGCATGCAAGAAGGTGCAAGTTGCGTGGTTGTACCATCCATGAAAACCTCATGAACGTTGCCGAATAAACACACATAGCTACACCATTAATCACAAATTACATCTATATATAAGCTTAAGCTTAATTGCTACAAATAAATATTATATGTAAACACGTAAAAAGAGCCAGTTCTTGTAGTATTTTATTTCAAACATGTAAAAAAAACCTGTAACCATGTTGCCTGATATCAATTCTGGGGGTTTCTTTGTATCTACAAATGCCTGTCAAAATTGAACCAATTAGATCGAAAATCATTGTATATATACCTATTAGTAGTAAAAAAAAAGCTTAATGAACACAAATAAAAACAAAGAGATGTGATGAGTATTTTTTACTATATATTTTTGTGCTTTAAAAACATCCAAATCCATAAATAAAGTGTTCATTCAATCAAATGTGGACCTAACATCCTACCATATCTAACATGCTTGGGTTCAGCCATGAACCGAGCTAAAGTTATTATGCGTCTAGCTAGACATTAAACTCATTTCCTCTAAGTTTGGCCACACAACAGACCTAGTTGGACTTAGAGATCCATGTTAGGACTATAGAGTTTTGTCTTCAGGTTATTTATATGAACTATTCATGTCAAAGGTAATCATGTCCTTATATCTATAGATGTATAAAAGGTCTCTTAAGGGGCTTACAATATTATTAATCTAAAAAATGATGTGTAAGATATTTGTACCTTATTAATACATCGATATGTAAGGTATAAAAGGTCTATAGATGTATAAAAGATCTCTTAAGGGCTTACAATATTATTAATCTAAAAAATAATGTGTAAGATATTTGTACCTTATTAATACATCAATATGTAAGGTAATCATGTCCTTATATCTATAGATGTATAAAAGGTCTCTTAAGGGGCTTACAATATTATTAATCTAAAAAATGATGTGTAAGATATTTGTACTTTATTAATACATCGATATGTAAGGAATATTTATTTTTCATTGATGTCATCAAAAGTGAAGGAATTTCTACTCTTTTTTTTCCTAAAGACGACAAGATTTAGAGGTGATAAGTACCCCCCTGAACCACCAGATATAGGTTCATCTTTTCTACTCTAAAAGCATATATATTTCAGAGCATTAATCATAAAATACCAAGAACAAATATCATTGTTCTTGGAATTAAAAACTCTTTCTTTCATTTATTATCATATATATTTAAAGTTACTAACTTTATCATTGAA
This sequence comes from Populus davidiana, assembly GCA_030145905.1. Taxonomy (NCBI): domain Eukaryota; kingdom Viridiplantae; phylum Streptophyta; class Magnoliopsida; order Malpighiales; family Salicaceae; genus Populus; species Populus davidiana. Next base: position 34,567,206 of record CM057789.1, on the reverse strand, counting down.
GGGTCTTTAAGCCCCACCAACAGAGATTTTTTTGCAGATATCAGTCTATTATCATCAATTTTTGCATTTCCTAAGCTAAGAAGAAGGAAATAAGTACGTGAACATTTGATTAACCATTATCTAAACGCTAAATAACGTATTTCTTGAACGTATTGGATTTTTGGGACATCATCATTGACATTGTCTATGAGAACCTTTTAAAAAGTTGTTAATTACTCTAAAAGTTTATTAAAATCCTTATTCATCATCATAATAGTAAATAATCAAAACACTTAGATAAATGTGGGCAGAAACGGGGATAAGACGTGTAACTGATCTCCTTGCAACGTTAGATACTCCTACATAACTAACCATTCAACAACTTATTGATCAAGTGTAACTCCTCACCCAAGTAGTGTTGGTGAATCAACAAGCACAAGAAAATACATCATAACATGTTTCGATGCCACCTCAACAAGATGTTATATCCTCCTTACAACTTTCACAGCAACACACAACACCTAGTGGCTGTAGATGGTTACATTACCTAAAGGAATGTGGGCAGAATGAGTCTATGAGAGGTTTTCAACCTTGGAGATCATCCAACCATTCTAAAGAACATGCACTACCTCATGACACTTGAACATATAATGAATACTAAAGGCATCCCTCTAACCATCGTTGAAAAGAGGCAACCTTTAAATCTTGTCATTCCACGATAGAAACCTAGAGTTCCCTAAAACCCTATAGGTGTAGGAGTGAAAAATAGCTCAAAGGGAAATACATATAAGAGGATGCCTTCACCCCTCATTAGATTCGAGATTCTCCCCTATCCAGATAAATGTTATATACTTGTATACCTAAGGACTATATTTTTACTAAAATGACTTTAAACAACTATAATGATCATATAGACCCAAGGAAGCATGTTTAGAATGTGAGGAGCAACCTTGAATGGTCATCCATGATGGTTATGCCATGTGCAAGATTCTTCCAACAACCTTTAATGAATAAGTGCATACAAGGTAAAATAACTTGAAGCCAGGTTCCATTACAAGCTTCAATAGCCTTTATACCAAGCTGGTGGCATGATTCAACACAAGTATCTTATCAAGAAAAAGTTTCACAAACTCTTTGGGAGTACTCAGGTGGATGATGAGTCCACGCGAGCATACTTGAAAAGATTTAATAAGAAAATGCTCAAGGTTAAGGAATTGATTAAGCCTATGGCTTTTGAAGCCTTAATGGGTGGAGTAAAGGGGAAAGCTTTATGGAAGGAATATGCTTTACTAAACAAAAGCTTTTTGAAAGTAAAGCAATCCATGAAGAACCGTATTTGGGTAGAGAAGACAAGTATGCTACGTCATGGTCCTCCCCATTTCTCTAGGGAAAAGCTACCTAAAAAGTCTTATAAATAAGATCGTTTTTCTAGAAAAGATAACAACCCTCGAAAGAGTCAAAAGAAGCCAATTAGGAAACACTTGGGCTACCCTAAAATGCATATCACTCTATTGAACACTACCCTTATATAGGTCCTCACTGCCATTTAGGGTAAGGAGTTTGTTCGCTACCTTTCACCTATGAAATCTCTACATAATACCTATATATCTAAAAATATTGTTTGTTTCATAAGGATAAAGGACACGACACAGATGATTGTTATACTTTAAAGAAGAAAGTAGAAAGTTTGATAGCTAAAGACTATTTCTACTAGTTTTTGAAGAAAAACTCTCATCTTAAGTAAATAAAGGAAGAAATTGGTCATCTTGTGTAACACCTCTACAAGAGTGATTCCAACGCAGGGAAAAGAAAGTATAGAAAACAGGTCTTTACAACTGCTTATCTCAAAAACTAATGGCATAAGCCTATTTTTTTTACCCTAAAAGATGGAGAATGAATAACTTCCCCATATGAAGATGTCATGGTCATCTCTATAAGCCTTTACAATCATCGAGTACACCGAGTGTTGGTAGATGATGGAAGTGTAGTTAACATCCTCTCATAAAAAGTAATGAAATAAGTAGGAATATCCCCCTTAAAACTAATCTTGGTGAAAACTTCCCTTATTGGGATGGAAGGCTCAGACGTACCAATAAAAGGTGTCTTAGAGATATTAGTCACCATAAACACTTTTTTTATATTTGTCTTTCTCCAATAAACTTTCATGTTTATTGACATGTCTTTGGCTTATAACACCATTTTAGGTAGGCTTTTCATGTATTAGATTAATGTAATTATTAGCACCAGGTACTTGAAACTAATATTCCTAATTAAGAAAAGAGTGGCCATGGTGTGAAGGAATCAAGTAACCTTGAGGCAGTTCATCTTTACATGTTTGAAGGGAAAAAAAAAAGGCCCCGGTATTGGACCAACAAAGGTCATTAAAAAAAAGAGTGGAGGTTAGAACTAAGCATGCTGAAGAATTAAGGGATGTCCTTCTAAGAGAAAATGAGTAAGCCGTCATAAAAATGGGTTCTACCCTAACACCAACACAATACCAGTCACTAATATAGCTCTTCCATAACCAAAGGTCTAATTTTACAATAGGTACTTCTAACATACCAAGAATTAGTCCTAAAATTATAACTTATCAGTTGAAAATAGACCTAACAATTCATCTAGTATGTCTAAAGAAGAAGAATTTTAGGGGTGAAAGATAGAAAATAATAATACGAAAGGTGGATAAGCTCTTAGCTATTGTTTTTAATTAGGGAAGTGATTTACCCTGATTGGTTAGTGAATATAGTGATGGTTAGGAATAGCAATGGTAAGTAGTGAATGTGTGTGGACTTCATATATTTAAAACAAAACTTGTCCAAAAGATAGTTATCCTCTCTCTAAGATCGATCGTTTGGTTGACTCCATCATATGTTTTCAGTACTTAAGCTTTTTGGATGCCAATTATAGATATCATCATATCCCCATGCGCCTAAATGCGATGATGAAAAAATAGCTTTCATAATTAACGAGGGAACATTTTATTATAAAGTCATGCCTTATAGGTTTAAGAATGGTAAAGCTACTTACTAATAGATGGTGAATAAAATATTCAAGAATCAGCTTGATAGGATTATGGAGGGATATCTTAACAACATGCTAGTGAAAAGCATGACCTTTGAGCAACACCTCTTAGACATATAAAAAGTCTTTTATGTGATGAGCCACCATTAGATGAAAACTTAACCATTATAAGTGTCTTTTCCATTATTATTTTTTAAAAAAAGATAAGTTTTTGGGTTTCCTAGTAAGCAACAAGAGAATTGAGCCTAACCTAAAAAAGGTTCAAGTCATATTAAGCATTACTCTTTTTCAGTTAGTGAAGGAAGTTTAGTGTCTTATAGAGATATTGATTGCTCTCAATTGGTTCATAGCTTGTCTAGGGAGTACACCCTACCATTCTTCAAGGCCTTGAGAAACATAACCAACTTTGAGTGGATTTTAGATTGCCAAAAGGCTTTTGAGGAGCTAAAAATTCATATTTCATCTCCTAAGATCTTGTCTTAATCAAAGAGAATGAAAACCTTTTTTCTTTATCTAGGGGTGGTAGATTCAACTGTAAGGTCCATTATGGTAAAAGAGGATGAAGGAATACAGTGTCCATTTTACTACTCTAGTCGCACTCTTCATGATATTGAAACAATATATCTGAAAAGTGGATAAAGTAGCCTTTGCTTTGGTAAACGCCTCTAAAAAGTTGAAACCATACTTCTAAGCCCATCAAGTCATTGCTTTAACATATCAACCTTTACAACAGATCCTCTATAAGCCAGAGATGTCGGAGCATCTAGTTAAATAGGCTATTAAATTGGGAGAGTTTGACCTTCAATACATACCTCAACCAACTATAAATGGTCAAGCCTTGCAAAACTTTATTGTTGAATATTCTTTTAAAGGTCTCATACATATATATATATGAATCTCCACCTTTAACCACAACTTCTTTTGTTGAACTAGAGACCCCGGTAGAATAACATCTAATGATACCTACTTGAAAAATATATGTTGATGGCTCTTCCAATATCAATTAGAGTGAAGCTGGAATAATGCTTATCAGTCCTAAAGAACAAGTAATTGAATATAGAGTTTGTTTTGAGTTCCCATCTATGAATAATATATTAGAGTATGAAGCTTTTCTAGCAAAAGCATGCCTTACAGAGGCTTTAAATGCATTCCTACTTTGAGTTTACAGTGACTCATAATTGGCGGTTGGTCAATGCCAAGAAATGTATGCAGCTAGATAGCCAACCATGCAATAATATCTTTAAAAGGGTCAGCCTTATATGAAAGCTAGAGATAAGAGTGTTAATCACCCGTGTTTCAAGGGAAGACAATCACTACGTAAACCTCATATATAAGTTAGCAAGTTCAAAACCTGTTGACTTCCCTACAAATATCTAGGTTAAAGTTTTAGAGAAACCAAATGTGGGTGAAGAAGAGTTAGTGGCTTTTCCCATTTACATTGAGGAAGATCATAGGACCCTAATTATGCATTATTTGCTTATCAATGAGTTACCCTCAAACAAAAACAAAGTCATTCATCTGATTGAACGAGGAGTGAGGTATTATATAATTGACAACATCTTGTATTGAAGATATGTCTCAACTCCACTACTAAAATGTTTATCCCTATAATAAAAGGCACCTATGTTTTGAAAAACATACATGATGGTATATAAGGTCTACACATAGGCTTTAGAGACCTCACTGTTTAGGTCACACGAGCAGGTTTTTATTGGCTAACTACACTCCATAATACTATATATTTAATGAAATAATATAATCATTGTTAGAGGTTTGCCTCAGTCTTCTGTTAATTATTTGTAGAAATGGCCATCATAAACTCCTCATGGCCTTTTGTATAATGGGGGAAGGAAGGCCACAAATAAAAAATAGTTTGTCCTAGTTGCTGTTGATTATTTTATTAAATGAGTTGAATCAGAGGCCTTAGTAAATATAACCACCAACAAAGTACTTTCATTCTTATCATATGCCGATTTGGGCTCCCCAAAATCTTGATTATAAATAATGAAACACAGTTTGAAAACCATAAAATGAGAAATCATTATCAAATACTTCATATTGATCTTTGTTTATTCTTCATATCATATCCTCAGATCAATGATCAAGCTGAATTAACTAATAAAGTCTTGCTTAATGGACTCAAGAAAAAAGATAAAAGAAGCCGAGTTAGAATAGGTAGAGCTTATGAATAAAATCTTATAGGCTACGGAACAACTCAGAAGATATCCACTAATGAAACTCCTTTTTCTCATCATATATAGGACTAAAGTCATGATCCCCGCTGATACTGGATGTCCAAGCCATCGGGTGGCTCACTATACCTTAGAAGGCAATGAACAAGGTTTCAGGACGAATCTCGACTTTTTAGAATAATATTGTATGATTGTTGCAGTTAGAAATAAAGCTTACAATCTCAAAACTACTGGTATCACAATGCTAAAGTCAAGAATAGAAGATTCAAGTATATAAGAAATAGAGAAAGTAGAGGCAAGTTGGCCCCGAAATAGGATGTTCCTTTCAGAGTCATAAGAGTAGTTAAGGTGAATACTTATCATTTACAAGATATGAAAGAAAAGAATATCTCTCACGCCTAGCATTCAGGTCATTTAAAATTATATCATTGTGAATAAAAATGTATATTTTCATCCATGAATGTCTCATCTTTTTTTCTTATATTTCTCCAAATGGATTAGTATGTGGTCTCTCTAATGGCAGTAATCCCTATAACCTCTAGTGTTGTCCCCACCTAAAGATATAAGTCCACATCATGGCTAGTCGGACTAGAGGACTCATGAGTGTACCTACCACTGAGAATTCCTCTATATCCTAGGTAGTGACAACATTACATGACCAAAGCCAGACAACTTCATCACCAACCTCACCGATATAATATGGTTGTTGAACCTAAAAAGTTTGTAATTGGAAATCTCTCATGAGCATGGATGCTGGATATGTTTCAAGTATAGGTATATGACCCTTATCAAACTAAAACTCATTTGTAATTTCCTTTCAAAAATATTTTCTAAGTATGGGCATTAGGCTTATACAACTTATTTTCTAAGTATGAGTGTTTGATTTATACAAAATATTTTCTAAGTATAGGTGTTAGACCCATACAAAATATTTTCTAAGTATAAGCATTGGATCCATACAAAATATTTTCTAAGTATGGGTATTAGACCTGTGATGGTTACTTAAAAGGGCCTACCAAAAGACTAGAAAATATAACAATTTAAAAGACTTGAAAAATATAGTAATTTAAAACAAATAAAAAATATCTAAAGGCCTCATGGCCAAATTCAAGGCTTGAAAACCAAGATATTTTTTTACAAATAAAAGAAAGATTACATATCCATCCCAGACTACACCTCTTCTTTTATTGAGGTGCCCTGGTAGGGAAAACGTCTTCCAAGTCAGGAGCCTGACCATTGGGGAAAGACTCATTGAATTCCACTTGTACTTCTTTTAAAAGGTTGAAGAAATACAAGTTGGATATGAGTAATAAGAGTATATCTCATATTGCCTCTGATAGACAGACTTTCTAAACTCAGCATACAACTCCACACAGGAGTTCAGCCTCCTCTTTAGCCATTTTTAACTCTCTTTCAAGGCCTCCTTGGATTCTTTGAGCTCAACCACGTCCTTCTTCAAAGAATTTATTCGGTTATACACCTCTCTAAGTTTCTCCTAAGTGGACTCTAGAATGAAGGTTATTTTTTGAGCTCCCTTTGCAACTGAGTATAAACAGGCTTAAGGGTTTTCATCTTAGCATCTTGGGTGGCTTTCTTATCCCTCAGCTTTTGCACCCCTGTCTTGTTGGTACGATACTATTCTATTTCTTTTTTCATTTCCCTCCTTTCCTTAGCCTATTAAATTTTTAAGTAGACACACATCATATAGGTCTAAATAATAATAATAATAAAAAGACTAAATGAGTTCACATCCTTAAAACTACTTAATGCATTAGAATAATGAAAAAACTTAAGGATTTCTTATACCTGGAAAGCCATGTGCCGAGTGATGGCCAAATGGCACTGGTAGCTGGAGTTAATTAATGTGACCATTTCAAAAGGAAATGTGAGGAGATTGTCTAAGGTGTCCATCACTTTCAGTCCTCTAGGCCTAAAAGTGGACCTTCCTATAGAATGGTCTCTATTATTCCCCTCTTTTCCTCACTTGGTATGGGGATGTAAAGAGGGGTACGACCTAAGTTTAGCCTGGAAAAGAAATCCCCAATCTCGGTGGATTGAGGTGTCTACCTAGAGGACTTAGGAAGCATGCTAATAGAGCTCGTTGGAGCATGAGTACTGGTTGGTGGAGGGATCACCTCTACGTTAGAATATGAGTTAACCATGACCCTTACCCTTATTCTCTTTCATTATGAAGTAGCATCCAGGATAACTAAAGTTGGGGTTGGCACCCTAGGACCAAAAGGTTTTATTTCTCCCCTTTCTAGTGGAAAAGGTTTAGCAGCATCGATTTTAGATCTTGGGCCAATTCTAATGGTCTCAGATCCCTGGTGAACACCATTATCTAAAACTAAAATCTCCCTTAAAAGACATGATTTTTTTACCTTTTCTAGACGCCACTCTTAAAAAAAATAAAAAAACAAGAAAGAAAAAGAAGAGTTATTATTTTCGACTCAATATTCTTGTGCTTTGAAAAAGTCCAAATCTATAAATAAGATGTTAGCACAATCAAAAATGGGTTTGACATCCTGTAAAACTCAACATACTTGGGTTCAGCAATAAGTTATGCCAAAGTCATTGTGGGTCTAGCAAGATGTCAAGAGGCCTACCGTATTTTTCATCTCATTTATGATGTATAAGATATATTTATCCTTCATTGATACCATTAAAAACAAAAGACTTTCCAGTCTTTTATTTTTCTAAAGGCGACAAGGTCCAGAGATTATAAATATCATCTAGACTACTCAAGTAAATGTTCACTTTTCCTACTATAAAAGCTTATATATCTCATAACATTAATCACAAAATACAAAGAACAAACACTCTTGTTCTTAGAATTAAAAGCTTTTTCTTTATTTATTATAATTTCCATTAAAAATTACCGATTTTATCATTAGAAAGTCTTTAAGTCCCACCGATAATGATCTTTTTTGCAAGTACCAAGACTAATATCATCATTTTTTGCTCTTTTTAAGCTAAGAAAAAAGAAATATATACATGAACATTTGATTAATCACTATTCAAACACCAAAAAACTTGTTCTTTAAACATATTGAATTTTTGGGATATCATCAAGATATATGTCGCCATAGGTGAAGCAATAAATAAGTAGCACTAGAATTGAAATTCAAGAAATAGAACCGTAGATCGGAGGAGCATACCGCAATAGGAAGGCTCCAGTTGAAAACAGGACCCCAAAAATGAGTTGTTCTGGGACCGATAGGACTATTCCAAAAAGTCCGGAGGAATTTCATTTTACAAGCCGATCGATGGCAACTTGGAATCCTGCAAATGTGAAGAGAAGAATAAGAATCGGCCGGAATTGTGACATGAATTTCCAATCACACTCACATCAAAAGAGAGATCCAGAATCATGTTAGAATTTCTTACCAAGAGAACGGGAATTAAACTTCAGATGGATTATGAAGTCTCGAAATGAAATAGTGCAGAAGTTCGGAATCTCCCAAGGGATCTCTGCTAAGTGTGAAATACCAGAAAGTCAAGCAGGACAAAGAGTACAGATCATCCAACCCAGTAGAATATTAATCTGTTCATGTTTTTGAATGGGTGAAAATGGTGTCCCGACAACTGAACAAACTTGCTATTGGCACGTTAATTGAATCGAACGTGGCAAGATCATATAATATTATGTTTGTGGTCATCATTTTTCAATCAAGATTGTGATGTTTGGGTTTATCATATTGTTAACAACTTTCCATTATCCCCACCTCTCACACGCACTTATTTTTAATACTTTTGAGAAGAAAAATCCCACTTTTCGATCAAAAACATGCATTAAATTAATCAGCTGACAATTCATATACTATACTAGAAAAGAAAAGGGTACGTATTTTACAAACTGAATTTTTACAAGATAAAGGCTACACATTTTCCACAGATATATATAGCACTAGCATGACGTGGCGACAAGCCATTTAAAAAAGATAAAGGTCTTATGCTGGTTTGTGTTTGTGTTACAATTTGTTTTTTAATTTTTTTATTTAAAAAAGATAAAAATTGATTTAATCAACTTGGTTCGATCACTATATTATTTTTAAATAAATTCTTAATTAGAATTTTTAGTTATTGTATTTTATAATAAATATAATTTAGTTCTTGAATGAAAATATTTTTAATTAAATCCCTATTTATCAAATTATAAACTTAGTCAAAGTTTTCAATTTTGCCTTTACATGTGAAATTGTAAATCTTATCAAAATTAGTCAAACAATTTTAAAAAATTGATAAGAGTTAGGTGGATTTAAATAACTAAACTTGTTTAAAAATAACACTTTTTTCTGTATAATATCATATCTCATAATGATTTTATTTTTTTATTTTTATTATTTTTTAATAATCTTCATAATGAGAATCTTTTGCTTTTTTTATTTCTTGAATTGGTTTATTTAGGTTAAAATCAAAGAAATAATTTTAAAAAATATATAAAAATTTCAGAGAAAAAATATATGATTTTATAGGAAATATAAATTTTATTTTTTAAACGATTCTCAATATTGTGTTCATTATAATAATGAAAGACAACATTTATAGGTTTTGTGTGTTCGAATCGCCTTTCATGGAAGGGAAATATTACAATTTATTTTTCTTTAATGGCAAGTGAAACCTTAATGCATATTATGGTTAGAGATGTTGTTATCATCGCATCATGAATGGACCCCTTCGTGTTGTTTTGTTAGGAGATCAATGACACTTGAGAGATTTTTTTTTTTTGTTGTTGTTGAAATCAAGAGTGGCCTTGCTTGGTCAAGATCCATTTCTTATACCGAATGTGATTTTTCATACTTGTTTCACTTTAAGAAAAGTTTTATTAAGAAGAGTATAGAATAATTTTAATTATAACGAGTTGTAGACTCTTTACATTAAGCATTTCCTCCTTAAAACCTTTTTAAGTTATGTGTAGGTACTCTTATCTCCTCATTGTATGATAGCAAAGAACTTAATTGGGCTACATTTTTTGGGCTTCTCTTCCTTGGGCTACTATAGCTAGCCCAAACACCTTGCTCTGTTCGAGCTTCTTTCCTTTAGGCTACAGTAGCTAGCCCGAACAATAAGTTGTCTTTTTTTCAAGTAGTAGTTGGGCATTTGGCTCAAATTTCTATCTGGACAACAAGTTGATCGGCCTTGGTGTTGGGCCCAACTTTCTTGACCGAACAAGTTGTTTATGGCCCAACAAATCACATAATAATATGTCAAGTTTTGTCCACTTGGCTCCAAAGAAAAATCTCAATTTCTCTATATATCAAAAGAAAACGGTCGTAAACAAAGACAGAAGGAAACTAGCAAATGGTGCATAATTTTGGCTTCAACTAAATTTAAGCTGGCAGCACGATCACAAAGCAATGGTCGACGAAAAAAATTTAAAATGGAAGTAAAGAAGTGCTTACTAAATTCTGCTTGGCAAAAGAAGAGTTTCCTAAGTTGAGTCTTGTGTCAATGAAAACCAGAGTAAATACTATACATTACAAACACAGAAGAATTGAAGGGTGCGTGCTCCTAATTTTAAGAAACCCTCCAACGATTTGTGAGGAGAATAAGAACCCCAAAAAATTTACTCAATTCCAGTCAGACCCACAAAGATTTTAGGAACCAAACTTCAGTAGATGAAAACAGGCTCTAGATAAGATATTATTAGTATAATCTTCAAATCTCAACTCTAGCTTAATGTAATGGCAAGTGAAAGGTCCTAAACATAGTACAAAATAATGTTGTCGTTGTGTCTTTTCTTAAAATGATGACTAAATACACATTAGTGTAATGCTGGAAAAATTGAGACAGCCATGAAACTAAGGTACATTGAGATGTACCTCTAGAGAGAGAGAGATGCGAAAAGAAGCTCTCGTTTGCTACAGGAGATTTAAGGTGAAGATGAACCAAGTCTTGAAGAATGCTGTTTGTGATAACATTGTGTTTTCTTTCAAGTTTTTTAGCGAGTACAGAAGGGGACAGACATTGTGTCAAGGCCAGGAGTTGGATACTAGCTAGCATTCAAGGAAGATGACAGCATTTCCACGTGTCAAAGGAGCAGAAAATGACAAAAAAATCTTCTTCCATACTAAAGGTATGGAAAGACAAATAGTACAAGGGTTAAATTAAAGATATAAAGACTTTATTAAGAAAAAATCGATAATAAGCAAACCATCTCTTGTATAAACAAGAAGAAGAAGCAGAAGCAGAAGCAGAAGCAGCAGCTTACCTTTCATATACATAACAGCTTTCTTCCATCTTGGAATGAGGATTTAAATTATATTTGAGCATATTGCGTGTTATTATAAATTGTACTGCTGGTATCTTTTCTTAATTGTTGTTTACATAATTTAAACAACAAAAATAATGATTGAGACACCTAACTATAAAAGGCAAGAATAGATAATATTTCTCATTGAAGACCCAAAATTTTCCATCCATGGAGTCATTGTAAGAATTCAATGGTGATATTTTGTGGTCAGGTAGGAGAGTACAAAGAAATAAATTTATTCATATAGAACTATCTTTTGAGTGAAATTGTCTAGACTATGAGGACCATGCTGCAGCCTGCTATGTATTTCCAAACAGACTATTGATTCTGGATCAGGGTTACCAAAGAACAGAAAGTGGATAAATCGCAATAAACCTTTTGATGAATCGTGCATGGGTTAAGATTATTAAACAAGAGCTTTTAATTCTTACATCTTGGGGCTCCCCGTTACGAAGAATCAAACCAGGTTCAAGCAGCATTTATAAATAGACAATTCCTCATCAAAATGAAAAGCTGCAGACTTGCTTCTCCAATCATGTGAAGTTAACCTCCAGTCATGGTGATCTCTCTTAACAGGTCACCTTGGAACCGACAGACCGAGCTCTAAAGAAATAAACACCACAAATACAGGAATCAGATAACAGACAAGTGCGAAATGCGCACTCTATAACAAAAGAACAAGATATAGATAACAACATTCCAAATATAAATTAACAAAACAACTCTTTCTGCATTGCAAGATCAACATCTGTGACGATCCTATGAGCACTCTTAATAATCTGTGATTCGTCAAACCACAATTTCCCTAGTCATCATAGAACTTCCTTTCATAAGTTTCTATGAATGAATAACCGAATAGTATCTAATAACTGTAATGAGAAACATCATCCAAAGAAGTTCCACATTGTTTTAGGTCATAGATTGTATAGTTGATGACAGGGCCCACCTCCAATAACAGCAAACATGTCTCACGTACCATCAACTCCATCTGGGACAAGGAGCAGTTATGTTACCAAGGTATTCTAAAATACTGACAAATACATTACTTGATGTGCACAACGTTCAAGCCCATTATAAAAGAAAAAGAAAAATGACTCAATGATAGCCTAAATGGCCTCTTTGAACCCGTCCAAATAGCTTCACATTCCAACCACACGCTAGCCCGTCAATCACTCTTTATATTACTCTTATCATATATCCCATAATTGGAACAAATTTTTTGTTATATAAGTTTCAGAATCAACATAATAATCTCTCTAAAGAGGAGAATCTCACTAAAGAGGTCCTCTGACCAGCGCATTGTATGATTGACTAAATTGTTCTGAAAATCATCAAAGTCTGTGGTTTTGGTTAGTTAAAACAGAGTTCAGCTGAATACATGGCAAACTATTCCCTAAAAAGAATTACCAATATAACAAAAGGCGGATTGTAACAACATGTCATCAGAACATTGAATGCTCCCGAATTACACTAAGACATGAGAAAGCCCAGAATGTTATGTTTTGGGGGCAGTTTAGCATCATCCAAGCAAGCATGGAGAACAGCTCTGACATGGACATATGTTAAATTCACTAACATGCAAGAAGGTCTCCATTTTGATATAATCAAATATTCTTAAGATGATTAAAAAAGCACTCATGGTTTCATACTTGAAAAAGATGCAGACAACAGGTCCCCAGTTTATTTCTTTGAATTATGTGCCTGCAGGAACCAAATATCCCGGTCAGATTGCGTTAAACCCAATTAAAGCACTCTCAAGTCGCATCCCACTTGACACCCTCAATTTGTTTAACCAACGTGTAATTCCAGCTCCGTGTACATGAGCCCAGCAAGCTCATGCAAAGACACTATCTAGATAAAAAAAAATCTCAATTTTAACACTGGACTCTTCAATTTCTAACACCTTGATCAAATTTAAATTAGTAAGCTTTAACTTGACAAGTCTTTTACACAACCCCGGAAAACTGCAAAAATGCCTATCACATCCCTTGGCAGCAATTTCAATTTTCAGTTGTTAATTTCAGTCTCTATCCCAATTTCCACAGAGAGGAATGGAATTCAATTAAAAAAAAAACAGCGAGGAATGGAATTCAATTGAACTGGATCAACAGTACACTATTCATAGGAAGAAGTGAACATTTTCAAAAGCAAGAAGCAAAATCCAATTCGACAGTACAAAAAAAAAAGAGCTACTCGCTAGTCACTAGAGAAGCAATAAAAGAGTGCAGCAGAGTGTACCCTGAGAGAGCGCACGGCAACTCCTGGATGTAGAGCTTAAGCATGAAGTCATCCTCGACGCCGCCACCGCGCTGTGTAGTGGCAGCAGCGACAGAACGCATCCCAACTCACATGGAGCCCTACACGCACAAAATCAATGAATTAATAAATTCAAAATAAGAAAACCAAAACACTTCCATTCCCATAAATACATAAATTTGTTTGCAGAAATATTCGTGAATTTACCTGGAAAAGGAGAACTGAGGGGAGGCTGGTGGTTTGGATGATGGGAGAGCAGTAGCAGATCTGGTGGGCATGGAGGGAGATTTAGGAACGTTGGATGACCTGATGGCTGATTTGATGGACGATAGAGATGATTTGGAGATAAATCTCCTGCAAGATGAGGAGAAAGCCATTGCAGGGAATTCAATATCAACCAAATGAAAGATAAAGAAGGCTGTCTATGTGGGTTTAGGGGTTTAGGGGAGAAAGAGACTGTCAGATACAAGACCAGACCTAGTAGGTCGGACCGGGAGGCTACGATGGGCTAGTTGCTACTTGGTTAGAATATACGAGGTGTTTGGGATTGTTATAGTGTTTATAGTTTAAAATATTTTTTTATTTAAAAATAAATTAAAATAATATTTTTTATTTTTTAAAAATTATTTTTAAGATTAATATATCAAAATGATCTGAAAATATAAAAAAAAAAAAAAAACATGGTTTCAACCGCGTTTTCAAACTAAGCTTAAGTAAAAACTTAAAACTTGTATATTTTCAAATTACACTATTTACCATCTTATATTTTAATGTGAAATTATTAATTAATTTTTTTAATTTAATCTTTAAACTTTTTTTTTGTTTTGCAATTGTATCTTTTTAAATCAAATTTAAGAATAATTAAACCAAGTTTGTTGGCTAATAATAAAATTGAAAAACTGGAGTAGAAGAGGCTCCATAAATAGATAATGGTTTCAAATTTCACTCAAAAAGTTTAATTTAGTCTCTATACCTTAAAAATATAAATATTTGATACCTCAATATTTTTTTAATTCAATTTTGGTATAAAAAGCTTATTTTTATTATTTTTTTAGTTCTTGGTTTGAGAGAGATCGTCAAATTTTGGCATGGAGAGAGAGAAATAGTGTTGATGCCTATTTAGACACCAGAACGATCGATCTTTGTATAAGATAGTTTCATTTGACAAGAACAATTCATATTAGGTGATTTTTTTACTTTGAAGTGCCTAAAAAACATATATAAGCTCGAGAATATTTTTTTGTTATGGCTGATTTTAGGTTTTAAAATGGTTTTTTAGGCCATTGATAGGTTTATCATGGTTCCTGTGGTATTTTCTATGAATTTTTAGTCAAAATGGGTGGGAAATATGTTTTTGAGTAAAAAAACCTTCAACCTTAATTTTCTACCACCACAGTAGTTGGATTCTATGTGAGATCAAATAAAGCGTTGTCTACCTTAGCAGAAAAAAACCCCCCTGTAATATGATGCGAGCCAGTAATCTAGTTATTAAGAAAAATAAAAAAGCATCTCTTCAATTCTTTTGTGCACCTAAGGAGTTTCTTGAAATTATTTTAAAATAATACTATCAAACATACACCTAAAATAAAGTCATAATTCACACTCAAATTCATGGATTTAGTGAGTCAGGTTTTGATCCATAATTATATCCAACCTAATTTTTTATATTTTATAAAATATAAACCTGATTCATTTAGTTTTTTTGGGACCTGATCAGGTTGGATATATTAAGTTGGGCTAAACTTTTTATGGATATTAAAGATATTCGCTGGTTGAGCATGTTAATTCCCTTATTCTTTAACGATCTTAAAAAAATATCGGGTTACAACTATTGAAACTAGATAAGACCCCTAAAATGCATATATTATCCACAACATAAAAACTATCATAATTTCCACATAAAAAAAAAAAAGCAAAACAAAAATCACAATAAAAAATATTATTTATATCAACTACTATGATTATTTATATTAAGTTATATAAGTCGAGTTGGGTTAAATGAATGTGTTTGTGAGTGTTGTTACAGTTGTTTTTTAAAGTATTTTTTACTTAGAAATGTATTAAAATAATATTATTTTTATTTTTTAAAAATTATTTTTGATATCAGCATATCAAAATAATCTAAAAAAATATTAATTTGAAATAAAAAAAATAAAAATATTTTAATTTTTTTTTTAGAATATTTTAAAATATAAAAACAAACCAAATAAATATTTATTTATTAGATTTTTTTAACCTACCATCATTGATATCTATATCATCTAAATTTAATGGGTAAAATGTGATAGGATAGGGCAAATATTACATATAAGCCGGTTTTTTTAAAGACACTGCTCAAAACCCTAAACCCTCCCCAGCAAAGAAATGAAATAGAGAGAAGAAGACAGGAGGACAGCCAAAAGATAAAAACCCGGAGGAGAAAGAGTGAAAATGGCTCTGCTGCACCTAAGACGCACAATCTCTTCTCGAAACTCTTTTCTCTTTCTTCTACGAAGCTCCACTAGTTTCACCAAAGCCCGCACTTTCTCTAACACCACCACCCTGTTCTCTCCCCATCTTCTCTCAAACTCTGTTTCCCACAAACTCCCATCAGCAACTTTGCCTTCCTTTGATTTCCTCAAACAGTCTCGTCGTGGCTTTGCTAAAGGCAAAAATAAATCAAGTAATGCTCCTTTTTTTCTCTGTTTTATGATTTACCCATTTCTGATTGATGGCTAATATGTTGTGAAATTGTGATAATCGGAGGATCTGATATCCTTGGCTTGTGCTAATTCTGGGTTTTGCTTAATTTGAGGCAGACTATTCTACTTTGCACTTGTGAAAGTTGGTGTTTTTGGGTTTGATTTTTAAAGATGGAAAATATAGTATGGAGAACAGTTTCTTGGCTATGTGGAGTGTGGTCTCTTTTAATTTAAAAATCCCGTTATGTGTTTGTCGTAGTTCAATATCCCTAATTTCTTTATTTGAATGCTATCAATGTATGCCAAATTGGGAGATCATTTCTTTTCTTTCATGTATTTCAGAGGATGACTCTGCTGGGGGTACAGTTGAATCTGTGGATATTGGGCCTGCTGTTAAGGCAACTGCCAAGTCGCAGATGGATGCGGCTGTAGTTGCATTATCTCGAGAACTCCAGAAATTAAGAACTGGAAGAGCATCTGCAGGTATCCTATCATGGCCCTCTGTTTGCTTTAGTTTGGTTATCCGTAACAGCTGGTTTTATTTTGTTGAAGTGTTCATCAATTGTATGCTTTGCAGGAATGCTTGATCACATCATTGTCGAAACCGATGGTGTGAAGCTGCCATTAAATCGATCAGCTGTTGTTTCAGTCATGGATGCTAAAACCTTATCCGTTAATCCATATGATCCAAATGTAATGATCTTAATCCTATCTGTAAAGTTTTGATTTTTTTTTTGGTACTTGATCTTTTTGTCCATTTATTTTGTTTATACTACCAAGAGCTCTGCAGTGTTTCAATGGTGCTTGTTTTCCAATTTTAAAAATGTGGCTTTCAAGGTGATAACTTTTGTGCATCTATTCAAATGCTTGCATTCAGTGCACAACTCAAATGAACTTTGAATAACACCATTGTTGAAACAAGTTGGTCTCCTGTTATAAACTTTATAAAAATTAAGTCCGTGATGCATTTTTCTCTTCCTTTCTTTAACTGTGTTTTACTAGTGTAGTGTTAAAGTTATTGTACCCTTGAGAATCACACCCATTATGAATTTTGCAGACCCTCAAGCAGCTAGAGAATGCCATTGTTTCGTCTCCGTTGGGATTAAATCCTCAAAGGGATGGTGATCGATTGATTGCAGTTATACCACCGTAAGCTCTTGTTAACTTGACATTAATACTTGTTTCACATGAAGCATTGGCTGACACAAGGGCAATTATTGTTGAGTTAAATTTTCAAGATCTTTCTTTTAAGATGACATAAAAATACTTGCCAAACTAGTTAAACACTGCGAATGCATAAAATGTTGAGGATTTCCTGGACTGTTAACTGATATACTTTTTCCATGCTTTTGCATGTACCAGATTAACCAAAGAGCATACCCAGGTTTGCTTATGATTGAATGTCTCTTTCATTTATTTTTTCAATGATGCAATGTGATCCACAACTCATCACTGGAAATTTGTTCTAGGCTATGTGTAAGGTGGTTGCAAAGTCTTGTGAAGATTGTAGACAAAGTATAAGAAGGGCTCGCCAAAAGGTATCGAAGTTAAAATATTTTAACATTAGATTTGTCATTGCGATTGCATAGTCGTGTTAAGCATTCCGAATGCAATATTCCTATAAGTAATGCTCTATAATCATTGAAGTTGGGATCTTTTAGGTTTTGGAAAATCTTGAAAGATGTCCTACTATTTACTAGATGTTTCATGTTTCCTATATGTGATAAGAGCACAGACCTTCAAATCAGGAATTCATTTACAGTTCGAAGATGGGATTCACAATACAAGTGGACAATTTTCATAGCGTCTTATTAGTGACTTCACTGGATTCACAATACAAGTGGACAATTTTCATAGCATCTTATTAGTGACTTCCTAACTAGTGGCTGTATAACAAAGTGTGTTAAAGTACGACTGTGTTAGGTGCTGGTATCAGAGAAGTAGAATTTCATGTTCCAGTGCAATATAATATGCTTCAGTGTTCTGTTATTTAAGCACATTGTTGGTTGGCATTATAGGCAATGGATACAGTAAAAAAAGCAGGTTCAAGTTTCGCCAAGGATGATGCCAAGAAACTAGAGAAAGAGGTGAGTTTAGGGTTAAAACAATTTTATTCTTTTTCAGAAAGTATATGTTTTGAAATGATTTGAATGTTTTCTGATGTTTGATCCTCTTTGCCAGATTGAAGAGATGACGAAAAAGTTTGTCAAGTCAGCAGAGGACATGTGTAATCAAAAGGAAAAAGAAATTAAGACTGGCTAATTGCTGGAATATCACGATGCACAATTAAACTCTTCTAATCACTTAAAGAGAGATGCACTTGAAATTGAATTACAAATTCCATTGATCAGTTTCTTAGTAAAATGTTAAGTTTCAAACATGCGTGCTATTGATTTGATGATAACTAGCATGGAATATATGCTATGTTTTCGTGGATAGCTAAGAGACATTACCATGCATAGGTATCCAATGCGTTTCCAACTCCTTGAAGGTATTGGAAATGTATTATGAAGTGAATGTCTATCATCATGATTTTCAAGGACGTAGGTGAAGGTCACAGAATTCACTGAGCGATAAATTCCCTCTGTAACTTTTTCTTCTGCCATTTGTTGGTTTGGTCATCACCGTTAAAATCTATAAACAGTGCACATAATGGTGAAATAATTTTGTGGCTTGTATTTTGGCCCGGAATGACAAGTCCTCTCTCCATTTAAATGCTCTCAAATCTATCCAAAAGTTCAGTTGCAAAGGTGAAAGCATAATTCTGACACTTGGCCGACGGGTTGACTCGGTGTCTCCCAGCCTAAGGCTTAGGCTGGATCGGATCTGAGTCAAGATGAACCGGTGGGTCAACTTACAATCTTATTAAAACTAGGTAAAATTTATATATATATATATTGAAAACAATATATTTCGGTTTTTTGTAGTTAATTTATCGACTTATCTAACCCATGTCCCGAGTGTGGTTGTGTGCCGGGCCCGGTTTCAGTGAATTGAACTACGAGCATCAAAATACTGCTCTTGAAACTGCATGGTGATCAAATGCTGCTGATTTTAATTTGAACGAGAAAGAAAAAAAAACAAGAAAGAGAGAAACATTTACAGCTATTGAGATCAAAACCTAAGCATGAAAAGCAACAGCCTACTTCAAGATGAAGTATCTTGTAAACATCTAATTACTAAGCCAGATCCAGCAATTCAAGTCACCTCTCGCTTTTCAGCCATGGATGGCCTTTCCATGCAGCAGGAGCTTTGTCACGAAATGTGACGGCCTCCTTCAAGATGAAGTGCTCCTAAAATTCTATACATTATGACCCTCCGATCCATGTCCCATTGTGCTACTTAACCGCAGCTAGCCTTCCTCGACACGAGTTGTATTCCCCTGACCCAAAGCTCAGCCATCTCCAGCCCACCATCACATACGAAGTGCACCTCCTTGTTCTTGGTCGTCAAAACCCGAAACAGACCAGGAACATCAGCGTCACCCCTCCTCCGCCTATTCCTTCGAAAGGCTGGGCTTGGCCCCGCTTCTGCTTCCCTGCATATTACATTTCTCCTACTTGATTTTCCCCATCTAAGAACGCCAGCTTCTCCGATCATCTTTATCTCCTTTCCATGAGGAACACCACTCCCTCTCTTGGTGTGTTTCAGTACCTGTGAGCCACCTAACACCAGCTTGCAAGCGAGCTCGTCTAGTATTACTTGTTCTGCTTCGTTTTTTACACCAACATGTCTCCTTGCAAGTGAGAGTGCCGTTTCACCTCTAGCGTTCTTGATTTCACATCGAGCCCCGTGTGAGATCAAGAGCTCGCACATGGACCCGTGGCCCTCTCTAGCAGCCAACATGAGAGGAGTGTAGCCGTCCCCGTCAGGGACGTTTACATCATAACCTTTACTTATCAATAATTTGACCGCCTCCACGTCCCCACGACGGGCTGCGCAGTGCAATGCATAGAACCCTCCAGCATTGCGGTTGCCCATTTGAAGAGCAAATTCAAGCATCACCTTCTCAAACAGATCGTGATTCTGATTCAGTTCAGAAAGGGTGATTGCAGTTTCGCCAGCTTTGTTACAAAGCTTTACATCAGCCCCGGCGTAGACCAGCAGTCGAAATACTTCAACATGACCATTTAAGGCTGCAAACATGACTGCTGAGAAACCATTATCATCCTGATAATCAACATCAACTTCTCCCCACTTAATGAGTGCTTTCAAGGCTTCTATATCACCAGCTTGAGCTACAAAGATTAGTGAGGAGAAAACAGAAGCGCTGCTGGATTTGGGAATCTTTCCGGCCCTAATAACTTCAAGTATTATTTGCTGGAAACCAAGGGACCACTGGTTTGAACCAGCGAATGAAGTTGCAGATAGGCCAGCAGTGTTAACTAAGCCAAAATCAGCACCGGCCATAGCCAGTATTCTCAGACAATCTTCTTGCTTGTATTTGGCGGATATCATTAAAGCAGTGTCTCCAGAATCAGTCCTCGAGTTTATATCACAGCCTGAGTCAATGAGGCATTGGAGGGTTTTAGATGAGCCTAAACGGGCAGCCATATGTACTGGTCGGAACTCTGTTTTCTGGGTTTTAACAGAGGCCTCTACATTGGCTCCACTGCTTAGGAGCACATTGACGGCGGCAGCATTTCCACAGAGAATGGCATGGTGGAGGAGAGTTCTTCCATGGTGAGGAGTGTCAGGAGAGAGATGCTGGAGGAGCATTCGCAAGATAGTGCCAGTGATTTCAAAATACTCAACCGCACACCAGGTGATGGCATATGGCTCTGCAAGTCCAGCACCCACTCGAAACTCTTCTCCTGTAGTTGCATCCCACAACCATGCTCCCAGTCTAACTTTGAAATCTGTCTTTGCACCGGCCTGTTTAATCATTTTGATAACAACCAAGATAAGCATTTATAAAAAAAAAAAAACAAAAAAAAAGGATCAGCAAGAAAAATTTCAAGTCAGAAATGACAAAAAATGTGCCGCCACTTCACCGTCCAATTCAATCTCAAACTGATTGTCCAATCATCTTCAGTACAATTGTTTTTCACTTAAGCTACAGCATTGGATCCTATATTTTGAGATGTCATACAAAGTCGCAGGCTGAACCAGTGGTTACACCAACCCCATGGAGGGGGTCCAACCTATTTGAAATGTGGCCCTATATGCAGATTTTTTCATTTCTAATTGAAGGATAATTTCACTTGGCCTTAATTTTGATACAAAGGTAAAAAATTGTTAGCAAAGAATAGAACCCCCCAAACTTGAACCTTTTATGGTTCATCCTGATTCTTTTAAGACTCAAGCTAAAAGTAAGAGATGAGAAGGTTACCTTGAGAAGCAAATGGACAACTGCAACCTGCCGACTAACTACTGCAGCAACAATTGCATTACAGTCAACATTTGCATGCAGAGAAGGCTTAGATGACAACAGCATCATTCTATCCGTTTCATCAACATCAACACCACACTGTCATTAAACAAGAATGAACAACGTCAATCACACGGCAAAACCCCCTGCAATTAACTAGAAGACAACTGTGATTAATCAGATCAACTAGATGTTCTAGGAGATTTGTTGAACCCATAAAAGAAATTATCTCATTTAACACAACGCTGACTGCTCTGTGGGTCCAGAAAGTTTAGCCAATTGTATTTTAAAAAAACCCGTGGGTTTTGGAAAATTCAGGGATTTGGTGAATGTTTGTAGAAACAGGTCAAAAGGCCAAAAGCGTGGTAAATCAAGCAAAAAGAACTTTGGTATCATCCATAGTTATCAAACCCAACGCTTGTTCACATTGGCCAGATCAACCTAGTCTATCCCAAAACAACATTATTTGAACAAGTTAAAAAAATAAAAAAACCAACTTTGTTTCAAACAAAATTAAAAAAAAAATCCTTCAAGTTGACATTACTGAATCCCACCCGAGTTTGACAAGTGCCCTAACCCAGTTCAAAAGCAAACCCAACCCGAGATAGACTCAAGTCAGTGGATCCACACATCAGCTTGGCCAGGGTTGATATCTATGGTATCAACCATCCCACTTTCATAAGACCACACCGAGAACAAGTAAAAAAGCAGTTCACGACAAAGAAAGCAAGGTCATACTTTGTCGAACCAAAACTCAAAGTAGTGAAGAGCAAAATGACACGTTCAACAGCTTCAAAAACTGACGCAAATCAGGATTAATAACAGCCATTTACATTTCGCTGCAAGAGTAGCTTTGATTGAAGCTTAAAGATGTAGTTGTACAGAAGACATGAATCAGCAACTAAATGGTTTACCTCCAGTAGAGTGTCCACCACATCTGCAAACCCCCTGCAGCATGCTGTGACAAGAACATGCACAGCAACACGGGGCCGAATCAAATCAGAACCCATGAGCAGTTCTGCAAGCCTAGCTCGCCCATGGAAGCCCGCTTCAAGCAAAGCCTCCTCACAAGCCGGCTGAGATGCCCCGGCTTTAAGCAAGATCTCCAGAATCTCACGGTGGCCCTCCCTCACTGCTGCTGTAATTGCAAAACCTCTGAAGAGTTTCTGGTTGACATCAGCTCCAACACTCTGCCAATTGGAAAATCCATCCTTTTAGTACTTCAACAAATATCATTGAAAGACTCGCATCATTCTAAATCCAAGTTTCTGTTGCTTTGTTTTCATAAAAATCTTAATGAGTTTAGCAACAAGAAGTTAAAACTAGTAGAAGTCTAATAGGTTTCATTTTTTTCACGGAGTACAGGAGGACACAGTAAAGCACAGAAAAACACAGGGAACAGTACTGATGTGATCGACAAAGGAACATGGAACTGTAATAAAAAAACTCATTAATATGCTCTAATGTACTTTACTCTCCAACCAATCGTAAGAGACAACTCATCATGGGCCTCCCTGATCCAATGTCTGTTAGGTAAAAAGGTTTATGTTATCAGTGTATGGCTTTTGCTTCTTGATTGTATACTTAAAAAATAATTTCTCCAGTGAACAGAACAGTACAAAATAATGTATGGTATGTGCAGAGGATATGGCAATTATTTATGGATATGAATATGAACAAACAGTAGGACATGGGTATAAATTCCCAACTTCACAAAACAAAGATTCCAGTGATCATTGTAATTTTAGACAGTCATTTAGATCCACACCAAACTGGATTTGATGGTAGCTGCTACGAATAAATAAGCATAGCAGTCGAAGGACAAAGATCAGGAAAATGCCAAAGGGCATTCTGTTTGTGCACTAATATCTAGGACATAATATTTGTTTTTTACTTCTATCAAATTCAGAAAGATAGGTCAGTAGTTAAAATTCCTGCAACAACCAATTATAAACACATTCTTGAACATGAAACAGCAAATCTTGATGCATTAATTAATCAAATTAAGATTTATTAATAGGTGCTTATGTATTATTATACTAGTAATAATTAGACATTTAAACTGAAAACTAACAGGTTGAACAATGTAGAGGGTTCATGCAATTTTGTAAACGAGTTATCAAATTTCTTAAGAAGAAAACATTATGAAATTAATTAAATGAAAATCAACTTCAGAGAATTTTCCCATAAAAGAAAAAACAAAGCAAAGCAAAGCCACTGCAAAAGATTGCGAATCTGATTCATATCCAGTGTTTCGAAACAAAAAGTAAACAAGGAGAAAAAAAAGCTTCCGTATTCGAATTTAATCAATTAAATTTCTAATTATGGGGGGTCGGCATTCAGACAATGAATCTTTAAAAAAAGATATAAACAGCTTTAATTTCAAAGACAATACCCGCAGAAACCAAAACCATAGCAACTTTATTAAGTTCGAAAGTGACAGGCAGCTAAAGAAAAAGACAATAAGTTCGAGAAAATCACAGTATAAACTAAGCTTAAGCGGATTAATCCAAAAAAATCAAATGCTTAATCACTAGCAACCAAAAAAACCCGCAAAATTTCCAGAATAGCTAATCTTGACAAAGGCTAAGTTTGGTTTTTGTTTTAAAGAATAAAAATACAAAAAATATCTATTTATGTCCTTTTCATTTTATTTTTTTGAAAAAACACCGCTTTCCGTATCAGAGGGATTCAAAATTGAAATTTCAAAAATTTCAGTTTTGGTAAAAAAAAAAAAGAAGGGAAAAAAAATACTCTTTCAAAATCTAGGCTTGTAAAAATCATTTCTATGTTAACTCACTCAAATTTAGACAAACACAAAAAACGCGACTAAAACACACTAAAAACAACATCAGACGCAAACACGAGCTCTGACATTACCAGCAATTTCTTGACGAGAGCAACATTTCCAGCATGAACAGCGAGAAACAACGCAGTAACATCAGTCTTTAACTCTTGATAATCAACAGAGACTTCACTGGCTGACTCATCGTTTAAAACAACCTCACTCTTTCTACTCTTCAAACAAACAGCTCCAATGTAGTTCACATCAATAAACGGATCGGCGATGCACTCTAAGGCCGATTTCAGATCGCCGGAGAGTGATGCTTCTAGAAGCCGTTGTGAGGCTTCCGACTCGTAGTCCACCGGGACTACCTGCTTGCCGGAGAAGACAGTCATTGTTTGCACGTGGCAAGTCAATCTAGTCAAGGTAGGTGCCAAATTTGTTTTTACTTTGGAGTTTAGTTTTTGCAGAGAGAGAGAGACGTGAGGCTCGAGAGAGAAACTTGAAACTTGAAAGGAGTGAGCGCCAGAGACAGAGAGAGGAAGTGGGTTATTTATTAGGAAGCTTGGTTTTTACTGTTTTTTAATTTATGTTTTAACTGCGGTTAAACTGTTATTGTTTTCTAGCCTGGAGTGGTTAAAACCTGTGCACTGTGCCTGTGGGGCCCGGTTGTTTGTTAATGGATAAGCGGCAAGCTTGGCTCGGCTTAGGAGACGGTCTTTGGCTTGGGGAAGATAAGGTTGGGAAGTCAAATCAGAGCCGTTGGTGAAAATGGAAATCGCAATCAGGATCGTTGGATGGGAAGGGAGTAGGGGTGGTTTGGACTGACTGAAGAAGAGATATAGGGTAGGTGATATAGATTTGGAAGCTTGAACAAACGAGGAAATGTCCTCATCCAGGGTCTCAAGAAAGCCCAAATTCATGTCACCAAGTTTATTGTTTTGCATGATTTCAGAAGAAAATCACTAACTCTTGACTTTTAAGAGGTTATATGAGGTAATATTATAGCTTAAAGGGTGTGTGTGAGTGCTATATTAGTTATTTTTAAAGTATGTTTATTTAGAAATATATTAAATAGTTTTATTTTTAAATCATATATAAAAATGATCCCAAAAAATAAAATAATTAATTCTAAAATAAAATCAACATTTTAAAAAACATCGTTCCAAACATGTTTCCAAAGCTCCTTAATTTATGTCTATGAATTTTATTTTTTTTAGATTTAAAGAAAGAAGAAGAAGAAGTAGATTTGTTTTCCTTGTTAAACAATGTAAAGATTCTAATTAATGGACAACATGGATACCAGCAACAAAAAATACAAATCTCAATCTTTTGAATGAAATCAAGGGCGAAGTGGACGAAGTTACGGAGGTAATGTGGGGGTGAGAATTACGAAATTGGAAAAACCTATTAGCATGTTTATTTATAGAAAATAGTTTTTATTCTTCATATAACTCTAAGCCATGTTTTTAGATGATATTTTTGGAAACCATTATGTCAATTTTTTTATCTCTCCCAATCTGGATGGATTTTAAACAAAAAAAAAACCAAAAAGTGAGAATTAAAGACTCAATTATAAATATTAATTAGATGGCAATGATTACAAAAATTCTCTTATAAAAATATCTTTTATCACACACACATGCGCCTGTGTATTATGAATTTGAGATAAAATTTTAAAATATTTGATGAATATGGATAATTTTGAGCTTGAATATAGATATTACCTGTAAATTAACTCTCCTATAATTAAATGATTTTAGAACTTTAAAGAGGGTTGAAATTTAGTTTTTGTGTTGTTGGAAAAAAAAATCATCTTTTCTCTTTCTTAAACATGGAATATATAGTTGAAAAAACATGAAAATATCTAGAAAAATATTTGGAGACTTATATGTGAAAGTAATATTTATGGATACTAATGAATAGTGAACCAGGGTGAGCTATATCTATTAGAATGAAGCTTAAGCTCAGTTGGGTTATGGCCGAACTGAGTAAAACACAAGGTATTTACTTAGAATAGATGTTTAAACAATTTTTTTTATTTGAAGAAAAAATAATTTTTTTTATCTTGTATGTGTTATTTTGTATGCAAACATAATTGCACATGTAATATAATCATTATAAATATAAATTTATCTTATACATATTTGAATAATGTAAGTATAAAATCTTATAAATAAATATTATATAAAGCTAATCAAAATATTTTTTTTATAAAAGCTCAAAATTATTTTTTTCATATTAAAAAAATCCTAATATGTTAACCATTAAAGCACATTTGATATTGTGATAGCAGTTATTTTTTAAAGTATTTTTCATATAAAAATATATTAAAATAAATTTTTTATTTTTAAAAATTTATTTTTAACATCAAGACATCAAAACGATTTAAAATCATCAAAAAATAATTTTTTTAAAATATAAAAAAGGAATAAATAAAGTTAGATATTTGTTTTTTTTTTATTATTATTATTATATGAAGTGGCCGAGTCCAAAAGCATGCGGAAGAATGTTCTTTAATGAAACATTCGTGCACTAATGTCGCTTAAGGAATGATTTTGGTAGTTACTGAATTCCTGAATTGATGTGATATGCATGATTTCACTAATCACTATCGCACGGTTCAGCCACGCTCAATTCTCAACAAAGCCGCTTTTCCATTATTATCTTTCTTTTTTCTTTTTTTACCATTAGAGCACAAGTAACAAGGCATCAGGAGGAACCAGCTACAAAAGTTGAATATCACACCACCATGGAATCTTGACATACTATACTGTTATCGATGGGTTAATTAAGGAAAGATTGGGTATTTATCACCCAGGATATAAAATTATGATGAAATAGCATAAGATGACAAATTCTGATAAAATAGCATAGTATAAAGATATCATGGTTTAAAAATATAATATTTTAATAATTTCACGGTTCAAAACCGCAATATTTGATATATATCACGGTTGTGAACAGTGATATTAGTTGTCGTGATTTAAAAT
This sequence comes from Populus davidiana, assembly GCA_030145905.1. Classification (NCBI taxonomy): domain Eukaryota; kingdom Viridiplantae; phylum Streptophyta; class Magnoliopsida; order Malpighiales; family Salicaceae; genus Populus; species Populus davidiana. Next base: position 34,539,675 of record CM057789.1, on the reverse strand, counting down.
ACGACATCTATAATGAGATCTTTTTGAGAAACAACTAGACATTTGATAAAAAGATTAAGCATTAGCCAAAACGGTCAAATCGTTTTAACTATTGTTTAGTTTTGGGTTATTTTCGTGTTTTAAGCCGGAAAAAATTTATAAAATCATAATATTTATTGATCTAAAATTTTATTTATTTTATGATTTTAAAGAATTAAAATTTTTACAATTTTATCAAAATTTGGATAGAGTTTCTTCTATATAGAAACTATACTTAAAATTTTGTCCCGCTTCAAAAAAACTACAAAAAATATCAATAACCCCAATTAATATATTCTAATTAAACTCAATAAAAAAACATATATACATGTAAAATGAATAAAAAATAATTCAATAATATAATACTCAATTAATCCCAAATTATATAAACATAACTAGTATATCTATCTACGTCTATTAGATGACATAGACTCATCAATAGCATGACTAAATCCAGCTCCTGTTCCTGCCTGAGTAGCCTCGTTATCTACCACAACATTATTAAGAGTTAGACTCTCTTCAAATGTTTACGGAACATTATGGTGTGAACTTTGCTTTTTTCATTAATACTATAAAGATAAGATGTGGTCTCTTGATTCTCCCATAGCAAGAAACCAACCTAATATTAATAAAAACATCAATGTTGAATTAAAAAATAAATACATAAAATTTAACGGTTAACATATATTAATTATAAAAAAACTTTTATTACTTACATGATGTTGAATCCGTTAGGTATATTGCTTATACCGCATATATCCAGGTGGAGAAACCTACTTGGGATCTGGAGTAATGACTCGTTGTGTTATACTCATATATCAAATCATATGCTACTCGTCAGTAATTACATAATGCATCTTTGTAAATATTTTATTTATTTGTGCATCTCACTGTGATACATAAACACTATGCTAGCTTAACTAGTCATAATCCATATGAATTACTAGATTGATCCGTACAGCCAAGATGAGTTATATAATTAGGATACATAGTTGCTCTACCAAGGAAATCCTCATCCCTCAATGATGATAAGGTTATATATATAATCTTTATGTGTCTTCTTTTTTCTGGATAGTGAAAAGAAAAGGATTGTAAAAAGTTACTCCTTCTAATACAAATTACATACTTTATGGTCAATACGAGCACTTGATAAGCTAACAATTCATGTCTATTGCTTTAATCAATCTACTTTCACCAACATTTTTATTTTATTTTTTACCATATAATCCGATGATTATAAATTTATCTTAGTCAATATCTGAAATATCTTGCACTCCAATAATAAATCTTGTAATTTTCAAGTATATAGTTATTAAACTTGGCCTTGCAATTGATCCGAGATCCTTTATTTGTTGCTTATTAGTTTGTACCAAAGTTAAAAAAGCTAGAAGAAATTTTTAATTTTTCAATGTAAGATTAATAATCTATTAATATACATATTTTATGTTTACAAGAAAAAAACTTGTATTTTTATAATCTGAGATAAAAAATAATTAATTCAAATACTTCAAATTAAAAAAAATATCTGTTTAATATATTATAAAAAAAAACTTTTCAACTAATCTTTTAATCACAAATTATATTATTTAGAGTTTACTTCCACGAATCCAAGTACCTTGAGGTACCGTACTTTGACGGGTAAAAAATCTCAACTGCACCACTCCGTACGACCGTCACCGTTTGATTTAATATAATCATATTACAAACAGACGCGATCATCATGGCCCACATTGAGCAGGACCCCCATGACGGAATGCATCACAGTACAGCTGGATGTACCAGAATTCTATCTCAATACAAAGATCCCAGTAGATCTCCTAGACCCTACTGTAATTTGCTACGAGCCAAGCCGCATGCAGCTCCGTAGCCAACAACGAGCTCCGGCTTCATGAAGCACCACGTGGCAGATCTAGAAAGTAGAACGGTAATGCATACGGTTACAGCTATTGTCTTGCATTGTTATAAAATGCGGCTTGGAGTGGTCCCGGTGTCTGGATTTAAATTAAATAAAGAAAGGTAAAACCTCGGTAATTCATTTAAAAATCCATATTAATCCAGTCCAACCTAAGTAAATTAATTGATTGATTTTTTCAAAAAATATTTTTTACAAAACAATATTGTTTTGACTTATTTACTTTTAAAAAATAAAATAAAATAAACCTGAATTGATCTCCTAATAAATGATTTAGATAATTTTCTAGACTGTTTTGATTTTAAATTGAATTAAATAAAATATTGATTTAACTCAGCAGGTAAATAGTAAAATAAAATAAAATATTATTGCTTTAATAAAAAAATATTAATTTAAATTAATCCAAATACCAATGATACATGAATTAATCCAATAATATAATAACGGAATAACCCCATCTTCTTCTTTCTTTTTTCTAGATTTGTGCCGAGTTAGAACTCACAACTAAGTGAACGAATCAGAATTGTCATGTTCTAATCAGAGACAGGAATAACTACGTGGCAGTCAACATATGGAGGTAAAGGGGGCATTTGCATTGTTTTTACAATTTTTCTCTATAAAATATATTTTCAGCTTCAAGACAAAGAGATCCTTCTCCGCACAATCCAACTGTAATCTAGATTCTTAAGTATTTTAAGGCAGCAAAATCAATGACATTGTCAGGCCTTGTATGAATCTCCAAAATCTGGAGAATTCTCTTTTATATAAAATCATTTACTAAAAAAATATCAAAATTCATCCAATAAAACACAATTTTTGTGTTTGTGGTGCAAAAATCATAATAAAATGTTTGCCTATTTTGTAACAGTTTTTAATGTAAAAAAATGTGAATGAAAGACCGATCGTTACATTATGGGCAAACTCTATTTTTATATCACGAAATTTATTAAAAAATTAAGTTTAAAATACGGTTTTTGTAAATTAGTTTTTATATATTATTTTAATCGAGTCTCATAAAATGCTGTTTGTTTTTGTGTTTCAAAAACGTTTTTGAAAAACTTTGAATTTTTTATATTTTTTTCTTTACTTCAAATTAATATTTTTTTTGTATTTTTAAATCAATTTGATGGGTTAATATCAAAAATAATTTTTTAAAAATAAAAAATTTATTTTGATATATTTTCAATTAAAAAACACTTTGAAAAGCAACCGCAATCACACTTCCAAACATAACCGCCAAATATTTTATACATGTTTTTTACTATACATAAACCCTAACCATAATTTTTACCAAATACATATCTAAATCGAACTAAGCACACTTTTTTAAAACTTATTTTTTTAAAATTACAATCACAAAAATTACCTACAAAACAAACACACTTTAAATATTTGAAGAGAATTTAATAAGAGGGTATAACTGAGAATATTACTATACATTGAGGACCTAGTTCAAAATATATCGAGACTCAGATTGAGATCTTTAGAGATTATATATATAAGATCAAGTAGGTCTCTCTAGCACTCCAAAATTATAATTTAAGACTCGACAAAGAATTAGTTTTTTCCAGACACATGATATAACATGAAAAAGAGAATTAATCCAATCTTAGACAAATAAATTTTAGACATAAGCTAAATATAAAATCATATATCTGAACAATATTAGTTTGTATATATGAATATATACACAATAAAAAATGATTATCCTTTTATTCCAAAAAAGAAATACATATTAAAAACTTTGTTTAAGAATGATAATTGTGCAATATTTAACCGTCAAATACTGATATTAATTTGTTTAAACTTGACATTATAAACTAAACAAAAAAGCTCATATATATATATATAATATTTAGAAGCTCTAGAAAAAAAACCAAAACTCCAAAAAAGCTCGAGATTTAATATATACACATACACACACTGCATGTAAAACGTGAGAACCTTGTTTCTTGTACAAGTTATGGACGTGGTCAACATGCAAGGGCAACGTGATGGGGAATCGAGCTAGACTTTCTTTTTTCCTTGTGCTCTTTGTCTATCTTCACAGGCTGAGGAAGGCTGCTGGAAGGGCAGCAGCAGCAGCAGCTCATGTGACGTTCTTTAATGGTTTCTTGGGTTCCTCCACCACTCTGGCAGTTTCTACCAAGGTACGGAAGGGCGTAGCTACCTAACCTTCCTACTTGCCATTGTGCACGACCCTTTATTTGCCACCTGGTGTCTGATCAGTGCAGATGGCCATTTTCTGGGGTGGTGGATTATAGTACTGGTGTAGTAGCTGGAGGAGGGTTGGACTACAGTCAACTAATTAAAATAATTTTATTTTTTATTTTTTAAAAATTATTTTTAATATTATTACATTAAAATAATTTAAAAATACTAAAAAATATATTAATTTAAAATAAAAAATAAAATATTTTTAAAACATAAAAATAAAATATTTTTATAACGGTTGCTACAGAGATTCACTACTACAAATTAACTTTGAATAAACTGTACTTTATCGGATCAATATTGTGTTTTTACTATTTCTTCTCTTCGGTTTAATTAGTAAATCAAGAATTAATCTAACTGGACCAATAATTTTATGTTATTAGACTCTATTTGGTATTTATGGTGGTGCAAAATGATTTTTAATTTCAAAAATTATTTGATATTCACGGTTTAAACTTGTTTTTCATCTCAAACTACTACGAGGAACTTGAATTAAATAAGAATACAATTTATAACTTTTTTTTAACTTATTTTTTCAAATTGTGACAAAAAAAACATCATAATGTCAAATACATACTTGCGCTTTGTTTGTGAATGCAACAAATGCATTGCTTATTGTGTTTTTGGTATTGCATTGCTAAGTTCTTTGCAAAAATACATTTCAATTAAAAATATTCTTAAATGATGTTTTTATTTTTAAAAAATATCAACACATTAAAATTATTGAAAAACATAAAAAAAATATCAACTCAATAGTTTTTAAGGGAGAAACAATTTAAAAGCATTTTGAGAAGGGAATTCAAATTACTCATGGGATAAAGAATGTTTTTAACTACATTTCTGAAAGATTAATTTTTTTTTTTTGTTTTAAATTATTTTATAGTGCTTTTGAATCGTTTTTAATATACTATGTCAAAAATAAATTTTAAAAAATAATAAATAATATATATATTAAAAAATACTTTTAAAAAACTAACAAACCTCAACTACACGTAGCCTTGATGCATTGCAAAAGCTTGTGGGTGACCTACTTTCTATATTTTTTTTATATCATCAAGGCTGTTTCAGTAGAGCCCACAAGACTTGGACCCCACAATTTGAGCCCAAATCTGGTCTGGTTGGTGATCAATTCATGTGGTCGTCCTCGACGGAGACAGTGGAGACCGGAGAGAGCTGCTAGTGCCCACTTACATGCCTTTTTTAACCACCTGAGATCAATTTCCAAATAAACAATCAAGTCTTGACATGCCCAGGCAAATCTCATTCAAATTTCAAACCCTAGTGTACTCTAAGAAACAAACCAATCATTGTAACCTTTTAAATCGCTTTGGCTCCAAGTTTATACATACCCTAATCACTCCTGTTCCTCCTCTAGTTAATTCGATGCCCCCCCCCCTTCGAGATTCAACCGAGAGATTCCATGAGAGGCATTTACAAGAGCCAAAAAAAAAAAAAACTGTATTGAATTAGAGGTTTTGTCTTAATTAAAGTATAATATGATACGGATTTTTATTTTAATTAATCCCTCTAGAAGAAGTCTGAGAGAGAGAGATTTGTCTTCGAGGCTCCAACAACCTCCATTGAAGACGTTCAATCAATCACCGAGCTCGCTTGTGTCTCAAAGTTCCAAAACTCGAAGCAAATATGATTAATTTTGTCCCTCTTGGGTTTTAGGGTCTTGGGAGGGACAAGTGCTCCTTCTCTAGCTATATAACCCTATTTCAAAGAACTGGTAACCAACCTTCGAAGTCAGTGAAAGGGATATTATTACTTGTATTAAGAGACACGCTTCTTTGTTTATCATGCCATCATAGATTCCCAAATGATGGTCGGTAAGTTCAATCCTTAGCCCTCCAAACCCACGAAAAAAAAAACAAACAATAATCATGGGGTAATAAGAGCACTTTATATTTAATTTGGATGCCCTTTGAACAATCATTGAATCATTGAAATTAAGTTTAATTTTTTTAAAAATAAAAATAGTTAAAAAACCATCTCAATCCAATAGCTTAAGCTGTTAGGTGAGATCTCAGAATATAATTTATATTATTCTCTGACACACTCTCTCAAGTGCAAACTCTTTAGGCTTGAAACTTGCATATACTCACATTATCTTGTGCTTAATTTTTATCAAATAAATAGAAATAATGAGATTCGAATTCGTGACAACTAGGTCATCTAAGTTTTAATACCATATCAAAAAATCATCTCAACTCAATAACTTAAGTTATAAGGGAAGTTTCATGATATAATTTATATTATTTTCTAACAAAAATATATTTAGTTGAAGGGAAGAAGAAAACAGATAAATTTTTATATTTTCAAAACAAAAACTCCATCTTCTCTATTATAACTATCTTCGTTCTTTGATGATATATGTAATGATCCATGAGTGGCTTTTCGTTTTTTTTTCTTTAATCCAAAGTAATAATTCAAGCAAACTTAATTAACCTTGTAAATTGTTTCTAAAAAAGCAGCCTGAGATGTCCCATTTCTCATACCAACGTTATACTTTTTTAAAGCTTCCTTGTATTACAAGAATAAAAAGGTTTGATAATTACATGTCCCAAGCTCTCTGGGAAGTCTGGCCCCCAGGGTGAGCCAAAAAGTTTGTGATAGGGCTTTACCATCATTGACAGGGAACGTCTTTCTCAACCGTGGGTTCGATCTAACAAACGCAGACGCGATGGATTACATGATCAATTCGATGTCGAAGAAAACTATGTATTACAAGTAACAATATTCAACGATTTACTAATTAATTCGTCAGTCTTCTTTTTTCCCTCCTCCTCCTCCACGAGACTGTGTTTGAAAACATATTTTTTAAATATTTAATTTTTTTATATATTTTTAAATCGTTTTGAAATGCTAATATTAAAAATAATTTTTTAAAAATAAAAATATTATTTTAATTTATTTTAAAATAAAAAAATATTTTAAATTACAATCGTTACCCTCCTTTTATACACCATATTTTTTTTAATTGTGAGGTCGTGGCTTTGGCTTTAGCTTTGGATCACGAAGCAAGAGTGTGTTCAAAAGAGCAATTTTACTTAGCTAGAATTGATTGTCAAGGGACATCCTTTTATTTAAAATTAATTTTTTTTATATATTTTCGGATTATTTTAATGTGTCAGTATTAAAAATAATTTTTTAAAAATAAAAAATATTATAATACATTTCTAAACAAAAAATACTTTAAACCGCAACTGCTATTACACTTTTAAACACTATCTTCTTCTTTTTTAATTTTGGTGTGGTCATGGCTTTGGATAACGAAACAAGAGTGGGTTCAAGAGATCGATTTTACTCGAGCTAGATCATATTACTAATGATTTTAGAGCATATTGAACTATATCATATTACTAATGATTTAAGAGAAATTGCTTTATGATTTAATTTAAGCAGAAATGCTGCCAATTAAACTTAGGCTATCCATCATAAGATGAGATATTCTCAATCGGTGTCAAGCACACCATTGGGTGAGGTGGTGAAGATTTATTGGATTTGCAATGAACATGATTAATAAATCTTTATAATTAAATTAATTATATAATTTATTAACAAAATAACTTGTACATCTTATTTACATGACCAATTGCATATCTCTCGAAGTTGTAATCATCACAAAACCTCCCTAGTGTAGTGGTTGTCTTAATTATAATCATTTTTGCAAGATCATGAGTTCAAACACCAGAAGAATAGGGATCTTACCTCTTAAGACTCACGTTTGATTTTAGTGTATTTACTAGAAGAGGAGGATACAATATGATAATAATAAGGAAATCATTGTAAAAAAACAAAAAAACCCTTTAATATCAATTTTTTTTTTTGCTTTTAAAATTATTTTCATCATTTTATTATGCTATTTGTTTTTATATATATATATCAAATTGCTCCTCAATTAATATGATAATAATAAAAAAAATCATTATGAAAATACAAAAATACCACTTGACAGTTGACACTAGTTTTAATTGTTTTTTTTTTTAAGAACATTTTGATTGTCTTACTATATTTTTAAAATAAAAAAAACAGTTATTTATCTCAATCATTTTGATAATAACTGATAGACTTTGTGAAATGATTTTAATGCTTTAAAATAACTAATTTTAAGTTTTTTTGATTAGGAAGGATAAAACCATGAAAATATTATTTTATTGAATAATATTTTCAGTCATATCTCTTAATCTTGCTAACCTCAAAAATATTCTTTTATAAAAGAAAGAAAGAAGCATGCTATCTTAGAAAAAGCATATAAAGATTGATTATAAGAGAAGCATGTATTGCCTGCTTCTTTGATAATAAGTTAATTAAAGAGAGTGTTTGACTTGTATGAAGGTTTGCTCTCCATGTTCAAATCCAAATTTCGCATCCTAGTGAAGAATTTAAGAGAAGTAATTTCTAGGGAATACATCATAGTATAAATATCTCATATAAATGATATTTTTGAGAAATTAGAAATTTATAAAATTTATTTTAAACCTTTAAATATTAAATCTTTTATTTTAAATCTCTAAATTAAAAGTCGATATTTTTTCATATATTTTAAAGTTTTACTAATTAGATCATTAGAAAAAGGTGGATGGGATAACAAGAAGAACCTTGGAGTGTCTAATGGGCCTGTAAAAATGACGGGCCAGGCTCAAATGATCTCTCTTCTTCTAAAACATGAAAGCAAAGCCCATAAAGTAAACTACCATCACCTGGTTCATCTTCTTTGCATTTCCACCAACTACTATCCGTTGACGCTGCCACCTTAGGACTGACTGATAGTTCTGAAATGACTTCAGCTGCCAAAGACGACGATTTTGGTAGTAAGAGAAGCAAAAATGTAGCTGTTATAGGTGCAGGCGTCAGGTATCATTTGTTTTTGGACTTTTGGTTTCTGGGTTTTCTTTCTGTAGTTTAATTGTGTGTGTGTGTGTGTGTGTGATTGTGCTCACTTTTGTATTTTTTGTTTTTGTTTAAGTGGGCTTGCTGCTGCATACAAGCTGAAATCAAATGGGGTGAAAGTGACAGTCTTTGAAGCTGAAGGAAGAGCTGGAGGCAAATTAAGAAGTGTCTCCCATCATGATCTTGTTTGGGATGAAGGAGCTAATACCATGGTTACCATTTATTTGTCCAAGTTTTTTTTTTTCAATCTTTCGTGTTAATCTTTGCTTCTTGCTTTGTGAATCACAAGTGCGCGTAATTGGAAAAAACTTTTCTTGGGGCAGAGAGTTTATTTTGGCACGCTGCATGGATTCTTTCTTCATTAACATTTGATAATGATTGTTTTGGTTTTTGGTGCTTTTTGTTTGGTGAAGTTGATTTTTTTTTCCAATACTGTGCAGACTGAGAGTGAAGTGGAGGTCAAAAGCTTACTTGATGATCTTGGGCTTAGAGAGAAGCAACAATTTGTAAGGCTTATTGTTCTTAACTTTATCTCTTAGCTTTTTGCCATTTTCTTTAAGCAACAATTTGTAAGGCTTATTGTTCTTAACTTTATCTCTTAGCCTAATGCCATTTTCTTTTTTCAAATGCTTAGGTTATCAGTGCTCCATATTATGAAATGATTTCCTGTGTGCTCTAGTTGAATCTTGAGAGTTCGTGGTGGATTCTTTTTTGTTGGCTTAATTTATTGATGTCTACCTTTGCAGCCAATTGCACAGAACAAACGGTATATTGTGAGGAATGGAATGCCTGTACTGGTATATCTATCTTATGGTGTCTTTGTTGCCAACTAATAAGTTTACTTCCCTTGTTTCTTAGACGAAAGGAACATGCTTATTGTACTTTGTCTATCCTTTTTCTATCTGCAGCTATGTTTGTCTTACTGTTAGCATATGCTCTTCTCATGTTTTGTGCCAGTTACCAACAAATCCAGTTGCACTAATCAAAAGCAACTTTCTCTCGGCGCAATCAAAGGTTTGTCTTTCTGGGACAAGTCTGAGGACCATCCAATAAATTAGAAGCATCCCACCGCTGTTTTTCTCATCATGATGGAATATTTTTTGTTCATCAACAGTAGCCGCACGTAACTTTATTTTTGCATATAGAAGGATTGTTGGTTTGCAACCTGGAAGCTCCTGGAATCTTGAAAGCCACCACTTTTTGCTGCTCTGTTTCTTATTTGAATGGTGGGCTCTGGGAATCCTGCTATTGCATCTTGTTTTCTAGGAATATGAAGGATTGGCTGGTAGTTTCATTATTGATAGTAGGATTACCTTGTCTGCCTACCATTTCTGACATACATGATTTTGTAAACGTGAAATCTTCTGATTAATTTAAAAAGTTAACTAGGATCTCTTGTCAAAAAAAAAAAATAATAATAACCGTTGGCTCTTTGCACAAAGATTCAGTTTGATGTTCAAGCTTGATAAACAAGCTGCAACTTTTCATTTTTGTGCATTCTTAAGGGCATGCATTTTTCTGGCTGCAGTTGCAAATCATTTTGGAGCCATTCTTATGGAAGAAAAATGAGTCCTCAAAAGTGACTGACACTGATATACAAGAAAGGTGATAAACTCAACTTATTGAGGTTGTTCATCTCTTGCACACTTGTTCGTTGTCTCATTTACATCATGAGGTTTTGATATTCACCTCACTCACCCCTTTACCCTGCAGTGTTGGTGAGTTCTTTCAGCGACATTTCGGGAAAGAGGTATTGCATTCTTTACAACACAACAGATTTATACCTGCCGTATTAACCAGCAGAAGATCTTTTATATTTTGTCTAAATTTTGAATGAGACCAGATTTTTATATAGAAGTGTTTGATTATCATTGATCTTACTTTTCTGTTTCTTCCTTCTAAGGTTGTTGATTATCTTATCGATCCTTTTGTTGCTGGCACAAGTGCTGGAGATCCTGAATCTCTTTCTGTAAGTAATGGCCAAGATATTTGGACCACTTGTATAAGTTATGGGATCTTTTTATTAGCACACCACTGGAAAATGTTCTTTGGTCTGGGATTCTGCTGGTTCTATGCATCTGAATATATTCGATTGTGATAGGAAGAATGGAATCTGCTTTAGGATACTGAAACTAAAAGTTTTATTGAACTGCTCTTAAGAACTATGACATCTATTTTAATAGTTATGATATGGTCTACTTAGCGTCAACTCTTTTCCTTTCGTTCTGGATTTTTATTGATAGTATTGTCTTTACCTGAAACAGGCACGGCACAATTTTCCAGACCTGTGGAATCTAGAGAAGCGGTATATTCTATGCTTCTTTTTATATACTGTCATTCATTTTTCCTTGCATTGTTTGAGTTTGAATTGGACCGCAGTTGATTCATTCTCTTGCAGTTTCTGTCCTTTGCAAATCCCACATTTAGTGAAGTTATTGGCTAGACCAATATATTGTTGCCTTTTTACAGCGCTGGAAGATTCTTACTGGATGCCATAATACATTTGAACTTGATATTCTATTCTATTAGCATTCTGAAATTAGACGTGCCTTTTTTATTTGGCTCAGTATGATGCTTGTTGAGATCTGTGGCGAACTTGTTTTAAATCCACACAGTGACCCTAACTGCTTAGTTACTGATGAAAAATATAAAGCTGAATATTTTAATTTTCATACAGCAAACCATATTTTTGTCTCTGTGTTGGTAAGGTTTTTGTTCAGCAAATCCTCTTTAGTTTTAGTCTGGTTTTAGTGATGCTTGAAATCTAGTTGTATTTTTATGCTGAATCTCTGCAGTTTGGTTGCTTACAAGCTCACCCATTATTCATCAATAGATGAATAATGGGCGAGCTTGTATTTTTGTTCAGCCATGTTATTGTTGCATTTTTAAATAGATGCAAGCAGTCTTCTAGGCTAAATTGTTAAAGTTTGATGAACGACTCTGACACTGATGAAGTACTACAGATCAATGATTGACATTCTATTAATTTAGTAATGCTTGCTGCGTGATATCTGCTTGTTTATTAATGCAAACCTTTTCTATTCAACCAGGTTTGGTTCTATCATAGCTGGGGCAGTTAAAGCCAAGCTATCTGCCAAAAAGGAGAAGAATGGAGAAAATAAAGGTTCTTCAGAAAAAAAGAAACGTCAACATGGTTCATTTTCTTTTCTAGGTGGAATGCAGGTAGTTATTCCGGGTACTGTTTCTTTTCTTTTCCAAGAAGACGTGGTTTGAACTATTTATAACCTTTACATGTAGGAAGTAGGAATGTCCCGTTCAGATCTGATGCTACCACTATTGCTTTCGTTGAATAATAATTGTGGATAAGTTTTCTAGGCTGCTATTGAGTCCTTCAAAATACACCTGCAGATTACTTTAGTCAAGCCCCTTTCATATTTGCAGCTTAATAGGCGTGTAGTTCTACTTCATTCACTTAGCATATTTTGAACCAGCGGCCATAGAACCTAACATGCTTTGAAACACATCCTTAATAATGGAATTTCCTGTCATGAAGATGCATTCACTAATATTAGCTTCTTATTTGGGGGAGTAGATTGCCTGAAATGATAGGAATAAAATCATTCCACACCCAAAACTTCAGGATATAGATGTTTGACCAGCTTTTCATTGCGTACAGCACTGCAGGTGAAAACATCCTTATGAATATTTTGATTTTCATGCGGAAGCAAAATTGCAACAGAAATCTATGGTTAAGTTCCAGGTTATAGACCTTAGGTTCATATTTCCTCATATCATTCAGATTTTATCTATGGTCACCATTAGCTATTTTAATATTACCTTTCCTTTGAGCTCTACTCAAAATTCTCTTTGCTCTCTCTCGTTCTCTCAATATGCAGAGACTTAAGTGGTATCCTTACTGATAGTGTTGTTGAAATCTGACCCTTTGCACGTACGTTTTTGCTTGTAAACCAAATAAATGGTCCTTATTTTCTTGTTTATGTATTTTTGCAGACACTCACTGATACGCTGTGCACAGAGCTTGGGAAAGATGGAGTTAAACTAGAATCAAAGGTCTTGTCATTGTCTTACGGTTATGATGGCAAGTCAACTTTTGAGAACTGGTCAGTTTCTTATGCTTCTAAGGGTGGCAAGCGTGCACAAGCATCATCTTATGATGCTGTCATCATGACGGTTAGTTCTTTTTTAATTGAGTTTATTTTTTGGTGGTTTTGTTTAGTATAGTTTCTCTTATTGTGATACTGCATAACTGAGTCATCCAGTCAATGAAATCCTACATCTTTAAAATGTGACTAGTGCTGAGAAAGAATTCAACTGCTGCTTAGTTGATTAAGAAATAAACAAGATAGAAGGAAAGAAAGAGACAAAAGACAGTACAATTGTACACTGAGACGGTGATTACCAAACACTTGCCCCACTTCTTAAGACTGACTTGGACAGTTGGAGTGAAAAAAGTCAAGTTTCTCAAGAACTTGAACTCGTAACTCCAAAACTTTGATCCTTTGTTTTATTGTTTGAATATCTCTGCATTGACTGACCATTATGACCATTGTAAGAATACTCTTTGTGCATCTGCATTTACCTTTTGCTTTTAGGAGTTGGATGGCATCTTACCCTCTTTATCTCATAAATGCATTGGCGTGCATAAACATTCACATATGCAACTCCTAATACCATTTACTGTTTTTAGAAGATTTTTTTTTTCCACATTCTAACAGTGAACTTTTGTATTTTAGGCACCATTGTGCAATGTTAAAGAAATTAATATTAATAAAGGCAGAAATCGCTTCTCGCTGGACTTTCTTCCCCAGGTACCAACAATTTTGTTTATTGATTACATATCTTCATACGTATTTACTTACACATGGGGTGTAGTATACAAATGCAAGCATCATTGTTCAAATAGCTGCAGAACATCAAATGCACAGTATGGTTGCATGCATTATTGCCGAAAATGTTTTTTGTATTTAAGTTTTTGGTCTTTCTCTGTCAAATTCATATGCTTATCATTCTTTTCCATGTTATTATGCAGATGAGTTACATGCCACTTTCAGTCATAATTACTACCTTTAAGAAAGAGGACGTCAAGAGGCCTCTAGAAGGATTTGGAGTTCTTGTTCCTTCTAAGGAGCAACAAAATGGTTTAAAAACTCTTGGTAATACTTTGCTAGGCTCACCACGGTGGGGGAACTTGGATAATTTTCACTATGTGTTAGCTATACGTATACTCTCTTGCACTCACCATGCTTAAATTCTGTTTTGCACAGGTACACTCTTCTCATCTATGATGTTTCCAGATCGTGCACCCAAGGACTTGTATCTCTATACCACCTTTGTTGGTGGGAGCCGAAACAAGGAACTAGCAAAAGCCTCAACGTATAAAAAGCTCCAAACTTTTCATTTCGTAATTCCTGTCAGCAACTTTCTGGTTTCACACACAAGATCACTTATCTACTCTGGATTTTAATTATTACTGCGGTGAAATTTTGATCAACTAAACCTTTTTCCAATAATTTATTTTTCAGGGATGATTTGAAAGCGATTGTTACTTCTGATCTTAGACAGCTGTTAGGGGTGGAGGGAGAGCCGAAATTTTTGAAGTATTTTAAATCTTAAGCCATTTATAATCTGCTAATTATATTACTTTAGTCTATTTTCTTTCCAAAGTTGAAGCTGGGCAGTAATTTAGTAAGAGCAGTGAGTTACTGTGTTTACTGTGATCCATACTCTTACAGCTTCAACTGTACTTTATTGCAGTCATTACTACTGGAGTAAAGCATTTCCTTTGTATGGAAAGAACTATGATTTAGTGTTAGAAGGAATTGAGAGAATGGAGAAAAATCTTCCTGGATTTTTCTACGCAGGTAAGTGCTTATTGATTGAAATTTGGGATTTAACTTCCAGTCATGTAATTCTAAGATCCCCCCTCAAGCTGGTGCTATTCTAAACTGGTAGCATTTCATTTGAATCTCCAATCCCTGCAATTTTGCTGGAGACAAGGCAAATGGGTTATATTGACCACATGTGAGAAGTTTCATCGCTCCTTTTGAATTCTTATTCCTATTCTAATTCTTATTCTTGGATGATTGATGAAATCTTCAGGTAACCACAGAGGTGGATTGTCCGTGGGCAAAGCAGTAGCCTCTGGATGCAAAGCAGCTGATCTTGTGATCTCCTATTTGAATTCTTCGGCTGATGACAAGATGCTGAAGAAAGGGTCACAGTCGTAGGAACATGAATTGCCTTCCTGGCTATTAGCTGATGCAAACGATACTTTTCTCATGCTGATCGCTTCTCATTGATCTAAGAATATTCACAAATATATATATATATAAAATGTAAGAACTGCTTTTAGCTGTATGAATATAGATTAAGTTCTTCTTGTTAATGTGTCAGAATACTAAGCCTCTATAACATCTATTACTACTACACCTGGTAATCATCTAATGCAAGTTAGGCTTAGGCTTACATGGATTTTAGTTGTTTTTTTTGTTTGGCACTAGATGGTCAATTTTTGAGTACTACACTTCTAACTAGAGTATCTAAACTCGGCCGGTGGTAAACCTAGGCTAGCAATTAGGCTTTTGTTCAGGTTAACCTGTTAGGCCACTCAGGTTTTTTATTTTTTTTATTTTTTTTAAACCTGATCTAATTCTAATTCTGGATTAGCCGGATCTCAAATAGATTTGTTGCCCAGATCAAATTTTAAAACTATGTTTATATGAGCTCGCAGCTGCATAATATATCAGTCAAATCATGTTTACTCCAAATTTTTCTGAAGATCAAATCCTGAGAAATAAGAGCGCAAGGTGAATCCAATAATCATACTGTATGATTGTAAGAATACCATGAGTATTTACATGCATGTGCTCAAGCAGTGCCTCTCTGGAGTGCCTAGCCCTCGAAATATGGGAAAGCCTCATTCTACTCCCAAACAATGCCTCCATTATCAATTGAGTCCCTAATCTCTTAATTTTATCAATTTTTTTTCAATCTTAATTGATATTAGACAATTTCACCCCTTCATCAATTTATTGTTAACATCCAAATCTTTTTTTTTTCTTTTGAAATCAAATATAGGAAAATACATCTTAAAGCACCGTATAACAAATTTGGTCCAACATCTCTAGGAGGCCAAAAAGGGGAGACTGCAAACAAAGAGAGTCAAAGAAGACAGCATGCAGTTGAACTCTGTCTCAAAACTGAAAGCTTACGAAAAGACAACTAACTCAGTGTCTTTATCAGAGACCAGTTTCTCTAAAGGCAAATGGGTGGTTGCCACATGTGCATGCAGACAACGTTCTTTTAACTGCACTTTCACTGCAGGAGTGCATTCCATGAACTCGCACCAGAAGAAGCTGAAAAGGGATTTTTTTTTATTTTTTTTTTCTTGTTCATCTGACGTGAGTGTTCTTTTTTAGTTCCCTCATTTATATGTCATGTTGTTTTAATTATTTAATATTTTTAATTTTATCATTTAATGTATTACTTGATTTTTTTTTATAATTGATGATTGTATTGATTGGATAAATATAACGCCTTCATTGTTTTTCTCCACACGTTTTTTATTAAGATTTTAAATAAAAATCTTGACAAGTTTTATATTTATATTTAAAGATAATATTAAAATCTTGATAATTATTTTAAAAAATAACCTTAAAAGCAAAAGTTACTCAAGTCAATAACAATAAAGAAAAAAAATGTCCATGGGATAATATTTAACTCTTTATATTATATATATAAAAAGGTTATTAAACTTTATTTTTATTTGTAACACGAAATTAATACTTCAAGAAATGTCATAAAAGTTATGATAAAAAAATAACTTTTAAATTGTGATTCCGAGGACATTAATAAACAAACAAGATTATTAAACCGTAGAATTATTGGAGTTTTAATTACTTCATCAAATATAGGTTGATAGTAATCTTATTGGATATAAAAAAAACAAGTTTACTAAATTGTGATTTTATTGATTGGATTACCATCAAAATATAAATATACTGTTTTAATTTGTTTTCTCAACAGTCGAGTTTTCTGTGTAGAAGCAATCTTGGAAATGTTTGAAGACAATAACAACTTCGGCTAAGCTGCCTTTTTTTGTTTTTTTTTTTTTTTTTTTTTTGCATTGACATGGCCTTCTATGCCAGAGTTTTTGAGTGTTGAATGTAGTTATCCAATTTCTTCCTTTAAAAGGAATCTGGGAAATGCGTTAAGCATGCCATTTAATTTTTTGTGCGTTGGCTTGGCATCATATGCCAGATAGATGGATAATAAAGATCATAAATGTGTGCTCTATGGAGTGACGTTTTCATTAAATTTTCTTTCTGAGATAACTATGGCAGATAGATTTTGATTGGATTTGCACATGCTGGTATTTGGAGAATGAAGATTGACAGAATCTGACAGGTTTAGCAAATAAATTTATTACTGTGAAATTTATTTGCTTCCTAATTTAGCATGCCAAGGTTAACTTGTCCTTTTCCCTTGATGGAAGTTATAATATAGATTAGTTCATGAATTAATTGAGAATATAGAGTCCTAATTTTCCCATGACAGTCTCTCCTTCCAAGTGAGTTGGGTGAGAGTGGACATACATCTCCTTTTGCTTGTGCTTGCTACTCTCAATGGCATCTGCATGTAAGTAATCCTACTCTGCCGTTTATTTTGTGACCTCCTCCATCTCTCACATACGCATCTGGATGAGTGGAATGATCGTTTTTTTTTTTTTTCATTTTGCTATTAGTCTTGGTGGATTATTGATGGCTGCGGCTGTTAGTTCAATTTTGTTTCTTACAAAAAGAGTGTCAGTTTTGCTAGAAACTGGAACTAGACGAGGCACATTCCCCCCAAGTTATTTTACTAAATTCGAAGCGTTTTAGTTGGTAGTCTGATTTGATTTGATTGCTTGATGTAGATATGGATAAAAATCGCTTACATCTGTGATCCAAGATGTTAACTTAAAGCAAGAAGGCTGCCTGTCTTGTTGTTTTCATCGAAGTTGATAGAAAAACAATGTGTTTTTAGTTTCTCTGTTGCTGATCTAAACACTATTTCTGGTTTGCAGTTTTTCTCTTATTATGGACAACTCTTGCATTTCTCTTCAGTTCACCACTGCTGCCTACTTCGGGTCTCGGCAATCTGGGTGGTCCAACCCATCAAAGACATGAAGTTGTGGCAAGCCACGGTGTTGTTGCTACTGATGATGGCAGATGTTCCAGAATTGGGATGGATGTTCTTCGTGAAGGTGGTCATGCAGTTGATGCTGCTGTTGCCGCATCTCTTTGCTTGGGAGTCGTCGGACTAGCGTCAAGTGGTATGGGGGGAGGATCCTTTATGTTGATCTTGCTAGCTAGCGGAGAGGCACAGGCCTTTGATATGAGAGAAACTGCTCCTATGAAAGCTTCCGAGGTGCTCCGATTTGCTTCAATAATTATGTTTTTTATGGTGTTGAACTGTACTGAGATCATTCACCCAAAAAGTTATATGCACTTGGCGTTCCATACGAGACATGCCATAGCCCTTCATAGAGCTGATTTCTTCAGGTGCCACAATTCCACCGGTGGTACCAATTTCTGTTCAGACAGTACGAGGGAAATGCATGATTACATAGAGTTATCAAGGGAAACCTTGTCTAGTGAATCAATCCACCAGTACTCCCTCTCTAATCACATTGATTCTCTCTTTTCAGGATATGTATGCTGGCAATGCTACTAAAAAAGCTAGAGGTGCGCTCTCAATAGCAGTTCCAGGGGAACTTGCTGGTCTTCACAGAGCTTGGAGAAAGTATGGAAGGCTTCCATGGAAAAGGCTTGTAAGGCCAGCTGAGCAGCTTGCTTGCAAAGGATTCAAAATTTCACCGTACCTTCATATGCAGATGGTCAAAACAGAATCAGGGATTCTGGCTGACAAGGGGCTTCGAGACTTGCTTACATCCAATGGCAAACTTTTGCAACCAGGAAATATCTGCCACAACAAGAAACTAGCACACACACTCAGGAAGATATCAGAGCATGGCATAGAGGCCTTCTATAACGGATCAATAGGATCCAAATTGGTTAAGGATATCCAGAAGGCTGGAGGGATCTTGACTAGAGAGGATTTGCGGAGATATCAAGTTAAAATGCGAGATCCAATCGTTGCTGATATTCTAGGTTTCAAAATACTTGGAATGCCCCCTCCTTCTTCTGGAGGTGCTTCAATGATGCTTGTAAGTGTGTAACTTTGTCCTTACTTTCTTCATGCTTCGCAGAAAAAGAGACTACGTACGATTAATAGTTTTCACTGCCACAGATTTTGAACATTCTTGCCCAATACGGAGCCCCTTCTGGCATTTCGGGCCCTCTTGGGATCCATCGAGAAATTGAAGCTCTAAAACATGCATTCGCTGTTAGAATGAATCTTGGTGACCCTGATTTTATCAATGTCACTGAAGTCGTCTCTGACATGCTGTCTCCCAAATTTGCTGAAACGTTAAAGAAAACCATAAATGACAATATGACTTTTGATCCTCGTCATTATGGTGGCAGGTACGCTACTTCTTTGATGAGGTTCTGGATGATTTACATGATTATAACTATAAGCACTAGATATATTTTATTTGTATCTTACAGCATCTATAACTATCATCTTCACTGAACTCTTTTTCTGTCAGGTGGAACCAGATCCATGATCACGGCACCAGTCATATTTCAGTTGTAGATATTGAACGAAATGCTGTCTCCATGACCAATACTGTGAACGCATATTTTGGTTCGAATATACTGTCTCCGAGTACGGGAATACTCCTAAACAATGAAATGGATGATTTCTCTATCCCCATGAACAATGGAGACGTTCCACCTCCAGCACCTCCCAATTTCATCCGCCCAGGGAAGAGGCCATTGTCATCCATGACGCCTACTATCATTTTGAAGGTACTCTGCTTCGAGATTTTTCTAGTCAACATATCATGGTTCCTCTACTCAATTGTGTGCTAGTCGATAACAGAATCCCAATATCTTCCTACAGATAATATGCTCTTTTGAGTGGGGCCACAGCTCACAAAGGGCTAGGATAGCATACCCTACATTACTGGCCTCTGAACATAGATAACTAATATTGCAAAGCTTGTTTTGCCAGTATCTTTTCCCAAATTTTTGGACCGATATTGTGCATGCTTGCCATGAAATCATTACCTCTATACCTAGCACTACTGCTTAATCTTTCCTTGTCTTCCTATGCTTCTTCAGGATGAGAAACTGAAAGCCGTGGTAGGTGCAAGTGGAGGAGCCATGATCATTGCTGGGACTACAGAGGTTATCTTAAATCATTTGAGGGGCATGGATCCACTCCATTCTGTGCTTGCTCCAAGAGTTTATCATCAGGTTTTTATTAATGTCCACGGTGCTAACTTCATTAATATTTTTTATTCTGTTCCCAACTGCTTTATTAGTCTTCCCCGTATTTATTAAGATTTACAAGCTCTACACTTTCCAGTTTCTAGCTGTTTGTTTGGCTTCTGGGTAAGTTCCTATGTTCAGTTTAATCTATATTTGTGTAAATGTATTCTGAGCTCAATGACTCATGAGTAATTTGACCATATATATATAAATATCCTCATGATGGGAATTAAGCTCTGGTATAGCATTTTATACTGTTCTTGATTTCTTCAACATATGTATTTCTGCTATGAGTTTTAGAATTTGGATATTGGGTTCAAGCCTGCAACCAAGGGTATATTAACATCCATTTTTCACAGACTTAGTAGTTAATTTGAACAGCCAGCAATCCAAGCTTCTAACATTCTTCCTACAATGTTGTCTTTGCAGCTGATACCTAACGTGGTGCAGTATGAGAATTGGACGACACCATATGGTGAACACTATGAAGTTCCTGCTAATGTCAGAGCATTCCTTCATAAAAGGGGCCATGTCCTACAAAGCCTTGCTGGTGGGAGTATTTGTCAATTCATTTTTGTTGATGTAGAAACTAGAAGGAAAAACAAAGGTAGGGGTGAGCTTGTGGGTGTCAGCGACCCTAGAAAAGGAGGTTTTCCTGCTGGTTATTAATTATGGTTAGGTCTATTTACTTCCCTAATAGAATGATTCAAGTGCTAATAGGCAAAGGTTGAAATAAAATAATTGTGTTGAATAACTTCGGACTGATTTCTTTGGTGGATAGCAGCATGTGCCCTGGATTTTTCAATTTTGTAGTTCAGAACGAACCAAAATTTGCTTAAAGAAAAAAAACTGGAACTTTTATCTGAGATACTAATTTCAAGGAAACCTAAATTTAGCTGATAATTTTGAGTTATAGCCTTAAGTATTCAAAGTTCTACTCGGACAAGGCTCAAGTGGGCCAACTAGTAAGTTAGCGGGTCAACTGAAGTTAAAAAAAAAAACATTTGAAGTTTACTTGATTAAGTCATATACAAGTTTTGACGAGTTAACTGGATAGCATATCAGATCAATATTTTATAAAAATCAAAAGCAAATATAGCCTAGGCCAAGCTTTGAGTTAATGGATCATTGTTCTAAGTTTTGGATAGTAAATCATCATATCAAATCGAGTTTAATAAATATGTTATAGACTTGAATGAATCAATCAATGTGTTCATATATGTTGTGAATTTTCTAAGAATTTCTCTTCCCGAGTTTCATCTCAATTAAATTTTTTATCTTATACATCAAACCAAACATAAATCAATCCTACCCCATTTGCACTTCTATATTAAACATTTTGAGTTTTGTACTTGAACCTCAACAAGATTAGGAAATTAATGAATTTCTACGTAAAAAAGGTTGGCCTGGGGCCATCAGATGTTGCTAGACGCCCAAATCTTCTGAAGATTAGTTTGGAGAAGAGAATCAGTCCAAGACGCTCAGTTTTGAATGTGCTGGTGTTTAAGGACGTTAATGTCACCTGGATTTTAAATATATGTAAGAATGATTTTGAAAAGATGTTCCTGGCTTATTTGTAATATTTTGGTTGGAAAATACAATAAAGCTCTTGGAGGCTTAAAAAGAGAGTATAAATGATTGAAGGGTAGTGTGGTAATTAATCAATAGTTGATAAATATAAATAAGAAGGAAAAAAAAAAAGAATGATCTGATTTTGAGAGAAAGAGAGCTGCGGGAGAGAAAGGAAAAGAGGAAGAAGAAGAAAAGAAAGGAGAGAAGGAAAGGAAGGAGAAGAGAAGTAGAGGAAATAAGTAAAAAGATAAGATTTATAGTTTTAAGTGTATAATATGTTAAATTTCGGTTTTGATTAATTGTAGAGTTTTGAAGTTTGTATTTTGAGTTAATTGATGAATTAATTTGAAGGTTAGGAGTTGATTATTGTGGGTATTTGATTAATTAGTTGATTTTGAGAGATTGAATTGAAGGATAATGATCTTGAGTTATGATTTTGTTTAAATGGTGAAATTGTGTTAGAAATCAGGGGATAACAGTAGGTAATCTGTTGAAATTCTGGGTTTGAGGTTGAAGATGACGAAAATTCAGTTTGGTCCCTCAATTTGTGAAAGTTGCAGTTTAGTCCCCGAACTTTGGAAATTTTACAGATTGGTCCCTGAGGCATAAATTGAGGTTCTGGACAGAACTGAGGATGATTTAAAGGCAAAATTCCAGTATAATTAATATTTTCAGTTTGGTCCTCCAATTTGACAAATTACGATTTGACCCCTAATATTTTGATAAAATCACATTTTGGACCTTGGGGCATAATTCAAGATTCTGGACAAAGATAAGGACGAATTATGGATAAATTTCAGTATGGATATATATTTACAATGCGGTCCTCAAATTTTGGTAAAATTACGTTTTGGTCCCTGTTTTGGAAAATTGTCGTTTTAGTCCCTAAACTTGGGAGATTAAGCCCGGTTTATTTTATGCATTGAGATCTTTTGTTTGATCTGTTTTTTAGTAAATTTCATATATTTATTGTAGGTTCTTCTAACGATCCTTAATAGGATTTCCGGGTCTTTTGTCTGACATTCCTTTAGTTCAGTATTTTCCGGGTGAGTGGAATAATCTTTAATATGCATATCATATAAATAAATATGTATGTTGATTATACAATGAGTACAACTAGTAAATTTCTTGAATATTTATATATGTTGCTTTATTTTCCGAGTACTCATTTATTCTTGAATTTGCACTCACAATCTGATAAAGTAAATTATATTTGATATGATATACGTTTCTTTGATGATTCTGTAAATATCTATTATGCCTTGATATGGGACTTGTCAGTAACTCCATGCTAACGGAGAATAGTTAGCCTGTGTGCACATAGTATTTTGTTACCTAGCTGGTGAGAGAGGCATCAGCCTGTGGCGATTGATCATCCCACAGTGGTCACCGACGGGTGTCATCTGGTCACCTTCGGGTGTCATCTGCTCTCTGACATGTAATCCACTACGTTATGATAATATGTTACGTTATGATATTATGTTTAGTAAGTATATGTATATGTATATGTATATTAAGATAAATCATCTTGCAAATTATTAATATCTTAAATATCTTAAATATCTTAAATGTATATTAAATGTTATTCCCTCACTGAGTTGTTGAACTCACCTCTCATTTTTAATATTATTTCAGGTTCTTAGTTTCTGGGACTTTGTTGAGTGTTTCCGCTTCTTCAGTTCTGGTCGGTATGCCTTGCTTGTTCGCGAGGCTTTCCTTTCAGTTTTGATTTGATGTCTTAGACGCTCCACTGTTACCTTGTTTTAATTAAGTTTGGATTTTGGCAATGTAAATGAGTATTATGAATTATTATTTTTGTTTTAATAACTATTTTTCGGGTTTTGAATTATATGATAGTTCTGAATATTATGAGCCGCTGCGTATTTTTGAATAAATTGTACTTTTGATATGTCCGTTCTGAGGCTTAGCATAGGAGAGGTGTCCTTTGGACACCGCTCTTGCGTTGCCGGTCACGGATCCGGGATTCGGGTCGTGACACTTATAATGAGGAGGATTGCTCTGAAGTGATCAAGGCATACGAGGGCGAGATTGTTTCAAGGACTGGTTAAATGAGAGCGACACATTATTTGATCAAGGATTGAACTCTTGAAACAGATGAGCAACCGCTATTGGTTTGCGCTGTAGCAAGTTAGGAAGTGAATGGAGCGGTAAATTTTCTTTGTACTCTTATAGTTTTGTCTCAAGGATTCACTGAGATCAGATGAGTTTTCATTCTTCTGTCAGTTTCCACAACTTATTGCCGTCCAGCAATGATTTTTGCTGGTATGTATTATTTCTGTGAGAATGACAGTGACATCATGTTCTTGAAGAAACATGTGAAATGTTACAAAATTTCTTTGCATGAGTTCACGCTTAGTTTCTTTATTCATCATTAGTTTATGAGTACTAAATTTGATATTAGTTGCTTAATGGTATTCTCACCTCAACTTAAGGCCACAAAGCCTCCAAAGTGCTTTGCAGAACATTTTGGTTCGACTCGACTCTCAAGTCTTCTGTCGTGTACCTATTTCGTAGAGCTTGGTTGATTTGAGACTAATTTGATCCCTGCATTTCTTTATTGTGTAATTTTACTGTTTCTTCAGTTAATTTGATGGCAAAAAATCAAGAATTTATTATCTTCAATATTATGACCATTATTTACAAGGATAGTTTTGGCTCTAAGAGGTTTAAGGAAGCAGGTGCCTGCATGTAGATGAGGTTGGCGCAACAGATGCCATTGATATGATAGTGCTGGAAGCCACTGAACTCTGGAAGTAGAAGAAGAGAATTGAGTGGTTCTCCCTTCTTTGTTCCAGTTCAAGTCCAGGTTTTCAAATGGTCCCTTACTTTCTACCATTAAAAGGAAAGAAATGTCTTGGGGACCAATACATCTCAATCCTTGCTTCACAGTTAGCAAAGAGGTCTCGAATTTCGAGTGTTAAAAAATAAGAACTACAGGGTTCTCTAACCATGTTAAGATGGCCAGAGATTTCAGCAGTGTAATTGAGTCCAGCAAGCCTTGTAAAGATCACTAGTAACACACTCACACTCACACCTCCTAAGCAGTGGGCAGGATATTAGTAAGATTGCTGTGGTAAATCTGGTTCAAGCAGTGTCGTGGGGAGGAAACAAGGAGGGGAGAGAAGGAATCGGTCCCATCATCAATGAAAACTTGAATAGAGATTAAAGGATGGGTCCTTCTACATGCATTATAATAAAGAAGGATTTGAAAGTGAGTCCGAGTCTAAAGGAGAAGATCAAGAACATGAATTGATGAGTCTAAATACAAGCAGGGATACCATGAACACGTCTCAAACTGCTGATACTTTTGCATTCACTGTTACTGCTTATCATTGGCTTTAAAAAAGAAGAGCAGTAACTCTTAATAGAGCTTGAGAGCTTTTAATTTAGTGACAAAAAGGGTCATGGTCCAAGGATAAATCATTGAGACAGGTCTCGTGGGGTGGGAGGGTGGAGAAGATGGGCTTGTAATTGATAGATAGACAGAATAAGGCAACTGACTATTTTTGGTCCCTTTAATGACTGCTTATCTGGTCCCCTTCATATCATTGTCCTTTCCTTTTACACATTTTCCAGCACCTCTTTCCTCTTTATTTTGGTTACTTTAATGTTTCCTGAGCATATTAATGTTGTCTGTCATGCAGTAGATGCTAATTCTCTTCTTACACTGGAAAACAACAGCATGTATATTGCCTGAAAATAGGAGTCCCTGTTCTTGTCTACCTTTTCCGTTGCTGGAATAGAATCTAAGAAGTCACTTTGCTCATCGACTGATCATTACTGCATGATTGCCACTGTACATTCCTATCATATGCTATGTTAATCGAGCAAAACAATCATCAATCTAAAGCTCATCCTCTAGGTGTGCTGAACTAAAGGAGGCAATGATTTCATTACTATATGAACATGGGGAGGTAGTTAGAGTTCTCTGCATTTTTCTCTTTACTTTTTGCAGATTCTAGGCCATAACATTGTGTTAGCTTCTTAAAGAATTGGGGCTTGCTACAGTGACTTCACTATTGCCTGGATGTTACTTTTGGTTGCAACTAGAGAAGCACCAAGTGAAGGAAGGAACTGTGAATCTGTCATTTTAACATCATTTTCACTGAAAATTGAATCATCTTCGATCACATAAAGCTCAATAATGCGCGATAACCCTTAAGATTTGGGTGCTAAATCATTGCTGGCTTCAATAATATATGAACTTTGGAGGTTGCATGTATGATTACTCCGCTAACGTCTAGTCAAGTACTTTTTCTCCACTTTATTCCTTTTGCTCTCCTGTGAGACCAGGTAACTCCTAGTAAACTTCAAAAGCCAAGTCTTGTTCAATACACTGGCTTTTTTCATGAAGAGTTTATTTCTTACAACACTACGACCATCCATGATCCATCTATCCATAACAGTGGAGTTTAGTTTATGAGATTTCTTTAGTACGGTTTAGAAATGGAGTTAAAATTAAGTTTTAAAGTATTTTTTATTTAGAAATATATTAAAATAATATATTTTTTATTTTTTAAAATTTATTTTTAATATTAAAATATTATAACAATTCAAAAACACTAACGGAATCTAAGTGGCCCCGTTAACATTGATTTTTAACCGTTAAAAAACAAAATGTTTGAGATATGGTCCTTAGGACAGTATCTCTTGATCAAGTTTCTGAATGCTTGTTGTGTACAAGACATTCTCTCTTATGCACGGGCAGGACATTCCTGAATTGACATTTTCTACCTCCCAAAATCCAAGATTGTTGTCATCTTTTCTTACAGAACTCGGTGTCAGAAAATATAATTATGACCATATCAAGATGAGGGAGTGGATCCAACTGTATCTTACATTAGGGTTTCATCTTGACATGAAAAATATGCTCTATTATTTGGTTTGGCCTTATGAGATTGGGATTGACTGAGTCAGATACCAAATTCTAATATAAAAATCTCAGAATCCAGCTACTGCCCCCCAACAAACATGCCTCTATGTCTAGGCAGGAACAGAAAAGGCCGCACACAGCTTTGTTTTTTGTTTTTTTAATGTTTATTTTATTTGAGTTTGGGCTCGCATTTTCATGGGATTCTATTTTAAAGGCAACGGTTCTCTCAAAGAACGTGGCTTTGCACTCAAAAACAGGCTGGCCAGTGCTTAATGGTCCCACTTGTTAGGACTTTTCATGGGATTTTATCTTATAGAGCATTTTAGAATTTAGTTAATGAGACAGGATAGACTTCATTTATATTCTTAAAGGTAAAAAGCTCTGCAATGCATTTTTAGTTTTCCACTATTTACATGGTTTTTCCTTGGTAAATATGATTTTGCATTGGATCAAATATCATTATATTTTGCAGGATTTTGTGTTTTTTCCCCTCATTCATTCACCAAGTGAAGCCATTTCTGATGCGATGCCGATGCCAGTGCCATCTTCTCCATGTCATCACTGCCAATTTACAAAAACATAAGAAGAAAAGATCAAATGTCAAAGGAGTCAAAAGAAACAAGAGCCAATCAATTGCAAACAGAAAGGGAACGGAAGACAAGGTCTAGCATGTGATGGCATTGCTGCCATTACCAAAAGAATCCCAAGACAGTGAAGAAATTTCTCCAAAAGAAAAAGGCCAAAAAACAGACAACCCTGCATTCAGTTTAACCGCTCTACAGTACAGAATCTACAGAAGCATATACATTACAGAGACAGAACAAAGCAAACCACTGATTTTTCTTCTTCCATTCTCCCTTTTGCTCCTCTCTGCTACAACCTACAAATACACACCAAAATCCCACTTGGCTTGTCTTTCTGTACGAGAAAACCGACCCCATTAATGCCTTGAACACAGTAGTAAATGCTTGTTATCAGTTTCTTTCCTTACAATACATACCCTTTTCAACTACCTCTTGCATTATCTAGTCCAGCTTTCATTTAATAATACCGCAGGCACTTATTGCATAGATATTCTTATCATAACAATGACATTTACCTCTCAAATTTTATAGTTCTTCAAGGTCTTATCTTGTTTCTCACCACTACTCCCTCTGCATTTGCCTCTACTTTTTTTCTTCCTGAGTTTTTTCTGGGCTGTACTCCAGAGTTCAGAGACATTTTTTGTTCATTAACTTTGCTCGGTTTCTTCATGTTCCTTTGTTTTGGCTCATGGGGTTTTGATCCTCTTGCTTTCAAGGTTTAGTGGCATTTTCTTGGGAAGCGTTCCCTTTTGATTTTCCCGGGAGAATTTCCTTGCTTTTCCCTGACATTTACTTGAGATTTCACCTTGTTTTCAAGTGTAGAATTTAGTGAAGTTCTCTTCTTGGACTTGCAATAGAAGTTCTATTTTAATGAGGGTCCTTTTTTTTGTCTTGAATTCAACAATCTGTGAAATTTAGAGTCTAGTACTTGAAATTTGTCTTCAATGGGGTGGTCAAGCTGGCTTCTTTTTGTCTATTTTTCATGGAGTTTCTTTATTTCAAGTACTCATGAGTCCCAAACTTATCAGCTACAGCTTCTTCAGCAACTAAGGAAGCATTTAGAGCATCCTCCCCAATTGGATATTTTGGAAGGCTACAATGGAGACCTTTGTAACCTGTCTTCAAGTCCAAATCTGGGTATTGTTTGCCTGGAAAATACTGTCACTGAACTCAAAATTATGGGAGACAAGCTTGTCAAGGTTAGTAATGACTTCAATGGATTTGCAATTCCTAATCAGACTTTATCTGAAAGTTTCTCAATTGATTCTTTTGTTACTACACTGACAAGGTTAACTAGCTTGAAAGTTCTTAGGTTAGTGTCTTTGGGGATTTGGGGACCACTTCCTGATAAGATTCACAGGTTGTATTCACTTGAAGTTTTGGACTTGAGCTCAAATTTTTTTTCTGGTTCAGTTCCACCCCTGCTATCAAGACTGGTTAAGCTTAATTCTCTAACTTTAGATGGCAATTACTTCAATGGAAGTGTCCCTGATTGGCTGGATTCATTGTCAAATCTCACCATTTTGAGCTTGAAGAGTAACAGGTTTAATGGTCAGTTTCCTTCTTCAATATGCAGAATCATAACACTAACTGATATTGCCTTGTCTCACAATCATCTTACTGGTAAATTGCCTGATTTGAGCACCTTAAGTAGCCTACATATGTTGGATCTAAGAGAGAACAAGTTAGATTCTGACCTACCTGGAATGCCAAAAGAGTTGATTACAGTTCTCCTAAGCAATAACTCCTTCTCGGGAAAAATTCCTGGGCAATTTGGCCAGCTGAATCAGCTTCAACACCTTGATTTGTCTTTAAATCATCTCAGCGGAACACCTCCCTCTTCCATGTTCTCTCTGCCAAACATCAGTTACTTGAATTTAGCATCAAATATGCTGAGTGGGCCACTTCCAAATCATCTTCTTTGTGGCAGCAAGCTTGGGTTTGTCGATCTTTCTTCAAACAAGTTAATCGGTGGACTTCCCTCTTGCTTGGGAAGCATGCTAGATAAGAGAGTCGTTAAGTTCGGAGGGAATTGCTTATCCGTTGATTCCCAAAATCAGCATCAGGAGTCGTACTGTAATGTGGCTAATGAGGAGGGGAAACAATCAAGATGCAGAGCAGTAGGAATATTAGTTGCTGCCATTGGTGGAGCTGTTCTTGTTACCAGTCTTTTGGCATTGTTGGTTGTCTTTTTGAGCAGAAGATACCGTTCTAGAAGGACATTCAAGCAGAATATAATTTCCAAGGTTGAACAAGATAACATACCAACTGGTGTTTCTTCTGAAGTCCTAGCAAATGCCAGTAAGTCATACAGCATTGTCAAGTAACCTTTTCTTTTTTTGTATGTCCCATTGCAATGCGTGCTAATATGTTCTATAATGTTGTTATTTTCCTCATAAGGAATCTCTCGGGGCATTAATTAATTCGTAACCTTCCTGTTCCTTTCAGGATTCATTTCTGAAGCAGCCAAGCTAGGGACACAAGGAACCCCAGTATGCCGTGTATTTACCTTGGAAGAGTTAAAGGAAGCCACAAACAACTTTGATTCATCGTCATTTATGGGAGAAGGCTCAATTGGGAAGGTACTTCATGAGAACTCAACTATTCTTCGAAAATTTAGTGGAAAAACGTATCTTGAACTTTTACAGCCATGAGCATGAATTGCATATGGTTAAAATCTATTTCCTACTTCTAGAACAATATTTGATGTAATTTCTAAGCTTTTTTTGCACTCTCACTCATCACCGAGAACAACATTTGTTGCATGTTTTTGTTGAACTAGTTTTTTTGTCCATCTCGAAGGGCCTGTTCAATTTAATCTGTTTGTACTTGTCAGATTTACAAAGGGAGATTGGAGAACGGAACCTGTGTTGCTATACGATCACTGTCTTTGTTGAAGAAGCATTCAATTCAAAATCTCAAGGTTCGCCTGGATTTGTTTTCAAAGCTACACCATCCACATTTGGTTGGTCTGTTGGGTCATTGCGTTGACAGTGGAATACAAAATGATTCTAGTAGCACCAAAGTCTTCCTTGTTTATGAATATTTGCCCAATGGAAACTATCGTACTCATCTCTCAGGTCAGTATTGCTTTCTTCAGGGTTCAGAGCATAAGATCACATCCTTTTAATAGCACATAAACTTTTGTGTGTGTTTGCTTGCACTACACATGGTTTTTCCAATTTATAAGCAGGATGACCCTAGAGGACATGCTACAAACACACAATAGCTTTATCAATCGCCTCTAGTCTCTAACAACTACTAATGCTGCTTATCTATGTCCAGAAATGTGCCTAGAGAAAGCCCTTGGGTGGCCAGAAAGATTGGCAATTCTTATTGGTGTTGCCAAGGCTGTGCATTTTCTACATACCGGGGTGATTCCTGGTGCTTTTAACAATAGACTGAAAACAGATAATATATTGCTTGACGAGCATCGGATTGCGAAGCTAAGTGACTATGGAATGTCCATCATCACAGATGAGATTGAAAAACCTGAGGTACATTTGGCAGCTATGCATGCTAAATTATTTAACTTGTAATGGTATCTATTTTCTGAGTGTATTCTGATGCATTTCATCTGTTTTGTAGGCAAAGGGAGATGTCCTGAAATCAAGGTATATATTCTACTTTGCTAAGCATTAAGTTCTAGATAGAATGCACAAAAAGTGGTTCATGTAAAAAATTTTAAAGCTTGAAGTTTGTTTTCTGGAGATTCAGTATTAACTTCAATTGTTCATATAAATCTTAGCTTGGAGATTTGTAATACAACTTAAACTTTTAGGTTGAGATGGTTCTTTGACTTGTTGATTAAATGGTCATGAGTTTGAATCTCACCACCCCCATTATTTCCTAGGTAGAGTTGATTCCTTGACAATTTTTAATGAAATGTCTTCAGCTGATAATGCTCTCTTAAATTGAAACCATCACTGAATGCCAACACCTACGACCACTGTTTCAGCTATTGATTCTGCTACCATGATTGCAGTTGCCATTGATTCTGCTCACCTTAACTTAGCTCCTCAGTCATCTAGTCATCTTTATAGCTGAGACGGGGTTCTGTTATGAGTCCACTAATGCTGACTATATCCAAACTGCACTCACTGGCATTTGTTCCTCTGAACAACCAGGATTGTTGCTCAGCCACCGGTCCATCGCTACTACTAAATTGCTGTTACTATCCAAGTTGCTGTTATTCCCTTGACAATGAAATGTACCCACCACAATGTTGTTGCTCAACATGTATTGCAGTTGAGTGGAACAATTATAGTTACATGCAGCAGCTATCTCTTTTGATTTCCCGAGTGATAGTTCAAAAGTGAGAATTGACTGAAGACATATTTAGGCAGCATAAATGAGTAAAACTACATGTTTAGGTCATGGAAGAAATATTCACTGCCTAAGAAGTGTTTGAAATTTCCTTGACTGTTGAATTGCTGCTGCAGTATCTTTAATAGTTTGTTCCATCCTTTTGCTGCAGTCACAAGATAAACTTAGAGGATGATGTCTACAACTTTGGGTTCATACTGCTTGAATCACTCGTTGGGCCTATAGTAACCGGGAAAGGAGAAGCATTTCTGCTAAATGAAATGGTATTGCAGAATCTCTTATGTTCACGAGTTTTCTATTTTATAGAACATTATTATATATGTGTGTGCAAGTGTGTGCGATTTAAAGGTTAAAATTGCTTTGCTTGCCATTTTTACCATTCAGCTGAGTGGTTAGTTCTAATCTGCCATTCCATTTCCCATTTCTTTGAAGTTTCCATTTTATGCATTGTGAGAAACATACAATTGATGGTTCTTGGCATGGAAAGGGATCTTGTTTTCCTCCATTCTTCATAATGTCACTCTTGCTTAAGCCCATGAATTCTTACCTTTATTTTGTTTTGAATTTGTTTTGATGACATATCTCTGAGATCTGGTGTTACAAATGTCAGGCATCCTTTGGAAGCCAGGATGGTCGAAGAAAAATTGTGGATCCAATTGTCTTAACTACTTGCTCACAGGAGTCATTATCAATTTTGGTTTCCATCACGAGTAAATGCATATCTCCTGAACCATCAACTCGTCCATCTTTCGAGGATGTCCTCTGGAACTTACAGTACGCAGCTCAAGTCCAAGCCATGGCTGATGCTGATCAGTAATCAGATTCGACGTCATAGTTGTTACTCATGTGCAGTGCTATACCTGAGATTAAGCTTTAGCTGATAAGAAGCAAATACAGCCATGTGGAAGGGGCTCTGTAAACACGTAAGGTAGGTATGTGTTCAGGCAGGTTTATTTCATTAAGATTTAGAAATATAAAAGTTGTAAATGTCATACTTGAGTGGTTGACCTTAAGCATAGCTGAATTCTTCCTTTTGAAATAGCAATTCCAGCTGCTCAAAGCTTCAAATATTTGGTTATGGGAAATTTAAGGACTGAAATGGACTGTAACTAGTAATCTTCAAGGGATGGTGCTGCTTCAACATTCTTTGAAATAGCAATTTGATTATACCATCTGACTGTAAAACCAGAACAAAACAAGAATAGAAATTATATGTATTCTTTGAGAATTGAAGCCTGTCATGGAGAACTTATACCATATCCAGGTTGAGGTATTGGCAGTGTAGCTTGTGTCTTAAGAGACAAAGCCTTCCTATTCACCACTGGTTTCTGGTCGAAATGTTGACTTCAAATGCACCCAAAGCTCTTACACTTGGTGGTTTCTGACATGACATGATCTTTGTCGCTTGAGTCTTGACCTGCCATGGCTTAACATGTGGGAAGAACCCATTTTATGTTGATTGCAAACATCATCTCCAACTGGCTCGACTTTAAGCTAAGGTTGCTCTACTAATTTATGTTGAACATGTTGCCTCTTGTACAAGTATCATCAAAGAAAGGAGTCAAAAGTGTCGGTTGCAGCCACCTTTTTTTTTTGTTCCTATGTTGATGGTTGCTGTGGAGATTTTGTCATCAGGTAGACATACCCGTGAAGCTTTAAAAATAAGGGAAAGGAGAGCTGTCAAATCCTAACTGAAAAAAAAATATTACTAATTTTAATCTTAAAATCAAATACAAATGAGGAAATTTATGTTTCCCAAGAGATTATAATACACTATAATCACAATAGATAAGAGAAATAGGGAGTAATGCATAATCTTTGATCATCTGGACAGAGACTTTTCAACCGCTGCTTGAACCATTTTTGCTTTGAGTTTAAGGCCGACCTCCTTGTAGATGTATGGAGCTACATCTTGGTCAAGTTTTTATGAATGGGTCGGTGCACCTTACAGGTAGCTGGGTCATGAGTGGCAGAGCACAAGTCATTCTCAAGCTCCTGTAAAATTAACCCTCCATCTCAGACTGATTTTTGTGCCTTCAACTTCAATTGTGAGCTTCAAGTTTAGGAGGGTGGAGATGATGTGACTTTCAAGTCGGATTCTGACCAGCCCTAAATTTTTTTTAAATGATATACAAGCGCGACTCACCTGCAAACGCGTGAAAAACACCTTTTAATATCTAAAAATATTTTTTTTTCGTGTCTTTGAAAGTATTATTATGTTTTTTTTTGTTAATGCGACACATGTATTCAATGGTGGTCTGATTTGTTGCTAATAAGCCTTTTTGTTTCTCTTCTTCTCTCTCCCTTTCTTGAAACTTAGAGCTTGACCTTTTTGGTTGTTAGTATTTCAACTTTAGTTTTTATTATTTTAATTTTTTATTTTTTTGTAGAAGTTTTATTTTTTTTCAATTACATTCTTAAACCCAATTTATCAAATATTATATTCTCTAATTTAGTTTTTATTTTTTGGATTTCTAGTTTTTTACCTTAGTCCTTTTGTAAAAGTTTTATTAGTTTTCAATTTCATCTTTTAATTCAAATTGATGGTATTATGTTTTTCACTTTGGTCTCATTGTTTTGATTTATAATTTTCTTTTTGATCATTTTGTAAAAATTATTATTCCTTTTAATTTCATCCTTTAATTACATCATTTTTTATGTCAATTTTGAGCCTCATTTTTTAAAAAAAAAAATTGTCATTTTACCCAATTATTTTCTTTTTTAATTTCAC
Organism: Populus davidiana; assembly: GCA_030145905.1. Taxonomy (NCBI): domain Eukaryota; kingdom Viridiplantae; phylum Streptophyta; class Magnoliopsida; order Malpighiales; family Salicaceae; genus Populus; species Populus davidiana. The sequence continues at coordinate 34,505,168 of CM057789.1, read as the reverse complement.
CCTTCAATTAAGTATAAAATTTATTTTGTATTTTAATTTTGATCTTTATTCTTCTAATTGCTATTTTTTTAAAACCCTTTTATATAACTGAAATTCTTTTTTTAAATTTCATCATTTGATATGTGATTGATTGTGAATTGAATTTCATGAGTTTTTTAAATTGAATATTTTAAATCTAATAACTCGGGTCATGAATTTAAAAAGTTAAGATGATGTTTTTTATTATAAAAAAACTTTATAAGTTGTTATTATTAATTTTTATGTTATTTTTTACTCAATTTCAAAACTCAAATATTATTTTTTACCCAAAAATAAAACCAATCCTGCCGCAAAACACGGGTACCGAGGCTGATTTCTATTCTAAATTATAAGCAAAGCATGTTAGGAGTTGTGAAAATGAAGTTGAATCTATTTAGGAAATGACAATAGATCATCACTTGACTATGTTAGGGTTAGGTCGAAGTGGTTTTTTATGCACCACACTTGACTAGGTATACTCATAATCATCACTTGCATCCGCTCAAATTGGATCAAATGAGCTGAAGGATTTCTAGTAACCGACTCGACCTATCCTGGATTTAAAAAAAAAAAAAAAAATTCTCTTTAAATTTTTCATAGCACCTCATAAAATCACATCCCTAATAAATTAGTATAAAAAATGCTATATATTTAATAATCTCATTTTTCTAATACTACATGTAGAATCATTCCACTAAACATCAATAATAATATGTAATAATTAATAGATAGTGATTAGCATGGTTATATATAATAATAATAAATTATTATTATTATTATTATTATTCAAGATCTATATTATATTAAGAAATAATGCATATGCTGTTGAATTTAAATATTTGTTTTTTGTTTTTTAAAATTGACTTACATCATATACTTCAACAAAGTTACATCAACATCATGACTTCTATTATATATCACTTAGTATTTGATAAAGATATATTATATACAATATTAAAAGACATTAACATCTAATTTTACAAATTTTTTAGTAATATTAATTAATGATCATATATTCATAATTATAAATTAAACTTAAATAATAAAATAAATTAATCCACATGAGGAAGATGATGCCTCAAGGAATGCAATGACACCATGGACATCAATTTTTAATTGTCAGTGTCATCTGCACATGCAACACGAAAACAGCGGAGCAACAACACGCGCTTTATTAAATTTTTTTTTGTTTTTTTATTTTATTTATTAAATTACCACATTACCTCTAATACCAAATAATTACTAAAAAAATCTTTAATTATTATTTTTTACTGTGCTAGTTTGGAAAAAAGAAGAAGAGGTTAGATTGTCCGTATGGATTGAGTGAAACTTCCATCCTACTTTTGTAACACATGAATGCAATCCTCTATTGCTAATTATAGCTAGCGTGGAGGCGCGTGTTCTTGACTGAAACAGCATTGGTGACGCCTAAATAAATCATGTCGGCGAATACAGACAGCCAAGTATGAAAGCGACGGAACCAGTAACCCCCACGCGCAGCAACTCAACGTGAGTTGTCAATTCACTCCAGTTAGGTTACCCTTGTACTCGCGGCCGTTAAGTTGGATCACTCTTTACCTGACTCTCAGTCATCATTAGCCCACCGGCCCACCGGGCCCTGCTGCCGTCGGTGCATGATTAGTGCGTGCTTTACAAACTCTCATATAAACACGTTACGTATACTCCTTAGCTAACCTTTTTTAATCAAATAGTTAATTTATGTGGGAAAAGTAAATCTGGTCCCGAGGTATCATTCTGTAAACAAAGAGATAAACGACAAAACTCCTCTAATATGAACGAGGCTGTCCAGCATCTATATCAACACTTCTTTTAGTGTGCTTGGTTATATGGAAAAAATATGTTTTAATTAAAAATATAATAGATTAATATTTTTTATTTTTTATATTAACAAGGTAAAATTATAAATAATTTTTGATAAATATTTTATTTTAATATTTTTAAGTAAAGTACAGTTTAAAAAATATTTTAAAAAATTAGTTGAATCATATTATTAAACATATTTTAATCCTTTTTTTTCCCATGACCATGTGGTATCTATCTAACTTTTTGTACAAGTAAGATTAAATATGTCTATTCAATATGAGAAAAAATATTATTTATATCAAAAATAAATAATATATCATCATCATCATTACTATTTTCTTAACAACCATTATTATTATTATTATTATTATTATTATTATTATCGTCGTCGTCATTGTCATCATCGTTATCATTATTATTATTATTTTTTAACTAAACATAATAATAATCATCGTTATCATTATCATCATTATTATTAAAAAAAATAAAAACCTTGAGCTTGAGCATAAGGACATAATTAAAAACAATAAAAACTTTAATAAAAATACCAAGAAAAATAATAAAAGATCAAAAAAGATGGACCAAAGTGAAATCATTATTATTATCATTGAAAAAACCAAAATTATAGATTTAATTTGAAGAATAAAACTGAAAACCATAAAAACTTTGTCAAAAGAAGAAAAAGACAAAACTACAAAATTAAAAGTAAAAGATCAAATCAAAATTCATTATATATACAAATTAGAAACCAAGGGTTCAAATAAAAACATGTAAGACTTTAACAAAAAAATGATAAAAATAAAACTAATATGACCGAATCTAAAATATCAATAGCACTAAGAACCATAATATATTTGTTGTGGTAGGAAAAAGAAATGAAGGGGAAAAAAAGATTAACAACGATAAACCGAGAATATTTAGACTACATGCGCCGCATATGATGAAAAAAGAGATGGCCAGGAATTAGTTTATATGATGAAATCTATTTTTTTATCATTGGAATTCATCACACTTGTCGCCCAAAAAACACAACATGTCTTACTCGCCCGAGCATGTATATTTTTAAATAAAAATATTATTTTAATAGTAAATTATTTAACCATAAATTTTAGTATATTTTTTATTCTTGAAACCAAAAACTGCAACCAAATTATTAAAATTTATCAAAACAAAATAAATTGATATTTAGAAGATTTAGCATGAGTTTACAGTTTTTCTAAGGCAAGTAAAATTCTTTTTTTCATTTCTATTATTTTAAAGAGAAAATAAAAACCGTAAATGATAGCAAACAACTGTCCATTGTTAAGCTAATTCCTTCGAATATAATTAATCAAATATATAAATAATTAGGTAAATTTTGTATGTTGGTGTCGGCTTTGCTTTCTATTATTTATTTATTTTTATGAATGTCTTATTACCAGACAAGACATTCTCTTTTTTTATCTGCCTTGCTCACTCAACACAGAAACACACACAAGCTTCCTCTGACAGTCACAAACAGAGAGAAAGAGTTAAGAACTAGCTTGACCAATGACAAAAAATCCGAAAGAGAAGATTCTGTAGTTTCTCTAAATCCTGCGAAATCTCTGGTAGTAGGTGAGTCCATCAAAATGCTAATTTTTTTTGTAATTTCATTTTCATCCGTTCCATATATACAAATTTACTATAATACTAAGGTTTCTTTCTTCTTTTTTTTTTTTCTTTTTTTTTGATACCTGCATTTTAATGTTTCCGTCCCGTACTTGCTAGTTCTTGTTGAAAGTTGACATTTCTTTTATGGATAAGTTTTGGGTATGTGTTTTTATGTGGATCTAGTAGTGTAACCATGATAAAGTGACTAAGAAACTTGTTGCATTTTGGTTTTGTTAGATTTGTTTAGGATTACTCGACGTTTCTTTGTAGTATTGTTTTATTTATTTATTTTCTTCATGTTTAATGTTCTTTTTACTTGCAGCTGTTTAATGAGCTAAAAATGAGTTTCAATTTTTTTCAGTAATTGCTTTAATTGTTACTATTTTTTTCTTCCATTATTTGGAAATTTTACCATGCAGATATTATTCATAATTAGTTCTTTCAAGGATGTGAAGACATATCTTGCTCTGCTTTTTTTGTTAAAAAAAAATTGTGAGGAATTTTTGTTTTTGTCTTCATAGCCTTGGAGTTGTGAATTTTTATCTTTAATGAGACTTTACAATGTTCGGCTTAAACTTTGTTCGTAGGAGGTGCATGTTGCTCTGCTTGGTTGTTGAGAAAATGCTGTGAAAGGAAAGATTATAACATTCTGAGTGTTTCTTAATTTCTGGGTTTTAAACTCAAGTAAGGGGAATAGTTAAGCTCATCTAAGCTTGAGTGAGATTTCACAATTTTCTGTACTAAGAAATAAAAAAATGATATAAAATGTTTCAGTTCCTTTTCTTTCCTTTCATTAGCAATTGAATAGAAAAATTCTTTTGTGTCATTAATCTATACACTGTCTGGTTCTGATTTTACCCTTATATTTGTAAAGCTGTGAAATTCTTTAACATCTGAGTTTTATATGCCTTCTGGAATTTTAGGATCTTGGGGTTCTAGGCTGTGTAATTAAACAACCATAACCACATTGCCACGGTGTTTGGATTTGGTGGATTTCAAGTGTATGCTCAGAAATGGTTCTAGGTATGAATGGAAAGAACAGGAGAAGCTCCTCAGTTCAGGTTAATTATTTAGTGCACATTGAGGATATTAAGCCTTGGCCTCCATCTCAGTCTCTGAGATCCCTTCGTTCAGTCGTCATTCAGTGGGAAAATGGCGATCGCAATTCTGGGTCTACCAACACTGTTGTTCCTTCACTTGGGACTGTTGTTGGTGAGGGGAAAATTGAGTTCAATGAGTCTTTTAGATTACCTGTGACTTTGTTGAGGGAAGTGCCTGTCAAAGGCAAGGATACTGATACCTTCCAGAAGAATTGCTTAGAATTCAATTTGTATGAGCCTCGAAGGGATAAGGCTCAATTGCTGGCAACTGCTGTTGTAGACTTGGCAGATTATGGTGTCATCAAGGAAACTATAAGCCTAACTGCTCCAGTAAACAGCAAGCGGAGCTTTAGGAGCACACCTCAGCCTATTTTGTACTTTAAAATCCAGCCAATTGATAAGGGCCACACTACCTCCTCATCCTTATCAAAAGGGGTATCAATGGACAAGAATGGTGGTGAATCAGTTTCAGCATTAATGAATGAAGGATATGCTGAAGAAGCCGAGGTTGCCTCTTTCACTGATGATGATGTTTCGTCTCACTCATCTCTGGCAAATGGGGGTTTGCCTCCTCAAAATGATGAGGTACTCAGTTTCTTTCTTTGGATTCCCTTTTCAAATCAAGTATTCAATTTTGAACCTATTTATCAGTTAACCAGTTCGGCCTTCATCAAAAAAATAAACAAACAAAAAAGGTTTTACCATCACTGCTACCATTAAAAAATAATAACAGTGTTCAATCAATAAGATCCACCATTATCCAGAAACTTCAGAAATGAACCAGATTTGAATAATTACCAATCATCTGCAGGTTCTTATCAAATCCTGTCAAGACAGCTTATTTCTAGTTTTCAGCAATTATGTTTTGCAACATGCTATTCCTCTGTCAGGACCTGTAAAAGGAACAGCCTCTTGCATTTCCGCATCTGGATGGCCATCCTGTGAAATTAGTTTCCATTGTAACTAACAGATAAGTTAACCCTTCATATTGAATTGCAGAATGGATCAGTCAGAATGACAGAGAACAAGCATGTTGCTAACAAGGAGCCTACTGCAGCTTCACAGATTGAGATGGAAAAACATACTGCACCACAAGAAAAGCTGAAAAGAAGTTCATCTTATTCGTCATCCTTAGATTTATCATCTGATGTTGGGAGCCCAGTGAATGGTCATGCTTCTGTAATGAACTCTGCTATCTCTAGTCCATCGTCAATTCTGAAAGATGATGTTGCTCAAAGTGTTCATTCTTCTTCCCCATCCTTCACTTACAAAAGCAAAGATGAAGAGGCTAATACCAGCAAGAGAAGCAATGGCCATCAGGATTTGCGGCAGGAAGTTAATGGAAAGGTGACTAATAGCATCACCACAATTAGGAGAGGTGATATTTTCCAGAACAATAATGAGAATACATCTTCAGATGATAATCCCCACGTGGGTGCAAAGCTTGGCAATACAATCTCTGGTGATTTTCAAGTAAATGAAGAGCGTAGTCAGAATGGGGAAGAGCAAAAGCAATTCTCAGAAGATGAACCAATTGATAATTTTCCATATGATGCTAGAGATGACGACTCACTGGGGAGTGATACATTTACTTCACCCGGGGGCTTTGATATGAAGGGAAATATCCTCAAAATTGATAGATTAAAGCATGTGAAATCTGTTAGGTCATCATCAGACTCACTGAGGAGCAATGGATTTGGTAGCAGAAATCAGCACAATGAAGTTGGTCTGATGAGAGATGTACATCACAGTGCTGGGAGCCTTGGCTTCAATGAAAGAAAAAATGCAAAGATTTATCCGAAAGATTCCCGAACAACCATTTTAGATGGCAAGATCCAGCAATTGGAACACAAAATAAAGATGCTCGAGGGAGAGTTGAAAGAAGCTGCTGCTATTGAGGCTTCTCTTTACTCTGTTGTTGCTGAGCATGGAAGTTCCATGAGTAAGGTTCATGCTCCGGCTCGCCGCCTTTCTAGACTATATCTTCATGCTTGTAGAGAAAGTTTCCAGTCAAGAAGAGCTACTGCAGCAAGAAGTGCCATTTCAGGACTAGTTCTGGTTGCAAAAGCATGTGGAAATGACGTCCCTAGGTATTTCTAATTCACATCCATTTCTAAATCTCCAGGCATCTTTCACCATGCAACCATCATTTATTTTGACATTCTAAGTATGTGAAGTTGGATTCCCATCAAAGTTACATGTTGGACCCAAGAAGTTATCTATTCTGGTTTGACCAAGTGAATATAGTATCTTCCTTACAAAGGCTAAATTACCTGACCCGACCCCACAACAATATTGGAGCCAAAGAAGGACAAAAGAAAATCATTTTATTTTGACTGGAACACCACAACCCTGGCCATGAACCATGATGTGTTTTTCAACCTGAAAACATCCTGTGGTGGAAATATAATTGTTTAAAAAACCATGTCACCTGTGGTACTATTCTTTCTACAGCTACTTTCTTTACTATCTAACTGATATTCTCAAAATTATTTTGCAAGCTCATGTTTCATGCTTTTACTCTAAATACAGGTTGACATTTTGGTTATCAAACTCAGTTGTTTTGAGGACAATTATAAGCCAAACTATTGGTGATACAGAAAGCAAAATTTCTTCAGGACAACATACGGAAAGGAAGGGAAACAAGATCATATCATCTTCATTGAAATGGAAAGAGGTATCTCCCAGCCGAAAGGGGAATAAGAATGGTCTTTATGAGGATTCCAGTGACTGGGAGGACCCGCATGTATTTACATCTGCACTGGAAAGAGTTGAAGCATGGATCTTCTCCCGCACCATTGAATCAATCTGGTGGCAGGTTCTTCATTAATTCATCCTGTTCTCCTTTGTCTTTGTTGATTTCTCATTAACTGCACTATTATTTTAAATCATTGAAACTCTGCTTCTTTAATATTACTTGACATGAATCTTTTTCATGGTTCTGCACCAGACTCTGACCCCACACATGCAAGTTGCTGCTACAAAGGAAATTGCTCAACTTGATAGTTCTGGCTCAAAGAAAAACCTTGGAAGGACATCAAGGTTGGTTCACGAAGACCAAGGGAACATTTCATTAGAGCATTGGAAGAAGGCATTCAAAGATGCCTGTGAAAGACTTTGTCCTGTTCGAGCTGGAGGCCATGAATGCGGCTGTTTACCTGTGCTGGCAAGACTGGTAAATCTATAAATTTCAATGGTGTCATCAAAGTTAATGTGTTTTTATATACCACTGACAAGTTATAGCATGTGAACAACCAACATAGCTTACAATGGAATTCTTTGAACGTGAACAACATATGGTATTGCTTTTACTGTGTAGATGGAGGAATATTTGAAATGTCATCTGAAAACAAGAGTGCTGAATTGTTGAACTCATATGGTTGTTGACAGCATGTTTGCTGATATTTGTTTCAACTAATTTTCATTTGTTAACTAATATTAGTTGTCTTTGATTATGCTTTTCCAACTATTGATAATTTGTTTCTGCAAACAATATGGCATGATAATATATTACTATTATGTTTCTAGATAATGGAGCAATGCGTAGCTAGATTAGATGTGGCAATGTTCAATGCTATCCTTCGTGAATCTGTTGATGAGATCCCAACCGATCCAGTATCTGATCCCATCAGTGATCCAAAAGTTCTCCCAATTCCAGCAGGGTCATCGAGCTTTGGGGCTGGTGCACAACTGAAAAATGTGGTGAGGATAAAGTTCTGACACGGAAGCCTAACCTAAGGGAACTTGTTGCTGTTATCTTTTAGAGTTTGACCTTCATTTTGGTCTTTTATTGCTACCTCTCTTAAATTTGCAACCATTTAGTTGTAAAATGGGAGCCAAACACGTCTCCTTTTCCTTTCCTTTTTCAAAATTGAAGGGGAGGACAGTTCAGATACCATCCGACATCTCCAAAAGTTGTGCTAGATGTGACCTGTTTTTCTCCTCTTATTTCCACATTTGAATAATCCATGTCATGCTTCTCTCGGGAAACTAAAAAAGAAAGACAGAAAGAAAGGGAAAAGAGGTTCATGCTAAGAAAAACATCTACATACCATGCATGCATATGATATTTTGATGCTGCATGTCCATTTGTCTTCACAAGTTGGTAAATCCTATTCATACCAAAGACTAGACTTGATGATAAGAGACACCAATTTGAAACCCATTAACCTGTATCATTGGAGAGGGTGTTTAAGGTTTTCTATGGCTGCCATTAATGTAGTAACTTTCCTTGGTACTTTTTGAAAATATCAGATTGGGAACTGGTCAAGATGGCTGACTGATCTATTTGGTATGGATGATGACGACTTGCTTGAAGATGACAATGAAAACAATGAGACTGATGAGAGACCAGACACGACATTCAAGCCTTTCCATCTCCTTAATGCATTAAGTGATCTCATGATGCTTCCAAAGGACATGCTCTTAAGTAAATCCATCAGAAAAGAGGTTTGACATACTCACGCTATTTATTCATATTCATTGCAAGCTCGACATACTCACACCCTTCATTCATCTCAAACTTGCATGAGCCATGTTTTCAATCCTTAATAAACATCATGTTATTTTTGAAGGTATGCCCCACATTTGCTGCACCATTGATCAAGAGGGTTCTTGATGATTTTGTCTTAGACGAGTTTTGTCCAGATCCTATTCCAGATGTTGTGTTTGAAGCCTTGGACACTGAGGTTAGTCACATTCAAAATGAATGGATATGTTTCACTTCTGTACTCATCAATGGTTCTACTCAGGCATGTTCCTGGAGGCTGATGACATTTAGCATTAATCTTTTTATAAGGGTGCAAGTTGTTAGTGAGTTGGTATTGGTTAAAAAATATACAAGCAATTTAATGTTGGTTGTAATTGGTAATTGATCTAACTGGGACCAAATCCTTGTTAGTTATTACTGAAACGTTGCATAAAAGAATTGCACAAAAAGATCTTAAAACAAGAACAGAAAAAATTGGACCCCCACAATTCTGCATTAGTTGTTGCCCTCCGTTCCAATGATTAATTTGCTGGTTTTGAGTTGGCCACAAGCCTACCTTGAATTGGCTCTATTTTAAAGCTAGCTAGAACCACATAGATCAAATTGCATCCTCTTGTCTATACTACATTTTAAGAGTGCTATGTATTCTTGCCACCATGAATTAGCTGATTTAAGAGTACTGTGGTATCACCACCAGGAATAAGCTCATTACGAGATCATAAGCAATCATCTCTTTTTTTTCATTTTTTTCATTTAGGATGCTATTGAGGCTGGAGAGGAGTCTGTCACAACGGTACCATGCATTGCAGCTCCTCCGATCTATTTACCACCTTCAACAGCTTCCATTGCCAAAATCATTGGAGAGTTTGGAAGTCGATCTAAGCTGAGAAAAAGTGGCTCCTCAATTGTCAGAAAATCCTACACCAGTGATGATGAGCTTGATGAATTGAATTCACCTTTGGCTTCGATCATACTTGATGGGGTGCGGTCTTCACCTGCCCCAACAAAGCCCAGCTGGAAATCAAAGAAGGGCATTGACAATACCATCAGATATGAACTTCTCAGAGAGATATGGATGAACAGTGAGTAACTATATATGTAAATTCACATGTCTATACAAATAATGTATGATTAGCCTTGTTTGCTTTATAGTAGTAAATCAGCAGTCAAGTTTTGGGTCCATTTGGTTATCTTGTACTTGTAAAAAAGGAAAATGCAAATCGTGTAGCTTTAGATAACATCTCAAACCTTCATGTAGAAATGGAGAGCCTGTTTTAGCATTTTGAAGATAAATTTCTCTTTTCATGACCTTCATTGTGATTCTGAAATGTCAACTGATAAAGTGCTTCATGAAAGTGGTCAAGTAAACAGGTATTGTTTGTTTTAATTAATTCCTGAATTTTAGGCATGTGTATTAGCTTGCACATACTATGCATACTTCTGTATCTGAAGCTGGTCTTCAGAACATTTCTTAAGGAGCTCAATATTCCTACGACAAGGTGTTAGGGTTATTAAAGCGCCGTAGTCTTTTCGTAGACTCATGTAACGACATGGATGTTAAAAAAGACCTGGCAAGCCTGCCGATGCGAACAATCAGTTCAAATCAAGGTTCAGCTGCCGCCATTTGAGTAGCTACTGTTTTTTTTTCCTCCCGTCACTATCATTCTAGGAGTGCGGGGTTTGAATCTAGAAACCTTTTAACTCCTGGAGCTCCAGCCTTGACCGTGGAGTCAGTCCATCATCACTGAATCAAAGCTTCATAGGCCGTCCCGGTTTCTGAAAGTTGAGGAAAAGAAGAAAAGACACGAAGGAAGAAGCATAGGACTTCCACAACCACAACTAAATTCGTGTACCGGACAGATTGAATTGAAACACAATATAGACCACAAATCAGAGACAAGACGCAAAAATACACTTGCCGGTGTTCTTTGTTTTATATCTCTCTCGCCAAAATTACCTTACAACCATACATTCTCAAAATTGCAACTGCTTAGATAAGCTAAACTTCAAAAAGAAAGATTCAAAAATCCAATTGGACAATCGCCACACAAACTCGTATGGTGGTCCCATTATAAATATTTACTATACCATGCCTGCTTGGGAATGAAACCGAAGCAGTCAGCAGTTTGCATGGAAGAAAAATCAAGCAGCCAGTTTTGGTGAAGAACTAACAGCACTCAGGTGTTTGAGGTGTAATGCAGCCAACAAGCCTTGCCATGTTTCTCCAGATCCACCTGCCACTTGAAAGTCAAGAAGCTTCTGCTGTTTCCTGTAGTATCCTTCCAACGCTTTTCCCTAATAAAAGAACAAATACTTAATGAGCAAATTACCGAATTCCTCTGATTAAAATATTAACTTGAACCAAAAGGACTCATACAATCGTTTGACAATGTGAAAAGACATTTTGTGGTATATTCTTTCAAGCAGCAAACGTAAGATAATATAAATCATTTTTCTTCGATGTTAACCATATTCCAATAATGATGACCAGAGAACTGAATAAACGCTCCAATATCCAAAATCTACACGAAGTTTGATAACGAAGAATAGGAAAATATCAATGGTAATACAAAGCACAGGGCCATGAAAACTGCTATCAGTGGCAAAAGGCAATTCTAATGTAGTTAGGCGAAAATATACAGCCCTTTCAGAGGCATCTAGGATGCCAGAAGTAAGAACATAGATAAGCATTGTTTTGAACAAACAAAAACTCATAATCACTAAATGAACACTTCAAAACATCAATAATGCGAAATCTACTTCAGAAATGAAAAAGAACACGTTGTACCTCCTGCGCGTATATTCGAGACTTTTCATTTGACACACTGCCCGCATCAGCAACAGAGCAACTAGAATTTTCTACACTTATAAGATTCTTTTTCACCACATTCCCTTCACCGCATTTAAAATTAACAACTAGATCAATATCCGCAATTTGATCAAGAATCTCCTGCAAAGAAAAATCCCACCATTTCCTCAATCATCATAAGACAAAATGCCATAATTACATATAAAAACACCACTAAAAGATGCAAAATAATAATAATAATAATAATAAAAAAAAGCAATTCAACTTCCATTCCTTCAACAGTCCTTAAATTCTACCAATTAAAACAAAACCCCACAATCATCCACTTGCTTGCGAAACACAAATGCCAATAATCAGAAAACGAGAAACTTACAGCCTGAATTCTCGTTCGGGGAATTCCATCCAAAATAAACCCATTTTCACCTCTATAATAACCCTCTTCAAGCCTTTTTGATAACAACCCAAAAATCACATCTTCAGGCACTAATTTTCCCTCATTCACCGCATTTGCAATCTAAAAACAAAACATTCCAAAAACCAATCAATATCAAATCCCATTAACCAAAAGAAATAAAGACCAAACTTTACAATAAAAAAACCCTAAAAAAGCACCTGTTTATAAACAGAAGAGTTAAGGTTAAGCTCTTGACGAAGAAGGGTACCCATGGAAATGTGAGGAACTTCTAGAAGCTTCGAGAGTTTCTCTGCGTAAACATGCTTTTTAGCTCCTGGGTCTCCTATTAACACCCACTGCACTCCTCTCCCTGAAGCCGACCCAGCCACCGACTCCAAATTATTAAGCTGTCCGTAGTCTTCTACGACTTCTGAATAATAGTCATCATAGTAATCATAGTCGCATTGGACTGCCGCTGCTGATCCATAACCTCGACTGCCGGGGAATCGGCTAACACGACGGAGTGATGGCGCTGCGGTGGTGGCTAATCGGTTAAGCCAGGCCATGGCGGCTATTGAGAGAGATTCTTTTGCAAATATGAGCAAAAAGAAAAAGAGGGTTTCTAAGGAGAAAAAAAGTGGGGTTTATGAGGAAGAGAGGGGGAGACAGGTTTGATCTGGAAATGCCCTTGGTACTTGTAGAAATTACGAAAATACCATTACAGCTAATAAGAGTGCGACACGTAGAAGATGTGTTAGTAGGGTTTGATTTTGATTGGTTGAGAAGTTTTTGAACTTTGAAGTCAGAGCTGGGATTGTAGCTTTTGAGGAGCTTAAAGAGGGAAAGTTGGAGCTGTGTTTATTTTGGTTAACGGTGGGGTCGGAGCGACTCGAGGTTTCCACAAGACGTGGAAGCGCTTAGAATTACGACACCTGGCGTTGTGGTTTTGGGTGTTTGTTTATTATGTTGTAGAATATGTTTTTTAAATTATATTTTAAAAAATATTAAATTAATATTTTTTAATTATTTTAATGTGTTGATATTAAAAAAATTAGTTTAATATATTATAATAAAAAAAATAAAAAAAATACTTATATTACTATTAAACATAAAATTTCATGTATTCAATTGTGTTTTTATATTTTTATAATTTTTTTAAGTTTTCAATTATTATTTTTTATTTTAAATTGTTTTGATATATTAATATTAAAAATAAATTTTAAAAAATAAAAAATATATTATTTTAATATATTTTAAAATAAACTCGAAAAGCTAAACGAGACTTTTATACTATCTTCCTTCCGCTGCGCCACGTTGCAATATACCTGCTCTACAGGATAAACTAGCCAAATGCTTTAGCGCATCTTTGATAATTCCATATATGTTCATTAACATTTTTTTTTTTAGTTTTTGTTTATTTATTTTAATAAAGAAAATTAGAAAACATGTTTATTTATTGAAAATGAAAACAAAGTTTTGTTAAGAAAATAAAAATACATCAAGATAAAAACTATTTTTATAAGAAATTATTTTTATAATTTATAATAGTCATCTTAATATTTTATATTCATGATAATATAATTATAAAATATTAATTTTATTTCATTCAAATTAAAAATCATCATGTTAGAGTGATATTGTTAACTTGAGAAAAAAAAATTATATTGAATTTATAATAAGATTAAACTTATACTACTAACTAAATATAAAAATGTCAGAAGAAATTAATTTTTACATTACTAAAAGTAACTTGTATATAAAAGAGAAAAATTGAATTGCTTATATATTTTATTTATATGAAAAATAGTAAACAATGAAGAAGCTCTAAAATATATTTTCCACAGTATAATGTTATTTAAAACTAGTATTTTATTTTTTTAGATGGATAATTATTGTATTTGAATAAAAATTTCTAAACATGACTCCAATTTTTTTAAAAATTAAGATATTAATTATCTCTAAAACTCCTTGTATTTTGTTATGTCATCCTGGATTTTATCAAATTGCACAAACTTTATCTATTTTATTAAAAACAAAACTAATAAAAATCAGTTTTTTGCTATAAACCCAGACATATTATACTGTGAATTTAACATTATAATGATTATTTTGGCATATCAAGTAAAAGTCATTGAACTAATTATTTAGGGGTAATACATCTCTTTTTTTAGAGTCCATTAATAATTATCAAATTGATTAGGAGAAACTTGGTAATTTCAACTTTTTGAAGCATACTCTTAAAATCAAATATTACTTAACTGGAGTCTAGGGTATTTTTTGACTTTTTACCTTTTTTTAAAACATAATAAAATGATTAAATTAGCCTTAAAAGCAAAATTCTTTAATTGGCATTCAATGATTTTTGTTTTTGTTTTTTCATCTTGTTTTTAATTATATTTAAATTGGTTAAGGGACAATTTTATAATTTAATAAATATTAATATTATTTTTAAAGAAGATTGTTGTGTGCATTACACGTGTCAGCGTGTGAATTGTTTTAATGCTATTTGGCCGGTGTGTAACGAGGTGTTTGGTTGAACATATGGTGGTTTATCGGGCGACGTTAGAATTGTCTTGGCAACCCCTCCATCCTGAGCAGCGCGTGTGACCAACAATCCTCTGATTTGACTCTGATAACCTTTTCTTTTTCTTTTCTCTTTTTAAAATTGATTTTATTTTACGATTTTTTTCTTATCAGATTTAATCTTTATTCTTTTGATTGTTATTTGTTTTTTACTTTAACAAATTTTTTAAATTGATACTTTTCCCATCTCAACCTTTAATATTAAGTTAGTTGATAATTGAGTTTTTTAATTGAATCCGGGCCTAAAATCTCTTTAGTTGCGAGTTTTAAAGATTAATACAGGTTTAGAAAATGCGTCGAGTTTGCATTTTATTTAATTAGGGATTAGGTTCCAATTGTTTTTTTATTGCTTTCTATATAATTCTTTTGTAATTTTTAATATGACATGGATTATTTCATTATTTTTTTTATTTGTTGTTTTTTGTTATTTTTTTTTAATTTAGCCTATTTTATTAGGCCTATGTGCAAACTGAGTGGACCATTTTGTTTTGGGTGAGGATAGGAGAGAATGTAAGGCTCAGAAAATACAGGTTTTAACATGAAATAATTTAGAAGCAGACTACTTTGGAGGGAAAATCCAGGCGTGCTAAAAGAAAACACTCCTATTTATATGATCTTAGTCGACACAATTCGTTAAAGTCAGTTAATATGAATATTATAAATAATAGTGGGTTAAAAAATTCAAATAAAAAAATATTATAAGTAGAATGTAAGTTGAGATTTTTAAAAACCGCTTAACTCTACCGTATATATACTTTTGTCCCCATTTTCATTTTGAGTTCCAATCCAATTTTGTGTTTGAGTTGATGGATTTTGTCATATGTAATCAAAATCTGTGATTTATGGTAATTGTTTCTAAGGATGGACTTGGTCCTTGCTTGTATGTGATAATGAGGCTGAATTGCGTATAACAGCTGCTGAAAAAGTAACTAAATTCTACTGCATCTCAAGCCCAGAACTTGCTATTCTCCCATGTGTGAAGGTGCATTTCCATTTCAAACTCTAAAATTCTTCAGCTGACTCTATTGTTTTAGAACATCAATTGATTTCTGCCTGCTTTTCTGTAGTGTTCTCAATTATTTCTATAAGCATAGTTTAAGAATAAGAAAATTCATAAGCCCGACCAATGAATATTTTTAATATTTAAAAATTAATCCAATCTAATATATTCAACTCACTCGATGAATTAAGATTATAATTTATAAATTATTAAAAATTAAATTGATTATAATTACAAATCCAAACCTGAATAGAATAGAGTGTATCCGTAAACATCTTTAAAAAAGAAAAATCTAAACCCTTGTAGCTTAATTTTTGAACTATATTAAAAAAAAAATAGTCAAAGGACGTAAACCAATTTATAAATTATTTTAAATATGCAGGAGACGAGTCATGTCACCTTCAAACCACCCAAATAGCTTATAAAATAAGCTACACTAAGCTAAGTAAATATACTAATTTGGTCGTTTGTTATCAACTTCAATCCTTGGCTCCCTTGGTTAATGCTTGGCTTTGTTATTAACATCAATTTTCTATCTTTAGTTTTTTATTTTATTTTATTTTATTCCTATTAAGTTTTTATTTAATTTTATTTTTCAATAATAAATTAACAACAAATCAATTTTTTTTTATCATATAATAAGTTTTATAAAAACAAATAGAATCAATACAGTCCATAACTCAGGTCACGAGTTTGACTAACTATTAATCAAAGAATCAAGTTAGGATTTCTTAGCTTTTATATATATATATATATATATATATATATATATATATATATATTAATTCCATCATTTAGTGTATGATTTTCATTGAATTTGATCCTTTAGTAATGAGTTGATGGTAAATCAACTTCATATTTCTTATCATAAAATAAAATAAAAAACAAAATCGATTAAGTGGAGTCCATAACTCGAGTTATGAGTTTGACGGGTTGACTAAATATTAATTAAAGAGTCGGGTCGAGATTTTTTTGCCCTTTTGTTTATATCTTTAGTTTTTTTTCAATCCTATCATTTTGTGTGAGATTTTTATTGAATTTTATTTTTGAGTATTGGGTTGATAGTGTCGATACACGACGTCGGGCGACGGCTCCGCTCATTTTGTTTATTTTAACAAAAAGATTTTTTTATTATTTGGGGGAAATAGATTTGATTGGAGTCGCCATCTAGTAATTTGAGGGAACTAGAAATCCCAAATTAGACACTGGTCCTAGAGATTTAGGTACTGGGTTAGTTATGATTAAGGGAAGGTAGACACCACCCTTAAAACATCCTTTCAAAAGAAAGGTTACCCTTACTCGTGTGTTTTTATATTTGATTCAAATGCTATTATATTTTGAGCTTATTTGTAATTTTTGTTTTGTTTATAAAATAGTTAACGTCGGTCCCTAAAATTAGGAGACACGTTAAAAATGACATCAGTCCCTAAAAATAGGAGACTCGTCTAAAATCTCGACGTTTATCCCTAAAAAAGGATTTACGTCTGAATTACCAAGAGGAAAAAAAAATGGACATAATCCATATTTGGTATAAATCCTTGACATCGGTCCTTTTCTGTAAAAAGAGACGTGTCGACAAACCACGTCTGTAGGAGACGCGTTTAAAAAAATGACATCAGTTCCTAAAAATAGGAAACTTGTCTAAAATATCGACGTTTATCCCTAAAAAAGGATTTACGTCTGAGTTATAAAAAAAAACTATGGACATAATCCATATTTGGTATTTCCTTGACATCGGTCCTTTTCTGTAAAAAGAGACGTGTCGACAAACCACGTCCGTAGAAGACGCGTTTAAAAAAATGACATCAGTTCCTAAAAATAGGAAACTTGTCTAAAATATTGACGTTTAACCCTAAAAAGGAGAAGTATGTCTGAGTTATCAAAAAAACTATGGACATAATCCATATTTGGTATTTTAACTTTTTGACATCGGTCCTTTTCTGTAAAAAGAGACGTGTCGATGAACAATATTCATTTATAAAAATAAAACTATTTTGATATCGTTGAGAAATGGGTATAATCATATTCGAGAATTGGGCTTTGGACCAACGAACGATAACATGATAAGATGGGTGTTGGACCCGCGTCGTTATTCTTTTTATACTTGTTTTCGTTTTTTTTGTTTTATTGTTTTATAACATGCATGAAAATTTACAAATATTTACATAAAAAATAAAAAAATGTTAAGAATCCAAAAAAATTACCTGAGTACCCCTGTATAGGTAAAAGACTGAAATTCCCTCAGATTTCTCAGGAATTTACGAAAATGCCACTGGCGGCGCGTGTGGCTCACGCGCGGCTACTGTTGGCACTGGCGAAAATTTTCCGGCGAGCTTTCTGGGAAACGAACGGTCGATTCTGATAGATCTGAGGTCGTGGATTCTGATGGTGGTGGTCTCGACGGCCGTTGATGGTTGACGAGAGAGAATCAACTACTTGCAGCTTCGGTGGTCGGCGACGTTCGCGGTCTCTTTTCGCCCAGATGAGGCGGCGAAAACGGTTAAAAATGCCGGGGTTTTGCTTTAAACCAGTAGATAAACCTTTCTGTGGTGGTGCGGAGGCTGGAGGCGGCTGGAAAGTGGAGATCGAATGAGAGAGAGGGCGTCGCCGGCGAGAGGAGAGAGAGAGTCCGAGATTAGGCTATGGTGTGAACGCGTGCATGGTATACCGGTACCACTGAACACTGTGCGCTGTTGGATCTATGATGGAATGATCGGATGGCTGTGATTGGCTAGATCTGAGGTCGATCGGACGGTCTGGATGAGTCTGAGTTTAGATCCGGTGTGACGCGGTGAACCGAAAATTCGGTACACCGGATGACGTGGCGCAACGGGATTAAGTCTTGGATTATTTCAATGGCTGAGATGAGTCGGGATATATTTGGTATTTTTTAAATTGTTTTTTTTTTAAAAATATCCTACTCCTCCTGTTAAGAAAAAACTAAAAAAATGTGCACAGTAAGAATTCTTTCTTTTCTTCTCTGTCCCTCTTCGAATTGTCACAAGCTATTTATAGCCATAGCCAGTACAAGGGACAAACCGCCTACAACGCCTACAATGCCTACCATAATATCGGCAAAATTCGGCAAAATTAGGCTGCTTACAATAGTTGACAAAAATAAATATGCTGCCTACAATCGTTGAAGCGCACCGCCTAAATTACAAATTTTATATTATTAATTTTGTTGTATTATATATAATAATAAATAATTATATAGGAAAAAAAAACTCAAATCAGTATTAGAAAAAAACCCGACTCAACCGCTAAAAATCAATTTTAATTACCGAAATTATGTCGAAACATTAAAAAAAACTGTCAGTGGGTATCAACCCGGTGAACCGGGTTTTGACCACAAAATAACAGTTTTGACCCAAAATGACCTGAAACTCATTTTCCATCCTAGTCGACATGGTTAGACCCGTATTGACCCGGTGAACTCGGTCTTGGCCGAAAATGACGGTTTTGACCCGAAACAGCCTGAAAACTCATTTTTTACCCTGGTCGACATGATTTGACCAGTATTGACCTGGTGAACTCGGTTTTGATGGAAAGATGCGGTTGACTCGAGAACAAATATTTTTTGAATTTTAAACTTTTTTTGTTTTTTTTGGATTTTTATAACGCGGAACCATCAATATTTGGACTTTACCTAGGTTGGTGAATCCAAAATTGGGTTACAACAGATAGTAAATCAATTTTTGTATTTTCTATCATCTAATAATAATAAAAAAATGAATTCGAGCTAGTGAAGTACTTAACCTAGGTTGCGGGTTTGACAAATTGACTAAATAATAATCAAATACTCGAGTTATGATTTTTAAGTTTGAACTGTTGCATCGAGTTTAATGACAATGTCAAATTTTTTTTAATGATTTGGGTATTTTCTTATGTTCCAAAATTTTATGTTTAATCTGCAATGAAAGCACAGGTGATAAATTAGTTAAAACTAAAAAAAAAAAGATAACCTTTCTCATAAAAATAAAGATATACATGCACATTCAAATATTTAACCTTGATTGTCCCTTTTATTTTATATGTTTTTTTTTCCCTAAAGGTTAATTTTGGTTGTCAAGAACAAACAATTTTTGTTCTTGTAATGTCATTATACAAATATAATTTATTTATATAAAAAATAAAATAAAATAAAATCACAATAGTCTATTTGAAACATTAAAAAATATAAAAACAATTTAGAAAATTAGTTATTATTTTTTAAAAATGAACAAAACAATGTAAAATAATATAAAAGAGAATGTATTAATTAAAATTTAAATAAAAAAATCATGAAAAGTAAAAAAATAAATAGAGAGAGAGGAGCTATTAGTTAAATTTAAAATAAAAAAAAATCAATCAAATATAAAATAAAGAGGTCAAGCGCTTTTGGGCCTAATAGTTAGATCTGTGCCCTTGGTCAGGAATGAAAAAGCTCTTGTATATTTGGACCTAGAAAGTTAGGTCGGCTCATTTGACTGATTTGTTTTTTTTGATAGAACAAATGACACATCATCCATTTTATTTTTTTTAAATGAATAATATGTCGTTTGTTATAGTAGACTACTTGACTAAACATTTTTCTAGTAATCTCCGGTCACTGGAAAATTGAGGTTTGAACTTTTGGATCTCATTAATATATTTTTTCAACTTGTTTTCACTTAAAAATAAGGATTTTCACTTAAAAATAAGGATTGAAAATCAATCAAAAAGAAACTTTATGGATCCAAATGAGTTTTTCTAGCTCGATCGAATAGAAACACTACATTTATTGAGCATCCCTCTAGAAGATGAATTCATGGACACCAATATTAAATTTTATCTGGTAGTTGAAATATGGCTTTCCAAGCGCTTTCTCTCCCTTTTATATTTTCTGGTGATTGTCATTTTACTCTCAACATTTAGAGATTAAAACGTAAAATAAATAAGATTTGGGGTTAAATTATAAATTTCTAAAATAATAGGGGCCAAATAAATAAATAACTGAAAACTATGGGGGATCAAAGTGAGGTTTTCTAGGCCAAAGTCTAAATGATATTTGTTCAAGTTGGTCCCTCTTCTTTTAGTTTCTTTTATAATTGTAACCTAAAGTTCTATTTCATAAAATTAATTTAAATTAATTATTAGAATATTTTTCAACACTTTGTAAAAGCGATAGCATGCAAATTGAAATTGAAAAAAAAAGAAATCCAAAAAAATAAAACCATGATAATATAACCTAGGATAGTAAGATTGAGAAATAAAATCCATAACTAAAATGACAAAAAAGATCATTCATATGAACATTGTGAGGACCGAAATTAAAAAAAGAAAAACTGAATTGTTCATATAAATAGTGTTAAAATGACCCCAACTCTTTTAGTTTATTTTATAATTATAATTTTAAAAATTACATTAACCTAACCTCCTTTTTTCTCCAAAATGTTCTCCATTATCATTTGGAAAAGTAACTAAATTATAAATTTACAAAAAGAATATAAAAAAATGGACTAGAAATTTCATCACCATTGCAAAAGAGAACTAACTAGAGTTAAACGGAAGCCTAATATTCCAAAGAAATTGAACAAAGAGAGAAGCTTAAAATGGATACCATCTGAATTGATTAGAAGACAATACTTACTTTGTTGCATTTCCACCGACGCTGTTTATTTCATTCACACTTGAGAAGTTCTAAAGATAGATTCCTAGGAAGTTTTGTCTCCAAAGCAAGGGATAAATTACTACCAAAGAAAAGAATAGGACTGATACCTTTTAAATGACAGAGCTTCCAGAGCATTTTATCAGAACCATGCTTTTGTAGATGCAAAGTTCCATACAATGCCCCTTAAGATGTCTCAGTATTGCAATGCCTTAAATATCATCCAGAAATATGTAATTCTTACTTCTTTTCATCCCCTCCTTCTGATTCTAGCTGCATGAGAAACATCTAAATTTTCCTCCCCACTCGGCCTATTCTTTCACAGACTTATCTTCAAATGCCTCAATCTGCTCTTCCATAAACAATAAACGTGCATGCCCCTAACCCTGAAGAATTCACTTTTAGAGCCTCAAGAACGAATCAAGGCTTTGGCTAATCGAGAAAGGTAATGCTTCACCATTTTTATCTTTGCACAGTTGAATATCATTGTAAACTTTGTAGGGTTGCAATCTGAAATGTTTCGGAATTTCAGCAGCAAACTTCGATGATACCATGTAAAAATTTTCTTGCAAATTGTTGCAGGCAGCAGTCAACAACTCAACATAGGTAATGAAATAAAATCATTGAGGAGAGAGAAGATCTACAGGAAAGTTGCATTCTGTCAGGTATGAGAGAAGCTTAATGCTATTATATGTTCTCCTACACCTTACACCACAGCTCGTTAGCTTCATAGGTCCTTCTGATTGCTCATTTGGGAAAAATCACAAACCTTTCTAAACTCCCAACAGAGTTATGTTTGGAGTGCAGCTGAGTTCAAAACTTTGTTTGTGTAGGATAAGTTTATACAACCCGGTAGGATTTGGAAGGGTTTGGGTTCTGAGTAGGTCCTCAATCATGGTTTGTTGAGCTTGGCCTGAAGAGTTTATGGGTTTAAAAGAGATATACAATTCGTTGAATGGGATACTTTTCACACTTAGCTTAGAATTCTTTTTCTTTCTCTTAAAGTAGATTCTAATTTTTTTTTTCCTCATTATTCTTTTCTTCTTCTTTAACGATTCTTCACATAGAAACGATGGCAAGATCCGAAAGGGATGGTGGTCCAAGGAGTGCTGATATATGCGGTCCTTCTCATGGAGTAGATGAACAGGTCACAGTTGATATTGATTCATTGACCTCTTCCGTTGAAAGTATGATGTCCCAGAATTTGATAATGCCTGATAAAGTATGCATCTTTAGAGTGCCCCAAATTCTCCGAAGGCATAGCGAAAAAGCTTATACCCCCAACGCATTTTCAATTGGCCCCTGGCACCGTCACCATCCACTGATGAAATCTACAGAGAAAGTTAAACTGAAGTATCTCAAAGGCCTTCTTTCCCGAGGATCTGCGAGCATAACACTGAAGGGGTTGATCCAATCCACCAGGGGGATCGAGAAAGAGGCACGTTCGTGTTATGCCGGATCAATTGATGTCGGTGTAGAGGATTTTGTCAGAATGTTGGTAATAGATGGTTGCTTTCTTATTGAGCTATTTAGAAAGGATAAATATAATCATCTTAGAGAAGATGATGATCCTATCTTCAACATGTCTTGTATGTTGCAGTACCTATATCATGACTTGATATTGGTAGAAAACCAAATACCTTGGTTGGTCCTTGAACACTTGTTCAACATGACCGCGGAACCTGGAAACACGACAACCCTCGCACAACTTGCCCTTCAATTCTTTCAGAACATTTTTTCATCCAATCCACCCCCCATACTTCCCTCTTACCAAGGAAAAAAACATTTGCTTGACCTCTTAAGAAATTGGTTAGTTTTGTCATCTGGAAAAGAGGAAGATGGTGAAATGGGATGGGAACTAATTCCTTCCGTCACAAATCTTGTAGGCGCCGGAATTAAATTGAAGGTGGGTAAGTCAAGAAGCATCTTGGATATAAAATTCAAAAATGGTGTCCTGGAAATCCCTCCATTGCTAGTTCAGGAGACAACTGAAGTCATCATTCGAAACCTCATCAGCTATGAGCAGTCTTGTCCTAAATGCACTGACAGAATCACTTCATATGCCGTCCTCCTAGACAACCTCATCAACACTACCAAAGATATGGATACATTCACCAGTAGTGGAATCATTGATAATTGGTTGAATCCAGATGAGGCAACGCAATTCTTCAACAAGCTTTATCAGGATGCTTACTTGAAGAAATACTATTATCTAAAACTGTGCCAGGAGGTGAACAGGTATAACCGGCGCAAGCTTCCAAGATGGTATGCTCTGTTGATGAACACTTACTTTGGCACCCCATGGAAAATTGTTTCTATTTTTGCGGCTGCTACTCTTTTGATTCTCACTATTGTTCAAACAATATTTACCATCATTTAATAAGTTTAAAATCCTTTGATCTTGTTGAATGTTATGATGAGATGCAAAAGTATACATGTTGGACATGCATGCCAGATAAATTTTGGTGGAGCAGATTGTGAGAGCAGGTTTTCATGTAATCTCTAGTGTTTTGTAACCTTTCAGGGACTAATAAGATCAGTATATTAAAGAAATTATAATTGCTTTTTGATCAAGGAAATGTCCATTTACAGTACTTTTGAGTTGTGCTTGCAGAGAGAAAACTTCGAAATACAGTCCTCACTGAATAGCTGCTAGCGTACCCTTGAAGAAAAGAACATAACTCTTGATCTGATCTCCGACTAAAGGCAGGTTAGATCAATTAGCTATAGCGTTTCTTTTTCTTTTTTTGTTTATTGGAAACTTGGGACATCACTAATGTTAGTGTATATTATGGCAAGAATATCAACAATATATGGCAACCAAATTGTAACAGAATATCTTGTATTTATTGTATTTATTATAGACTACAAATCAGGGATTAGAGACGGTAAATTAGAGATTATTACATGTATTTATAGGATTGAATTCTTCCTTCCAAAGGCAATCAAAGAGAGAACAATTTTACATTGAAATTTGATATTTGTGACATGGTATCAGAGCCAATTATTCTGATCTAGACCTTTGTTCTTCTCTTCAATCTGCATATTGAATTCGTCAGTATTTGGTGATTTGTTTCGGGTTCCTAAAATGTCTGGACAGACTTTTCTTACTTGATTCAATGGCAAAAACTATGCCAATTGAGAGTTTCAATTTCGTATGTTTGTTAAAGGGAAGGAATTATGGGGGCATCTCGATGGTTCTTCACCAGCACCAACCGATCCACAGGAGCTGAGTATATGGACTACCAAGGATGCAAAAATTGTCTCTTGGATACTGGGGTGTGTTGAACCCCATATGATCAACAATCTTCGATCGTTTGGCACAAGGAAGGAGATTTGGGACTACTTTAGACGCATCTATTCTCAGAGTAATTCGGCTCAAAAATTTCAAGTCGAAATGGGTATTGCCAATTACAAACAAGGTAATCTCTCAATTGAACAATTCTATGCTGGATTTCTAAACCTATGGAGTGAATATACTGGCATAATTTACTCTAAAATACCGAAGGAGAGTTTAGAAGCACTATACCTTGTTTATGCCGAGAGCCAGAGGGACCAGTTCTTGATGGAGCTCCGGCCAGAATTTGAGGCTGTGAGAGCTAACTTGATCAACCAAAGTCCAGTACCCACTTTGGATGAATGTTTGGGGGAACTGTTACGGGAAGAACAACGACTCGCCACTCAACACGAGTTGACTCAGGACACTGTCACAGAGATGAATGTGGCTTACATGGCTCAAGGAAGGGGACGACAAAGAGGTGTGAGTGTGCAGTGTTTTAATTGCAAAGAATTAGGGTACATTTCCAGAAATTGCAGCAAGAAATTCTGTAATTATTGTAAGAAAGAGGGGCATGTAATCAAGGAATGTCGTTTGCGACCACAGAATCGACAAGGGTTTACTGTGTAATCAAAATTGGGGGCTGCTTTTATGGCTACCGCAGTCGTGTCCTCACCATCAACACCAAAATCTTCATCGTCAGTGAGCTCTTTGTCGAGCACTCTCACTCCTGAGATGGTGTAGCAGATGATAATATCTGTCTTCTCTGCACTCGGGATTTCTCATAAGAAAAATAAACTTAACTTTCCCTTGGATTCGGTACATAATAAACAATGGTTAATGGATTCGGTAGCGTCGAATCACATGACCAGCAGTGAAAATGGGTTGTATAATGTGCGAAAATACATGCGTAATCAGCATACACAGGTAGCAAATGGTGATAATCTGCCGATTTTGTCGATTGGTAATTTGGGGTCTTATTTCAATAATATTTTTGTGTCACCAAAATTATCAACAAGTTTACTCTCTGTTGGTCAAATGGTAGAAAATAACTGTGAAATTCACTTTGATCGTCATGGTTGTTGTGTTCAGGATCAAGTGTTGGGGAAGGTGATCGCGAAGGGGCCTAAAGTGGGGCGTTTATTTCCAATATAATTTTCTATTCATAGTATTAATTCTTGTGCTTATTCAACTGTCATTAATAATCCTCATTTTTGGCTTAAGAAATTGGGGCATCCCAATTCTAATGTATTGACTCATCTTATGAAACATAGATATTCGAGGAATAAAAATTATTTTTCAATATAATTTTTGGATTGTAGTTCTTGCAAATTGGGTAAAAGCAAAGCATTATCATTTCCTTCACATGGTAGTCGTGCTTCTAAATGTTTTGAAATTATTCATACTGATGTATGAGGCATAAGCCCTGTTATCTCTCATGCTCAATATAAATATTTTGTCACGTTTATTGATGATTTCAGTCATTTCACTTGGATATATTTTCTCCAATCTAAGGCTGATGTATTCTCAACATTTCAAGCTTTCATTGTATTTGTTGAAAATCAATTTTTTGCTCATATTAAAATACTTCGTTCTGACTCCCGGGGGGGGGGGAATACGTGTCCAAAGAATTTCAAGAATATCTCAAAAACAAAGGGATTCTCTCTCAAAGATCTTGTCCTTACACTCCTCAACAAAATGGAGTTGCAGAGCGTAAGAATCGTCATCTTTTAGATGTTGTTCGCACCTTATTAATTGATTCTTCGGTACCTACTCGATTTTGCGTAGAAGCTCTGTCAACAGTCGTTCATCTAATTAATCGTTTGCCTTCTCAAGTTCTAAACTTTGCATCTCCATACTCTATTTTATTTGGTGTTATTCCTGAGTATGATTCCCTCCATGTTTTTGGGTGTGTTTGTTTTGTTCACTTACCATCTATTGAATGTAATAAACTTTCAGCCCAAGCTGCTCGTTGTGCTTTTCTAGGATACAATAATTCTTATAAAGGATTTGTGTGTTATGATGCAAATGCTCATAAAATTCGTATCTCTCAAAATGTGATTTTCTTTGAAAATCAAAATTTTTTCCCTTCTTGTTCCTCTACAGAATCCACTATTATCCAGCTTCCCACATTTGATAATGATAGTCCATCTTATATCTTTGAACGTTTTAAGCCAGGAATTGTATATCAAAGATGTCATCCACCATCCACTTTGCCCCTTCCGGACACGGAACCGACATCTGATCATTCCCCTCAACTAAGACGATCAACTCGAGTTTCACGTGCCCCAAACAGGTATGGATACTCAATAACTACTATTGATAGTACTTTTGTGCCTAAGACTTATGCCCAGGCTTCTACCCAAGACTGTTGGCAACAGGCCATGAAAGAGGAACTTCAGGCTCTTCAGGATAATCACACATGAGATATTGTTTCTTGTCCTACTGGAATTAAACTTATTGGCTGCAAATGGGTATACACTATTAAATTCCAACGTGATGGATCTGTGGAACGATATAAAGCACAGTTGGTGGCTCTTGGAAATTTCAGGCATATGGTATTAATTATGAGGAGACATTTGCACCTGTGGCTAAAATGACTACCATACGAACCATTATGGCAATTGCTGCTTCCAAAAGATGGCTGCTTCGTCAAATGGATGTAAAAAATGCATTTTTACATGGAGACCTGAAAGAGAATATTAATATGACTCCTCCTCCTGGTATGTTTACGCACCCATCTGATAAAGTCTGGTGGTTGAAACGGTCCCTGTATGGTCTAAAACAGGCACCCCGAGCATGGTTTGAAAATTTTTGCACTACTCTTCTGAAACTTAAATTTATTCAGAGCCAATATGATTCCTCTATGTTTCTTCAGCAAACTATTACTGGTATTGTTGCTCTTCTGGTATACGTTGATGATATTATCATTACAGGATCTGACATTTCACTCATTGAAGATTTACAACGTTCTCTTAACAGTGAATTTCATATGAAGGATCTAGGACACCTTCACTATTTCCTTGGTCTACAGGTGCACTCTATGTCCAATGGGATTTCTCTACATCAACACAAATACACTTAAGAGATTCTTCTCTTGGGCGATCTTGAATCAGGGAATAACGTTCTTACACCTCTCGAGATTAATTTAAAACTTTGTCAGAATGATGGTGACCTGTTACCTGATCCCTCCATATACAGGCAATTGGTTGGCAGTTTGAATTATCTAACCATTACTCGGCTAAATATTTCTTTTGCAGTACAACAAGTCAGTCAGTTTTTACATGCTCCTTGTCAACCTCATTTAGCTGCTGTCCAAAGAATTCTTCGCTATCTTAAAGGCACATCTGGGATGAGATGCAAAAGTATACATGTTGGACATGCATGCCAGATAGATTTTGGTGGAGCAGATTGAGAGAGCAGGTTTTCATGTAATTGTTAGGGAATCCGACCGGTGATGTACTGATATTTGCTTATTGGAGGCTAAGCACACTGACACAATATTTAACATGGATTGACAAATTGCCTACATCCACGGGAGAGTCAATATTATTAGAGATAGATAGAGAAAGGGTTACAACACACATGGAGAAGGAGGATCACTTCACTCTACTCTACTCCCAGCTCTTATTGCTGCACTTGCAGCTACTGCCATTGCAGCTCTCTCTCTTTCTCTTTACTTTATTAGACACACTCACCACTCTCTCTCATTGCTCTCCAAAATTATGCCTCTTTTATAGGCATCAATGGCAGCTCCTCTTGCTCATTTGTCAACAATGGTGGTCACCTAACATTTACCTACTTCGTGACTTTTGGTTGCTACACCAACAACCCTCTTTGACAATGGCAGCCATCTTCTTCAAGAAGATGGGCTACAAATGCTGCCACATAAGTGGAAATATCCCAACAATCACCCCCTTTGCCATTTATGTTGGGCAATTGTTCGCTTGCTTCTTCAGCACATGCTTGTATCCTGCATCTCTTCCAAGTTTACCATTCCGAGAGCGTCTTTGACCAAGTTTACAGGTACTTGCCAAACCTTTCAATCGCCAAAGTCACCAAAGCACACCTTTTCTCACACCAAAGGATCACTTCAACTAGATGGTCTCCCACATCACATCTGAAGAGTGTTAACGCTTGTCTCTAGGACACAACATTCCCCTTCATCAACCATGCTTGGTCCGGAATGATTTTTCAAGCCTCACACCAAGGCTTACAACACCCCCTCAAACGGATATTCCAAGTGCGACAGTCATTATCTGAGTATCTTAATATGATTACAAGCTCACCACTCTTCCAAGAGTCTACTCATCTAGGAGTTGCGTCTGCCCTCTGTTCCACCCTAGGAACCACGCCTTACTTCTCCGTGAGTCTCCTACTTTTAGTCTTAAGAGTTCAGATAGCTCTCCACCTTTAACCATGGGGGCAGCCTATTAAAGGTTAATCTATATCTGTCTTTATACTCTGAGTATTACAATGCCATTACCGAGCTCACCACTTTGACAAGAGTCAACTTATTCTAGGAACCTGCGCATACCCTTTGCTCATTTCTAGCAGTCGCGTCTTAATGCTCAATAAGTCACCCACTTATTGTCTAAGGCAAATGTCTTCTAGCTCATTGATCTTTAGCATGGGGGCAATATCCATGAAAGTCAATCTTGCATTTGTCTTCATACTCATTATAGCCACTTCATTTGGCTATACACTTGTCCACTTATATCTAGCCATCACATCAGCTTTGGGGCATTCTGAACTAGGGCTTCTATCATGGCCCTCACACCTTCTCAAAGGTGTCTTCACTTGTTGTCATAAGACGGTCTAAACTAGGGCTCCTATCATGGCCCACACACCTTCAATTTGAGGTGTCTTCGTTCGTCGTCATACGGTGGTCTAAATCTGGGCTCACATTATGGCCCTCATACCTTCTCCTAAGGTGTCTCCGCTCGTCGTCATACAACGATCTGAACTTGGACATCATGGTCCTCACACCTTCTCTCTAAAATGTCTTTGCCTTTCATAGACAGTCGCATCCTCTCAGCTGAGATGCTTCAAAATGGCTCCAAAATTCTCTACCACCATGTAGACTATGAGAGAGAACATTACCACTGATTATATAGAAATAGAAAGTTGCGGTATACTCCTCGCAATCCTCACCTCGATTTCTATGTTTAGAGCTTATACACCTTTCTGCTTGATAGCTCCACCTACACCAATTCTCTTTAGTGTCTTCGCCTTTCATAGGCAGTTGCCTTTTATCACAAGCGTTCGCACCCCCTCAATTAGGTGCATTCACAACAGATCTCTTTCCATCTTTGCATGCTGTCGCACGTGTGCGGCGACGCGGCGATCGTCCACCCTCAAGGAAAAATCGGAATATTTATTCCTGGAAAATAGGGAGAGACAAGGAATTCTAGTCTCTACAAGTGAAAATATGGACTGGGAGTCGCCACCTAGTATTCTGGTTACTAGGAACCTTAACTGGTCTTTAGAGATCGGGTACGGAGACTGGTTGCGTAAAGGGAAGGTATTAGCACCCCAACTACGCCCTACCTAAGGTAGGCTGCATTGTTTTAATGTCTGATAAAATCTAAAATCGTGTTGTGGTTTTTGAATTGTTGGTTCGTTTACGGTTTAAGAAAAGTCCTCCTCTGTAAGGAGATCCTTATCTTTATCGGGTAAAAAACTAACTATTCGAAGTCGTCAAAAGAAAATATATTTTTAATATCAGGAATACGATTTACGTATAAATTCATAATCCTTGATACTAAAATCAAACAAAATAAAATATTTTGTTGTTTTTGAGATTTTGGCCAATGTTCTCTTGACTTTAATAAACTGGTTATTAAAGCCAAAATGCATGCTAAAATATTGTTTTTTGACATATGAAAAATACGATATGATATTTTAGATTTGAGACACTTGGACGTATGCACAAAAACATTTTTTATTTTTTTTCAATTTTTTTTTATTTTTGGAAGTTTTTGCCGAAAACCGGGTATTTTAATACCGGATTTATATTTTTACGATGTAAAAATACTGCCCGATATTAATCAAAATGACATAAAAACTACGCGGAAAAATTATAAAATGCTGAAACAAATATTTTTGTTTTTTTTTATGCATGTGTGAACAGTACCGTACGAAAACCGGGTATTTTAATACCGAATTTATATTTTTACGATGTAAAATACAGACCGATATTAAGCAAAATTGATAAAAACATGTGCTGGAAAAATTGTAAAAATTCTATAAAAAAAATAAAAAAAAATTGAAATGGATTGAAATGGGCCGGACCCGGCCCATTTCAGTGGGTTGGGCCGAACCTGGCCCAAATGCATGGGCTGGGCTCGGGCCCAGCCCACCTTAGAAGCTTCACCTCGCCTGCAGGCGTGCACCGTGCATGTCCTGCATGGCGAGGGAAGAAACAAAAATAAAAAATAAAAGGGGGCAGTGTTTACCTGGAGAGGCGGCGACGCCGGCGACTGCTGGTGGTAGCGGAGGCGGAGGCGGAGACGGTGCTGGCGATGGCAGTGGCAGCCTCTCCCCTGTTTCTCTTCTTCGGTGCAGAGGTGAGAACCTCTTTCTTTTCTTTTCTTCTTCTGCTCTCTCTCTCGGTCTTCTCCTTATCTCCCCTCTCTCTTCTCCTTTCTGTCCTTCTCTTCCTTCTTTGGTTCTCCCCTGTTTTTATAGGCAAAAAACAGGGGAGACGTCATGGTGGGGCGGCCACTGTTGGCCGCCCCCTCCACTACCGTTTCAATGGATAACAACGTTAGGCAATGGTGGACGTCTTTTTGCGCAAAAAACGGGAAAGAAAGTAGGCGAAAAGGGAGAAGAAAAATCTTCTTCTTCCCCTGCCTCGCGCGTCCAGGGGAAGAAGAAGACCTACAGTGCCTTCAAAACGGCACCGTTTTGGTCAAAACACGCCGTTTCATTTAAAAGGAAAAGGCGCCAAAAGCATCAGATTCAAATTTCGGCCCTCCATTTGCGCGCGTTTTGCAATGTAGTCCTTGGTCTCGGATTTCTTCAATTAAGTCCCTAATTGGCCATAAACTTCAATATTTATGCAATTAAGCCCCTGATTTGACCAAATTAACTTCCAAAAATTATAATTTGACGCAGAAAATTAATTTCTCCTAATTAAAGCCCAAATTAACTCCAAAATCAATTTTTCTTGCAATTAAAATCTTCATAAATGCAATTAAACCTTTAATAAAATTTAATTGAGTCCATAAACTTCTGATTTTGCATTTTTCTTCCACAAATTGAATTTTCGTTATCATCGGGGCTCTCATCAATCAATGATATACTGTCAAAAAATAATTTTTATATTTTTGAACATCCTCAATCAAGTTTTGAGCATGTTTAGGGCGCTCTGGCATTTTTTCACTGTTATATTTTTTTATAATATATTTTTTTTGAATTTTTTTGTATTTTATTATTTTATATGTGGGGACCCAAAAATGGGTTACAACGCATGCATTGGAAAGGTCTTCGCCTGTTGTCTTCATCAAGAGCATAAGAGACTTCCTGTTGTACAACCTTTACACAATCTCTGCTCTGAGCTTCATCTGGGAACTCTTCTTCTCCTTGCACCTGTTGTCTCATTACAGTACCTCGTTGGATCCTTCGAGTATTCTTGCACAATCTCCGTGTGCCCTCGTGCAATTTCTATTCTCCAGATTTTCTTCCTATTCCTTGCTTATGTTTGACAGCAGCTCATCCTGTCACAACACTTATCCAAGTGAAAATAGGGTGCCAATCTTTATCCCCATGCTGCATTTCTCTTCCATTATCAGGGTCTTCATCAATTCTCCCCTCGAGAAATTACAGTCATTGAATCTAACTTCTTTGGAGAAATCACCACTTTATCAGATCCTTGATCATACGGACCCAACTATTCCCCTTGTGCCGTCATCCTGCTAGTCTTCACCAGTTTCATTACAAACTGTTACATATACGAAAATAGTACCGTATGGATAATCCTTCAACTAAGCAAGTTCCAGGAAAGATTGTAGGGGTCACAACGGTCCCGCTTAAAACCCAATCTCCTAGCCAGAACTTCTTAGGCCATATCTGTCCATCGTATTGTCTTTCCGTATATACAACCATTTGCTAGCTTTGTTGCGGCTTTCCTTTACAAGTGATCTGGAATATTTTTTATTTATACCTGATTTCTCAACATCTAGGAGACTATCAATGCTTAGATTCGTTAAGATTGGTCTTTGTTAATTTTCACTCTCCACCTCAAATCGTCTACATGATCGGGTGTCTAGAGTGTCCCAATTTTACCTTCCATCAAGGCAATTAAATTTCCCCACTAAACAATTTAGCACACATAATTGGGCACATGTGTGCGACTTCTTCTTCTTCATCTCCATCGACCTCCATCAAGACCTTCAGATGCCTCCTAATTGGGCAATCTCTCTTTAATAATTCACCACTGCTATTTTAGATCTCAATCTCAACGATCGAACCATACCATAACATCTAAAATGATCAAATTAGCTGGAAACAAGTCTGAAATCGTCCAAATCGCATTTCAGCTGGTTAAGATTTGATCAAAACAATTTTGGCCTGATCGACAGCTCAGATCCAGTTGCACGTAGACTCCGCTACACAGAATCCTATCCCTGAGCTCGTGGCTTGGCTCCAACTTGGCTCGACTCCACCTCAGCTTGGCTCCAACTCGGCTCCACTTGGCTCGGCTCAATTCGACTCGGCTCACGGCTGATGACGTGGCAGGTGGGTCTCATGGTGCTGACATGTCTGTTGACTGGGCATTGACATGGCATGCCAACTATGCATGCTAACGTCATCCTTATATGGGTCAGGCACGTGGGGCGGGTCATCTGGTATTCGGGTTAGGTTAGCCTATCTAGGCCAAGAAGACGCGTGGGGCGCATCGGCGCGCGTAGGCAGTCTCCTTGCTGGCGCGTGACGGCGGGTGCGACCATGTCCCACGTTCGATTTTGATGCGGTTTCACCAGTGTGTTCGTCTCTTCCTCCTTTATATAGTGGTATGGTCAAAACACAATTTTGACAACATTCATTTTTGAGCAAAAAACAAACATCACTTTAAACCATATGCTCTGATACCAATTGTTGGAGAATTTGACCGGTGATGTACTGATATTTGCTCATTGGAGGCTAAACACATTGACACAATATTTAATGTGGTTCGGCAAATTGCCTATATCCACGGGAGAGTCAATATTATTAGAGATAGATAGAGAAAGGGTTACAACATACATGGAGGAGGAGGATTACTTCACTCTACTCTACTCCTAGCTCTTATTGCTGCACTTGCAGCTCTCTCTTTTTCTCTTTACTCTATTATACACACTCACCACTCTCTCTCATTGCTCTACAAAATTATGCCTCTTTTATAGGCATCAATGGCAGCTCCTCTTGCTCATTTGTCAACAATGGTGGTCACCTAACATTTACCTACTTCGTGACTTTTGGTTGCTGCACCAACAACCCTCTTTGACAATGGCAGCCATCTTCTTCAAGAAAATGGGCTGCAGATGCTGCCATATAAGTGGCAATATCCCAACAATAATCTCCACAGTGCTATGTAACCTTTTCATGGATTCAAAAGATCAGTATATTAAAGAAATTATAATTGCTTTCTAATCAAGGAAATGTCCATTTACAGTACTTTTGAGTTGTACATGCAGAGAGAAAAATTCAAATTACAGTCCTCACTGAATAGCTGATAGCGTACCCTTGAAGAAAGAACATAACTTCAAATTGCAGTCCTCACTGAATTAGCTATAGCGTTTCTTTTTCTTTTTTGTTTATTGGAAACTTGGGATATCACTAATGCTTTTGGCAGACATTCTTTCTTTATCATACATTACATTCTTTCAAGTGAAACTACCATTACAATCCAAAGTAAAATGTCTCTTATTTTATAATAACTTATCCAAACCATTTAACTTTTGTTATAAGAGGCTGGACTTAAAACTTCATCACCATTGCAAAAGAGAACTAATTAACTAGAATTAAACGGAAGCCTAATATTCCAAAGAAATTGAACAAAGAGAGAAGCTTAAAATGGAAACCTTGGATACCATCTGAATTTGAATTCCAGGAATAGAAACCACAGGATGATGCCTTAAAGCAGTCAAATGAACTTAGCAGGAGGAAATTAAAATACACTACTTACTTTGTTGCTTTTCCACCAACGCTGTTTATATCACACTTATAAGAAGTTCTAAAGATAGATTCCTAGGAAGTTTTGTCTCCAAAGCAAGAGATAAATTACTACCAAAGAAAAGAATGGGACTGATACCTTAAATAAATAGAGCTTCCAGAGCAATTTATCAGAACCATGTTTTTGTAGATGCAAAGTTCCATACAATGCCCCTTAAGATGTCTCAGTATCATCCAGAAATACGTAATTCTTACTTCTTTCCATCCCCTCCTTCATGCTTTCACAGACTTATCTTCAAATGCCTCAATCTGCTCTTCCATAAACAATAAACGTGCATGCCCCTAACCCTGAAGAGTTCACTTTTAGAACCTCAAGAACGAATCAAGGCTTTGGCTAATCGAGAAAGGTAATGCTTCACCATTTTTATCTTTGCACAGTTGAATATCACAGTAATCTTTGTAGGGATGCACTCTGAAATGGTTCAGAATTGAAGGCGGGTGAGTCAAGCAGCATCTTGGATATAAAATTCGAAAATGGTATCCTGGAAATCCCAAAATTGCTAGTTCGGGAGACAACTGAAGTCATCATTCGAAACCTCATCAGCTATGAGCAGTCTTGTCCTAAATGCACTGACAGAATCACTTCATATGCCGTACTCCTAGACAACCTCATTAACACTACCAAAGATATGGATAAATTCACCAGTAATGGAATCATTGATAATTGGTTGAATTTAGATGAGACAACGCAATTCTTCAACAAGCTTTATCAGGATGCTTACTTGAAAAAAATACTATTATCTAAAACTGTGCCAGGACGTGAACACGTATTACCGGCGCAGGTTTCCAAGATGGCGCGCTTTGTTGATGAGCAATTACTTTGGCACCCCATGGACAATTATTTCTATTTTTACGGCTGCTACTCTTTTGATTCTCACTATTGTTCAGACAATATTTACCATCATTTAATAAGTTTTAAATCCTTTATCTTGTTGAATGTTATGATGAGATGCAAAAGTGTACATGTTGGAAATGCATGCCAGATAAATTTTGGTGGAGCAGGTTGAGCCCAAGACTTATGCCCAGGCTTCTACCCAAGACTGTTGGCAACAGGTCATGAAAAAGGAACTTCAGGCTCTTCAGGATAATCACACATGGGATATTATTTCTTGTCCTGAAAACTAGATAAAAGAATGTTGGGAAGAATAATAACAGAGGTTTTATTCAATTCGTGTTAATTTCAGCAGAGTTTACAATGAGAATATTTATATACAAATACGTAGCTAGAAAATAGGAGTTGCAAGTGATTGAGTCCGACTCAATCAGTTCATCTACACAATCTCAATTCCAGAGGATAATCTTCAGCAGTGGATCAACATCAGCAGCAAGTAGATAATCTTCAACTGTGAATCAACATTAACAGCAGATTAACTTTATCTGTTGAAGATCAACTTCTTCTTATCTTTTCAACACTCCCCTTCAAGTTGGAGCATGAATATTGAGAATGTTCAACTTGCCTGATAATTTCTTGAAATTGTCTCCCCCTAATGCCTTGGTGAATATATCTGCTAGTTGAAGATAGGAGGGAACGAATTTTGTAACAATTTGTCCTGCTTGAATCTTTTCTCTCATAACATGGCAATCAATTTCTATATGCTTTGTGCGTTCATAATAGACTGGATTTGCAGCAATATGAAGTGCTGCTTGATTGTCACAGAATAAAGTGATTGGTTTTAAGGGCACCTGTAGATCTTTAAATAAGCATCGAAGCCAAGTGAGTTCACATGTTGCGGCAGCCATAGACCTGTACTCAGCTTCGGCAGATGACCTGGAGACTGTTTTTTGTTTTCTTGTCTTCCACGAGATGAGAGAATCTCCAAGAAATACACAGTAACCAGATGTAGATCTTCTTGTCATAGGACAATTTTCCCAATTGGCATCACAATAAGCTCTTAGTTGCAGAGAGCTGCTGGAAGAGAATAATAAGCCGTTACCTGGGTTGTTCTTTAAGTATCTTATTACACGAAGAGCAGCATCCCAATAAGGTTTTCTTGGTGCATGCATAAATTGGCTTAAGATGTTGATAGAATACATGATATCTGGTCTAGTAATTGTAAGATAAATTAATCGCCCTACCAATCTTCTGTAGTGTGAAGCATCATTCAATATCTCACCTTGATCATTAGTGAGCCTCAGATTTTGTTCCATAGGAAAATCAACGGGTTTAGCTCCAAGAAATCCAACATCATCAATAATTTCCAGTGTGTATTTTCGCTGAGATATAACTATTCCAGCGTTTGATCTTGCCACTTCCAGTTCGAGAAAATACTTCAGCTTACCAAGATCTTTTAAGTGGAATTGTTTTTGAAGAAACAACTTGATATCTTGAATAGCACTGTCATTGTTCCCAGTAATGATTATATCATCTACGTAGATAAGAACAATGGTTAGAGTAGAACCTTTTTCTTGCACAAAGAGAGAATGATCTGAGTGTGATTGAGAGAACCCAACCGTTTTAATGGCTTCTGAGAATTTAGCAAACCAGTTTCTGGGCGCTTGTTTGAGTCCATACAAGGACTTATGAAGCCGGCATACAACCTTCTCCCCTTGTCGGCAAAGTCCTGGTGGTGGAGTCATATAAACTTCCTCATGTAAATCACCATGGAGGAAGGCATTATTAACGTCCATCTAGAAGAGAGGCCAATTACGGACTGCTGCCAAGGCAAGAAGACAACGAACTGTAGTTAACTTTGCAACTGGTGCAAAAGTTTCATGATAGTCCAAGCCTTCTTGTTGATTGAAGCCCTTGGATACTAACCGTGCTTTATACCGTTCCACAGTTCCATCAGATTTGTATTTGATTCTGAAAACCCATTTGCTGCCTATGGGACGACAATGTGATGGTAATGAAACCAGAGACCATGTTTTCTGATTTTCAAGTGCAGTGAGCTCAGTTCTCATTGCTTCACACCACCTAGGATCATTGAGTGCCTACTCATATGTTGTTGGTTCAAGAGTGCTAGTAATGTTGTTAATAAATATCTGATGAGAAGGAGATAAGGACTGGTAGGAAATAAAGCTTGATAATGGATATTGAGTACCTGACCGTGAAGAGGCTGACTTGGTTGTGGATGCATAGAGTTGTGACATACCAACTTGACCACAATGAAAATCACGGAGCAGAATAGAGGTTTGTCGTGGTCAATCACTGCGACGTAGAATAAGAGTAGGTGTGTTTGGTGTTGGATAAGAAGAAGATTGTATGGGAGTGGATGATGGTGATGATGGAGAGTCTGTAGAGGTAGGGGAAGATAATGGAGTGGCAGGGGTCTCGGTTGGTGAGGGAGAAAAAATTAATGGTTGTGGAATTGAGCTGTCATTAGGATCAGGAAGTATGGTGGGCAGAGATGGTTGTTGAGAGGAATCGACCGAAGTGTGATTTATGAAAGGGAATGTATTTTCATGAAAAAAAACATCTCGACTAGTGAAAAACTGTCGAGTGGTAAGATCATAAACACGATATGCTTTTTGATTAGAAGGGTATCCAACAAAAATACATCGACGAGCTCGTGGTGAAAATTTGGTCAATGGGTGTAAGTTGGTGGCATAACAGAGACAACCAAAAGCACGAAGATGTGTATATATGGGTGGTTTTCCATATAGGAGTTCATATGGTGACTTGTGATTCAAAATTGGGGTGGGAAGACGATTTATGAGATAGGTGGCAGTGAGCAAGCTCTCTCCCCAAAATTGTAATGGTAAATTTGCTTGGAATCTCAAGGCACGACCAACATTGAGTAGGTGTCTGTGTTTTCGTTCTACAACACCATTTTGTTGAGGTGTGTAAGAACATGAATTTTGGAGTAAAATGCCATGAGTGGAAAGGAATGGCTTTAAGGAGATAAATTCCAGCCCATTATCACTTCGTATACTTTTAACTTGACAGTTAAATTGAGTGTGGACAAAAGTGATGAATAATTTTAACAACCCTTGTGTTTTAGATTTGAATTTCATAAGAAAAATCCAAGTAAAACGAGTGTAGTCATCCACAATAGTTAAAAAATAATGTGCACCAGAGTGTGTTTCAATCTTTTGTGGACCCCAAATATCACAGTGTATAAGATCAAAACATTTAGTACTTTGAATAGAACTTATGGGAAAGGATAACCTGGTTTGTTTTGCCAAAGGACAAACTTCACATGAATGTTGCGAATCATAAACAAAAGATGGAATTAATTTTGACAGGAACTGAGAGGGTAATTTTGATGGATGTCCTAATCTGTTATGCCAAATAGCTCCTGATGGAAAAGAGACTTGATATGATTTTGTTGAAGAGGAATGTGATTCTGATTGTGGCATAAGGTAGTATAGTCCCTTACTCTGCTTCCCCAGGCCAATCATCCTCTTCGTAGCTAGGTCCTGCAATATACAAAAAGTGGGAAAAAAAAATGAACAGAACAATTAAGAGCAGATGTGAGTTGGCTGACTGAAAGCAGATTCACATGAAATGAGGGTGCACAAAGAATATCATGGACATGTAGGCTTTTGGTAACATGTGCAGAGCCAGCACTTGTAATTTTTGTGTAGGAACCATTCGGCAAAGTGACTTGAGAGAACATAGGAACAGTGGCTTTATTAATAACTGAAGTGGCTATATGGTTAGTGGCACCACTGTCAATGATCCATTGTAAAGCCTCTGAATTTTGAGTCATGACGGATGAGCAAAAAGGAGTGATATTACCTGTATAGTTTGCAGATACAATGGATTTTTCGGCTTGAAAAAAAGCTTTGATTTGTGAAAATTCTTCAGGAGTGAATTGAAGAGGCTGATCAGAGGTTTGAACCGACTTGATGTTGGTGTGAAATGATTCAATTCCTATTTGGTTTGCAGCAGTTTTTTGAGCTCGATTGCGAGGCTGCACATTCTTGCCATGAAGAGCGTGACCGGTGGGGAATCCAATCAAATAAAAACATCTCTCCACTGTATGTGTAGTTCCATCACAGTAGGTGCAATGAAATCGTTTCTTTGATCCTTGCATAGTTGATGAGCCAGACATCCAATTTTGAGAGAAATCTCGTTGCTGTGAAGTAGAACCTGATCTGTTTACATTCATGGCATGAACCTGTTCAGTAACTTTGTGCTCAACCAGTCCTCTTTGCTTTTCTTCCTCACACAAGAGTGAATATGCTTTCTTAACAGTTGGTAAAGGTTGCATGAGCATGATTTGCCCTCTAATGGCTGAATAGTTCTTATTTAATCCCATAAGAAACTGACCAAGTCTCATCTTTTCTTCACTGTTTGACAGTTGTTTCATTCCACCACATGTGCACTGAATTGTTGGACTGGACATTTTCAATTCATCCCATAACGTTTTTATCTTGGTGTAATATGTGAAGATGGAATCCTGATTTTGCTGCAATTCTACTATGGAACGCTGAACTTGATAATGATGAGAAAAATTACCTTGTGAGAATCGTTCTTGTAGATCCAACCAGATTTCAGAGGGGGTTTCAACATAAAGAACACTATTGGCAAGCTCTTGGTTTAAGGAGTTAAGAATCCAAGAGAGAACCATATCATTGCATCGTTGCCATAACATGTATTTAGGATCAGATTCTCCTGGTATATGTATGGTTCCATTGATGAATCCCAACTTGTTTTTGGCACTGAGACTTATTAGCATGGAACGTCTCCACATTGCATAATTGGTTCCATCAAGAACCTTTGGAACAAGAGTCATGCTTGGATGATCTGATGTGTGAATAAAAAAAGGATCAGAAGGATCAATGGTTAAAAAGGACATGTTCTGAAGGATAGTGTTTTGGTTAATACTGGTTGAATCAGTATTGTCCTCCATTGGAGGTTTTGCGGAAGCTTGGTTAATATGTTTAAGATTTCATGTGCTCTGATACCATGAAAACAAGATAAAAGAATGATGGGAAGAATAATAACAGAGGTTTTATTCAATTCGTGTTAATTTCAGCAGAGTTTACAATGAGAATATTTATATACAAATACGTAGCTAGAAAATAGGAGTTGCAAGTGATTGAGTCCGACTCAATCAGTTCATCTACACAATCTCAATTCCAGAGGATAATCTTCAGCAGTGGATCAACATCAGCAGCAAGTAGATAATCTTCAACTGTGAATCAACATTAACAGCAGATTAACTTTATCTATTGAAGATCAACTTCTTCTTATCTTTTCAACATGTCCTACCGGAATTAAACCTATTGGTTGGAAATGGGTATACACTATTAAATTCCAACCTGATGGATCTATGGAATGATATAAAGCACGGTTTGTGACTCTTGAAAATTGTCAGGCATATGGTATTAATTGTGAGGAGACATTTGCACCTGTGGCTAAAATGACTATCATACGAACCATTATGGCAATTGCTGCTTCCAAAAGATGGCCACTTCGGCAAATGGATGTAAAAAATGCATTTTTACATGGAGACCTGAAAGAGAATATTTATATGACTCCTCCTCCTGGTATGTTTACTCACCCATCTAATAAAGTCTGCTGGTTGAAACGGTCCTTGTATGGTCTAAAACAGGCACCCCAGGCATAGTTTGAAAATTTTCGCACTACTCTTCTGAAACTTAAATTTATTCAGAGCCAATATGATTCCTCTATGTTTCTTCAGCAAACTATTATTGGTATTGTTGCTTTGTCAGAATGATGGTGACCTGTTACCTGATCCCTCCATATATAGGTAATTGGTGGGCAGTTTGAATTATCTAACCATTACTCGGCCAGGTATTTCTTTTGCAGTACAACAAGTCAGTTAGTTTGTACAGGCTCCTCGTCAACCTCATTTAGCTGTTGTCCGAAGAATTCTTTGCTATCTTAAAGGGACATCTAGGCGAGGATTATTTTTTCATGCTGATAATTCATTACAATTAACAGGTTATAGTGATGTAGATTGGGCAAGGTGCATGGATACACGTCGGTCTATTACTCGGTGGTGTATGTTTCTTGGAAATGCTTTGATTTCATGGAAAAGCAAAAAGCAAGACCGAATCTCAAAATCTTCCACAAATCTGAGTATCGAGCTATGTCCTTCGCATGTTCTGAAATTGTGTGGCTCCAGGATTTGCTACGTGAACTTGGTTTTCCTCAGCACACTCCTACGCCTCTTCATGCTGATAACACAAGTGCTATTCAGATTGCTACTAATCTTGTGTTTCATGAACGCACCAAACATATTGAAGTTGATTGTCACTACATTCATGAAGGTCTTGATCATAATATTCTTACACTACCTCATATTTCCACCAAGCATCAGACAACTGATATCTTTACGAAGGCCTCGTCTCGGCCTCGACATCAACTCATGATTGACAACTTGATGCTTCTTGATCGGCCAACATCAATTTGAGGGGGTATGTCAGTGTATATTATGGCAAGAATATCAACAATATATGACAACCAAATTGTAACAGAATATCTTGTATTTATTGTATCTATTATAAACTACAAATCAGGGATTATAAACAGTAAATTAGGGATTATTACATGTATTTATAGGACTGAATTATTCCTTCCGAAGGCAATCAAAGAGAGAACAATTTTACATTGAAATTTGATATTTGTGACAACTAATACTTTTTGCAGACATTCTTTCTTTATCATACATTACATTCGAAGTAAAGGATAAATTCACTTGGAATTCCTCCCAAAACAAGAGACTTGACTATTCTAATGGAATAATATTTGCCGTTTTGGACAAAGGAAAGACAACTGATTCGCTCCCTTTTAAAGTTCCTGCTTATTTTTCACAGCAGAAGTTTGTACCCTTTTTTAATCTTATTGAAGAACATAACAGAATTTAATCACTTGTTACAAATTGACACGGGCTATATACAGAGAACCATGGCAGAACGTTCGTTTTGTAGCTAGAAACCATATTTGCTATATACTAAATTAAGTCATATTGCCATTTTTGCTTAGAAGGTATTGCTCTCTCTCTCTCTCTCTCTCTATATATATATATATATATATATATATATGAATCAAGATCTCTTTTGGTTTGAGATTTTAGTCGAACTTGTTCCATATAAGATTTAAGTTAGCTTGCATACGGAAACCACCGGAATCAAATCATAGAAGAGTGAAAAAAAGGCTCTCCATCAAAACGATTTGAAAACATAAATTTTTTTCATTTTAAACAAAAAAAAAATCAAAATTTTTAGGAACACGGTGCAACTGTGTTCCTAAACACACCCATGATCTTAAAGGAACCAGGCTTGTATAAACTCCTTGTAAAATTTAAATTTGACGAGATACAATTATTAGAAAAAAGTTATGGTTGTTTTTTTTTTATATATATATAATAATCATTTGGCTTTTTTTCAAACTTCTTCTTAAGTTCTTATGTCTAATTGGTCTATAAACACATTCACAAAATGTTCCACATTGATACCTTCTACTTGGGAAAGGCTCGACCTCGAGCCAACAACCAAATCTGGATATAATTATAGATATAATTTTGATTATCTGAAATTAAAAAAGTATACGTATACAAATATATGATATTATTAAACATATGGCTGGATATAATTTTTATCTAAAGTATTCTTTAAAAAGAATAAGACAATCCTTTGATTTTTCTCTTGGATTTGATATATGGTGAGTTGATTTATTTGTAAAACTAGACCAAGATATTTGTGTTTTACAAGAACTCAAATTTAGGCTTGTATTGCAAAGCAAGATTCAGTGATTTGATGCTTTGAAAAATACTTTTAATTTGTCTTTAAAATGTTTAAGAATTCTTATATATGAGGTGTTTAAGTTTGATCCAATAGAACTTTATTCTTTATAAATTTCAAGCATAAATAAAAAAGACTTGAGAACTTTTTAAAGAGCTTCATTGCTTAAAAAAAATTTGTATCTCCAAGATTTTTTTTTTTGTTTCTAGACTGAGGCCTTTTATTTATAGAGGTTTATAGGAGCTCTCAGGTTCTTTTTCAATACCATATGACATGATTATATTGGTTGATCTTTATTGATAAGATATATTGTATGATGACAAAATATCTTGAATATCTTCTTTCAAGTGTCAATCTCTCGTTAGTCAAGAAATATATGAAGATTCATTTATTTTTATTTTATTTATTTTTACTTTATTTTATCTTTTCATGTACAAATAAAATAAAAAATAACACATGGCAGTTGGTGCCGATGTAGAAGACAAGAGTGCAACAT
This sequence comes from Populus davidiana, assembly GCA_030145905.1. Lineage (NCBI taxonomy): Eukaryota > Viridiplantae > Streptophyta > Magnoliopsida > Malpighiales > Salicaceae > Populus > Populus davidiana. The sequence goes on along the minus strand of CM057789.1, from coordinate 34,461,041 downwards.
AATTATTTATATATTCATTTATTTTTATTTTATTTATTTTTATTTTATTTTATCTTTTCATGTACAAATAAAATAAAAAATAACACATGGCAGTTGGTGCCGATGTAGAAGACAAGAGTGCAACATAATTATTTTTTTGTTTAGATGATACAATCGAACAGGACATCAACATGAGTAATAGATTCCACCTCAAAACGGGTTCATATGAATCCACCTCAAAACGGGTTCATCAATTTCAAGAGCCAACTTGGATTCTGCCCTTCCAAGGGTTTCTTCAGAATCACAACTGCTAGTCAATTATTTTGCAACCTGAAGCTCCCAGAAGTCCCTGCTTTTAACAATGATTTTTATTCGGTGGAGAGCTTAAGTGGTAGGCCAAGAACTCTAGGTGAGAATTAGTGAAAGCTTATCGATATTGACCCTCAGCGCCCCTTTCACTTTTTCTTTCAGTTTTGTTTTTTGCTCTACTTTGTCATTCGTTTCCTTTGATCCTATCAAAACAACAATTGTGATGTGGAGATTCAGAATCCATAAATTCCCAGCCACTTGGACTACGTAATGGTTGGCTATCAGAATCTCTTTCACAGTAACATCCTTTTGTATTTAATCCTACCTCAGAAGAATTTTGGGAACTATTTATGCTCAATGACTATTTATGGTCATATCCTCAGCAATATAAATACTTGTCCGGTGTTGAAATTTAACTCAATTTATTTTTTGACATTCTTGGGGAACTTGAATGTAGGTTAATCGCCTGACCTGTGATTCCACGTGAGTTGCTTTGGCGGTTTGAATTCTCCAGCTATAATATTTCACTAGATTTGGTGCTAGAAAAGTCATTTCTTAATGGTCACAATTGTTATTTTCAACGAACCATCAATTCTGACAGTTCATAACTTTCTTTCATTAGAGCATCACTCTTCTGTGGCTTTTGATCAAGCAAAATTCTTACCCTCCCTGTTTTAGGACATATAAATATTATAGGACTTGTAATCTTGTTCCCCATCCCTTCTTTCAAAATATCGCATGATATGTGCCTTTTTCTGGATAGTGACTTTAAGGAATTCCCCCCCTCTCTAAAAGGTTCTTAGTAATGAGGACAAGTATAGTACAAACTTGCCATTGATCCATTTGCTAAGAGGTGGTCTTCTGAAAGCATCAAGCATTTGACTTCGTGGTAATTACAGACTTCTTATGAACTTTATAGTTATGGTGGTTTGTCTCAATCAGTTTTACAACTTCAGTACTCCTATGATGTTTTGAAATAAAATGAGTAGGAAAGGGCAATAAAGTCCTTGAAGGCTTAAAGAGTAGGTATAAATGAATAAGGAGTATTGTAGTAATTGAATAGACATAAAAAGAAAAAGAAAAAGAAGTGGTCCGAAAATTTTGATAGAGAATCGGCAAGAGTGAAAGGAAAAAGAATAAGAAAAAGAGAAAAGAGGGAAATATAAGGTAAATAGAAGAGTGTTGGAGTAAATAAGTTTAAAGGTAAGATTTAGATTTTTAAATGTATAAATGCGTGTTCTTTGAGCTTTAAATTTTTGTTATGTTGAATGTTAGAGTTTTGAAGATTGTGTTTTGGATTGATTGATGAATTGATTTAAATAGTATGGGTAATTAGGTATTTAGTTGATTATGGAAGATTGTTGGTAAAGATGATGATTTTGAGTTATGATTTGTGTAAATGGTGAATTTTGAGTTAGAAATCTGGAAAGAACAGTAGGTTTTCTGTTGAAATTCTGGGTTTGAGGTTGAAGATGACAAAATTTTGGTTTGGTCCCTCAATTTGTTAAAATTAAAGTTTTGTCCCTAATTTTGAAAAAATTACAGATTGGTCCGTGGAGAATATTCTGAGATTCGGACAGAATAAAAGATGAATTATGGGCAGAATTCCAGTATAGTTATGAATTTTTAACACTTTCAATTTGGTCCTCCCATTTGACAAAAATTACAATTTGATCCTAAAAATTTGGAAAAATTATAGAATGGTCCCTAGAGCATAATTAGATATTCTGGACAGAAATAAGGATGGATTATCGACATAATTCCACTATAGTCATGAATTTATGATATTTTTAGTTTGGTCCTCCAATTTGACAAAGTTACAATTTGACCCTTTAAAATATGATAATTCCAAATTGGTCCCTAGCTGTAATATTAGCTTTTGCAGATTGGTTTGATGAATAATTGAGGGTTTTTTAGTGAATTATTACCAATTTTATTTTTTATTTTTTTTATTATGGATTAGATTTCGGGAAAACCGTTTAATTTTGGGTTTTTTGAAAAATAAATAGTTTAGTCTAAAAACATATAGGGTTATGGAATATAACCTTAGATAAGTGTATTAAATAGGTTATATGTTCTTTTGAGTCATTCTTGAATATGTCTCCTTTGTGTTTAAATAATCCTGATATTCTATCAGCGGGATATTAGTAGGATTTCCTTTGGTATCTGCTTTTGAGTCAAGTGAGTGGGTAATTTTCCATATGCATGAGAAATATTATAAATATTTGAGTTATTAATATGAATTGGATCATGCTTCTTGATAATATATATGTTGATTATTATTCTTGTTACGATAAAGATAATTGTTGAATCTAAATTCTTGATATGAACCAGTATATATTTTGAATTGACTTCTAAATTGATAGCTCCTCATTTAATTGATGTCATGAGTTAAGCCTTGAGATATGAATATGTCTGTTTGATTATGATTATAAACTTATGATATGTCAGTCAGAATACTCATGCTAACAAGGTAGTGTTGGTCTTTGTGCACATCATATCTGAACCCTAGTTGGTCGAGGGAGTCACTAACCTATGTGGACTGATCATCCTACCGTAGGGAGCCTGATGCTAATTGCATTTTGATTTTCTGATGAGCTTTACCTTATGATATTCTTATTATGACCTATTTGAGAAACCTTTTTATAAGAACCTAGAGCTATAATTATGTATAATTCATCATTCTTATATTACCTCGTTTGTGTATATTGAACGTTGTCTACTCATTGAGTTGTTGAACTCATCCTCTCATTATTTATCCTTTTTTAGGCTCATAGCTTGATAGCAGGTCACTTTTATTGGACCTTCGTAACTTGCTCTTTTGGTTCAAATTTGTACATTTTTCTTCATGTTTAGTTAGTGCTCCATAATTATGAATTTGTATTAACTCTTATATTAATACAATCGAATTATATTATAAAGTTAATTTTGTTATTAATACTGTGTTGAACTCTGATTGAGTTGTTTAAAGGATAGTTGTATGTAAGTTTATGTTTGCATATGTATGAAAGCTTGGAGGGGAACCTTACCTATATGTCAGTCATGGATCTGGGATTTGGGTCGTGACAACTCTTTTCCACATTCAAGAACTTTTTTAGCTGATATGCTGCCATTAAACTACCACAAACATGTTGGAGATGCTACTTGCAAGGATTGTTTCCTGATCTCTGATGCACTTGAGTATACTCCCAAGTATTGGGATTGAAGATAAGATATTTTTGAAACACTATGAGCCGATCCTTGAGAGAGCATATATTAAAGATACAATTTTTGCATCCTTTTTTACATATGAGTGATAGAAGAATGTTATCCTTTTTTTTCTAGAACCATTAGAATCCTTCTACTAACACGCTATATACCCCAAATAGTGAGGAGTTTGTGTCATTATGCGAATTGAAATCATGTAATGACCTTTTTATTTTTGACACTTTTTATGATGAAGTCATCATCTTTGTTGATGAACTTGATGAAACTAATAAGAAAGGACATTCTTTTCTTCCAGATAGCTATAAGTATCTATTTATTGCCTTTCATAAATAATGTGAGACTGTTGATGGTGACTATGTAATGACTTTTTAAGATTGGGTAGATTTCTGGTTCTGAGATGATTTGAGATACAAGATGCCTTTCTCTATGAGTAAGTCCAGTGAATCCAATAAGTTACTCAAGTCTCGTATTTGCTCTAACAAATTCATGCATCCTCTTTAAGAGCTTGATGCCCTTTCTCACATTCAAGATGAAGTTTTCTTAGTGGTTTTTCTTTCATGTTAGCTATGGAAATTTGTATTTCCTAGTAAAGAAGTTGGTTTCATTCATCTTAATACTTTCAACATAGCATCTATGATGACAGCTAGAAGACAATTCTGTCTTGCGATACCAGTTTTATCAAGTATTTTTAAGGGTTTAAAGAACGTCCAATCTGTATTAGGTGTGACTTTACGAGACATCCCTTTTCCTATTCATTTTCTTAGTAGTTAGCTTGTATAAAAATTTAGCACCCATCAAACAACCATTAGCCTTGTCAAGTTAGTTGGGATGACAAGATATACTAATGTGGGGTTAGCAAAAGTTTTCAATGAATCTCAAGCTAATGCTCTTTTAAGAAATCCCAAGAGAATCATATCTCCTACAAAATATACCAGCGTGGGGTTAGCAAAACATTTGAAAACATTGTCCCCATGACTTTGGAGGGAGAATTAGGGTTCCAACCTTGGAAGATGCATTTTAACTTTGGAATAACTTTACCAAACTTAACACTCATTCTCAGTGCAAGCTTCTGTTGCTCCCAAACGCTAGACTTCCTTTGGTGACTAAAAGTTATATGGACTAGTGGACTCCAAAGTGGTCCAATGTTTGTCATTTCGAGATGAAAATCAGCCTCAAAAGTCCTACTAATGTTGCTATAGTATCCCCGGGGCAAAAGAAAAAAAAGAATGGCCTTAGCTTAGCAAAGAAAAAAAAAATTATTCTACCTATTAAAGAGACAAACAGACAGTTGATGTTGATGTTGATTTAGGCAAAGAGGATGGTGCCCAAACATTTATTTATATAAAAAAGACACCACTTGTGATTCCTAGTGCAAAAGGAGTAAGTGCTTTAAAAGATCATCTTAAGAAGAAATCCATTATCTCCCCAAAGGCAAAGGGAATGTATAATCCTTTTCTCCACAATTGGTAAATGAACACTTGCCTCTTTTTTTTTTTATACACCTCATCAATTTGTTTTTATTAAGATGCTCACAATGATATGTGTGTAAGCCGAGAAGGTAGACGATGTAGAAGCAGTTTTAAATGTTGAGGATAGTGAACATAAAAACAGTGATCATCATTGGAAACATTTAAAACGTAGAAGGTGTTCAATCTTTATGGATTGATTTTTTTTCACGGAGTTCATAGTGCATCAATGCCAAATAATGTTGATGAATTGGTTTAGCACTTTTTTTGTTCTTCAATTCATGTTATTTATCATATAATAACCTTCTTTTTTTTATTGTTCTTTATTTCTGCTTGGTCAACAGCACTTGCAGAACAAATTTGATTGTATATTAGGCTAGAAATGAGTGTTGCTTTTATTGCTAACTCTAATCTCTTTAATATTTTAGTTGTTGGGATTGGAAATTATCATCCTCCATCTAGTTTACCATATGAGCCATCTAATCATCGATCTAGGGACTACCTTGTATACTCTTGAACCTACTACTACCTTTGAGCCTTTAGGAGTTACTAGGTATTTTGGTGATGATATAATAGATGAGATAAGATCTGAATTTACTATTAAGTGTTGGGAGAGCATTAGAAATAAGATTGTTGGTACACCGATCCATTATATTTCTAGCTTAGTTAGTGAAGTTGAGAAGATTCTCCACTTCATGAAAGATATAAAGGTTGATTGCTCCTCTATTACAAAAATGGTAACTGAGGTGATTGAAGATGTTAAAATGTTTATCCATGTAAAGTCTTTACTATCTTCTATGATGACATCATTGCAGTAAGCCTTGAAAATTAAACGTTTGAAGTGTAGCTCAAAACTTCTAAAGCTTTTAAAGATGAGGCATCTAGATCTGTTTCCACCACTCAAGTTGAGATAACATAAACAGAGGAATAGTTGATGGAGCTGTAGAGTAAAAAGACCAAGTTAGAGTCATCCCTCAATAGGCATGATAAAGAGCTTTCTAAGAGAAAAGTCATCACCTTCAGCATTCGAGTAAAGATCATTACAATATCCATTTCCCATATGATAAGTGAAAATGACATAATCATTCTAAAAAATTAAGAGGACTATTGGAGACCAAACAAAAAGAGTTAGAAATACATAACTGGAAAACATAATATACCGATGGTTTCTGATGCTTTTTAATTTTTGGTAATACTAGCTTAAGGCTTTAAGTTGAGAATAAAGACTTTAAATTGAGAATACATACTTTATATAGTAGAATTCTTCTTTCTATTAATAAAGTCTCAATTTTGCCCACACTTGCATTTTGTTACCTTGGTTTCCCTGTTATAATTGTGTTATCGGGTTTATTTATCCCTCTTTTTCTATACGAACAATCATATGTGTTTGAATATTTTTAAGGGATGATGTGATTGTAATTTGTTGATATACCCTATAGATAAATGATCAAGTCAGAACATAGTTTAAATAAAATTTTTTGTTAAACACTTTTTTTTTACATGATTGTACTCAAAACGAGTCCCAGGTTACTTATGTATCTTTGTGGATAAAGGATCAAGTCATAACATAATTCAATTTTTTATGGTTTTTTTAAGCCTTTTATAATTTAAGCTCATACAGGCCAAAAGCTACATTAGATTTCAAGCATAGTATATTTTTAATAATTTATCGTTGATAGGTCCAATCCTTAATCCATTCTTATCGATAATTTTATAAGCTATATTGGTCTAAATTTTTTGAACCACATAAGGGTCATCCCATTTGAAGAAAAACTTGTTGCTCATGCATTTTGACATGATTATCGGGTGTTGTACTAGCAAGACAAGATCTCCCACTTGGAATGAGCGTAATCACACCTTCTTGTTGAAAGCTCTACAAAGTCATGCTTGATAACATTCTAATTGTTTTTGTGCTTCAAGATGCTTTTCATCTAAAGCTTCAAGATCTTCGAGGCGTAGATGGACATTGTCTTCATTGAAGAGTTCTTCTTTGATTGCAATTCTTAGAGATGAAATTTGACATTCTAGTGGATGAACAAATTCAACCCTACATACCAAGGAATATGGAGTAGCTTGAGTCAATGTTCATAATGTAGTACAATAAGCCTATAGCACTTACCTATTTCTATCATGCCAATCCTTCTTCGAGTGATTCACTACCTTCTTAAGATTATTGCATAAGGTCTTGCTAAAAGCTTCTGCTAAGCCATTAGCCAAGACATTATACATAAAAGAGTTATGCTGTTTAAAAACCAAATTATACAAACAACTTGTTCATGGTTGTATTGTAGAACTCCTTTCCATTATCAGTTATGATATATCTCAGTACCCCATAACGGTAAATGATGTTTGTCCGAATAAAGTTTACAATTATCTTTTTTTTACCTCTTTTAATGCTGTAACTTCTGCCTACTTTGAAAAGTAATCTATTATGGCCAATATGTAAAGATGCCCCCACAGGATACAGTAAAGCTCCTAAGCAAAATGATGCCACGTTCTATAGGTTCAAAAAAGCTAAAACTTATTATAGGGGGAAAATGGTGTGGACCTAAAATGACCATGGTTTTGATATTAATGGATATTATTTTATCATAAAAAATGATATCCCCATTATCATGTAGCCTCATGATCTTGTCTTATAGCACAAAACACTTCTCTTTATGGGACGATTGATTAAGCGATGGTATTTATAATAGTTCAGATTGTCCACTTGGTTGCTTATTTAGGACACTTCACCTCTGTCCACTCGATGGGATTTTCCTTAAACATATCATCCAGCATCCTAGGTATGTCTAAGTCGGGGAATAAATACACGTTTTCTTGTTGCTCTTTTAGGGATGGATTCTTTCTTTCAACCTTTTGAAAAGTAGTCAATGTTGAATGATCATCCCTCTTAACTCTAGTTGGTACCTTTACAGCATCGTAGTTATCTACTAAAAACTACTTTCCCTCAATCTTTAGAGTGTTTTTTTTAATCTATAACCTTCAAGCTTATTTCTCTTGGGCTCTTATAGAGGTAATAATGAGCTTTTAGTTGCCGCAATGCTAAGTTCCATGTCATGTGCTCGAGTAACGAATTCTTTAAAAGACTTTGATTTGATGCCTTGTAAAATATAGCATAGTCCCCAATGCATCCCTTGAATACACATGTTTAGCACAGAAGTTTCAGTGACCGATCTCTACATTTAAGACTAAGGTTTCTCCACCGATAAATTTAGTTGATGTTAGGTTCTTCCTTCCACTAACGTGTATTGGTGAGTTTAATCATGCTAACCACATGACGAATGCTGCAGAAGCGGTAAAGAAACTTTCATTCTAATTACTCCTAACTATCAATTGAGCCAGACTTCAAGTTAATGTACCAGTTAAGGGCAATACCTTTTAAGGAATGAATAAATTGTTTTATCATGAGATCATTATTAGTTCCAACATCGTTGCAAGTCTCCATAAAGTGAGTTATATATTGCTTAAAATTCTCTTTGCCATCAAATTATTGAAACTTTGGTGGTTGATAACTTAGAGACATTCTTATCTTATCAATGTTTTGGGTGAAAGGCTTCGTATAAGAATACAGGGGTTGAACTGAGCTTGTTACTTGGTTTATGGTGGCTTTCTTAATAAGTTCTTTTAGTTAATTCGTGGTGAATATGCCATCAATAATACCACATATATTCCTTACAACTCCAATTATAGAATTCTCAATGATATTTAATTGAACTACTTATAAAGCCTTGGTAGTCGAGGTTTGGCCTCCTTTGTTCATGACTTCAAGTTTGTTCATCAACTTTGTTATCTCATGGTCTTTTGCCTTGAGTGAAGTTGAAACCCCCTCAATATAATGTTTTTAAGAATAGATAAAGACATATGTAAACCTATATTTTTGTGCTTGGTCTGTGGTAGTTTGACGAATATAATGTTTTTACACAAACTTAATAGTATCATATTTCAAGTAAGGCCAATAATACCTTTTAATGATGAAATCACTTATCTTCTTTAACCGCAGGTGACTAACCAAGCATTCTCTGTACAAATCTTGAATTACATTTTCTCACAATAAAAAACAAGGAATGTAAAAATAATTAAACTTAGTGACCTTTTCCATCAAAGTGATTAGTAAGGCTTCATTTCTACTCAAAACATCAACAATCATATTCTAGATTCCAGCCCTACACACAATCCTAATTAGGAATTGTTGCAAGTCATCCATCTAGTTTGAAGAATATTTTTTATTCACTTATGTATATGCAAGAATTTTAATGCCTTATGATCAAAATATAATAAAAATCTTTTGCCTATCAGTTATTACTGCCACTTTTTTAGAGTTTGAAAAATATCATAAAACTCCTTATCATAAATGTACCACTTCAATATAGAATTATTTAACTTTTCACAATAAATGTCACGAGTCTCTTTTTTTGGGATAATATACCTTTAATTGCTACACTAGAATCATCACTCTTGAACTCATATAGTTTGTTGAAATTTGAAAAAGCTAAAACTGAAGCAATGTCTCTTATCCCAATTAAAAATGTTTCTTTATATATTCAATAATTGGTGCAACTATGTTACTGAATTTTTAAATTGATATTTTCCCCCACCACAACCTTCAATATTAAGTTAGTTAGGAATTGAGTTTATTGATTGAGGGTGAGTCTAAAATCTCTCTATATGTGAGTTTGGGTGATTAACCCAAGTTTAAGAGATGTGTCGAGTTTGTATTTTTTTTTTAATTTATATTTTTTTCAGTTTTATCCTTTATGTTGTATTTAATTAGAGATTGAGTTCTAATTTTTTGTTTTTTTTTCTATAGGATTTTTAATTAATTTTTGATATGATATGGATTATCTTAGATATTTTTATTTGTTGTTCTTTTTTAAATATAGTTGTTTTTTTTATTTAGCCTATTTTATTAGGCCTATGTGCAAAGTGAGCAGACCATTTTGTTTTAGGTGAGGACTAGAGAGAATGTAAGGCTAAAAAAATAGAGGCTTAACGTGAAATAATTTACAAGCAGACTACTTTAGTGGGAAAATCTAGGAGTGTTAAAAAGTACCAGCTCATTAATCATATTTGTATTATCTTACCGACCCAACTCGTTAAATTCATTTAATATGAATTTTAAAGATGATAGTTGGTTAAAAAAATTAAATAAATAGATATTATAAGTCGAATGTGAGTTGGGGTTTTTAAAAACTTCTCAACTTAACCAAATAAAATGAATGGGTCGAGAAAGAGGGCCTCCTGCCCAATCCAACACAGTTGGGCTTTTTATCATGGCCATTTTGTTTTTCTTGCCCATTTTGTTATCTTTAGTTTTTTTATTCAATACCATCATTTAGTAATATGTTTCTATTTAATTTTATCATTCATTACTAAGTAAATAGTAAATCAATTGTTATATATATATATTTTTATCATATATTAAGTTTTAAAATAAATAAATAAAACAAGTAGAGTTCATAACTCGGGTCGCGAGTTTGACTAAATATTAATGAAAGAGTCAAGGTCGGATTTTTTACCATTTTTTTTTATATCTTTTAGTTTTTTTTTCAATTCCATCATTTTGTGTGTGATTTTCATTGAATTGTATCCTTTAGTATTGAATTAATGGTAAATCAATTTTTCTATTTCTTATCATATAATAAAATAAAAACAAAATTGATTAACTAGAGTCCATAACTCGAATCATGAGTTTGACAGGTTGATTAAATATTAATAAAAGAGTCGGCTCAAGATTTTTTGGCTCTTTTGTTTGTATATTTTGTTTTTTTTTTTTTATTTCATCATTTAATGTGAGATTTTTATTGATTTTTATTCTTGAGTGTTAGGATGATGGTAAATTAATTTTTGTATTTGCTATCATCTAATAAAATAAAAAATAATAAATTTGAGTCAGTGAAGTATGTAACCCAGGTTGCTGGTTTAGTAAATTAACTAAATAATAATCAAAGAGTCGAGTTACAGTTTTCAAGTATGAATTGTTATACTAAATATAATAATAATGCCAAATTTTTTTGACGATATTAGATTTTTTTTATGTTCCGAAATTTTACATCCAACCCGCAATAAAAGCATGAGTGATAAATAAGTTAAAAACTAAAACAAAAGGATAATCTTTCTGGTAAAAACAAAATATGCATGCACATGCAAATATTTAACCTCAATTGTTTTTTCTATATATGTTTTTTTTATTTTATCTTAAAGGTTAATTTTGGTTTTCAAGAACAACCAATTTTTGTTCTTGTAATGTCATTAAACAAATTCGATTTATTTATATAAAATAAAAATAAAAAATCACTATAATCTATTCGAAACAGTAAAAAAATTAGTTATTAAAAAAATGAACAAAACAAGATAAAAAATATAAAAGAGAAGGAATTAATTAAAATTTATATAAAAAATAATCAAAAGTAAAAAAAAATAAACAGAGAGAGGAGTTATTAATTAAAACAAAACAAAAAATCAAAAGTTAAAAAAATAGAGGCCAAATGCTTTTGGCCTAGTAGTCAGACCTGCACCCCAGCCTAGAAATGGAAAAGCTCTGGTACGCTTAGGCATAGAAGGTCAGGCTTGCTTGCTTGACTGAATTTTTTATTAATAGAGCAGAAAACATCATTTAATCTATTTTTTAAAAATGAAAAATATGTTGTTTGTCATTGTAAACTACTTAACTAGACAATTTTCTATTAATCTTCGATCCCTAGAAAGTTGATGTTCGAGCTTTTGGATCTAACAAATCAATTTTTCAACTTGTTTTCACTTAAAAACATTATGGAAACTTTAATAAACTCATTTTAAATTTTAAACACCTTCTAATCACTTTAAGGACTGAAAATCACTCAAAAAGAAAATTTATGGACCCAAATCAATTTTTTCCAGTATGATTGAATAGAAACACCATATTCATTAAGCATCCCTCCAGAAGATGAACTCATGGACATCAATATTAATTTTTTAAAGCTGAAATATGGCTTTTCAAGTGCTTTCCTTCCTTTCTATATTTTCCTGTGACTGTCACTTTTCTCTCTCAACATGTAGGGATTGAAACGTAAAATAACATGTAGGGATTGAAACGTAAAATAAATGAGGTATGGGATGAATTATAAATTTCTAAAATAGTAGGGAACAAATAAATAAATAAATAAACTTTAGGGATCAAAGTAATGTTTTCTATGCCAAAGTCTTAATGGTGTTTGTTTTGTTTTTCTTTTTTCTCTTAAAATTGGTACCTCTTCTTTTAATTTATTTTTAATTGTAACCTAAAGTTCTATTTTATAAAATTAATTTTGATTAATTATTAGAATATTTTTCTAACACTTCGTAAAAGCGAGAGCATGCAAATTGAAATAAAACCATGTTAATGTAACAAAAAAATGAGATGATGACATTAAAAAAACAAAATCAATAACAAAAATGACAAAAAAAATTGCTTTGTTCATATGAACATTATGAGGACCGAAATAAAAAAAAAATTGAATTGTTCATATGAATAGTATCATATATAGTAAAATAACCCAACTCTTTTAGTTTATTTATAATTTTAATTTTAATCATTACATTAACCTAACCTCCTTTTTTTTTTTAATCCAAAATGTTCTCCATTACCATTTGGAAAAAGTAACTAAATTAAAAATTTACAAAAAAAAATATAAAAAATGGGCACAATGTTTTTTAGTACACGAGCAATATTAATTTCACTATTAATTTTGTTTTGAGTTTTCTTTTTAATATTGTTTTTCAATATTTTTTTATATAATTTAATTATTTTTTAAAAAATTGTAATTAAGAGTGTTTTAGACATAATAAAGAGTTTTTTTTTAATTATTATCAAAATTTGGACTTTTAATGACTTATAATTTTATTATATTGAATAGGACTTGGTGTAATTTACCTAAATGCATAAAAAGCTGGTTAATTGAGCAGTGTGGTTCGATTACATAAATCACACAAGTCTTTTGGAATTCATTAATTTCATCATCCACATATATATATATATATATATATATATATATATATTTTGTGCTCTGCAGCGGGTCAATATTATTATTTTTTAAATATATATAAAAAAATATTTAGAGCATAAAGAACATTTTCAGCCCTTTAAGTCTCGTTGCAATGTCAAATTCAAACGACTTAGGTTTGACGGCAATGCAAGACCTCATTGCCAATTGGCCCTGGTGACTATGCCAGATCTAAGAGCTGTGAGTTTAGGGTCAAGCCAGACTCATACTTGGATATGACAATCTTGGCAGACTTGCCCCTAGGTCTGGAAACATTGGCAGACCCACGCTTGGTTTTGGCAACCATGCCAGACTTGCGCCCGGGACTAGCACTAAACATGGTTGGTAGACCCAATGCTTTTTGACCTGGCATTGTTGCCAGACCCAAAGACCTTGGACCTAACATGATGCCTAGACCCAAATAACTTGGGTCTTGTGTTTTTGCTGCAATCAAGGTGCTTGGGTCTGGTAACCCTTACCATACTCAAGCAAACAACAAATAAACAAAGGACAATTGTGTACTTTAATTCTCAAGAGAGAGAAAAGAAAGGAAAAAAATATAAACAATTGATCACCAGTGACAATCCAACCATGATATGTCTACACGCACTGCACCATATGTAAAAGGGCAAGTCTATGCATCTATTTTGACGGAGTATGATAAGATTTGGCACCAAGAGGCGTCTCACGCGTCTCCTTAATGGCACTGACGCTGCCCACTCGCTAGGGTGCGTAGAACACGGGTCAATAGCTTTTCAAATAAAAAATAGAAAAGACAACAAGAAAATATTAAAACACCCCCCATGGTCCTCTCAATTACACACCATGCCCAAGTAAATTTCATCATTGCAATCTAGAGTAATATGTGTCTAGAGCTATAATGAAAACTCCAAGCCATTTAACTTTTTTATAATAATAATTGGAAAAACTTGGATGCTCCCTGTAGAAAAAAGTAAAAGAAATGTTTATCCACTCATGAAAAGATGAGAAATTAAAAATAAAATTATTATTACAATCTATAGTGAAATGTCTTTTAATTTACAGTGATTTCCAAGTGAAACTACTATTATAATTTATTATAAAATGTCTTATTTTTCCAAACCATTTAGCTTTTGTTATAATAGGACTTGAACGTGGCTGAACTTAAAACTTTATAACCATTGCAAAAGAGAACTAATTAGAGTTAAACGGAAGCCTAATATTCCAAAGAAATTGAACAAAGAGAGAAGCTTAAAATGGAAACCTTGGATATATATCATCTGAATTTGAATTCCAGGAATAGAAGAAACCACAGGATGATGCCTTAAAGCGGTCAAAAGAACTTAGCAGGATGATGCACTGTACTAGAATAAACTATTAAAGTGCCCTTGAACTTAACTGGGTTACCTGGATAGTCTTACAGGAATATTTATGAAATGATGGGATAGGGTTAAGCACGAGAAGACGCTTGAATTGTGTAGTGTGATCGGCTTGATTAGAAGGCTTATAATTTCTGAGAAATTCTACATAAAAATTCAGTTTTTTATAACTTGTCGAGGTTTGGAAGACCTATAAATCAAGTCTAGAATATGCTGTTTAGGTTAGTTTTGTTACCTTTTTCTCTTTATTTTCATATTTAATCCCGGGTTTAGATTGATTTTTACATTTATTTAATGAGTTGTAAACTTCTTTGAAAGATACTAGCTGCATTCAGTAATAAAATATAGAATTGTGGTTTTTTTATATGATGAAGAGAGTTCTATGTTACATGTGCTTACTGTTGTTTCTTTGGATACTAGCTGCATTCAATAATAAAATATATAAAATATAGATTTAATCCCGTGTGATGCAATTTCATAAAATTAAAAGGCACTAATTACTTTGTTGCTTTTTCACCGACGCTGTTTATATCACACTTGAGAAGTTCTAAAGATAGATTCCTAGGAAGTTGTCTCCAAAGCAAGGGATAAGTTACTAGCAAAGAAAAGAATAGGACTGATACCTTAAATAAACAGAGCTTCCAGAGCAATTTATCAGAACCATGTTTTTGTAGATGCAAAGTTTCATGCAATGCCCCTTAAGATGTGTCAGTATTGCAATGCCTTAAATATCATCCCCTACTTCTGATTTTAGTGTTTAGCTCATATCTTAAATTCTAGTAGTCCAAATGACTTCAATTGTTTTTCCCCGGAAATATAAGACAATTTCCTAGAATTTTCATGAATACAGGTGGTTCAAATTCGGACGTTATCAATGACGTTTTGTTCAGACAAAAAGATAAGGATTGTCACCAAGTCAAGATGTGGTCACCCTCTCAACAATTAGTTATCAAATCAATAGTTTCAAATTTTAGCCTATAAAAAGAGGCATTTACCATGCATTTAAGCATCTTAATTGTTAAACAACTTGCTATTAACATGTCTTATTATTTTTATCTTATTAATTCTTAATATCTTGCTTGTTAAATGGTTAATCTAGATTTGTATTGTATAACACTTGGTACAACAAATGCTTGGCACTTTCATAGCCTAACTGTATGAACCTACACCTGTGCTATGAAAGAAACTTGATTTGTTGTTAACATAAGTTAGCATCATGAATTCCTAATAATATTTAAAAGTTTGGTGTTACTTAAATAAAATAATTAATATGATCATGTTAACAATTTATAATGAACTATTAATGAGAAATCATCTGATTGAACCTTTTTTGCATCTGGTTTACAGTTGAGTAATAAAAAGAATTTATACTATAATTATTTGAAATATTATTAGTGGATCCTCTAACCTTGACATTTATTTTTATCATTATTTAATCCTCACATTAATCAAACATCTCAAAATCCTCTTTAACTTATTATTATTATTATTATTATTATCAATATTATCATTATTGTTGTTATTTATAGTTTATATAGTTAACCTCCTTATAGTTCAACCCCGGTCTTGCCGGGTTATTTATTACTTTGACATTACTATACTTGAAAGAAGACATTAATCTTTTGGTCATGTCAAATTAATTTTGTTACTTTTCCTCTTTATTTTTAAATTTACTTGCGTGTTTAGATTGATTTTTACATTTATTTAATAAATTGTAAGCTTCTTAGAGATATAGAAGCTACATTCAGTAATAAAATTCTAGAATTGTGATGCAATTTCACAAAATTAAAAGGCACTAATTACTTTGTTGCCGACGCTGTTTATATCACACTTGAGAGGTTCTAATGATAGATTCCTAAGAAGTTGTCTCCAAAGCAAGGGATAAATTACTACCAAAGAAAAGAATAGGACTGATAACTTAAATAAACAGAGCTTCCAGAGCATTTTATCAGAACCATGTTTTTGTAGATGCAAAGTTTCATATAAAGGTGCATGCCCCTAACCCTGAAGAATTCACTTTTAGAGCATCAAGAACGAATCAAGGCTTTGGCTAATCTAGAAAGGTAATGCTTCACCATTTTTATCTTTGCACAGTTGAATATCATTGTACGTAGACTTTGTAGGAATGCACTCTGAAATGGTTCGGAATTTCAGCAGCAAACTGATATTTTGTAAAAATTTTCTTGCAAATTGTTGCAGGCAGCAGTCAACAGGAAAGTTGAGGAGTGAGAATATCTACAGGAAAGTTGCATTCTGTCAGGTATGAGAGAAGCTTAATGCTAATATATGTTCTCCTACAGTACCTTACACCACAGCTCGTTAGCTTCATTGGTCCTTCTGATTGCTCATTGGGGAAAATTGCTAGGAAAGTACTATTCTTTTCAGAAGGATTGAAAAATCACAAACCTTTCTAAAAGAGATATAGAATTCGTTGAATGGGTTACTTTTCACACTTGGCTTAGAATTCCTTTGTTTTCTCTTCAAGTAGTTTCTATTTTTGTTTTTTGTCCTCGTTATTCTTTTCTTCTTCACGTAGAAACGATGGCAAGATCCGAAAGGGATGGTGGTCCAAGGAGTGCTGATATACGCGATCCTTCTCATGGAGTAGATGATGAGGTCACAGTTGATATTGATTCATTGATCTCTTGCGTTGAAAGTATGATGTCCCAGAATTTGATAATGCCTGATAAAGTATGCATCTTTAGAGTGCCCCACATTCTCCGAAGGCATAGCGAAAAAGCTTATACCCCCAACGCATTTTCAATTGGCCCCTGGCACCGTCACCATCCACTGATGAAATCTACAGAGAAAGTTAAACTGAAATATCTCAAAGGCCTTCTTTCCCGAAGATCTGCGAGCATAACACTGAAGGAGTTGATCAAATCCACCAGGGGGATCGAGAACGAGGCACGTTCGTGTTATGCCGGACCAATTGATGTCGGTGTAGAGGATTTTGTCAGAATGTTGGTAATAGATGGTTGCTTTCTTATTGAACTATTTAGAAAGGATCACGAGAATCAACTTAGAGAAGATGATGATCCTATCTTCAATATGTCTTGTATGTTGCAATACCTATATCATGACTTGATATTGGTAGAAAACCAAATACCTTGGTTTGTCCTTGAACACTTGTTCAGGATGACCGCGGAACCTGGAAACGCGACAACCCTCGCACAACTTGCCCTTCAATTCTTTCAAAACATTTTTTCATCCAATCCACCGTCCATAGTTCCCCCTTACCAAGGACAAAAACATTTGCTTGACCTCTTAAGAAATTGGTTAGTTTTGTCATCTGGAGAAGAGGAAGATGGTGAAACCGGATGGGAACCTATGCCTTCAGTCACAAATCTTGTAGACGCCGGAATTAAATTGAAGGTGGGTAAGTCAAGCAGCATCTTGGATATAAAATTCAAAAATGGTTTCCTGGAAATCCCTCCATTGCTACTTCAGGAGACAACTGAAGTCATCATTCGAAACCTCATCAGCTACGAGCAGTGTTCTCCTAAATGCACTGACAGAATCACTTCATATGCCGTCCTCCTAGACAACCTCATTAACACTACCAAAGGCATGGATACATTCACCAGTAGTGGAATCATTGATAATTGGTTGAATCCAGATGAGGCAACGCAATTCTTCAACAAGCTTTATCAGGATGCTTACTTGAAAAAATACTATTATCTAAAACTGTGCCAGGAGGTGAACAGGTATTACCGGCGCAGGTTTCCAAGATGGCGTGCTCTGTTGGTGAGCAATTACTTTGGCACCCCATGGGCAATTGTTTTTTTATTTGCGGCTGCTACTCTTTTGATTCTCACTATTGTTCAGACAATATTTACTATCGTTAAATAAGTTTTAAATCCTTTGATCTTGTTGAATGTTATGATGAGATGCAAAAGTATACATGGTGGACATGCACGCTAGATAAATTTTGGGGGAGCAGATTGTGAGAGCTGGTTTTCATGTAATCTCCACAGTGTTTTGTAACCCCTTCATGGACTAATAAGATCAGTATATTAAAGACATTATAATTGCTTTCTGATCAAGGAAATGTCCATTTACAGTACTTTTGAGCTGTATATGCAGAGAGAAAACTTCAAATTACATTACATTCGAAGTAAAGGATAAAATCACTTGGAGTTTCTCCCAAAACAAGAGACTTGACTATTCTAATGGAATAATATTTGCCGTTTTGAACAAAGGAAAGACAACTGATAAGCTCCCTTTTAAAGTTCCTGCTTATTTTTCACGGCAGAAGTTTGTACTTTTTTTAATCTTATTGAAGAACATAACAGAATTTAATCACTTGTTATAAATTGACATGGGCTATATACAGAGAACCATGGCAGAACGTTTTGTAGCTTGAAACCATATTTGCTATATACTAAATTAAGTCATATTGCCATTTTTGCTTAGAAGGTAATGCTCTCTCTCTAAATATATATGAATCAAGATCTCTTTTGGTTTGAGATTTTAGTCGAACTTGTTCCATATAAGATTTAAGTTAGCTTGCATGATGGGAACCACCGGAATCAAATCATAGAAGAGTGACAAAAAGGTTCTCCGTAAAGTTCCAATTTAAGATAGAGACCCTGCAAAGAAAAGAAAAAAAACACAGTAATATAAATGAACAATATGCAAAGAGAAATGGGCTACTTAAGATAGTAGTAGCGTTGATGATCTAAAATGATTTTCGCTTAGAAATATATTAAAATATATTTTTTTGATTAAAAAAAAAAACCATAATTAAAATCAGCACGTCAAAACGATTTAAAAACATAAATATTTTTCATTTTAAACAAAAAAAATCAAAATTTTTAGAAACACGGTGTAACCGCGTTCCTAAACACACCCATGATCTTAAAGGAACTAGGCTTGTAGAAGCTCCTTGTAAAATTTAAATTTGACAAGGTACAATTATTAGAAAAAAAAAATTATGGTTGTTTTTGTTAGAATAATCATTTGGCTTTTTTTCAAACTTTTTAAGTTTTAGTATGTTTATTTGGTCTGTAAACACATTCACAAAATGTTCCATATTGATACCTTCTACTTGGGAAAGGCTCGACCTCGAGTCAATAACTAAATCTAGATATAATAATTATAGATATAATTTTGATTATCTGAAATTAAACAAGTATACATGTTTTTATTTTTTTGATAGTAGTATACCTGTATAAATATATGATCGGATACAATTTTTATCTAAAGTATTCTTTCAAAAGAATAAGACAGTCCTTTGATTTTTCTCTTGGATTTGATATATGATGACTTGATTTATTTGTGAAACTAGACCAAGATTTGTGCTTTACAAGAACTCGAATTTAGGCTTGTTCAGTGATATGATACTTTGAAGAGTACTTTTAATTTATCTTCAAAGTGTTGAAGAATTTTTATAAGGGGTTTAAGTTTGATCCAATAGAACTTTATTCTTTATAGATTTCAAGCGTAAACAAAAAAGACTTGAAAACTTTTTAAAAAGCTTCATTGTTTTAAAAAAAATTGTATCTTCAAGACTTTTTTTTTGTTTCTAGACTGAGACTTTTTATTTATAGAGGTTTGTAGGGGCTCTTAGGTTCTTTTTCAATACCACATGACATGATTATATTGGTTGATTTTTATTGATGAGATATATTGTATTTATAATAAAATATCTTGAATATCTTGTTTCAAGTGTCAACCTCTTATTAGTCAAGAAATATATGAAGGTTTATTTATTTTTCATATCATTTATTTCAATTTTATTTTATCTTTTCATGTACAAATAAAATAAAAAATAACACATGGTGAAATTGAATTAGTAGAATATTTTTGTTTCTACCCATAACCCTCTTCACTTACATTTAAAAATGCATGTGCATGTGTCGAAAAATATTGTAATTAAACCCACGGTTTTATACTTTGAAGTTTTTGTACTACAAAGATATTGCAACTTCATAGCAACTTGGATAGAAACTGTAGCAGCAACAGGTCGGGGGATGCGTATGGCATCTTCTACTTTATTACTCTATACTTTCTATACCAAACTTGATTCTCTACAACCATTATTCACGAACCATGGCAGTTGGTGCCGATGTAGAAGACAAGAGTGCATTTGGAACTGTTAGAATCATGGTCAGCCAGATCACAAGAATCACTGTAAGAGATTAATTTGGTGGTTATGTTACTGAAGGGGTTCCCAGACAAACTATGTGATTCCTTGAATATGAAACTGCTAGGGGATGCACTATTATGTTTTTGTTTAGATGATACAACCGAACAGGACATCAACATGAGTTATAGATTCCACCTCAGAACGGGTTCATATGAATTCTCCTTTACTGCATTTTCTTTTGTGCTCACATGAAAAGTCCTAGTTGTAAGACCATCAATTTCAAGAGCCAACTCGATCAGATTCTGCCCTTCCAAGGGTTTCTTCAGAATCACCACTGCTAGTCAATTATTTTGCAACTGAAGCTCCCAGAAAGGCCCTGCTTCTAGCTTTGACATTCTTGGGGAACTTGGATGTAGGTTAATCGCCTGACTTGTGATTCCACGTGAGTTGCTTTGGCGGTTTGATTTCTCCAGCTATAATATTTCTTCGGATTTGTAATCTTGTTCCCCATCCCTTCTTTCAAATATGCACATAATACGTGCTTTTTTTTTTTAGTGACTTTCATAGATTCTTCTTTTTCCTCTAAAAGGATCTTATTCACTACTAGAAATTCGCTTAAAACCAACGGAATAATTCTGTTGGTAATCTGCGGTGAGAATTACCGATGGACACTATTCCATCCGTAATTCAGTCGGTATATACCGATGAAATTATAGACAAAATATTCAGAATTAAAAAAAAGCCAGTTCGCTGACGTGGAACTTTTTACGGGAGATTTTACTGACGGAATGCCCGACGGATTCAAATTGGGATATCTATATAGTGACATGACCAATTTACCGTCAAAATTGACAACGGAATCACTAAGGGATTCAAACAGGGATCTCCGTACAGTGATGTGACAGATTCACCGTCAGAATTGCTGACATAATTTTGTTATGAGGGCGGCTTTGATGTAGAATATGAATGATTTTCCACCCCACAAAATTTATTTACCTAACATAGTTAATTAATACATGTCATCATAATTTTATAAAGGTTTGATAGAAGTAATGGATGGTCGTTCATGGATGTATCGAGATTCACCCCAAGGATTGCGAAGGATGAATCATTGTAACAGGGTTTAGGGTTTTATTAATTTCACAACATCTATTCCTAGAAATTTTGCTGGAGGCGGTATTGGTTGTCCATGCAGGAAGCGTGAAAATAAAAAGTATCTGCATCCAGATGTTGTAATGATGCATCTTTTACACAAAGGGTTTATAGAGAATTACTTGTGTTGGTATGCACACATAGAAGTATTTGTTTGTAATAAGAGCACAGGAGAAAGGGTGGTTGGGTCAACTTCTAGTGCTAGCAACATGCATGGAGTTGCAAATGACAACAGTAATCCTTACAGGAATATGGTTATCGATGCAATGAGAATGAATCAAGGTAATGTCAGTCAATGTCCAATCATAGAAGAAGAACCTAATGCAGATGCAACTAGGTTGGTTTATCTATTGAAAGATTCTGACGAACCATTATGGGATGGCTGCACGAACCACAGTAAATTATCGGTTGTAACATATTTGTTCACACACAAGTCAGATCACGAGTTGAGTGAGGTCGCATATGAAAAAAATATCGAATGGGCAAGAAGCATTTTACCTAAATGAAATAAGCTGAAAGAGAACTTCTATGTTGCGAAGTCTATGATGAAACCCCTCGGTTTAGGATACCAGAAAATTGACATGTGCTCTAATTTCTGCATGTTATGCCACATTGAAAATGTTGAGCTAACCGAGTGCATGACATATGGGCATTCCCGTTACAAACTAGAACTAGCAGGGGAAAGACTCTTGTGGCATATGAAAAACTTAGATACTTCTCAGTCACACTTAGACTGTAGAGGTTATTCATGTCACCAAGGACTGTTGAACATATGACATGGCACCAATCACCATGATGCGGTTGATAGAGTGATGGTGCATCCTCTTAATGGCGAAGCATGGAAACACTTTAATAGTGTGCATCCTCACTTTTCAGCTGAATCAAGAAACGCGCATCTTGAGTTGTGTACATATGGATTCAACCCATTCGGGTCATTTGTTGCTCCTTATTCTTATTGGCTGGTCATACTCACGGTTTATAACTTGCCACTGGGGATGTGTTTGAGGCCGGAGTTCATATTTTTATCTACTGTCATACCCGGTCTGAGCAACCCGAGCCAGAATATAGATGTTTATCTTCGATCGTTGATTGATTAGTTGACGCAGTTATGGTCTTCCGAAGCTTTGACTTATGATATATCGAGAAAACAAAATTTTGTTATGAGGGCGGCTTTGATGTTGACTATCAATGATTTTCTAGCTTATAAAATAGTTTCTGGTTGGAGGACACATGGAAAACTAGCTTGTTCATATTGCATGGAAAACAACAAGGCATTCACACTAACCAACGGAGGTAAAGCTTTTTTTTTTACTGTCACCGTCGTTTCTTGCCACCGAATCACAGGTATAGAAAGAACAGAAAGGATTTCTTTGTTGACAGAGTTGAAAAAGATGTTGCACCCTCGCGTCTTTCTGGTGAAGAATTGTATGATATTATATTAGACTACAACGACATTGTGTTTGGTCTCCAATAAATATTTGTAAAATTTATAAAAAAAAATATGATTTATTCAATTCACTTGAGTTCAAAACATTTAAATGAATTAAGATTATAATTTGTAAACTATTAAAAATTAAATTGGTTATAATTACAAATCCAAAACTGAACCGAATATATTCATAAACATCATTAGAAAAATCTAAACCCTTGTAGCTCTATTTTTGAACTATAGTAGGAAAAAAAAAATTGTCAGGGCGTAAACCGTGTAACAATTACGCCGATATTGGCGTTTTGCCCAACGTTATACAATGCAGGATACGAGTCATTTCACCTTCAAACCACCAAAATAGTTTATAAACTAAAGCTACACTGAACTAAGTAAATATATTAATTTGGTCGTCTGTTATCAATTTCAATCCTTGGCTCACTTGGTTAATGCGTGGCTTTGTTATCAACATTAATTTTTTATCTTTCATTTTTTTTTTTATTAAATTCCTATTCAGTCTTTATTTAATTTTATTTTTTAATATTAAATTAATAGTAAATCAATTTTTATATTTTTGTGATCATATAATACATTTTTAAAAAATAAATAAAACCAATAAAATTTATAACTCAAGTCACGAGTTTGACTAAATATTAATCAAAGAGTCGGGTTGGGATTTCAACATTTAATGTGTGATTTTCATTGAATTTTATTTTTCAGTATTGAGTTGATGGTATATCAACTTTCATATTTCTTATCATAAAATAAAATAAAAAAATAAAATCGATCAAGTGAAGTCCATAACTCGGGTCATGAGTTTGACGGGTTGACCAAATATTAATTGAAGAGTTGGGTCAAGAGTTTTTGGCCCTTTTGTTTACATCTTTTGTTTTTTTTTTTCAATTCCATCATTTAGTGTGAGATTTTTATTGAATTTTATTCTTGAGTATTTGGTTGATAGTAAATCAATTTTTGTATTTTTTTATCATCTAATAAAATAAAAAAATGAATTCGGGTCAACGAAGTCCATAACTTGGATTGCGGGGTTGACAAATTGACTAAATAATATTCAAATACTCAAGTTGTGATTTTCAAGTTTAAATTGTTGTATCGAGTTTAATAACAATATCATTTTTATTTTTTTTTATGATTTGGGTATCTTCTTATGTTCCAAAATTTTACATCTAACTAGCAATGAAAGCATGAGTGATAAATTAGTTAAAAACTAAAAAAAAAAAGAAGATAATCTTCCTAATAAGAAAAAACTACATTCACATGCAAATATTTAATCTTTATTGTCCTTTTTATTTTATATGTTGTTTTTATTTACTTTACCTTAAAGGTTAATTTTGGTTGTCAAGAACAGACAATTTTTGTTCTTGTAATGTCATTATACAAATACAATTTATTTATATAAAATATAAAATAAAAGAAAATCTAAAAAAATCACTATCTATTTGAAACATTAAAAAAAATAAAAACAATTAAGAAGATAGTTATTATTTTAAAAAATGAACAAAATAATATAAAACAGAAGGTAATAATTAAAATTTAAATAAAAAAATAAGCAGAGGAGTTATTAATTACAATTAAAATAAAAAAATCAATCAAAAATAAAAAATAGAAGCCAAGGGCTTTTGGGCCTAATAGTTAGATCTATGCCCCTAACCATGAATGAAAAAACTCTTGTATGCTTGGGCTTAGAAGATTAGACTTGCTCGCTTGACTATTTTTTTTTATATAAAGCAGATAATGCATCATTTTTTTTTTAATGAATGATATGTTATTTGTCATAGTAGATTACTTGACTAGATAATTTTCTAGTAATTTTTTATCAGAAAAAAAAATTGAGATTTGAGCTTTTTTGACCGTACATATCTATTTTTTCAATTTATTTTCATTTGAAAAAATTATAAATTATAAAAAGCTTAGTAAATCCATTTCTAATTCCAAACACCCTCTAATCACTTTAAGTACTGGAAATCACTCGAAAAAAAACTTTACTGACCCAAATCAGTTTTTTCCAGCATGATTGAACAGAAACAGCACATTCATGGAGCATCCCTCTAGAAGATGAGCTCATGGACATTAATATTAATTGCTTTGATAGCCGAAATATGCTTTCCAAGCACTTTTTCTCCCCTCTATATTTTCCAGTGACTATCACTTTTCTCTCTTTATATTTAGGGATTGGAACGTAAAATAAATTAAGTTTGGAGTTGAATTATAAATTTCTAAAAGAATAGGACCAAATAAATAAATCAACCGAAACTTTAGGGATTACGTAAATCGCACATATCTTTGGAATTCATTAATGCCATCATCCATAATGTATATATGACTTGAAGGAGGCTGGACT
The DNA here is from genome assembly GCA_030145905.1 of Populus davidiana. Lineage (NCBI taxonomy): Eukaryota > Viridiplantae > Streptophyta > Magnoliopsida > Malpighiales > Salicaceae > Populus > Populus davidiana. Next base: position 34,435,694 of record CM057789.1, on the reverse strand, counting down.
TAAAATTCACCATTGCAAAAGAGAACTAATTAACTAGAGTTAAAACGGAAGCCTAATATTCCAAAGAAATTGAACAAAGAGAGAAGCTTAAAATGGAAACCTTGGATACCATCTGAATTTGAATTCCAGGAATAGAAACCACATGATGACATGTTTATAAGTTTATTTGTTTGTAAGGTAGTTTTTGTGGTTGTAATTTAAAAGAAATAAGTTTTTAAAAAGTATAGTTACTTGGATTTAGATGTGTGTGTTGTAAAAATTATGGTTGAGGTTTATATGCAGCAAAAAATATATATAAAATGTTTAGTTGTAGTTGTTTTTTAAAAGTGTTTTTTACTTGAAAATGCATTATAATTTTTTATTTATTTTTTAAAAAATATTTTTGATATCAACATATTAAGATGATATGAAAATACAAAAAAAAAATTAATTTGAAGTAAAGAAAAAAATAAAAAAAAATCAGATTTTAAAAAAAGTGCTTTTAAAAAAAAAACAAAGTTTTACGAAACTCATGTAAAAAATTATGTAAAAATTACTTCATAAAAACTATATTTCAAACTTAATTTTTTAATAAATCCCATAATATAAAACATAATTTAATATATTACCGAACATCTAACTGGGTTTTTGCAAAAGTTAATGCTATACAAACGCAAAGCAGTCAAATGAACTTAGCAGGAGGAAATTAAAAGACACTACTTCGTTGCTTTTCCACCGACGCTGTTTATATCACACTTGAGAAGTTCTAAAGATAGATTCCTAGAAGTTTTGTCTCCAAAGCAAGGGATAAATTACTACCAAAGAAAAGAATAGGACTGGTACCTTAAATAAACAGAGCTTCCAGAGCATTTTATCAGAACCATGTTTTTCTAGCTGCATGAGAAACATCTAAATTTTCCTCCCTACTCGGCCTAAGCTTTCACAGACTTATCTTCAAATGCCTCAATCTGCTCTTCCATAAACAATAAACGTGCATGCCCCTAACCCTGAAGAGTTCACTTTTAGAGCCTCAAGAACGAATCAAGGCTTTGGCTAATCAAGAAAGGTAATGCTTCACCATTTTTATCTTTGCACAGTTGAATAAAAATGAAATAAAATTGCTAATAGGTAATGAAATATCTTTGCAGGCAGCAGTCAACAACTCAACATAGGTAATGAAATAAAATCATTGAGGAGAGAGAAGATCTACAGGATAGTTGCATTCTGTCAGGTATGAGAGAAGCTTAATGCTAATATATGTTCTCCTACAGTACCTTACACCACAGCTCGTTAGCTTCATTGGTCCTTCTGGTTGCTCATTTGGGAAAATTGCTAGGAAAGTACTATTCTTTTCAGAAGGATTGAAAAATCACAAACCTTTCTAAACTCCAAACAGAGTTATGTTTGGAGTGCAGCTGAGCTCAAAACCTTGCAGAAAACTTTCTTCGTGTAGGATAAGTTCATACAACCCGGTAGGATTTGGAAGGGTTTGGGTTCTGAGTAGGTACTCGAATCATGGTTTGTTGAGCTTGGCCTGAAGAGTTTATGGGCTTGAAAGACATATATAATTCGTTGAATGGGTTACTTTTCACACTTAGCTTAGAATTCCTTTTCTTTCTCTTCAAGTAGATTCTAATTTTTTGCTGTCCTCATTATTCTTTTCTTCTTCACATAGAAACGATGGCAAAATCCGAAAGCGATGGTGGTACAAGGAATGTTGATATATGCGGTCCTTCTCATGGAGTGCTTGCTCAGGTCACAGTTGATATTGATTCATTGACCTCTTCCGTTGAAAGTATGATGTCCCAAAATTTGATAATGCCTGATAAAGTATGCATCTTTAAAGTGCCTTACATTCTCCGAAGGCATAGAGAGGAAGCTTATACCCCCAACGCATTTTCAATTGGCCCCTGGCACCGTAACCATCCTCTGATGAAATATACAGAGAAAGTTAAACTGAAATATCTCAAAGGCCTTCTCCGCCGAAGATCTGCCAGCATAACATTGAACGAGTTGATCAAATTCACCGGGGGGATCGAGAACGAGGCACGTTCGTGTTATGCCGGACCAATTGATGTCGGTGTAGAGGATTTTGTCAGAATGTTGGTAATAGATGGTTGCTTTCTTATTGAACTATTTAGAAAGGATCACGAGAATCAACTTAGAGAAGATGATGATCCTATCTTCAATATGTCTTGTATGTTGCAATACCTATATCATGACTTGATATTGGTAGAAAACCAAATACCTTGGTTTGTCCTTGAACACTTGTTCAGGATGACCGCGGAACCTGGAAACGCGACAACCCTCGCACAACTTGCCCTTCAATTCTTTCGAAACATTTTTTCATTTCATCCACCGTCCATAGTTCCCCCTTACCAAGGACAAAAACATTTGCTTGACCTCTTAAGAAATTGGTTAGTTTTGTCATCTGGAGAAGAGGAAGATGGTGAAACCGGATGGGAACCTATGCCTTCAGTCACAAATCTTGTAGACGCCGGAATTAAATTGAAGGTGGGTAAGTCAAGCAGCATCTTGAATATAAAATTCCAAAATGGTTTCCTGGAAATCCCTCCATTGCTAGTTCAGGAGACAACTGAAGTCATCATTCGAAACCTCATCAGCCACGAGCAGTGTTCTCCTAAATGCACTGACAGAATCACTTCATATGCCATCCTCCTAGACAACCTCATTAACACTACCAAAGACATGGAAACATTCACCAGTAGTGGAATCATTGATAATTGGTTGAATCCAGATGAGGCAACGCAATTCTTCAACAAGCTTTATCAGGATGCTTACTTGAAGAAATACTATTATCTAAAACTGTGCCGGGAGGTGAACAGGTATTGCCAGCGCAGGTTTCCAAGATGGCGTGCTCTGTTGATGAGCAATTACTTTGGTACCCCATGGGCAATTGTTTCTTTGTTTGCGGCTGCTACTCTTTTGATTCTCACTATTGTTCAGACAATATTTACTATCGTTAAATAAGTTTTAAATCCTTTGATCTTGTTGAATGTTATGATGAGATGCAAAAGTGTACATGTTGGACATGCATGGCAGATAAATTTTGGTGGAGCAGGTTGAGAGAGAAGGTTTTCATGTAATCTCCACAGTGTTTTGTAACCCCTTCAGGGACTAATAAGATCAGTATATTAAAGAAATTATAATTGCTTTCTGACCAAGGAAATGTCCATTTACAGTACTTTTGAGTTGTACATGCAGGGAGAAAACTTCAAATTACAGTCCTCACTGAATAGCTGCTAGCGTACCCTTGAAGAAAAGAACCATAACTCTTTATCTGATCTCCGACTAAAGGCAGGTTAGATCAATTAGCTATAGCGTTTCTTTTTCTTTTTTGTTTATTGGAAACTTGGGATATCACTAATACTTTTTGCAGACATTCTTTCTTTATCATACATTACATTCGAAGTAAAGGATATAAATTCACTCGGAATTCCTCCCAAAACAAGAGACTTGACTATTCTAATGGAAATAGATTTACCGTTTTGGACAAAGGAAAGACAACTGATACGCTCCCTTTTAAAGTTCCTGCTTATTTTTCACAGCAGAAGTTTGTACTTTTTTTAATCTTATTGAACAACATAACAGAATTTAATCACTTGTTAGAAATTGACACGGGCTACATACAGAGAACCATGGCAGAACGTTTTGTAGCTAGAAACCATATTTGCATAGATGCAAACTTTTTTGATGAAATGTAAGAATATAATAAATCAAAATGAAACAGGTTAGACAACTAACAAGTCATATATACACATATACAAAAGCAAAAGCAAAAGGAAACATACTCTCTTTCATAAAAAAATATAGGGAGATAGCTACGTAGAGAGAGAACCAAAAATATCACATCGGTTAGCTAAAGAACCCAGGATCCAGCAAGTGCCAAAGATAATCAACCTAAAAGAATACCAACCAATAAAAAATCCAACAGCTGACACAATTTGCAGCTGAACCATAAAAGAACCACCAATGGCTACTGAAACACACAAGGGCCATTAATTACAACCCCAAAAGCAAAAGCAAAATAAACTCAGCTAACATCCAGTCAGGAGTGGTCCACGGCATGGAAGTGGAATATTGTGTAGAATAAGATTTGAAATCTCCTAAAGACTCTATTAACCCCTAAGCACTTTCCTTCAAATATCTGCTTGTTTCTTTTTTTCCATATAAGGTAGACACTGATACCCAAGGAAACTCGTCGCATTCGAGCTTTAAGATTACCTTTCCTAAACCTCAGACCACGCAGAGCACTATACAAAGTCATCATGTTCCTGCCGATCCACAGCCAGGACTTAATCTTTCCCCACAAGCAGGATGTCCATTCACATTAAAATAAAAATGGTCATGCGACTCCTCCTCATGCTGGCAAAACACACAAAGGGGATCACTAGGAAGAAATGGCCACCTATCCTATCTCAAGTTCGATGCTTCCCCTGACCTGCCAGCCACAAAATGAAGCAGTGCTTTGGCAGAGACCACTTTTCCCATACAACTTTTTCCATGAGACTGGCGAGCCAGATGGTCGAAAGAAGTTATAAGCATGAGACAAAAATTTATCCATTCCAGAATTCTAGCCACTCATCAATATGATACTCCCAAATTGACTTCCACAATGTCAGATGGTGTAGTCTGTAAGGAAGATAATAGACTTCCACAGGGGAGAGGAAGAATGGTGGGCAGAAGCAGTCCAAATAGTTCCATTGCGCAGGTAGAAATGGTGCACCCAACGTATCTAGGCTGCTTTGCAAGAAAACTCATGTTGCGAGTTTTGATATCGAACAGTCCAAGGCCTCCTTCTACCTTAGGCAAGCAAACAAATTTCCAAGCAACCAAAGCAGAAGTGCTCTTCCTAATATCCCTAGTCCAGAGGAAGTTCCTGTATATGCTAGTGATTTGTTTGATAACAATCTCTGGCAGCGGGAAGATGTTCAACCAAAACTGCACCTTCCCATATAAAACAGATCTCAGGAGCTCAAGCCTTCCAGCAAAAGTGAGGTGCTTGCCAATCTAGCCTTGAACAGACAATTCCAAGGAACGCAAGAGAAGGGAAAACTGACTAGCAAAAAGGCTATGATGGCTCAGAGGGACTCCAAGATAAGTGAAAGGAAAGCATCCTTCACGAAAGCCTGTAGTATGAAGAATACTTAGCTTCTGACTAGGACTAACACCTCCAAAGAAAATTGAAGACTTACTAGGATTAATATCCAACCCTGCAGTCTTGCCAAAGATTGTGAGCTGCTGGAAAATACCATTAACTGAAGAGCAATCCCCACGAGAAAGCAGCAAGACATCGTCCGCAAAAGCGAGGTGACTAATGCTGTGGATACCACATTTTGGATGGAACCAAAAGCCAGGCTGCCTTCAAGCAAGTATGAGCATCCTAGATAAGTATTCCATGCTACAGATAAACAGATAAGGGGACGAAGGGTCTCCTTGCCGCACCCCACTTTTTCTAGGGAAGAACCCATACAAATCACCATTTACAGCAATAGAGAAGGATGTTGTGGAAGCATATTGAATGATAAGGTGAGCGAATCTCTCAGGGAAGCAAAACTGCCATAATAGATCCCCTGTAAAGTTCCAATGGACTGAGTTAAAAGCCTTCCAAAAATCAACTTTCATTAGACAGCGGGGGGAGGACAGTTTCCTGTTATACTGTCGAAGAAGTTCTTGAACTAAGTTAATATAGTCACTCATTAATCTGCCACCCAAGAAAGCATTCTGCATGGGACTGATAAGTATTCTTGCTGGTCGCCTTGCATAGATGCAAACTTCCATTCGAAGGTTCTGGTGTTTCAAATTACTAGTATCCATGAATATGATTTTCCTTCTTTTATCTGCTCAAATGTGGTCATGCCACTCCTTCCACAGGCAGTGGCGGAGCCACGTAGGTACAAAAGGGGGCAATTGCCCCCTTAAGTTTTTTAATATTAGAAAATTAATATAATAGGTTGATAGAGTTTGATACACGGAAAAGTAAAAAAAATGGAAAGTTATAGTTGAATTATATTTTAATAAAAAATATATGTACAGCTCATTGACTCAAAATTTTTATGTACAGCTCATTCACTCAAAAAAAAAATTTCTTTTACTAATTAACATAAAGCTTCTTTATATTTTGATCTGTTATTGAATGTCTCTCTCACTTTCATACAAATTTCTCTTTTTTTACTTTATGAGGTAAATTTCTTTTTTTATTTATTTATTTCATTATCTAATTTTAGTTATATTCTTTTATAATTAGTCATTAAAAACATTAGGGTTTATGATAATTTAAGGGTTTTGATATGAATGTATTCAAAATAAATGTTTGAATTTACTAATTTAATTAATTAAATATTTCCTTTTTATTATAAATAAATAAATTAATATTCATACAAAATCACTATTTTTAACATCTCATGTATTGATAGAGTATATTATTGAAATTATTTAATCAAGATCTCTTAATTCATTATAATCATGGATTAATTATTAATTGAGATCTCTTAATTTACAATGTACATATATTGATTGTCATTTTATATTACATATTTGTTTGTAATTAATTGTTAATGAGATGCTTGGAGTTAGGAGAGGCATGAGTTTAAATTCTATAAGCTATAATTTTTCTCTCTCGGTAGTTTCTCTTATTTGAAACTAGAATATAGTATTAAAACTTGTTTCATATATTTGACTTGGTGAGTTCATACAGCTTTCGTGTGTGTTTAGAAATAATTTAAATGTCTAGAAATGATTAAGTATAATTTAATCAACATCTTATTATATGTATATAGATATAAATTGAAATGAGTTTTGATGAATTGATATTTATTTTGCTATGAATTTCATATGAAAGATCTAGAATTATTGAATAACTCAACTGACTATTATTTAACAATGAATTATTGTGTAGTTGTGTTAATTATTATATAGACACTAATAATAAAAAAAAAACTAGCAAATTCATAAATAAAATTAATATATCACCAGACAAGTATTTCAAGCGTAAATATCTTAAGGATAAAAAATTATTTAAAATTTTAAATTATATAACTCAATCAACTTTGAAAAAAAATTATATTAAAAAGTCATATAATATTTCTTATTAATTTGCCCCCTCATCTTAAAATCTCTGGCTCCGCCACTGTCCACAGGAAATAGATTTCCTACCCATTTCCTGCCTAAACTTTCACTTACTTGACGTCAAGTAGTTCAGCATAATCTTGAAGTCATTTCCCAATTGGTTTGCAAAATGAATGGTTAGATATCTTATTTATTGGCAAGCAAGATTACTAACTGGAGTGACTGGTACCTTTAGTCATATTGCCATTTTTTCTTAGAAGGTAATGCTCTCTCTCTCTCTCTCTATATATATATATATATACATATATATATATATATATGAATCAAGATCTTCGTAGAGTTAGCTGGCATGATGGGAACCATAGGAATCAATTCATATAAGAGTGACAAAAAGGTTCTCCGTAGAGTTCCATTTAAACATATTTCAACCTTATCAGAGACAGAAGATATAGACCTGAAAAGGAAAAAGAAAAAAAATTAATTAATAGCTAGAAAAGAACAATATCCAAAGAGATATTGCAGGGACTTCCAACAATGTATATATATATATATATATATATATATATATATCCTCTATTGTGAACAACACGGTTGAGTAACCAGTCCAACAAGGCAAGATAATAGCTGAAATAGCAACTCCATGCTTAAATTATAGGGAAAATTTGATATATTCTGAAAGGTCAATAATTCATAAAACGCTTCTGAAAAATAACACATCAACCATTTTTATAATATCAAAACCGACCTCGTCTATTTAGAAAGGAAAAAAAACACCAAACTAACTAGGAAAATCCAAAAATAGCTAGCAAAATAAAAAAAAATAATAAATACATATTCTGTGCCTAATTTGATGAGATCTAACTATTAGACAAAAATATTATGGTTGTTTTTGTTAAATAATCATCTGGCTTATCAAAACTTCTTTTTAGAATTTGCTATGTCTAACTAGTAGACTTAATGATGCAGACAAACAACGAAACTCACACGCGTTCTAACACACAAGGTTTTATCAATCTGTAATTCCGCAGAAGAACAAAGAAAGAAAGAATTCTGAGTTAACTACTCAAAGGAGTTTTGGTTTTTTTTTATTTATTATTCTCTGCCTTTCACAAAGAGCTTACAACCGAATAAATAGAAGAAACAGAATTCCTAGAGTTCTAAAACAGCCTCATTAAGTCAGGAAACAGTCTAGAATTAATGAGGAAATAAAAGCTAAAATAACGGAACGAAACGTCCTGAATTATTAGAGCAAGTAAAAGCTAATTACTGAAATGAAAAGAAACTCCAACTGTTACGTAAGAAAGTTTAACGTTCTTGATTGTGCAACAATAGTCAGCCCTTTTGATGACTTGCTCTTCGGTCCACATCATCCTCCCCAAGCTGAGAAGAATTCGACCACGAATTCGGGAGATCTTCCTCCTCTGATGACAAATCCCCGTGGAAAGGAAACAAGTGTTTGACATTAAATACATCTGCTGTTCGAAGATGACTGGGCAGCTTGAGGCGGTAGGCATTGGAATTAATTTTCTCAATAATCTCTACTGGACCAATCTTGCGTGCGGAAAGTTTATTATACTCGCCTATAGGAAAGCGATCCTTCGTTAGCACAGCCCAAACAAGGTCCCCCACCTTAAAATTGACAAGACGCCGCTTGCGGTCCGCATTGTGTTTAAATTTGGCAATAGATTCCAGTAAATTCTCTCGGGTGAGGTTGTGAATGTCCTGCAGCTGGGTGACAAAATCCTTTGCCTTGTGATGAACTTTTGTGTTGTTTGGGAGGTTAGCCAAGTCAAGTGGACATCGTGGGAGAAAGCCGTACACGATTTTGAAGGGGCTGAGCTTGGTGCTTCGATTGACTGCATGGTTATGAGCAAACTCTGCTTGGCCAAGTTTCTTGTCCCAAGATTTTAACTGGTCACCCACCAAACTACGAAGGAGATTACCCAACGACCGGTTCACCACCTCGGTTTGTCCATCGGACTGAGGATGATAAGCACTACTGAAGTTCAGGCGAGTATTAACCATTCTCCAAAGACTCCGCCAGAAATGGCTCAGGAAACGAGTGTCCCTATCTGACACAATTGATTCTAGCAGCCCATGCAATCGATAAACTTCGCGAAAGAATAACTCAGCCACATTAACAGCATCTGTTGTTTTCTTGCATGGTATAAAGTGAACCATTTTTGAAAATCTGTCGACTACTACGAAAATGGAGTCGAATCCGCATTGTGTACGTGGGAGCCTAGAACAAAATCCATGCTGATGTCAGTCCATGGTCGTACTGGAACAGGAAGTGGCATGTATAAACCAGCATTGGAGGCTCCTCCCTTGGCCACGTGACAGATCCTACAACGTTCAACAAAACGACCAATCTCTTTCCGCATGGATGGCCAGAAATATGAGGCAGCCACAAGTAAATAAGTTCGGTCTCTTCCTACATGTCCTTCTCTGTGCAGTTCTTGAATGATCTTAGTTCGGAGACTACACTCAGGTATACATAGCTGAGTGCCTTTGAAGACGAATCCATCATGGAGGACAAAGTCACTCTGTTGGTTGTTCTGAATGTTCTCTAGTACAGCAGCAAAAAAAGGGTCAGATGCATACAAATTTTGAAAAGAGTCGAAACCCATTACTATGATTCGCATATCAACCAGCATAGTCTTTCGGCGACTGAGGGCATCAGCCACCCGGTTCAGTGTACCAGCCTTGTGCTTGATGACAAATGTAAATTGTTGTAAATACGCAGCCCAAGATGCATGCCGGGATGATATCTTATCTTGACTCCCCATATGTTCGAGGGCATCGTGGTCAGTAAATAGGACAAACTCCTGAAGAAACAGATAATGTCGCCAATGTCTCACTGCTTGAACCACTGCATAAAATTCAGTATCATAGGTGCTATACCGTAATTTTGCCCCTGAAAGCTTCTCACTGAAGAAGGCTACAGGCCGGCCATTTTGACTCAGAACTGCTCCGATTCCTAGCTTTGAGGCGTCACAGTGTAGCTCAAATGGGTTTGAAAAATCTAGGAGAACAAGTACTGGGGCGGTGGTTAATCTCCTTTTGATTTCTTGGAAGGCTGTTTCGGCCTCATGTGTCCACATAAACTTACTATTGTTCTTCATACAGTCAGTCACTAGGGCCATTATGCCGCTGAAGTGGGGAATGAAGCGGCGGTAGAATGATGCCAGCCCGTGGAAGCTTCGAACGTCAGTCATGGTTTGAGGCTGTGGCCACTGTTTGATTGCTTCAATTTTTGACTCGTCTACCGAAAGCCCCTTAGAAGACACAATGTATCCCAAAAATAAGACCTGGTCACTTAAGAACACACACTTTCTTTTTGCTGCGAAGAATTGTTCTTTACGTAACACGGTCAAAACTTCCCGAAGATGTTGTAGGTGCATCCTAGGATCAACACTGTAAATTAAAATGTCATCAAAATAAACCACCACGCTCTTACCAATGTAAGGCCGCAAGGCTTGATTCATCACTCGCATGAACGTGCTTGGGGCATTAGACAGTCCGAACGGCATGACCATCCATTCAAAGAGTCCTTCTCGAGTTTTGAAGGTCGTCTTCCATTCATCTCCCGGTCGGATACGAATCTGGTGATATCCGCTCTTCAAGTCTAGCTTCGTGAATATTGTGGCTCCACTCAATTGATCCAGCAAATCATCTAACTGCGGAATTGGAAACCTGTAACGTACCGTAATTTTATTAATTGCTCTGCTGTCGACACACATTCTCCACGTGCCATCTTTTTTTGGGGTTAGAAGGGCAGGCACCGCACATGGGCTAAGACTCTCCCGAATATGCCCCTTTGTTAGCAATTCCTCTACTTGGCGCCGCAACTCTTCATGTTCCTTCGGACTCATCCGATAATGTGGTCTGTTAGGCAAGTTGGCACCCGGGACCAAATTAATTTGATGTTGAATGTCCCTTAATGGAGGTAAGGTTTCAGGAAGCTCTGTTGGAAATAGATCTTCAAACTCCTGTAATAACGGCTCCACACTGCTTGGAATAATGCCATTCTCAGCCTCCATTTTTCCGATCAGCACGTACACAACTCCCGACTCTTTGACTTCTGCTTCAAACTTAGCCATTGTCAATAAATTGCTGTTTTCTCCTGTTGGAGTGCCGCCTGTAACTTCCTTCCTTGGTAACAACACAACCTTGATTGAATTGAAGATGAAGGTGCACGTATTCAAGAACCCATCATACAACACATGTCGATCATATAGCCACGGTCTGCCCAATAATAAATGACAGGCGTCCATGGAGACCACATCACACCAAATCTGATCCTTGTATGTGGTGCCGATTGAAAAAGACACCAAGCTGCGTCTTGATACCGTAACATCATTCTTCTTATCCAGCCATGTTAATTTATACGGTCGAGGATGTGATTCTATTGCCATGTGTAGTTTACGGACCACCTCATCAGACACTATATTTTCACAGCTACCTGAATCAACAATGAACCGACATATTTTTCCACTAATTGTACAAGTGGATTGGAATACATTAGTGCGCAACCAATCATCCTCTATCACGCGTGGTGCCAAACAGCTGCGCCGGATCATTAACATTGGTCCAGCATCCCCCTCTAAATGCTCTTCCTCGTCATAAATTGGTTCTGCCTCAACATTGCCTTCCTGTTCCCTGTTAATCTCCTCAACATCTGAAAACAAACCTCTCCGCTGCCCTTTCTTGCATTCAGCGAACCTGTGTCCAGGTTCCCCATAATTAAAACAACGAAAACCTGTGTTAGGTGTCGTTATGTGTGTAGGCATAGGAGGCTTGGTAATAGGAGATGGTGGAATGGTTGTTCGTGTGCTACTGCTGCTTGCACTACCTGCACCGGTTCCCCTGAAATTCATACTCCCTGTTCGTCCGCTGTTGTTGCTTGTATTTGCACTAGAACCTCCAAAGTTCAGACCCCTTGTATTTCTGCGCACTAGTTGTTTCTCTAACTGCACTGCTCTCTGGTGGGCATCCGACACGCCCAATACATCAAACATATTCAGGATATCTTGGAATTGAATTCGCAGCCCACCAATATACCGCGCCACCCGTGACTCCTCATCTTCTGCGATCGCATCTCGTGATACTAACTGATAAAACTAAGTAGTATAGTCATCAACTGAACGGTTTCATTGTCTTAGATTTTGCAACCGTTGATAGAGCGTCCGTGTATAATTGTATGGTAGGAACGCAGAACGCATATTTTTCTTCATCTTGTCCCAGCTCGTAATCTTTCCTTTTCCTTGTAGAGTCCTTGTCTTCTTTACCTGTTGCCACCAATCCCCAGCCCGACCTCTAAGCCTTGTTGCAACCAGTGCTACTCGCCTGTCTTCTGGAACTTGTTTAAATTCTAAAACTTCATCTATTGTATTGATCCAGTCGAGGTACTCATCCGCTTGCAAGCCACCATGGAACTCTGGTATGTCAACCTTGAGGCCTGTCTCCCAGCGCCTTGATTCATCATGCGTTGGCCTCCTCTGTACTGGCTGATGGGCGAATGGATTTTCATCCTCTTCAGACTCCTCTTCCACGTCTCGTGGATTTGGATTCTGATGTTGAGCCATTGACGCTGCTAGCTGCTGCGTTAACGTCTCGACTTGTTGTTGTAGTCGTGCAATCTCATCACGTTCGTAGACTTCATCCAACGGTTGTTCATGAAGGTTCGGTAGGTTCGCACGTCTTCTTGGTGGCATAACAACGATAACTAGCCGAGCTCTGATACCAACCTGATGCAGACAAACAACGGAACTCACACGCGTTCTAACACACAAGGTTTTTTCAATCTGTAATTCCGCAGAAGAACAAAGAAAGAAAGAATTCTGAGTTAACTACTCAAAGGAGTTTTGGTTTTTTTTTGTTTATTATTCTCTGCCTTTCACAAAGAGCTTACAACCGAATAAATAGAAGAAACAGAATTCCTAGAGTTCTAAAACAGCCTCATTAAGTCAGGAAACAGTCTAGAATTAATGAGGAAATAAAAGCTAAAATAACGGAATGAAACGTCCTGAATTATTAGAGCAAGTAAAAGCTAATTACTGAAATGAAAAGAAACTCCAACTGTTACGTAAGAAAGTTTAACGTTCTTGATTGTGCAACAATAGTCAGCCCTTTTGATGACTTGCTCTTCGGTCCACATCACTTAACCTCAAGTCAACAATTATATCTGGATATAATAGTTCATCATTATATAAAAACAAATATTAGAAACATTAAAAATTTTAAAAATACCCACATTATCTAGCATTTTGATAATATAAGTATGGTATGTGATCTTTTTTATTATGATATAAAGATCTTTTTCTTTTTTGCTGCAACTTGCTTTACATCCTTACCAAAAATCTCTTATTATGTAAAAACTCCATCACCTTTATCTCATCCCTTGAACACTTTAACATAATATTATTCATTGGCAATCTTCTTATATTTAGCATTGCTAGCTACAACTTTTATCTTACATTAGCATGTGTAGCCATCTTCTCAGTAGTAGTATTGTACCTAATACCTTTCTGAACTAGTACAAGATTATGTACATGTTTAAGACACTATGCATACACAATCTAGTAACCTAGAATGATGATTTATCTATAACATTATGTTTAACATTTTGTATGCAAATCCTTATCATTTAAGTGCACAAACCCAATGCTTTGGCTTGTTACAATATGTGCTTTGAATTAAATTATTAAGTGTCTATTTCAGCGACTCCATTTATCTATTTGTTTGTGTGTGTGTTATGATAATGAATTGTAAAGATGAATCACATATCCTTTATAATATTTTCTAAAAGTGACTAATAAACTCTTGCGATGAAGTGATGGTATGTAGAAACTCTTGCGAACAAACCACCTTTTAGTATAAAAGTCAAGCAACTATAAAATCATCATTCATCTTCTAGCAAGGAATAAAATAAACCATCTTTGAAAACATGTTAACTACAAAAAAAAAAAATATATATGTACTTTTTTAATGTATAAGGCAATCCAAATATAAAAGCCATAGACAAGTCTTTCTATATATTTTCAAGAATATAAAAAGAAATGTATAAACCTATATTTTGTGCTTGCTCTTTGACAGTTTGACAAATATAGTGTTTTTACACAAACTTACCAGTATCATATTTGAAGTAAGGCTAATAATGCATTTTAATAACAACATCACTTACCTACTTTTATCCCAAGTGACCAACTAAGCCTTCTCTATACAAATCTTGAATCAAAGAATGTAAAAATAATTAAACTTAGTGATCTTTTCCCTTAAAGTGATTAGTAATACTTCATTTCTATTCAAAACATCAACAACCCTATTTAAGATTCCAGCCCTGCACACAATTCTAATTAGGAACTACAATAAGAAAGTCACTCATCTCATTTGTATAATATTATTTATTTACTTATGTACATGTAGGAATTTTAATGCTTAATGATCAAATATAATAAAAATCTCTTGCCTATGAGATAATGCTTCCACTTATTCAGAGTTTGAAAAATGACATAAAACTATTTATCATACATCAACCACTTCAATCTAGAATCATTTAACTTCTCACTATAGAATGTCATGGGTTTATTTTATTGGGACAATATACCCTTAATTCCTACACCACAAACATCACTCTTGAACTAGTCTTTAGGAATTTTAATGCCTTATGATCAAAATCTCTTGCCTATAAGATAATACTTCCACTTATTCAAAGTTTGAAAAATAGTATAGAACTCCTTATCATACATTGACCTCTTCAATTTAAAATCATTTAACTTCTCACTATAGAATGTCATGGGTCTATTTTATTGGGAGAATATACCATTAATTCCTACACCACAAAAATCACTCTTGAATTAGTCTTTAGAATTTATATAAATGCTCATCATTTCCATCAGGTTTATATAACTCGTATTCACCTTTAAAATATTCTTTCTCGTATTGCTTCTCAATCATGTTGATTAATTTTTATCTCATACAATCATTAGAATGATGCTTTAAGTCCCTATATTTAGTACACTTACCCACAATTAGTTTGACATAGGGATTGTTGGGTTTATTCACATCATTTTATCTTCCTTGTAGTCTATAAGTCTTAGCAATATCTTTGTTAGCCTTATAACTACAATGATGATTTAATGAAGTTTTTCATTATGTTTTAATGATAACATAAACATTGATTATTGATGTTATTAAATAAATAATATTTCATATGTGCATTATAAAATATTGATTAGATATAGTCTTGATGAATGCATACACATGTTCATGCTTATAAGTATGTCATATTGATAAATCATGATATATATCATGAAGCTTTTAAATGTCATTCTATAATGATTAAATAATTTAATAAGTCTATACTAATATACTATATGAAACATGCTTGTATGCCACATGCATTAATATTATTTTAATTGTTAAGTAAAACATAATTTATGACATATAAGTATGAATATGTGTATTTTATGTTGCACACACCCTTGCAATGTTTTAGATAACAACATTTAAGAAATGATCAAACAAGTAAGAAAATGATTCACAAAGGTAAAGAATGAAGAACTTATAAATATAATGTTTATCGCTTCATCAATCAAGATTTTGTAATAGAATGTTTCCAAATAGCACTCAACTTGTTTAGGACACCTTGCAATATTCACACAACCTAACCCAAAACAACTAAAGAAAACAAAGAAAATACCAAAACATAAAAATAATTAGACCATTTCTCAAAATGATCTATTTGTTTTTCAAAATGGCTAGACCATTTCTCAAAATGGTTAGTTAATATATTTTTTAAAAATTTTATTTTTGACATCAATACATCACAATAATCTAAAAACACCAAAACAATTAATTTGAAGCTAAAAAAATAGAGGTTGCATAATTATAATGTAAGAGAAAAAATTAATATTATGTATGTCTTTTGGATATCATGCTTTTTTAAAATGAAAAATAAAAAACATATTATTTATGTTTAACATAATAAATTATAAAAGATTTATTAACTTTAACTATCAATACAGCTAAAATGGGTGGTGTCATTTTAACTTTTCATATAAACAATAAATTAGATTAAAATAGTAATTTAATCTTTCGTTATCAACTTCAATCTTTTGCTTGCTTAGTTAATGCATGACTTTGTACTGGGAGAGGTTGTGGGTGTGGGTTTGAATCCCAATGATCGCTATATTTTTAAATCAAACACAGACGACAAAAATCCAGCACAATAGTGCTTTTCTTTTCTTAGTCATTTTTTTATCTTTGTTTTTTTTTTCAATTCCATTATTTATTATAGGGGTTTTATTCAACTTTATCCTTTAATATTTAATTTATTATAAATTAATTTTTTTTTATCATAATAAATTTAAAAAGTTAAATAGAATTATTGTAGTTCACGGGTAAAGAGTCTGACAGGTTGACTAAATACTAATCAAAAAGTCAGGTTAAGAATTCTTAACCATTTTTTATATATTTTATGGTTTTTTCCCTCTTAATTTCATCATTTAATATGTTTTTTTATTGAATTTTATCCTTCAATATTGAGTTAATAATAAATCAATTTTTTTTATTTCTTATCATATAATAATAATAATAATAATAAATTGACTAAGTGGATTCTATAACTTAGGTAATGGTTTTACTAGGTTGAATAAATGTTAATTAGGTCAAGATTTTTTTATCCTTCAATATTGAGTTAATAGTAAATCAATTTTTATATACTTATCATATAATAATTATTATTATTATTATTATTGATTGATTTTTTGGTT
Source organism: Populus davidiana (assembly GCA_030145905.1). Lineage (NCBI taxonomy): Eukaryota > Viridiplantae > Streptophyta > Magnoliopsida > Malpighiales > Salicaceae > Populus > Populus davidiana. Next base: position 34,418,850 of record CM057789.1, on the reverse strand, counting down.
GAGTTATAGACTACTTGTCATCTTCTAAATAATTTTCTAGTCATTTTCTATCACTGAAAAATTAAAGTATGAGCTTTTGGATCTTAAAAACCTATTTTTTTAACTTCTTGTCACTTGAAAATATTATAGAAACCTTAGAAAACCCGTTTCCAATCCTAAACACCCTAAAATCACTTTAACAACAAAAAATCAAATGAAAAAAACTTCCTCTAGCCATTGTGAGGACTTGTTTTCCATACTTCCTCTTGCCATTAGAAGTATCTCACCCAATTGAAGTGCCTCCTCAAATTACATTGATCTCAGGTAGGGTTTGAACAAGTTGGATGAGCTTTTATCTATCACGTTCCATAGAGACATGCCCTTTGACAAAGTGGTTTAGATAACTCTTTGACTATCAATCTCTCAAATTCCTTATTTATTTTGAAGCAATCTTCTGTATCATGACCTTTAACCTTGTGGAAAAAGCAAAACTTCTTGGAGGTGTGTATGTGTGGAGGTGATACCATAGGAGGTGGGTATTGAACAAAGTCTTTTCTCTTTATGGTTGTAAAGACTTTAGTAAGGATGACATTCAAGGGAGTCATATGTCTCCTCTCGAGGTATTATATATGATCCTTTACAGGCCTTTTCTAACCTTTTTTTGGAATTATTGTCTTTACTAGGAGAGTGATTTTGCTTTAAATGTTTCTCATCTTCAACCTTTTGGTAAAACAGGGAGGCTCATGCCTTATTACACTAGCTTCTTCCACCCATATATGATTCTCAATGACTTCCTTTAAATTCAATAAGTTTCTTTCTGGCAGAGCATACAAAGTTTTCTATAAAGAACATTTCCTCACTCCACTTATCAAAGCCTTTAAAGCTACTAGCTCCATCAATTCCTTCACCTTGAACATTTCTTTGTTGAATCTCTTCAATATACCCTGGTAGATTCCTCTCCTGATTGAGTAATGCCAAAGAGTTTTGTGGAGCTCCTCTTGACGGGCATACTAATGCTAAATCATGACACAAGTTTAACACAAAGATCATTAAAACGCATAATAGAGCTTGACTCAAGGTTGTTATACCAGGCTCGTGCTGACCCTTTGAATATCGTATGAAAAAACTTGCATATGACATCACCGTATTAAATGATCAACTCAAGGTTGCTACACATGTTTTGGACATGTTCTCGTAGATTTAGGAGACCATCATAGTTATCCAAAGTCATCTTGGTGGAGATTTACTCTTTAGGGATGAGGGTGTGTAAGACTCGTCTGGATAAATGTGACTCGTTTATCTCATGAGGATTGTTGACTTCATCTTGGATGTATATACCATCCATACTTCTTCCTGATTTTTATCAAATAGGCTTTGGGGAGCTGAATGATTCTGGCATGGAACAATAACATTGATAACGAACTTCAATCATGTGGTGGTTAAAAAGATCATGTTTAAAGTGATCGCTTATTGAGAGAGCTTCATATCTATGAGAACGAAATCTAAAGAGATTGGAAGATCATCAAGGTGGAAAGCTTTCCAAGTTATTTTTCCCAGCCTTCTTTGGATAATAAAATTATCTCCTAGCAGAGAGAACTACATATGGTTGAGAGGTTGGTACTGAGAGAGCTACCTCATGTGCTAAGACTTGTTGGGGTGACAAGACTTGATGTTTCTATTAAGATGCCAACACGGCTAGGGTAAGGGCTTACACTTGATTGATGAGTTGTTAAAACTCTGACTGAGCAAATATGACAGCAAATGCAGGAGGGTCCGTGACACGTCCTATCCCAAGAATATCTTGATTGTCTGCCATAAATAGTGATTAAATATGTCAAAACTAGTTTAGGAAGAACAATTGATGGTTTTTTTTTTTAATCAATTCTTATAGACAACATCAATTGATGATGATTCAAAATTCAATATTCTTAGGAATGAGGGATTTTTTAGTGTTTAGATAGATAATGTTCACACATTCATATCAATATTATATTCTCTAGAATTCATGAAATTGATGATTGGTGATAGAAGATATAACATCTACAAAACAATCCCTTTTTGTGGGATTTATATACCTTTGGATGATAAAGTAAAGTCAATGATTTTTAATAAAGAATCGCAATAAATGAGATAATAAGCCTTTAATTCTAAGAAGAGTGTTTTTAATATTGTGTAATGAATATTTATCCCTCATTAAATCTATCAGGAGGAGATGATGCTCTAACCCCTTCATTCAAATAACATGATAAAGTTCAAAGGCTATATAGATCCACTTACATAAAGGGTTTACATTTTTTCCTATTCATTAAAATTCATATACTTATTTTCATAGCATTTATCATACAAGCTTTGAGGCATGAAGATCATTATTTTTAAGGTATTAAATGCCCCCACTATATTTACTGCAGAGTTAAAGCAATATACCTTCCGAATACAACAAGGGTTTAAATTTATAAACAATAACTTCTATAAGTTTATTAAGAAGTTCTATTTTCTTTCTGATAAACATAAATAAAGAGTTGGTATAGAGAAAATTAGGGAGAGAATAATATTATTTCTAATTAATTTTTGGCAACATCAAACTAATATTTATAAAGAAAATAATATCATTTTAGACTAATATGTTTGTAAAGTTTAGATGCACCCCTCTTCAGACCAATGTGTTTGTGGAGTTTAAAGGTACACCTCTTCGGACCAATGTGTTTGTAGAGTTTAAAGGTACACCTCTTCGGACCAATGTGTATGTAAAGTTTAAAGGCCCAACTATTTAGACCAATATGTTTGTAGACCAATGTGTATGTAGAGTTTAAAGGTACACCTCTTCGGACCAATATGTTTGTAGAGTTTAAAAGGCGCAACTTTTCATTCAAATTATTTGAACAACTTGGTAAGAGGTGTTATATATAATTATTAGATTAATTAATTTTGAAAATAATAACGAAGATCATATATATATATATATATTAGCTTTCCCTCCAACTTCCAAATGGATGTCCCTCACATTGTAAGATATAACAAAACCTCTTACCTTTTCAATATGAGACAAAGCTCTCTTTAACTAAATACTATACAAGTTATATTTTAATAACAATCCTCCATTTAGCTTGTAATATTAGGCGGCACCATGTTTAACGCATAAAAAAAATATCTTTAGATTTATTCTCTTAGTGTAAGCATTTTGAAACTCTAAAGAAATCATGATGACAAAAGAGCTTATATTCGGATTTTATTCAATATAATTGGAAATATTACACACATGATCCAATTAATCTAAAACAGAAATTCAATATTATTTTAGTATTAATATGGTCTTGTGCTGCTCTTAGAATTCATGAACATTTACAAAGTTTTCCAAACTTTTATTGAAGGGGCACTACTTCATATGTTCATATAGGTAAATTTCTCTTTTTATATTGAAATTTCATTAAGAATGTTAATCAATCATCCTTTTATTTATTTGGAATACTAATTTTATAAATCTCAATTTCATATATAAAATAATATATACCACTTTTATTAATAATTTATTATTACCCATAAAACTCCTAACTAGTAAATGTACTAATAATAGTCGATTTCCTGTTATTAGTTATAAGTTTAATTAAAGTTCTCTTTAACCATCTAAGCTATAATTTAACAACACCTCAATGCAACTAATTTGTTTTTTTTGTTACAAATGGATTAATATGTGAAAGACACGTGTCAGACTTTGTTTTTTATGTTTTAAATAATTAAAGTAAAAATTGTACAAAAATTAAATGAAGGATTACATTAAGACAAAAAAAACTAAAAATTAAAAAGACCACATTAAAAAATGCAAAAAGTACATAAACCATATATATACAATTAATCCCTTTCAGATCATCACAATGATTCTTTATTGTTTATGTTAACTCAGAAAGCCACACCCTTCTAAAATAAATTATTACTCTTTTTTTTTTTTGTAAAGTGCAAAATTCATACTCAATTAAACAAAAGTTTATACGAAATATATAACATATCAAAAAGAATTGCAGCCTGTTGCATAGAGACACTTAAGATAAAATAATTTTTTTAAAAAAAATCTAGATTACATTTAGGACTTTTAGTATTTACATTTTTTCATAGAAAATATATACATACATCGTGCGGCGTGGGCTGTGTCATGCCGACGTGTCTGAATCTGAGAGGCGTTGTTAACTAATTAGGTGATGGTTATTGTCTTTTGAAAAGTCGTTCGTGGAAAAGACGGAAAGAGAGCTCCTTCGTCTTTATCTTTAACTTTCTATATATCTCGAACATTCCACACTTGAGGAACGTTTTGTTTTTCCCATTGCCTTTTGAACGCCATTTTGACGACGTTCTATATTAAAAATAATATTTTAAAATAAAAAAATATAATTTTAATATATTTCCTAACCAAAAAAAAGCATTTAAAGACAAACACGCCGGCATATCAGAGACGCTATGTTGTAAGATTTCAAAGTCTGTTTTGTCATGCCCGAATGGTCATTTCTTCGTTGATTCCTTTTGGTCTTTCGTTGAACACAAAAGAAAGGAACTTAATCTGATGCCATATAGCGTGATCCATGCATGTCGTGTAAGATCATCGGTCTTCTTTACTTTTCTAATTTACGAAACTACCCACTGGGCTTCATTTCAACCCCTTGTCTCACAAGTTGGCTGGTCAACTCACGACACGCGGCATCGTACGAAGAATATAACTACATAGCCTCCATTTCTCACGAGACCTAACAGTAAGATTTCGATGCCAACTCTTCCTTCCAAAAATTTCTAGTGTCTATATATATGTGTGCGTTTGTGTATTTACTTCATTTTCATTTTAGTACGTAACCTTATATATAGCTACTATTCTACTATTTATTAGTTTTGATCCATTAGATTATTGATGATGAATAAGTGGGAACAATTTGAGCGAGTGTTTAACCACTTTGATGAGAATGGAGATGGGAAGATATCACCTTCGGAGTTGCAGCAATGCGTTAGGAAAATGGGTGGAGAGCTTTCCGTTACAGATGCAGAGGCAGCGGTGGAGTTTTCGGATTTGGACGGAGATGGCTCGCTGGGGCTCGAGGATTTCGTTAAGCTTGTTGAGGGAGGTGAAGAGGAAGAGAAAGTGAAGGATTTGAAGGAGGCTTTCAAAATGTATGAGATGGAAGAAAGTGGTTGTATTACACCCAAGAGTTTGAAGAGGATGCTTAGCAGATTGGGCGAGTCTAAGACCATTGATGAATGCAGAATTATGATCTCTTGGTTTGATCTCAATGGTGATGGAGTCCTCAATTTTGATGAATTTAAGGTTATGATGTTATGATCATTCCTAGATACATAAATTCAGACACAAACACGCATATATTCATTCTTTGTACATGATGTTTTTCATTAATTTAGTTTTAGATAGGTGTAGGATGATGATTCGTTGGATATTTATGATATAAATGCCTCCCCTATATATGGCATATATATTTATTTACTTCGTACTCATGATATATTTATAAAAGATTTGTTTCATTTAATTAATTTTAGACATTGCTTTTTTTGCAATCTTTTTTTCTCTTGCTAGTTCTTTGATAGATTGAATTTATGGATGTTTCCTTGTTGTCTCCTCTCCTCGTCAACAAGTTACACAGGCTTCACACGGCCAACATAGAGTCAGCGTTGACCAAATCTATATAACTGTTCAGCTCTTCAAATTGGTCCTATCCGTGGAATTTTTTCCACATTTTTGACCTAGGCGTGCATCAAGATTGCATGGCTCGCCATGCAATTTTTCCAAATTGGAGCTCCGAGTTTATGGACCTGGGTGGGTGGGTCAATACTCTGTGATAAAGTTGGAAGGGTGGATTGTATCAGAATTGGTGATTGTAATATTCTCTTATTCATTGTTTTGTATAACAGCAGACGTGAATATATATACATAGACTGGGAAGAAAATATTTAGGAATGTTTTAGGAGCCTAGCAGCCTATAATCTTGCATAATCACATAATTGATTCTCACTAATTAGGAATATATATATAGCTCATACTAATTAGGAATATACAGCTCATTGATACTCCCCCTCAAGTTGGAGTATATACGTCACTCATGCCCAACTTGCTAAGTGAGTTGTGAAATACTCTGCCTGTGACTGCTTTGGTGAGGACATCTGCAAGTTGATCTTTAGATTTAACAAAAGATATCTCAATGATTTTTTCCTCGAGTTTCTCCTTGATGAAATGTCTATCATAGTAGCTCACATACTCCGTGTGTCATACCTCGATATTCTGCTTCAGCACTTGATCTTGACACTACGTTCTGTTTTTTACTTCGCCAAGATACTAGATTGCCTCCCACAAAGGTAAAATATCCAGATGTGGATTGTCTGTCAGTAACAGAGCCTGCCTAATCTGCATCAGTGTGACCCTCGATATGTAGATGATCATGTCGTGAGAACATCAATCCTCTTCCAAGAGCTGACTTCAAGTATCTTAGGATTCGGTTTACTGCATCCATATGAGCTTCACTTGGTGCATGCATGAACTGACTCACCACACTTACGGCATATGCTATATCAGGTCTAGTATGTCCCAGATAGATTAACTTACCCACAAGACGTTGATATCTTTCTTTGTTGGTGGGTACCTGATCGGGATATTCACCAAGCTAATGATTCAACTCTATTGGCGTATCTTCTGGTTTGCTAGCTAACATTCCAGTGTCAGTTAAAATGTCAAGGATATATTTTTGTTATGATAGAAATATTCCTTGTTCAGAACGAGCCACTTCGATGCCTAACAAATACTTTAGAGCACCAAGATCTTTCATTTCAAATTCACTTGCCAAGTGGCACTGCAATGCTGCCTTTTCCTCTAGGTCATTTCCTGTAACTACCATGTCATCAACATATACAATAAGTGCAGTGACTTTACCTTTCTTATGTTTCAAGAAAAGGGTTTGATCTGAGTTACTTTGCTTATATACAAACCCCTTCATTGACTTACTGAACTTTCCAAACCATGCTCTAGGTTATTGCTTCAATCTGTAAAGAGACTTTCTTAGTTTACACACCATGTTGCCTTTATTAAGTCCCATATTGCATCCCGGAGGGAAATCCATATAGACTTCCTCTTCTTGATCGTCATGCAAGAAGGCATTTTTTACATCAAACTGGAGTAATGGCCAGTCTAGGTTTGCTGCCAAAGAAAGAAGTACTCAAATTGTGTTGATCTTGGCTACAGGAGCAAAGGTCTCCTCATAGCTAATCCCATAAGTCTGAGTGTATCCTTTAGCTACAAATCTTGCTTTGTATCGTTCGATGGAACCATCTACCTTGAACTTTACTGTATATATCCATCTACAACCTATTGTTTTCTTTCCTTTTGGAAGGATAGTCATCTCCCAAGTGGAATTCTTTTGAAGGGACTTTATTTCATCATTCATTGATGGGTCCACTTGGGATCTTTCAAAGCTTCTTGCACATTACTTGGAATAGATGTAGTGGATAATTGACATACAAATGATGCACATGATGAAGATAGCCTATGTAGGGACACATGATTAGCAATAGGGTATTTAACATTTATTTTAGGGTCAGGGTTATATTGTTGTCTAGGAATCCCTCTAGTTGTACGAGGAGGTAGTTGATAACTTGTGTTTCCTATATTACTTGACTCGGGTAAAGTGATTGAGTTGGAGTTTGAATGTTCAATTACCTGTGGGAAATCTTTAGGACCTGATTGGATGAGTGGTGATCGTACTATAGTAGGAGTTCTTGAGGGGAGATTATCTGAACCAGTACCAGTATATGAAGTTCTTAGTGACTCTTGATCTTGTTGCACCTCTTGATCTTGTTGTATCATTGTAACTGGTTGTTTAGACAATATTGAATGCTCTAAAATATTTTATTGAATTTGGATTTGAGTATCTTCTATAAAGATAGAGCTCTCCCCCAGCAGAGGATGCTCAGAGACGCCCATTGAGTAATAGAATTCACTCTCGTGAAAAGTCACATCGGTAGTAATGTACATGGTCTGAGTGGGAGGATGAAAACATTTATAGCCCTTCTAAGTATCAGCATAACCCATGAAGACACAACGCAGGGCACATAGATCAAGCTTGCCACGTTGGTGTGGATATACCTGAACATAAGCAACACATCCAAAGATACGTGGTTCAAGATTTGGTGTAGACGGCATGGTGAGGCGAGTGGTCAATTCCTGAAATGGAGTTTTATACTGAAGAGTGCTGGGTGGAGTTCTATTAATGAGGTAAGCAGCAAAACAAAGAGCCTCCCCCAAAAAATGATGAGGTAAATGAGCTTCAAATAAAGAGGCACGAATAACTTCCAGGATATGTCGATTCTTACACTCGGCGACCCCATTCTGTTGTGGTGTATATGCACATGTGGTGTAATGAACAATACCATGTTGATTTAAAAAATTATACAGATCATGGTTGACGTACTCTCCTCCATTTTCAGATCGAAGCATCATGATTTTCTTATTGAATTGAGTAGCAACATAGTGATAAAATAGTTTGAATTTGACAGTTACTTCACTTTTTTGTCTTAAAGGAAAAACCCAGGTCATCTGGGTGCAATCATCAATGAATGTCACAAACCACTTATAACCCCTAATTGTGGAAACACGTGATGGTCCCCAAACATCAGAATGGACAATCATAAAAGGTATAGAACTTTTATTCAACCTTAATGGGTAAGAAATACGAAGACTTTTTGACAAAATGCAAGTTTCACAATGGAAGTCTGGTTCAGTAAACTGAGAAAACAACTCTGGAAATATAAGTTTTAGATAACCAAAGGAGGCATGACCTAATCGTCTATGCCATAGCCAAATTTTCTTCATCTTGATAGACTCACCTCCTTTCACATGATGTGCATGACTTATTCTTTTAATTGTGTCATCTGTTGAGTCCAGATAATATAGTTTTCCTCTCCTGGTACCACATTCAATCACGGCCCTGGTGTGAAGATCCTGAAATAGACAATACAATGGCCAAAAACACATCGTACATTAAAGGGAATCAATGATTTGAGGAACAGATAACAAGTCATAGTCAAGTGAATAGACAACTAAGACATGATCAAGACTTAATGAGGATGTGAGAGATAAAGACCATTCTCCTATAACTCAGGAGGTGGTGACATTGGCACTGACAATATGTGTTTGGTTGGAAGGTGTGACAAAGTGTACCCTAATAAGACTAGATGTCATGTGAACCGCTACACTAGTGTCAATAATCCAAGATCTATTACCAGTAAATAAGGATGTGTAAGAATTACCTGCAGCAGAAAAGGCCTTGGAGTCAGTTGTACCTGATGTGATTTCTGGTGAAGTCTCCTATAATGACTAGGCAGATGCAAATGAGGCTCGGTTTGAGTCCCTCTTGCGCCCTTTGTGAACCCATCCATCTGGATAACCAATGACCTCATAACAACCATTAATTGTGTGATTATCTAAACCACATTTGGTGCATTTCATTGGAGGTTTCTTACGAGCAAGGTCGGCATTGTAGTTGTGCAACCGAGATTGTCTGGACTTGGTAGCGGCAAGAGCTGTGGTTTCGGAGGTTATACCAGCTTCAGACATGGTTCTTTATCGGTTACTTTCTCGTTTAATATGTGTGTATGCAGCCTCAAGTTCTAGCTTTGGCTCCATCCTCAAAATCTCTCCTCGGACTTGATCAAAATTATTGTCCAAACCTGCAATAAATATATAAACTCTAAGACAATCAACTTCTTTTCGTCTAGTTTCAATGTCTGACGAATGCTCCATGGTGCTTGGACTTAATTGATCAAGGTCCTGAAAAATCTCAATGAGCTCATTATAATATTTGGCAACTGAAACACCTGTCTGTCTCATTATGAATGACCTTCTGTGAAGGTCGTAAATCTTAGCTTCATCAGCCTCATCTGAATATGTCTGTTTGATTTCATCCCAGACTTGTTTTGCTATGTCATAGCGAATAAACCTTTTAATCTGATTTGGTTGCATGGTGTCAAATAACCAACTCTTAACTTGGCAATCTGTTGCAAACCATTCATTAAATGTGGGATTTGTAACTGCAGGTTGGGTGATATCACCAGTCAGATGACTATGTCTTTCTTACCCAGCTATCTTCATCTTTATGATTTGATGCCATAGAGAATAATTATTCTCATCCAGTTTGATTCCTGCAGAGAAATTAGAGGTGTCACTCTGCAACGTGACTATTTGTGTGGTAGTGTTAGAGTCTCCTGACATGAAGGATTTATTGGTGTTTACTGAAACATCATCATCTGCCATGATTTTGGCTTAGAAGTGATGAGAGGAAGAAGTAGAGAGAAGAAACAGAGTAATTTGTTTGGTGGAATTTGGTTGAGGGAACAATGAACAGTGGTTGTGAAGGGTGGCTAATGGTTGATGCTGTTGAAATCACTGCTATTGTGAAAGGTGTTGACGGCTGCTGTGACGGAAGCGATTTTTGGAACTAGGGCAAAAGACAGTCAAGATCGACTGCTTTGATACCATATCAGAATTGGTGATTGTAATATTCTCTTATTCATTGTTTTGTATAACAGCAGACGTGAATATATATACATAGACTGGGAAACTATTTAGGAATGTTTTAGGAGCCTATAATCTTGCAGCCTATAATCTTGCAGAATAACATAATTGATTCTCACTAATTAGGAATATATATAGCTCATACCAATTAGGAATATACAGCTAATTAACAGATTGTATCTAGTTTGTCGGAGGTATAGCTAATAAAAACAATATAAAAGAGTTAGAGATGCTAATAAAAACAAGAATTGAGTAAAATAATAGATATGATTTGTACAAAAATAAAATTAAAAATTTTGGATTTTTAATGAAAAATCACAAACCAACTAGCTTTATGTTGTAACATGTAACTTTTAATCTAGTCGTCAGATTAAGTTGAAATTTTATGTGAAATCTTCTAAAAAAAATTTAATTTAGGTTAAAGTTTTAAATTTTTTAAAGTTCAATGATATTTTTTTTTCAAGTTAAGTACAGTAAATAAATAAAAAAATAAATAGCGTAAATGAGTGTCTAAAAATTTCTTTAGGGATCAAAGTAGAAAAAAAGATGTTTTACTATTTATATAAAATAGTGAAACACCAGTAATGTTTTCTTCATTGTTTTTAGGTAATAAATTAATTATTAAAATAAATAATTATTTTATATAATTTCAGGTACAGTTGGATTTGAGAATCATGTTTACAGAGGTCACACATACCATGTTCCTTGCTCTAAAGGAAATAATGAGAAGAAAAATCCATATTCAAATTAAATTTAAATTTAATTTTTTTTTTATTATATATATAACAAAGAAACTATTTTGATTTTCAATAGGAAATATTTTTGAAAAAAATTTAAAAAAATTATTTTTTTTATTTGTTTCAAATTAATATTTGTTTGGTGTTTTTAGATCATTTTAATGTGTTAATATTAAAAATATTTTATTTAAAATAAAAAAATATTTAAAAAATAACTGAACTATATTCTTAAATAAATCCTTAAAATACTGTGTAACCCGGACGTTAATAACTATATTATAGATATTGAGCCTCCCATGCAAAAACTTCCCCATACTTGAGTATATTCAAGCCCATCCCATGTCTACTCCATGGTTCTTTCTGCAATTGCAATTGAAGCCGAACCAGCCTCGAATTTCTTAGTGAGAACATCAAAGCATCTAAGAGCTTTCAATTTCATATAGAGTTTTAATTAATAATTTAACATAAAAATTTAGGGTCTTTCTATGGATTTTCTCAAGGTTTTGTCAAGAATTTAAAATAATCAATATTTAAAAATAAAAAAAATTCATACCAGGTATGAATTTCAACATCTTGATTTTTTATAAATTGATGTTTAGAGCTAGGATTTCATTAGACATTTTAATTGATTAAACAATTATGACTTTGCTTCACAACAACTTTATTTTCATGCGTATTGGCCATACAAAATCGAAAAGACAAGATTGTTCATTTTATAAGCTTGTTGATTTGTTTAATTTGTTCATTTTAAGATACACAGATTGTCTATGTGTGTGTATATATATATATATATTAAAAAATTAATTATTTTATATAATTGCATGTAGGGGTATGTTTGAGAATCATGTTTATTGAGGTCACACATACCATAATCCTTGCTCCACACGAAATAATGAGAAGAAAAATCCATATTAAATTAAATTAAAATTAAAAGAGAGACTAATCTACAGTATTATTCCCTCTATCCTAAATATGGCCTTGAATAACCTAATGAAGGAGTAGAGGCGTCCAGTAGATATTGGGCCTTGGACCTCCCTTGTAAAAACTGTCCCATATTTGGGCCCATCCCATGTCCACGACCCAGTTCTTTCTCAATTGGAAGCTGAACCACCCTCGAATTTCCTGGTGACTGACAACATAAAAGCATCTACAAGCTTTCAATCGCAAAGGTTGACGATGGAGATTCTTTCATGGGCAATATTTCTTAACTTCATAAATCCCTCAGGGTTCTGACTTGTATTTTATGCTCATCCAACATCCATAGTGATCTTTTCTCTGTGTCTCATGATGCTTGTTACGGGTTTATGACAACCTTTTCACTAAATTATCTCTTTATCCTTTTGTTGCAAGATTTTTAATTGACTTTGGCTCGATTCTTAATAGCTAATCTTTCACAGATTCGGTCAAAGAAGCACATGCTTCCATGGAGAAAAGCAACATCAGGAAATGCTTACCATTAACAGATGTAAAAAAAAACTAGAAAATGTTTAACATTATAATTCAAGTATTATTGGAGAAACATGGAGAATACAAAGTAGAAGAGACCTGCCTTCTCTGCTTAATTTGATGATATATTTTTTCTTCACAGAAATTAATCTTACTTATATACAGGATCCCACTGCCCACATCAAGAGGCTATGATACATTAAAACAGCAGTTGAACTAGTGTTTCTTATGCCTTGCTTAGGATCCCTTAATCAGCTATTTAAACACTTGTTGCTGTCGACTTGACTAGAGGTTTGCAAGAGCTTTCACAGATTAGTATCTGCTCTCCTTCTGTGGATTCTTCCACCAATCTCAACAGCTTTTCGACGATTTCGCCAGAAGTTGGTCTCAAAGAAGGGTCTTCTTCTGTGCAAGCTCGTGCAATATTGGCCAAAGTGGCAGCCTCATCAAATGAGTAATTCTCCCCCATTGCACTGTCAATCCATTCTCTCAGCTGATCATCCGCATTTTCTGATAGCAAAATGGACTTGATTTTCTTCGACAGCCAAATGCTCCCTTCTCCGTTGTCGTTAGGCCTTGTTATCGGTGTTTTTCCAGATAGGACCTCCAACAAAACCACCCCAAAAGAAAATACATCTGTGCTAGAGGAAACCACACCTTGATGAGCCTCAGGAGCCAAGTATCCAAGGCTCCAAGAGGCAGGGTTGGTTGAATTGAAGTCTGGCTCCTTGGTATCATCTTCAACACACCCTGCCATGCCGAAATTTCCTATCTTCGCATTGAATTCTTCATCGAGGAAGATGTTCCGGCTCTTGATGTTTCTATGAACATAGCTAGGGTGCATGATATGGTGCATATATTGTAGGGCCACTGCCACATCAAGACATATCTTCAGCCTCTGATTCCACGTTAGGAAACAGTAGCAGGAGGCAATGAATTGGTTCTTCATGGCCAGTCCCCCATGAAGCCAATCCTTCAAAGATCCATTTTTAGCGTACTCAAAAACCAAAAATGAATCAGGACCTTCACTCAAACATGTTCCCACCACTCTAATTATGTTTGGATGATGGTGAGTTGCATCTTGAAAAAGCCCAAGCTCAACTTTTGAAATAGTTTCTGGTTGCACGCGCTTTATTGCCAAGTTCTTCCCATTGAGACGACCATGATACACAGAACCTTCGATTTGATTGCTTGAATTGAAGTCCTCGGTTGCTCTTTTGAGCTCCTCTACAGTGTAAGTCTCCACAAACACCTTACCGGGTGTGATGTCAGCGATCTGACTATCAAAATGATTTTGTGATTCATCGAATGAGACTTTCTTGTCACTCGTAGTTCTTACACTTAAACTAAGCTGCTGAAGCTCCATATCTGCCTCCTTGATTAAAACTTGCTTCTTCTTCTTCAATTGGATCACCAAGAAAGCTGCTGCAATAGCAATGCTTACTCCAACTACAGCTCCAGTAACAGCAATATAAACACCAATCGTCCACATCTTGGACCTTTTCTTATGTGGATTGATCACTGGAAGGCTACTTGCAGGAATATACAAATTGGGTTCATTAGGTTTTGCAAGGGGACCGAGGGTAGGCTTGCCACCTAGTGGTATCAAAAGAGATGTAAGAGGTACAAGGCTTGTGGGTTTAAAGGTTGTCAATGATCTGTTATTTGCGGATGTAATAGCTTCTGGAGTAGTATTGAACTTAATAGCAAGGTTCGGGATTGTGTCGCCTGCACTTACCGGATAAGAAAGCAATAGTCTAGTTGCTAGAATGACTTCAGTAGAGGATGGACAAGCACATCTCAAGGGTACCTGTAACTGAACTTTACCATTTAGATTCTCCGGTGAGATACCTGGGTTCTTCTCTCGAATGGCTTTGCAGGTTGTTAGTCCCTCCAGTGACTTGGAAATGCTGTAAAAACTCTCCCCTTTGATGGTAGTTTTCGTCACAAGAGCCTGAAAGAAACCACCATTGCATTTGCAGTCAATCGGTATCAGCAAAGGCTGATCTTTCGGCAGAAACTCAGTGTTGGCAGAAAAGCCGTTTGTTGCCGCGATCACAAACCGATCTAAGCCCAAATAAAAGCTTAAGTTGGAAAGAGATGAGAAGTATGAGCTAGTGTGAAGGATAGCAAATGTCTTGCACCGATCCTGCAATCCGTTACTGTTACAATGGTAGCCAGGAGCATCTGGAGATGTTGTCTGGCAGCTCAACAAGTTCTGTCCAAGTGCAGAGACAAGTAAACAGATTAATATAAAGGCGAAAGCTCCAAAGTAGAGCTTACTGATAAGTGGAACCATGCCCATAACCACTAACTTCTACATAGAACACTTATTAAAATATAAAAAAGGGGCTTTTCTCACTCCGAGGGGTGAATATTTTGGATCTATACAAAAATGGCGTAGAGGCAGCTATTTATTTCAAGATTTTCAGAGACAGAACTCTTGGGTGCAGCAAAGAACTTGTTTATTTTTTGTCTGGTTCCAGCTGTTTGGTAACCATCTACCCTTGGACTTGATTCCCTAAGCAAAGGGGTGGCTATCTATCCCAAAGTTTTCAACTGCTGCTGATTATAGTCACCGCTCTTTCAAGCACTTCTTGGGCTTCAAACCTGCTTTATTATCCAAAAATATGCACATCAGTCCATCCATGCATGTGCCTCATTAGACAAGAGAATTCCTGTTCCTACCTTACGTTATATCCATACATGTTAAGTATAATTAAGGTGGTGTTTCTGAGGGCCTGTCTCAGAAAATACACAGGCAGTGACATGTAGATGCATGACAGAAACATTCTCACATTGAAGCATAACTACATACTACATATGTACATTATTAAAATCATGCACAAATATGGCAGACATTTCTCTTCTACATCAATTCGATCCTGCGTGTGATGAGTTTCCTCGTCAAATCACATCTAGCTCGGTGAATTTGAAGCATGGATAAGGCTACTTTCTCCTTCATGTAAATCATGATGCTAATGACTACTTCAATGCATTCATGATGTAAAGAATTCCCAAGAGAGACCATGTGAAATTATCTTTGGCAAATTAGCCGCATACTTGGAAGCACAGCCCAAGATTAACAAATTCAAGGAGGGTTCCTGTTCATGAACCTCGAATTAGGCACATAAAGCATGCATGGAGATATACATCTACGGGGCGTATCTTTAGATCTACGTATACAAAATCTGTATAAATATTCTCATGGGATTGATCGAGACGCAGACTGCTTGAGCTTGTTAATTTTGTCAAGGGAGAATGGATAGAAATGATGTGTATTTTGACAAAGGATAATATGAATGTGTGGCGAAGAGATGTCCATGTATGGTAAAGCGGAGGCACAAGAGAGAAACTTGGGGTTGATAGGTCAACATGGCCATAGATATCCCAGTTTGACAAGCAGCAATGTCATGAAAAGTACAGGCTTAATTTGGTGAATTATCATCGGATATTATTAAGTAAACAGACATTATTATTATTATTATTATTATTTCATAATTTATATTTAAATTAATACCCTTCTCTTTGATTCTGTATTTTTTTTTTGTATTTAGTATTTTTTAAATAGTAGTTATTTTTTATTTATTTTATATGTATTTAATTTTAAAAGAGATTATTATAATTCATCTATAAATATTTTTTTATGTTTTATGCAAATAAATTTTATTTTTTTAAATAAAAAAATATTTATTTTTGGATAGTATTTCTAACAAGCACAACATTACTTGATATTTTTTTTCATTTTAGTTTTATTCAATCAATCTCACGTATATATCTATTTCTATTATCATTTAATTAAATAAAAAATTATTTTTTATTGAATAAAGTCATTGAATACAATCAAATAGGTAACTAGCATTACGAGTATAAATATTTTAATCTGCATTCGTCTCTTGATTTTTCCTGTTATATTATTAGTTATTATGAATAAATTTATTTTCATTTATTGACATTTATGATTCTCGATTTATTTTAATGAAATACATTTATAAAAAATTTTATTTACACTTAATATTTTTTATATATATAAATGTTCAACTTTTTTATTAAAAATAACTATAATTTATAAGAAAACACGAATCAAATAGTTAATTATTTATGGACCAGGAGGAGTAGATACTCCAATGATAACTTAAAAGAACATGTGGTTATGCACCTAAATCCAGCTTATAATGCAATAAAAGGCTATAGTAGAGTCTAGCCATGTGTGCTCTCTAAAGTGGTGTGACACAGAAAGGAGATGGCATTTTTTTCTACGTGATTGAATGATCTAAACAAGGGGGCCGCCACTATGAAAATTAGAGGGTGGCATGTCAATGTCAAGAGACTTTAGGATTTAGCTTTCCCAGCCATAATGACGTGTTTCACTTTTAGCCCAAGTACCAAAAATCCTTCTCCTTTCCAAATCTTACTTCGAGTTTTAGTTACCTTTATTACATTTATTGGTGAAAAAAATAGTGATCACAGTGGATTTGATCGGAGCTAGATTGATCCATCCATCTCCGACTGGGAATGTTTAGATTTATCACCTAGACAAGAAACCACCGGATACCCAAATTAATCCGGCTTGTTAAAAAAAAAATAACATGACCCTGTGTACGGGAAAAAAAAAAGAGATGACTCGAATGATGAGTGTAGGTTAACTGGTCAGATTTTAGATTTGTTTTTTAAAAATTACTAGTTTGAGTTTATATAATTATTAATTTTTTGGACTCATTAATTAATCGAGGTGTATTTAAATTGGTCTAAATGTTCATGTTTAGAGAGAGAGAGTTAGAGAGAGAGAGAGAGGGGTTGTTTAACCTCCCGAGATAACAAACTCCCTGCAAATGTCCCTTTTGCTCGTTATGGTTTAAAAAGTGTCCGAGCTTGAATGGACCGAAAGCAGAGGGTTCGAGCAAGCACGTGATAACACGTGCTGGTCACTGATTTTGTTGTTAATAAAAAGAAGAAAACTTTTCATACAGTTTTATATTTGGAACATGCTTTGGCCGAGGGACGTGAAGGGTTGCTTCTCGATGAGCATGTAACAAGGTCTCTCACGTGCAATACTAACAAGATCAAGGCAGAAATGCTACAGCACGTGTGAGTGGAATCTAGACAATTAGCTTTGAATCCGAGGAAATTATTAATTCAAGGGAAATCTAATCTGGGAGAAGAAACGGAGAGACAACAGATACAGGGTAGGAAGGAAATCTAATCTAGAAAATCAGCTCGGAAAGCAATTTCTCTCCTTTATTTTGCCACTTCTGTAAGGGATCTCAAACGTAGGACATGCCAGAGAGAAAAACAACAATGTTTCATGCTTAACTTGTCTTAAAACTTAGATGCGTTTTGCAGTAGAGAAATTGAAGATTTATTGTTATTAATGGCAAGTTTGTGTGTTAGGGTAGAAAAGGAGAGATGGACGGGTAAGCTAGAAGAAAGGGTTTGCCCTCTGAAGCTCTTTCTCTTTTTAACTCCTCACGGTCACTGAACAAATCAGAAAGGAAGGAGTACCAGATTAGACATTTTACTCTCATCCTCTTACCATTCTCCTCCCTTTCCTTATCTCTATCTTCATCCTTCTGACCAAATAGATGTGTAGATGCTGTAAAATGGTAAAAGAGCAACTGGAAATATGTGAAAGCCTCGATTGATACCTTGATGCAGCTGATTCATCTAATCTGTATGATGATATACATTTTCTTCTTATTCCTTAAATTAAGATTGTTTCAAAAAAATAATCATAATCCAACATCAGCAGTGCACCTCCATTACTATATATATATATAACAGTACAACTCCCTACTAAGGCAGTTGACAAAACTTGAAGATAGCGTATAAGGTAGTAATCTAATCTAATAGAATAGTCCGGTTATACACAAAAAAATGCCACAAATTGGAAGCTGTAAATAAGGATTATTGAAAAAATTTATTGGAAATTATGTTGTGAAAGGCACATACATTTATTAACTTAATTCAGACCCTCTACGGATCTCATTATCGTACAGTGTTGACGAGATGGGTAGACTTGAAAAGAGGAGATAAAGATGCCATTTTATGAATTCCAAAATGCCAAACAAAACAACGACATGTATTCCTTAAACATGCAATGCTGAAAAGTCTTGTATCTACCAGTATCAGTTGTTTTTCTGAACTTCCTCAACACTCTTTCTCAGGAGAGATATTACTTGGGCTGAATCAGGAGCTCCAAACACTGAACTTCCTGCCACAATGCAGTTTGCTCCAGCTGAAGCTGCCATGTCAATTGTTGAAGGCCCTAAACCACCATCTACCTGCAAGCCAAAGTTTCATGTGTTTAATCAGTGTTCGTGGAGAAAAGTAAAAGGCATCTGATATTTCTCATGAGATGGACTTGTCTCAATTTCAATATTACTCGTGCTAATGCTGAATTATAGACAACAAATAGCGATCCACTCACCTCTATATCAAGTGATGGATACTTCTTCCTTAGAGCCCGTACCTAATAATAGGAAATGAACAAAGTTACTGCAAACAAGAAGGCAGGGCAGCTACATGATATTGAAATGAGCAACAAAGGTATTTCATGATACCTTATCCATCGTTTCTGGCATGAACTTCTGTCCACCAAATCCAGGTTCTACAGTCATAACAAGGACCATTTCCACAGGATTTTCACCTTCAACCTGTAAGTTATGAACGACATATACCTTATACATCACAACAATTCCCATAATCATGTTGCTCAACATAAGTCTAGCTGACTTGCAAAACAAAAAAATTGAAAACAAAGTAAAAGCTATTCGTTATTTTGTTGCAACATATCAGAGTAAAAATTTCATACCAAAGGATAAACTTCTTCAATCGGTGTACTGGGTTTTAATGATACACCGGGCCTCATGCCCTTTGATTTGATTCTCTGGACAAGTTCTCCCCAATTATCTGCCAAAAAACAAAACCCGGTATAAGTGAAAACAGGTAGGCTACATGAGAAATAAGAACAATGTGAACAGCATGATAACCAACCTCTGGATACCTCAACATGAAACGTGAATCCTGAAGCACCAGCTTTGCCCAAAGGCTCCACATAATCAAGAGGATTCGTGACCATAAGGTGACAATCCAAATATGCCCTAAATGAAACAATAACATTGCTCATCACACTCTGCAAAATGCCGGTGTGCCAAAATTGAAATAACAAGCTTAAGCAAAAGCTATAAAAGATCTTACTTTGTGTGTTTTCTCAAACTCTCAATGACTGGAGCACCAATTGTTAGGTTAGGGACAAAGTGCCTATGATAAAACAACAAAAGAACATATACCAATTCAACAATAACAGTATGAAAAAAGCCAATGCAGAAACATCAACAAACATAACAAAGCTTTTCTAGTGTTTTAAGCGAATTCCATACAAGAACAAGATAACAACCACATTTTCAAACAACAAAGCCATCCAACTAAGCTCTAAAATCACGTATAACACGCAAAATTCATTAAGTGAAAGCCTGCACACGCACCAAAAAAAAAAGTCTTCTGCCCTAAACATGTGTTATCACTTATCACTCCTTTGTTCCATTATGATCTCACCTGTTTCTACATTACTTTCTATAACCATAATACTTTTTTAATAACCCATGTTCCATTTTGCAGTGAACTAGCTTTCTTTCTAATGAAATCGCAAACAAAAGAACCAGTCTTTTTCCCCTTGCAATAACCATGGCCTCAATCAATTAACACATTATTTAACAAAAATCAATTTTTTCACTCATTATAGAATGAAAGCTGCAAACTTTAAGCTCCCAAATATTTAAACCAAGGCTTAAAAAATAAAAAGACCCAACAACCTTAAGTAACAGAGATAATACAAAGAGGATCACAAGTTTGCAGTAATTAAGGATAAACGGTTTTTGAAGGAGACAATAATTGAGGTTATACCCATCCTGCAAACACAATAAATATAAAAAAGAAACCAATCAGTTTCTTTGTCAAAAATATTTAAATCAATACTAAGAAAAATCCATAGATTTCGTTTTTTTGTTTTAATGTAGAGTCATACCATGATGTCCATGTGAAGCCAATCGGCGCCGCAATCGAGCATTCGCTGAGCTTCCGATGCCAAATTGGCGAAATCCGATGATAACATCGACGGTGCGATTTTTGCTGCCACACCCATTCTGATTCTGTGACCCGATTTAGAGGCTAGAAACGGTATAGCGGGCTCCGATTCTGGAGAGGAGTTCTCGAATTTTGTATGGGTAACGCGAGGAGTTTCTCAAGTAGGTGGTGGCATAGTTTTTAAAACGGGTCCATTGTTCAACCCAGCTTAAAATTCAGGTTATTGATTTTGACTCTCAGGTTATCGGGTTTGACCGAATTACTAAATTATTGACTTTCAACCCTCAATTAATTATTTTTTTATAAAATAAAATGATGTTATTTTGTTAAAAAATAAAATAAATAGTTAATCGATTATAACCTGGTTTTTTTATCGCATATTACCGAATTAATTAAATCACTTGATTAATCTGATTTTTTATTTTATTTTTTTTTAATTCATTTAGGTTCTAGTTTTGAATAAACTCGACCGGATTTTAAAATTATATATCGTGGTTTAAATTGCTCTAAACGGAGCGTTTCTTTTGATGATTTTTCTGGCTTGCCTAACCTAATCATTCCGTTCCTAATTTACCTAATCAAAATTTGTCTTTACGTTAACATAAATCAAAACTGAGGTCTTAGGATTTGATTAAAGTAGTTGGAAAAAAAGTCATCACAAAATCATCATCTTCATTGTCTCTTTGGTTTAATAACACTAAGATCTTAATTTCTGCTATCGATTTTTTCCCCTTCGTTATGGATAATTTTATGTGATAAATTCAAGATAGATGCAAATATTGAGAGAAGCTTTTCATATTAATTGTTTGTATTTCCATTTTGCCGTGCTTATATACAGCTCTACTTCCTAATATAAATGACAATAACATTCCATTGGATTGGACCTCAAGAAACTCTTGCAATTATTACATAATATTTGAATATTATAGTATAGTATTCTAACACTCTCCCTCATTTGATCAATGGAAGAAACACAAACCCATATTTTGAAGGAGACAACGCTACCGCAATAGCTCTCTGGTTCAAGTTCTGTTTACTCACTATACTCCCATTCTCTTTGCTAATGACCCTTTTCATCCTGTGCTCATTCTACAAAAACCATTAATGAACTCTTCGCTTAACATCATTTTGGAAGTGTTTTTCCTTAGCTGGGTGTTGATACTTCTTTCTGTATAATCATGGCCATAGATGATTGTTTTTACTGCGTAGAGAGATCTTTCAGTGACCACTAAGCTCTATGCCTGGCCTTGTGTTGATTCTCAACAGCTTGCGACTTATATGAATTCCGTCATGTTAACGTGTTGCATGTAATTATAGTTTTGTTACCTTTGTCTTTCTTGGTAAAAACCTTCATGACTGACGCTTTCCATTCTGTTCCATCACCTCTGCAGGGAAAAGTGAGTATCGCGGTGAAATCTGGTGTGAAATTGGAAATACCAGATGGAGTCGTTCTTCAGAACAAGGTAAGATACTACACTTACATGATTTATCAGGAAGACAGTTGAAGAAAAACTTCAAGCAGGCTTGTTTTCGTGTAGCAAGTCCCTTGTATTTTGCTAGAACAATAAGAGATGAATTCAGTTTGCAGTTGTCTGAATCTCGAAATCATCTTGCAGCACATCAGTCTTCCTTGTTTATTACAAGAACTGACATACATGAGGTTGTGAAACTGCTTCTGCTACACATTAATATATATATATATATGGAACAGTATGGTCCGATTTTTTGTTCAACTATCCGCCAGTTGATTGGATATTGAAGGTTTTCGATGATGACTCTGCATTTTTTATAATCTCATGGAAATTTTGGTGATGTCCATATTTAGTTCACATCAAGTCTGGTGAAAACTCACGGGGACACCCAAAAATTAAACTTGGCTTAGCAGATAAATCTATACTTGTTCTAGCTTAGATAATAGTTGACCTGGTTGGTTTGATTTTTTATTTTTTAAAATGATATTGTTTTAACATTTAAGATTTCACATGATTTCAAAGTTTAGGTTTAATATAAACTATTGTTCTTTGGATTTATTAACTTAAAATTAAGGATACAATTGATATAATTATACACATAACAAAACTTTTAAAATATAAAGATATATGAGCTACTTACTCTATTTAGAGTAAGGTGATCTTTTTTACATGAAAATATATCATGTGTACATGTGACTTTTGGATAGAAAAAATAAATAGGATATATTAAAAAAATCTTTATTTAGGAATTAAATTGACATAATAAAAAGAAAAAAAGTAAGAATAGATTGAGAATTCATCTTATTATATAGAGATAGACTAAAAAACCCCTCAAGAAAGAAAAAAGAGATTTAGTAATGGTGTTCGGTATGATTTTCTTTCTTTTATTAAGAAGGGATGAAATTAAAAACAGAAAATGGGAGGGGGGGAAATGTACATGGAAAAACCTACAGAAAAACATGTGGGAAGTGGCAATAGGGAAAATTAATTAAAAATAGAATTATAATTTTATTCGAATAGCATGCATAAAAAATAGGGCAAATTCATGTATCCATGATATTTATCTTTTTGTTCCTTTTTCCACACTCGTTCCATGGTTTTAGAAAGAAGAGAATGGTGGACTAGCATCAAATATTTCTACTCATTTTCAATATCTCGATTTTTCTTCGCATTTTCAACACCCCCCCCCCCCCGTTCCTAGGTTTTCTTTGTCCATTGTTTGTATAAGTTAATGTTATTAAACTTAACCCCATTTATTATTCAATTTAAAATTTGGGTTATTAGTATTTTTTAAAAAGATTCAAACTATATCTCATCTAAATTTTAATCGAGTCAATCAGTTCAAGTTATAGGTTGTTGTGTCTATCGAGTTTAATTGCATCAACTCCCATCTAATTTAATATAAATCAACTCTTAATTTCATGGGTAACTAAGTTAATGTACTGTGTAAGTCTTAATTTATTAACATTGATCTAAGAGACGGATGAAGCTAATACTTTATTAATTTCTTTACAAATTTTTAAATGTTAAAATTTTAAAACAGAATAATTAAAAATTAGCCTCCCATTTTCATATTGGCTTATAATTAGTAACTAACTTTTATAATCTTACTAGTTTTCTTTCCATCCTCATTAATCCTTCTAAGCTAGCCCCTCTTATTAACTCACATCATTAGGTGTGTGTATTAACCATAACTAAAAGGGATCGGTGTTTTACTATAGACTGAGTTACTATGGACTATGAGTGATTTCACTATGAATTGCATTGTTCGGTACTATAACATGAATTACTGTAAAATGTAAATACTTTTATTATGGAATGTACTATTTGGGTTTACTCTTTGCTAAAACTATTGTGGGTTGGGGAGGTGTAATGGCAGGGATGCCCTTATCACATAGAGTTACAAAGATTACAGTGGGGTTGGGTTGTCTTTTTTGTTGGGGAGAAAATGGTCAGTTTGGATTTTAGTGGGGCTACACAACCCAGGTTGTAGACACATGGCGCTAGGCTGCCATGCGTTGGATGCTAGGGCTAGGTATTACAGACATCTGCTACTAGGGCCAGCCAGCGAGCCTAGCAGCAACACCAGGCTGCAAACCCCGAGCACTGCAAACACCTTATACTAGGGCCAGCCAACGAGCTTGGCAACAGCACCAGGCTGCAGAAACTTGGCGTTGGGTGCTAGGGCCAGGCATTGCATCCCCAGCTGCAGACACCTGGCACTATGGCCAGCCAACGAGCCTGGAAGCAGCACTAGGCTGTAGACACATGGTGTTGAGGCTGTCATGCCCTAGGCGCTAGGAAACTTGCACGCCTTGCTGAAAACCAGACAAGCGAGCCTACAAGCCCGTGCGAATGGGTATGCAAACCTACGTGTTTGGTGCAAACTGAGGCAAGTGGGTCTCCGGCCCAACACGCTTGACTATGCAAACTCGGGCACTGGGAAAACTCGCACGCCGGGGTCTCTTTTGACCCACGCCTTAGGTCTGCACACCCGGGCGGCTAGGTCTGCAAACTCTGCAAATAAGAAAAATGAATACACACACACATATTTATCACTTATTGTTGTTGTTGTTATAGTTGTTGTTGTTGTTGTTATCATTATCATTAATAAGTTTTTTAAAAAAATATTGTTACTATCAAAATTAGGGGTGAGAAAAAAACCAAAAACCCAAGTAAACTAAGAAAACCGGAAAACAAAATAACCAAAAAAACCGAACCGTGAAAAAAAACCGATGAAACCGATTAAAATTTTAAAAAGCCAACCAGTTCGGTTCAGTTTGATTTTGGTTTTTTAAAAAACAATCTCGGTTCGGTTACGGTTTTTTGATAAAAACCGAACCAATCCGAAAATGATCACCTCTAATCAAAACTTTTACCAGACAAGTTCAATAATATTATTAATATGATAGATATTATTATTTTTATTCTAATTATAATTATTTTTATTATAATTTAAAGTATTAGTATTAAAAATATTATTATTTCTGATATAAATATTATGATTTTTATTATTATTAATATTAAAAATACGATTATTTTTATTATAATTTTTATTATAATTCATATTATTCATATAAAAAATAATAAATTTGTAGAAAAAATTATTAATATTGAAAAAAAATAATAGATTTTATTTTAAGTGTAAAATTAATAATTATTATTACTACTATTATTATTGTTATATATTGTCATCACTAGAATTTTTTTTTTTTAAAAAAAACTTATTACTACCATCGGAGAAAAACATACTTTTTTTTTAAAGATTGAAAAATATAAGAAGTTAAATATTATTATTAATATTATAAATATTAAAATGAATATTATTGCTTCAGAAAAAAAACATAAATTTTATTTTAAGGGTAAAATCAATTATTATTATTATTATTATTATTTATTTGAATATAAAATTAATATTTTTTCCTTAATTCATATTAAGATGTTTTTGTATTATTTGGATGTCATTATATAAAAATATATTTTTTAAAATAAGAACTATTATCTCAATATATTTATTAAAAAACTATTTTATGATATTTCCAATTTTAATTTTTTTCTCTTTTGAATTTTTTTTCTTTTCTCTTATTGATTTTTTTTATTTTGTGGGACTTTTTTTATATTATACAAAAGTATGGTGATGATATTTTATTATTTTTTTCATTTCAGGTTGGGTTGAATTTTCTTATTAAATCATGTTTGGTTTTGGTTTGAAAAAATGCTTTGAAAAACATTTGACAAATTTTTATTTTTCTTTACTTCAAATTAATATTTTTTCTTTTAATTCATATTAAGATATTTTTGTATTATGTTTATGTGGTTATATAAAAAATAGATTTAAAAAATTAGAAAATAATTATCTTAATATATTTTTAAAAAACATATTTTAAGATATTTTCAATTTTATTGTTTTTTCCTCTTGAATTTTTTTTGTCTTTTCTGTTATTGATTGTTTTCATATTATAAAGAGAAAATAAATTGATGTAACGTTTTTCTATATTATATAAAAGTTGGGTGAAGATTTGTTTTTTTCATTTCAAGTTGGATTTCATTTTCTTATTTAAGCATGTTTGGTTTTGTGTTTGGAAAAAAATTTGAAAGAAAATTAAATTTTTTTATTGTTTTTTAATTTAAATTAATATTTTTGATATTTTAATACTTTTTTAATTTTGTTTTTTAATATATTAAGATTGGATATGGCTGCGCAACCACACCAAAAAAGAATATATTAAGTTGGTCCTGCTGATCTAAGTTAGGTTCTGCCCTAGAAGAACCCAAAATAACTTTGGGTCCAGCTGCCGCTAGACCAATCAATAATTATTTTTCTTTTATCTCATGTAAGTTTTTTTCATACAGTAAATTGATGGAAGCTTTTTTATATTATTTAAAAGTTGGGTGATCATAATTGTTTTTTTATTTGAGGTTGTGTTTAATTTCATTATTAAGGCATATTTGTTTTTGTGTTTCAAAAATTCTTTGAAAAAAAATTTAAATTGTTTAATTTTTTTTCTCTAATGTTATCGTATTAAAGTTGATGGAGCTCTCAATAAAAATTTTATTCACATCATATACTTTATATATTTGTATTATATAAGAGAATTGTTTTAACAATAAAATCCATTAAAAAATAATTTATAAATATTATAATGTAATATTATTTTGGGTAATAAAAGATATTTTAATTTTATAACATTGGCGGATGAGACTCAAAATTTTATCAATATTTTATTGTTTTTAGATTTTTTATTCATTAGTTTTAAATTATATATATTTTTTAAATACATGAATAAATTATGCGTTGGCTCCTGCTTCTAGAAGGACCCATTAGAGTTGGGTCATGTTGAGGGCAAGACCTAAAATAGCTTTGGTCCAGTTACATAACAGGACCCAATAAGTTTGGGGACCCAAGGCTAATAGGACATGTATCAGGACCCAACTCACTTGAATTTGATATTAGCATCCAATTCTTTTAGGTCTTACGTCAGGATACAAGACTTTTATTATAAGTAAAAGTATTAATATAAAAAATATTTGTATTTATGTTATAAAGATTATTATTAATATAACAATGAATAAATAAAAAATATTCTTTTTTGTGTTATAAATATTGTTATTTTTATTATAATTAATGTTATTGATATTAAAAATATTATTATTATATTTCTCTTTAGTACAACGTCATGACTCAAGGTTTCTTGGTCTTAGGTTTTTTGTGTTATAAATATTATTATTTTTATTATAATTAAAATTATTAATATTAAAAATATTATTATTTATGTTATAAATATTATAAGAACTTAAGTCAAGCGAGTTTAATGTTGTTGTTGTTGTTGTTGTTGTTGTTGTTGTTGTTGTTATTATTATTATATTAATTAATATTATTAAATTTGTAAAAACATATTATTACTATAAAAAAAACATATAATTGATTTGAAGGGTAAAATCAATTATTATTATTACTATTATTATTAACTTGGGTTAGACATCCCATTCCAAACCTAAAAAACTTGAGGCAAGATAGGAGCGCCTCACCGAAAGAGTTTGGGTGTGGCTAGAGCGCAGACCCAAATCCCTTGGGTTTTGCAATCCCGCCAAACCCAAGATTATTGGTCGTTCGTCAGGCCCCAATCTCTTAGGTCCTGCGTCTAGACCTAAGGCTAATGAGTTCGTCGTCAGGATCTAAGTCCAATAGGTCTTGCGTCATGACCCAATTTATTTGGGCTCTGTCATGACCCAATGCTTTTGGGTTCTGCGTCAGAACCCAAGGCTAATAGGTCCTGTGTTAGGACCCAATTCCCCTGGGTCTTGTGTCAAGTGCCATTTCTGTTAGGTCCAGTGTTAGGACCCACAATTAATGGGTCCTACGTCAAGTCCCCAAGCTAATGGATTATGTGTCAAGACCCAAGGTCCTTGGGTCTTATGTTTCTAAATATAATTATTTGTATTATAAATATTATTATTTTCATTATAATTAAAAGTATTAATATTAAAAATAGTATTAATTTTTATTATAATTAAAAGTATTAATATTAAAAATAGTAATATTTGTGTTATAAATATTATTATTTTTATTATAATTGATATAATTAAGAGAATTATAAAAAATTAAAAATATATATTATCAATATTGAAAAACAACCATAGATTTAATTTGAAGGGTAAGATTAAAAATTATTATTATTATTATTATCATTAATAAATTTTAAAAAAAACTATTATTACTATTGAAGAAAAACCATAATTTTTTTGAAAGATTAAAAAAATAAAAAATTTATATAACAAGTTAAATATTATTATTGGGTTATACATAAATTTAATATTTTTGGATCTCGAACTCAATCTTAGATTTTTATAATATTTTTTATTAAAATAAAAAACGTAGCAGACTACCTAACTATTACCAACTAAAACTAAATATCTTTGATTGTAGCCCGCAGGCGACACGTCACAAAGATGTATTTTCACGTGTAAAGTTCTCATGGCTGAAACCACCGGATGGAGACATGAGAAGAATTAGGTGTGTCTGGCGGTGGCCTACCTAATAAAGCATATATATATATATATATATATAGAGAGAGAGAGAGAGAGAGAGACAACATATTCATTCTTTGATGAGAATCATTAATCCATCCACTTGTTATGATCATTGATGCTTTTTCTTGATTTTTCCGGTTAGTTCTAGTGGTTTCACATCTTCCACCTTTTCCATTTGGATTTTCTATGACACCTGGAGCTCTCATGGCCCATGTATTTCTAATACTGCCACCATTTAATTATGCCTATCTAGTTGCAATACGTCTCTAACTTTGGAATACCTTTTTCTCTTTATCAAATGTAATCATGCAACGGTGTTTTAGTACTGTTCTATGGAGTTGACATAGGATTTGATATATATCACAAACTTAGCATGAACAAGGATAACTATTTTGGTAGTAAAAAGAACAGGTATTTTTCTCTTCTTCACAACTGAGTGCTTTCACTTTTCCGGGTTTGTGAAATCACTGCAATGGAAGTGGAATTCTCTGGAATCCATAGCCCCCATGTCCCCATGCCTGGCAAACCACCAGATATTGGACATGGTAGCAACTAGCAAGGTATAGTTAAGAGACAGAGTCTTGGGTTCTAAGCCACCTCCACCATCACGGGAGAAGGTGGATTTCCTGCAAGAGAAATTGGTGAAATTACTTGAATGTGAAGATGGCAATCGTTTATTACCGAGGGTGTTGTTGGATGATAGGGTGTTTAATGATCTGTGTTACCCCTGGAGTGATGCATTGACAGTGAAATTACTTGGAAAAAGTATTGGATTCACACAGATGAATCTTAGGCTAAAACAATCATGGAGATTATCCGTTGGATTTGATCTAATGCATGTTGGGCTCGGTTTCTTCATGGTGAAATTCGATCATGAATATCCTTGGATGATTTTTACCACTAACTGTCAGATTATGGTCCATAACTAAGATTGATCGATCGTGCCCTCATTTTGGATAGAATATCCTTGGATTTGAATGTGGTGTTCTATGATGAAAGCTTTCTTATGCCCTCGGCCTCGGCTTTAGGAACACCAACAAGGGAGAGGGGGGAATTTACAAGGATCTGTATTGAAGTAGACCTTGATAAACCGGTGGTAGGGAAAGTTTGGATTCAAGATCATTGGTACAAATTAAGTTGAGTAAGAGGGCCTTCACATTATATATTTGCAGTTCATGTGGGTCCTAGTTAATGGTGGATCTTCTCCGGCGACGGCACTCCTTTGGCCGGTAACGGCAAAATCTCAAGCATCCCAATTCACAAGTATTAATGTCAATCCTGAAAATCAAGCCCCATAAACTGTACAATTTGAAATGCATGGAGAATGGCTTGTTGTCAAACGGAACAGGAAGGAGCGAAATTAAAGGGTAATAATATCATTCCAAAGCGTAATAAATTTGATACGCTAAACTGAAGAAAAAGGAACCCACGCTGAATATTAGTGATCATATTGAGAATGGGCTGGATATTGATTCTAAGAGTTTGGGCCCACTGGGAACTGGGGAGTTCAAGTCATCAAGCTTTAATAATCCATGTGAAGGCCCATTTTCCAATGCAGTTGACTCAGACCGAATATTTGATGGGATTAAAAATAAAAGATGAATCCATAATTAACAATAGTTAAAAGTTAATTTGAGAATATCATTAGCCTTATAAAACCTAGAATTGAAAAGAATAGCAAAAACTTGCCAAAGGAAAAAAGATAGAATTAAAAAGAATAAATATCATATTTGATAGAAACAAAAATCGTGAATGATGAAATTGCAAAAACAAATAACCTAAAAAATGATCTCAAACAAAGTAAAAAAGCAATCAAAAGAATTGAAACCAAATTTGAAAGATAAAAAAAACGAGTGAAATTGAAATTTTATTTTTGTGATTTAATAGCGTATTAAAAAATTAAAAAATTAATGATAAAAAATAGATATCAAATCTAAAATATTAAAAAAAAAAAAAGTAGGTGAAATTGATTTTTTTTTAATTTCATGGCTTAATAAAAAAAAAGTCATCAAAAGGACATGGACCACATGTGAATGAAAAAGAAACTAAATGTGTTGGTAAGAAATTTTAAAGGAGTTGGTGTTGAATCCGAGGAGAATAAAGAGAAATGAGGAAAAAAAAAAAGACCATCTACACCAAACCCAAGATGCGTTTGAGGTAGGCACTACTCCATCGTGTTATGGCAACGAAATATTTCTAACATCTTCTTGGAAGGTGATGTTTGGTGGTGGGACTGTCGCGTTACCAGAATGATATGGGGGATCGTTCACAATAGATTGTCAGAATGATATCTATTTGTTTTTAATAATATTTAATATTTTTCAATTACCAATATACCTCTAATTAACCTTTAAATTTACGGCAAAACTAATATAAAACGACAAAAACAAAGGCTCGAGATAGTTATTTTGATTTTTTCTTTAAGAACATCAAAATAATTACTCTATTTTGAAAACAAAAATAAAAAGAACAAAATGCCCCTTAGTAATAGGGATAGGGAATATTTATTTATTTATTTTAGGGTTAAATTAGTAGTTTTACGGTGTAATAAAAAAAATTAACTAATCTAACCCTATATAATTTATTAAAAACAATTATGTCATGGTAAAAAAAACAATTTCACTCCCAATACCTACTTCAAAGATTTTTAGAGTTAGAGGGAATTTTATTATTTTAATATTGTATTGAGTAGTAAAATATATCTTGAGGTATAGTAGCTTCTCTCTCTCTCTTTCTTTTTTTTAAATTTTAATGTCCTTAGTTTCCAATCTATATCTCTAAGTTTAATTGCTTTTAATATATCTTTACATTTTAGTTCATTCTCCGTTCTATTACTTTTAGTAAATAATTTTATACAAACTAACATAAATATTCTCATTTGAGAAACTCAAACCCCCTCCTACTATGTTAAAAAAATTCACATGATGTTAAAATTCATATTTTTTTATGGTTTTTTTTTCCTAAAAAAATCAAGGTTAGATTTGGATTTTTTTTATATAAGATTGTTTTTATGAGTTTACATGAAGATATATATAATAAAATGATAAATTGGAGAATGAACTAAAATATAAGGACACAATAATCTAATTCTCTCTTTATTTATCAATAGATTAAAGTAGAGAAATACTAGCACACCATTTCTCAATTATTATTTGCGTCATTATGTGTTAAAATATATAGCAGATAAATGACTTGGCTCATAAAGTCAAGTAGGTACAAACATCAAATTGCTAATGCTTTTAAAAAGTAGAGGATACCTTTCTAAGATCCACACAAATTCAGCAGGATGAGATTTGACCATGAAGTCACGAGAGACATTTTAAAGATCAACTTCTAATGTTTTAAATTTTTAATATATTTTCGATAGCCATTTAAATAAATATCTCAATGAATTTTATTTTTTAAATAGTTTCAAGCCAATTTGTCATTAAGGTTGCAGATTTACCCCAAATTCTTTTATATTGTTTCTTGTTTTTTTAGTACTTATTGTATTATTTTATTTATTCAGCAATTGCTTAAGATTATTTAACAAGGCAAAATATCTTCAGTAGCTATTTGCCACGTCGATCAATTAAGCGTTTTGAAAGTTAATTAATTACCTATAAACTAAAGCAATATGTGAAAATACGGTGTGTCACTCTTAATGTTCCATGGACAATATTGTTCAAGGAATAGTGTCTCATTTTAATCATTAAATTTAATTTTTTTACAGTTTTATACTTGCATATTATGTTCTCGGTGTTTGAAATTTGTTTTTCTTTATATACTCTCATGTATGCAAAGTGTTTGAAAAGATTCTAACATTTAATTACATTGAAGTAAATTTAAGGTTGACATTAAGAAAATTAAAAAAAAAACGAGGAAAAAAATTATAAGAAAAAGTAGATCACACTTTTAAAAAGATGAGGTAAACTTTAGATTGTTCTCTTAAAGGTTTAATATAAATATATTAGATCAATTAAATTTAAGATTTTATAATTTAGTTCAATTTTTTTAAAAAAATTCATCATCTAAGTATTAAAATATAAAAGAGAAAATCATTGAAAATAAAAATAAATAAAACAAATATCAGCCAAATATGTTTTTAGACTCGAAACAAAACTGATCTTAATAGTAATAAATTTATCATGCAAAAAAGATTTACATGAAGATGGTTATGATTCATGATTAATTTTTTTTCCTTTATCATAAATGAATTATTGAATCATGATTTTTTTTATTGAAATTTACTTTAAAATAAGTTTGCATTTAAAAAACAATAGTTTTCATAAAAAAATATTTTGCCAAAAAAAAAAACAATACATGAATAAGGAAAAAGTTGATTGACTATATATATATATATATATATATATATATATATATATTCCTACTTAATGATTAAAACTTTTTTTGTATATTTATTTTAACTCCCTTTAGGTTATATTTTATTCAAAAAACATGTTACTAAAAAAAACACATAAATATGAAAATAAAATTACCTGATTTTTTTTTTATTTTTGCAATTTAAGTAGTTGTCTTTCATACACATAACTACTTTAATTGCAAAATAATTAAATAAAAATAGATTCTTGAGACTACCCCACAAGCAACATAACGTTTTTTTTTAAAAAAAATTTTTAAACCTAAACCTGGTTGATCACAACATTTTTTTATATTTTTATTTTCAGTTCTTCAAATTACATATGAAGGTTTTATAATTATAAAACTAGCCAGAAGCTTTAGGAGAATTGGATAGGGGCCTCTTTATTTGTTAGAATTATTATTGACGCCAAGCTGCCCAAGTTTGAAGTTTGAACACATACCATATACCGTGTCCTACCCACCAAAAAAATGTGAAAAGAGAGGCAGATTTTTCTTCCACTAAAAGACAAAAATGAGGGTGACATGTGCGTCGACATCTTATTAGATATATTTCACATAATTTAATTTAATTTGCTTCCTTTTTCCTTTTATTTTTCCGTCTTTCTTCCTTCTTCTTTTTTTTTTAAATAAAAATATTGTTATAAATTATAACCATGTAAAGAAAAAATGAATAGAGTTTAGTGTAGATATTGGAATGTCAACTTTCAACTGTGACTCCAAAAGGTCAACTGCTCAACTTTGGCTACCTAAGTGAAGAATAGTCAAAATTTAATTTTTTAGAAATTAATAATTTTTTTATGTTTTTAAATTATATTGATGTACTATTATCATAAATAAATTTTAAAAAATAAAAATATATATTATTTTAATATAATTCTAAATAAAAAATATTTAAAAAAATTATTATTATCAGGCACTCAATCACCCTTTAAATTTTACAATACAAATCCTCAGCTATTTTTATTTTATTGATTTATATATGATGGTAGATTCTCTCTATACCGTCCTACAATGTGGGATTATCAATCCCAGTTGGAATATAAAATAATTTATGGATAATATCAGAAAATTGTTTAACAATTTAAAGAACCAATGAACATAAAGCTCGAACAAAGAACATATACCAAACCCTTAACTTGGAGAAAGTTCTGAAGGCTTTAATAGAATATCTGCTTTATCTTCAATTCAATAATTTACAAGGATAAAAATCCATCAGTAATTCAGTTAACCAACGAATTTGCATCCTCTCGAGTCCCTGATTCATTAAATGTACCTTCTTTTGCAACATATAAATTCTATGATAAAATAAATAGATGTAAATTAAATAAAAATATATTTAGTTGAAGAAATATAAATATTAAATAAGTTTATCTTTAAAATAATTTTTTATATTTTTAAAACAAAACATATAAAAAGATATGTCATGTTTGTTTTACCATTGAGTCATGACTTAGTTGAGCTACCCTTCTCTTATATTTTATTTTTTAAAATATTATCATGTTTTGAGAGAGAGAGAGAAATGAACACTACACTTAGCATTTCTTTTATACAAAAATAAAAAAAAAAAATATTTTTTATTCTTGATTTTTTCCATGCTTGTTACTTGATGAATCAAATTAAAAATCTCACTTAATTATCCGAGTGCACATTGTTCAACGATGAATTTGTTTTGCAAAACCAAGTTCACCATCTTTTTCTACAGATTAAATGTAATGATCTTGCAAGCTCATTCACATGGATATTAACCTCACTTCTTCGAATCATGACTGTTCTCCAACATTCTTGCTTTGGGAGGTAGATTGTCTAACAACCATTTAAAGGTTCCATATCCTGTGTATATCTTCTTATGTTAGGTACCCAAGTCTACTCTCATGATATATATATTTTTTTGTATTTTTTTTATAGTAATTTCATATGCCACGCGCGCGCACATACATCTGTGTGTGTGGGTGTGTAAATTAGTTTTATAGTTTTAAAGGTTCCCTAATCCCTATTTCAAGAATAGGTAATAAGACAACCATCCCACAGACGAGAAAAACTGCTAATTCACAAGCCAAAAAGAAATAATACTAATTCAATGTTACTAATGATTGTTAAACATGCAACTGTTGTTTGGTTAAATTAATAGGGTTAGGGCAAGTTGTTAAAAAAAAATGTCTGGAGATATTTTACTTTGTTGTTATCTCTATAAAATGATTTCACAAATTTATTTAATGAAATTCATTCTTTTTCTTTTTTATTTCACACCCTAATTAATCAACATATCTTATATATATCTTGTTTATATCCTCACATCTTTTTTAGAGTGTATTTAAAAGTATAGTTGTCATTGTTTTTTAAAGTACATTTCACTTAGAAAAATATATCAATAATATTTTTTTATTTTTTAAAAATTATTTTTGAAATTAACACATCAAAATAATTTATAAACATAAAAAACATATTAATTTAAAACAAAAAAAATTAATTTTTTTTAAAACGTTTTTAAAATATAGTGCCAATCGCCCTTTTAGCCTTAGAGCATCTCCAATGCAAAAAGCCAAATTGAGAAGCTAAATTGATAAAATGACTTTTTAAATAGTAAAAATATAGCTTTTTTGATTATGTGCATTCCAATGGTAAAAAGTCATTTAAAAAAACCATTTATATTTTAATATATTTCATGTTAAATTTATTTTTATATAATTATGTAACTAATTTAGATATTTTATATATAATATAATTATGATGTTATTAATATTAGTAATTTATAAAAATAATATAAAATTTAATGAAATAATATGAAAGTTAAAAGATATAATTTAAAATTAAACTTAAAATTTATTTATATGAATATTTTTAATTTTTAGTTTTATATATTACTGTTAAAATTTTAATTTTTTAAAAGTAAATTCAAATCATGCTTTGAAAAAATAACCGCCACCATTTAATTTTTAAATTTGAGAGAAGGGTGAGGCACAATACAAAAATTTAAAATTACAAGTTTTTTTCTTCATGTATTTATAAAAAAAAATTTCTATATTTAAAAATAATAAAAAAAACAGAGCTGCTGACCAACGGCTATAAAAATAGCCGTTGACCATTTTGATCATTTCTACCGTTAAATATAAAAATGGCTATTGAAAACATAAATAGCCATTTTAACTTTTCATTTAACACACCGGTTGGAATATAAATAGTGAAGAAGGAGCAGGCAAATGAGGTTTGGCTTTCCATTTGCCTGCTCCGTTGGAGCTGCCCACCGTATAAATGAAGATCATCCCTATGACTAAACTAATAGGACTAATTAATATAAGATAATTACTAGTTGATTTTTTATATAAAAAAACAATCGATAGTGCACGGAGATATGGTTCGATCTTCTGTAATTAATTAATAAATGAAAAACGATCACATCGTTTTCAGCTTTACAACGACATTTCCCAAATTGTCATTTTTCCACTTCAAAATCTGGACGATCAACGTGATTAAGACTTTGTCATTACTTTATCACACATAGTGTTCGCTTGATGCTCCTTTTTTCTTATCATCACTATCTGTCTTTACAACTAGTTGGGTGTTTTTTCAGGTAAAAATAATTAGAAAATCATTTTAAAAAAATAAAAGATAGCACAATGTTAAACATGCATAAAAGAGATATTCAAAATAGAAAATTACATAGAAATTAATCTTGTTAGAAAAAGAAAAGGTAGAAGAGCTGAAAACTCAATCCTAGAGCCAACAAATAAAATAATTTTAAAACCCGATCATATAGTCACCAAATTACATAGAAATTTTATATTGTTAGAAAAAGAAAAAAGTAGAAGAGCTGAAAACTAAACCTTAGAGCCAACAAATAAAATCAAAGTAAAATTCTATTTCTTGCTTACAATTCAAAAAAACCATTCTTTCCTTCTTTTCTTTTTCACATCCTAATTACTAATTCTTATATCAACAAATTAATATTACATTTTTCTAAAGTTGACAGAAGCATTAGATTCGAAGGTATGGAATGAATTCAAAGCAATGAATCCACCATTAATGGGAATTATTTTTTCCTCAATGTGATGGACAAGACATGGCATGCATGATTCTCTCATGGATCACTGCATATAAAATGCCGGTTTCAGGGTCAAAGCTTCTGAGGCCAGGCCAGAAAGAATGGCTGCTAGTGATTGATTACTAACCAAACCACTACTTGACAACCACAAAGTTTATAATATATTAATTAATTAATTAATCAAGTAAGTATTAAGTTAAAACGTGTGGAGAAAACATTTTTCCCCGCACCCATTAGCATTTTTTATTATAATAGAAATCCAAAGTTTTTTTTTGAATAATTTTTTCATTTAGATATTGATTTTTTTTTAATTTAGCTCTTATATTATGTGTTTATCTGAATTTAAAGTTGCTAATTTATTTAAATTTGTATTTTATATGGTTATCGCAGTATCAAAAAAATATCTTATCATCAAGTTGGTATCATAAAATATTCTAGTATCGAGTTATTATCTATGTTTTAAAAAAATTAGTTAAATAAAAAATAATTTTAAAAAAAATTAGATTATTAAACTTTATGGAGTTAATGACTAAATTTGTGAATTTAACGAGGTAACTCTGGTTGTCCCGGTTTACGAGTTTAGCGGAATATATTTTTTTTCAATTGAATTTATTTATGTGATCATTTATTTTTCTTTTTATAATATAGTTAAGAAAATGGTTTAGAAATTTTTTATTTATTAAATTTTAGAAAGTTCATTGGCCTATTGACAAGTTTGGTGAATTTTTTTTTAATTTTATCTTTTGATATTGAGTTAATTAATAATTAAATTTTATAATTTAATGATATTGTAAAAAAAAATCTCTACACTTTTAATATATATTTTTTATTTTTTTAAAAAAATAATCGGACCGTAATGAAATACAGATAAATATACTAATATATATAAACATGGAATGTTGACAAAATGAATGAATGATATGATCATCATTAAAAATATGATTAATTTATATTGTTGATTAATTGGAGAAAGATGCGGGCCACTTTAATGGACCGTCTAAGCTCTAATAATTCACACTGAGGTTCCTGTGATAGTTCTTGAAGAAGTTAATAATGTGATTTTTTTATTTTTTTTACTTCTTCCTGATGGTGCTCATCGATAAATGAAAGGATTACATTAATTACTTCTTGATTCTTGGCTTTCCAAGTTCCAATTGTACCTCAAACTTCAGTCATATACAAAATCTAAAGAATCATGATCCAACGTGAAAAAGAAAACATATCCATGTCATTATTTATTTATGAAAATACTTCATGTCTTTAATCTGCCACTATATTTGCAATTTTATTTTAGTTTTGGATTCTATATTAAGAGCTACAATCTTAATTAAGGCATCCATATCAAAGTGTTACCATATCTATAAAAGAATAAAACTACGAAAATATATCCCTATCATTTTTTTTAATTATGAAAATACTCCATATCTTTAATAATATTTTTATTATTTTGCAAATATTTCAGGAATCAAAGAAGATTTTATATAACAAAAAAAGAGAGAGATAATTTTCCATGTATAGCAATGTTAGTGAGGTGTATGGATGATTATTTTTAGTTCGATTCGGTTTTTATCAAAAAAAAGTAACTAAACTGAATTTTTTTAAAAAACCGAAACAGGTTCAAACAGACCGGTTTTGGTTTGGTTTTTGAGGATAAAAACCGGTTCAAACTAGTTTGACTTGGTTTTTTCTAGTTTGGCTCGGTTTGGATTCGGTTCAGTTTTTTCGGTTTCAGACTTATAAAACCGAACCAGTTAATTTTTTCAAAATTTTAATCAGTTTTTTTTCATGATTCGGTTTTTTCAGTTATTTTTTTTTAATTTTTTCGTTTTAATCAGTTTTTTTTTGTTTTTTTACTCATTCCTAAGGTGCAATAATAATAAATTTGTAATAATATAAGATATTTTTATGAATAAAAAAAAACACCCACACATAATAATTTCTTCAATGAAATTCATCCATCCATGCATCCACACAAATATACTGGATCCTTTCGAATCATCTTAGGGACTCCATCTCTTCCTCCTCGAGGCATAAGTCCTCACACATTCAAAGCTATTCCCCATTTCCAAAAAAAAAAAAAAAAAAAAAAAAGGTTTTTTTTTATTCTATCATCCATTTTCCAGTTACATAAATATCCTTAAATAACCCTACAGAAAACGCCACCGAAAATGGGATGGCACATGGAAATACAAAGAGGCAATCAAAATCCAAATCTACCCATTATTATTTATTAAATATTTAATAGTCATCGATAAAGAAAAAAAAAAAAAACCACTTCTCATCACTTCGGCACCTCCTCTCCTGATTCATTGATTTCAGAGTTGAAAACCTATTTACGTGGACCCACACCACATACTTTTATTTATTTATTTATTTTTACTCCTATACACTTATTACATGCGTACAAATCCCTCCCTTGCTATACGTCCCTCCGGATGCCTCTCCCTCTCTCTCTCTGATTGCTTTTCTTTCTTTCGAAGCCATATTTCTCTTCGCCTCTCCTTTACAATAACTCCAAAATCCTTCTCTCTCTCTCTCTCTCTCTCCCCCCCTGAAGGAATTAATAAAGGGATGAAGGTTTTGTTTTAGAGAAGGAGAAAATATGGGTTCTTGTGCATCAGTTCATAACGCTACTGCACCGGAGTCTGCCATGAAACTAGGAGTGTCATTTAGCTCTAAAAAAGACAAGCTTGTGATTCCAAAGTCACCAATCAATGATAATAAACAGTCCACTGCGAACCCTCTAATCAAGACTTTTGGTATGCTTCTTTTCTATGATTTTTCCCGAATCTTTGGTTTATCTCTACCAGTTGTGAACTGGGTTGCTGTATTTTTTTTTTAGTAACGTCTTGATGATAAAAGTACTGTTTTTTTAAGCTCTTTTTTTTTTTTTGGTGATAGTGCGATCTGAAATGAGTGGTGGTGGGGCTTGCAGAGTTAGTCTAGATATATGACCATAGACTTTGAAGATGTCAGAAAGTAAAAAAAAGTTTTATGTTTTTTTTTTTCCTAGCTGTAAGTGTTTGGTGACATCTTTCAAGATTGTGCCTTTTTTTTGTGGTTTTGCTGTTTGTAGTATGCGTAGGATTGTGTGTGTGTTTCGTTATATGGTTGAAGATTTTGGTTTATTTATTTAAAGGGAGGTGTATTGAGTTCTCTGTTGCTGTATTGTTTCTGGTGATTTATCTTGATGGGTTATATTTTCTCATGTAAAAGAAGATAGGTGCTTTGGGACTAATCTAAGATGATCAAAGAAATGAATGAAGCTATGGTTACTATATTGGGTTGCTTAAAAATTGAAGTTTATATGACTGCAGAGTGTTATGGCCTAATTAAGGTTTTTTTTATTATTATTATTAAAATAGAAGTTCCATTCTGTTGAATTTTCAAAATGGAGTGCATTAGCTGGTAGCCTGCAAGAATGGAAATGGTGTGTTTTATGCAAGGATTTATATTATTAGTGATATTTGTTCAGTCTGTAGGATAAAAGCTGAGGTTCTCCATGAGGAGATTTTTTAATTCCTTGTTGGTT
Source organism: Populus davidiana (assembly GCA_030145905.1). Lineage (NCBI taxonomy): Eukaryota > Viridiplantae > Streptophyta > Magnoliopsida > Malpighiales > Salicaceae > Populus > Populus davidiana. The sequence goes on along the minus strand of CM057789.1, from coordinate 34,378,124 downwards.
ATAACAAGAGGAATGGCGGAGTGTACGAGTAAGATTAATTTCCTTGCTTAAATCTGGTAATATATTAATGTTTTAATTATTAGTGCCCTTTGAGGTAAGTTATCCCAGTGAGAAATCATTTTTAGGCAGATGAGTTCTTATCAATAACATATTTAATATATTTGACTTATTTGTGAGTATTGCCATGGCATCTTGAAACTGTGCAGTTTGGTGGGACCATTTTTTATCACTTCATTGAAATCTTTGTGTCGTGTGGAAGATGGTGAAGAATTTTCTGAAAGGTTTGGAGTGTGGATGGATGTCACAATCGGTTCGAGATGTTAGTTTTGTTATAAATGCCACTGCTGATATCTTAAAATCAGATAAAATAATTTTAGGGAAACTGAGGCTGGCAGGGAATTGTACTGGAACTCCAAGAAAGATGTAAATTGTGATAGACATAGAATTTGATTTGGTTCTAGTTCTCTTCAATATATAGTGGTTGTGTTGCTGATTAGTTGAGCTCTCTGTGTTTTGTCTTCCCCAGCTGGAGGCCTGGTAATGTTTTGGTAAAACTGTCTGTCCTATGTTGGTTATTTATGGGTCTACAGGTTCGTCTTCTATGGAATTGTGACATTATTGGATATTAGATAAATAATTGGTTCTGTGGTGGACTTCTTTCATAAATTATTGATAAGCATTACAGATCTAAGAATGATTCAATTATGTTATTCTAATTTAATTGCAAGTCCCAGTGTCTTGCTGGCAGTTGAAGTTGATGCATGTTCATTGTACTTAGCAGGTAGTAAAGAAGAAACATTTTTTGATTCTCGAGCCTGGTTAGACTCGGACTGTGAAGATGATTTCTACAGTGTGAATGGAGGTAAGACTTAATTTTCTTTGGATTTTCTTGCATGTCTTGTAGAGACATCACGGCCTTATATTGCAATTTGAACTATCTGAGTAGCTTTACTGCTAAGTAGTTGGTTCGTAGGCTCTGTAACTGATTGCATAGATATGAAACACCACCAATCAGGATTTTTAATGTTGTCTCTTGTTAAGTAGGCAATTCTGCTCCACTCTTTCATTTCATTTACTTTGAAACGCTACAAATTCTTGATGGTATCTATGTTAGATGTGCAGAAATGGTTGCTGGTGTTAACTCCGTGATTTTTTTGTTATTGCAGATTTTACTCCTTCCCGCGGCAATACCCCAGTCCACCATAATTTCTCTGCTGGGACCCCTCAAGCCAACAAAAACCCTTCGGAGGGCAGGCCTCCTGGTTCTGAACTCGAACCGTCTCCAACTGGGAAGAAGAGATTATCTGAACTTTTCAAAGATAGGATTAGAGAAGACCGAGATGTAGATGACCTGCAAACTTCAGGCTCAGGCGACCAAAACATTGCCAATGGGAAGATGGCTGCCAATGGGAAGATGGAAGTCAAGCAAACCATACTCGACGTCCTTCCGAAATCTGCCAATGCTACCCCTTATCTCTCTGGAACTAATTCTGTCTGTAGTAGTGAAAGGACTGCTAATGGAGATGCCCTAATTGAGAAGGAGAAATCATTTAAATCTAGTCCATGTTGCATCCCGAGCTTGATTTTTTGCCGTAGTTTTAGTGAAAGAAAGAAGAAAAGCCAAGCCATAGCTGTATGATAAAACTTAGTTTCCAGCGTGCCTATTATGTTGTATATGGGGAAGGCCAGTATCTGAAATATCTTGAGGTCACAAGTTTTGTTGTTAAAAAAGAAAAAAGGGGCCATAAGCTATAACTGCCCAACTTCAATGCTTAGAGGGCAACTTTGTTTCATCGACCAAGGACATGTATAAAGCAACAGCAGAGATTGTGTATTATCTGAGACTCTTTTATTTTACTCTCAATCAACAATAATATGAAGTTAGTACTCTTCAAGTTCTTAAGAATCTGATGTATCTCCATAGGGAATCTAGTGGCGGGTAGATATTATCTCTAATTATCCTTGCTTTGCCACTGTATCATCTGTCATCTGCATGCTCATTTCCATAAGCAGGTGCGCGTTTTGATCGTTCACATTTTCTCCTTTCTTGTATGCTTCAAGGGATGCCCCCATGAAGATTGTCCTGGAGTAAGGGTGTGTTTAGGAGCAGATGGGATCCTCTCTCCCGTCCCATACGCATACGGAAGAGTGAAGTTGCCTGTGCTGTCGAGACTCAGAACAGTCGAGAACCAAGATCAAAGGACATGCTCGACCCGATCAATCCAAGCTTTGACTCTCCAAAAATGATCAGTTTTTCTTCCACTGTTCAAAAAACGCTGAATTGTCTGGCACATCAATGGTGCACGAGAAACTGTATTCCAACTAATAACCATATATGAACAATGCATGCATCCATGCATGAACAAGTTAAAAAATGATTAGTTTTGCTTTCTTTCACGGGGGTTCTTATTTTCTTATAGCGTAATGAGATTTGAAGTGATTTTACTTCGGTCAAAGAGATCGTAAGAATGCAGCGGCCAGATGAACGCTCAAGAGTTCTTGATGAAGTCAAAGTTAGGCAAGGGGATGCGATGATTGAGCACGAAAAAGAATTTGATCTTCAGCTATTAGGTAGTGGAAGGCCAGAAATTTCAATCCTGGGAAGGAATACAAGTGAATGTTGATTGGTTTGGGATCAAGTTGCAGGAGGATTGATAGCCACCTTGCTGTAATGTGTCTCCTTCGTCGTTTTGGCTCATTATGGTACGCGTACAGATCTCCTTCCATTTGAAAGACCGAATTGCCTCAATTATCCAGTAGTCAAAGGTTTTGGTGTGATTTCTTTACCACTTGTTTAGTGGGTTGTATTTGATTAATATTTTATTATAAAACAAAGATGTAAACAAAATTAATATATTTGATTGGAGAGAGAAGATAAAATTATATTTTTAGATAATTATAAATGAATTTTTATCTTCTTACAACAACAACAACATACGTGTATCTTTATTTTTTTTTATTTTGAAAAAGTAATTAAACCTAACCTTAATAATTTGATAAGTTGAACAAATACGGTTTTGTTGTGACTTGGACCAATGCCATGACTTGCTCCGGATAAGAACGGGCTAAAATAGATGAGAGCAAGTAGTTGATTGACATTTACATTCTCCTTGTTTTTTTTTTTTTTTTCCTAGTTTGCTTAGGACTTGGGATTATTATCTAAACTAAAAGTATGAAAGAATTCTTGATGGTCTAGGATTGGATAGGTGCCACACATTTCGTCTCGAGTTTATTAATTTTTTTAATACTTAAAAAAACGATGTTTATACACTACTAATATGTTTTGAAAAAGAAAAAATATTATCAACAATAACTAAAAAAAAACATCTATTATAAGAAAAAAAATTACAAAGCTAAATTTTAAAATAACTTAATGTTAAAGAAAAAATCAATACAAAGATTAATGATGTTTTGTCAATTGCAAGCATTGTTTTATACAAAAATCTATTATGGTATTAAAAGCAAATCTTAAATGAAACAATTAAACAAAGTCTCATATATGATTAACAAATTGTTGATAAATGTGATAAACAAATCTTAAAAATATAAAATTTATATTAATTAAATATTCATGAGTTTTTCTTCATATTATACACATAATAATTAGAAAAAAAATTAAAATTCTCATAAAAACTTATAATATTATTAAACTTAATAAAATTAAATAATAAAAATAAAAATTAATTCATTCGTATAGTCTGAGTGGCTTAAAGCGCCTAGCCTTTAAAATAAAGTATTGGCTTGTGGGATTTTTTTGTACTAATTATAAAAAAAAATTTATTATCAAATTATATGGTAATATAATATTTTCAAATACTTTTAAAAATTAAAGTAAAAAAGGGAGCCAATGTATTATTTAATGAATTTTATATTATATGTAATGACGTTTCAATCTCATTAAAAGCATAAAAAAAGACGGGTACACGTTAGCTTACTAAAAAAGAATTAACCATAAAAAATATAAAAAACAAAAAAAAATGAATGAACCATGAAGAAAAAAAAAAGAAGGAAAAAAACCTAACCGAACCTGCACCATTGAAGGCAAAGAAAATTCCCCCATCTCCTCAATTACGTGGAATTGTGGTTCCTTTACATCAAATATTATTTATAAATAAATCATGAACCTTAAATAAAAAATGTGAAAGGATGCCCTCAACAAGAATCGCATAAGAGCCGTCCAAACCGAGAAAATATGATATTAAAATTTATTAGCATGATACACTACCAGAAAAATTGTCTAGTTCCAATAGATTACTGAAGGAATATTTTCCATTGGTAGTTTCAATCATTATACCAACACAATATTTCAGTTGAAAATTCCCTACTATAATAATAATAAAATTATTTTCATCAATAAATACCAAAATAATAAAATAATTAAAAAATAAAAGGATTTTTTATTGGTGATCTGTCCCCAAAATTATATGTCATCAGTAACCAACTGAATTACAAGAATATATTTAATCAGTAAATCTAAAAGTATCAGACTCTCCCTTTTATTTTGGCACAAATCTAAGTCCCTTCATTGCAAATTTTGGCCACCCAACATTTTATAGTTTCAACATCTACAAATAAAATTAGCAGCCTCTTCCTTTTGTTTTGGCACAAATCTAAATCCTTTCATTACAAATTTTGGCAACCCAACATTTTATAGTTTCAACATTGTTGTCTTGATATAATTTTCTCCAAATATTCATTACACCAAATAAACATACTTACTTATTTATATTTTAAGTTAATGTATTGTTGTTTTTTAGTATTTGTAATTCAATTTGCTTGTATATTTTATTGTTTTACAAACTTTTCGTAGAGATTAAAGTTTGATTTCTATTTTAGGGTTTGTTTGTGATTTGAGTAAATTTGAAGCTGGTTGTAATTTGATGTAATTTATTTTCATTTTATAAATTTGGTGTGTTATAATGAAACAAATTATGGGTTATTTAACAGGTAACATAATATCTTGTCAATTTTATTATTAAGATAGAAATCTTGGAGTAATTGATTTTTTATGTAATTGATAACAATTAAATGATATTAATTTGGATTGAATAAGTTTGAATTGAACAAATGATAGATTATTAGTTGGGTTATCGATTACTAACCATTAATTGGATTTATTTAGTTGATATTTTTATACATCATTACATTTTTTATACAAAAATAATTATTGGTTATTAGATTATGAATTAATTTTTAATTATCAAAGTTAATTTTTGAACTGATTATTGCATTATTAATAAATATTGTTATCATTAATCCATATAGGTTTTCTAAGTAATAAATGATTGTTCATAGATGTATCTAAATTCACCTTAGGAGTTGTATAAGAAATATTATTGCTAGGAATTTTATTAATTTTATACTTTCAAATCCGAAGAATTTTAGTGAAGATGGAATTAGATGTTCATGTTTGAAGTATATATAAAAAAGTCCTTCCAACCAAATGGTATGATGATGCATTTCCTAAAAAAAGAATTCATTGAGAAATACTTATATTGATTTGCACATGAAGAACCCTATGTTAGAAAGGATTGTTGGCTCCACATCTACTTCTAACAACATACATAAAGTTATTGATGATAATAATAATTGTTATAGGTGTATGATGATGGATATAATGAGAATAAATCATAGTTATTTAGGTGAAGGTTCATGTATAGATGAAGAACTAAATGTATATACAAATAGGGTTTTTTTATTTTAAAAAAAATTATGATAAACTATTATAGAATAATTGTATAAATAACATTAAATTATTGATCATTGCACAAGTGTTTAACATAAAATCAGATTATGGTATGAATGAAGTCAATTATGATAGTATTATCAAATATGCAAAAAGTATTTTACTTGAAGGGAATAAGTTAAAAGAGAACTTCTACACTGCAAAATCTATTATGAAACCACTTGGTCTAGGATACCAAAAAATTTATATATGCCTAAATTTTTGCATATTGTACTATGGTGAAGATGTAAATTTAACAAAGTGCAAAACCTATAGGTATGATTGGTATAAACCCAATATGGGTAGAGGAAGGATACTTGTAGCATACAAAAAGATGAGATCATTTCCAATTATTCATAGGCTTCAAAGATTATTTTCATGATATGAAGAATAGAGTAATGGTGCATCCTTTTAATGGTGAAGCTTGGAAGCACTTTAATAAAGTGCATCATTAATTTCTAATGAAACCATGCAACATATGTCTTGGTTTATGAATAGATGAGTTTAATCCATTTGCATCCTTTGTTGACCTTATTTTTATTGGCCAGACATACCACCAACTTACAACTTGCACTCAATGATGTGTATGAAACTGAAACTCATGTTCTTATCTACAACAATATCCAATCCTTACAATCCAGATAAAAATATAAATGTTTGTCTTCAATTATTAACTGATGAATTAAAGTAATTATGATCATTTGAGACTTGATATATGATGTCTCAAAGAAACATAATTTTCAAATAAAGAAAGCTTTAATGTAAACTATAAATGATTTTTCTGCATATATAATGATTTTAGGATGGACCACACATGAAAAACTAGTTTATTCATATTATATGAAAAACAATAAGGCCTTCACCTTAATGAATAGTTGTAAAGTTTTTTTTTTCCCACCTAAGATTCTTGCTAAGTTATCTTCGATACAAAAAAAATAAAAAGGACTTTTTGAAAGGTAAAACTGCAAGGAATGATGCACCGTCAATACTATTTGGTGAAATATTGTATGATGTATTATCATAATATGAGAAGTGATTGGGTAAAACAAATAATTTCTTAGGAAGTTTCTTATTATAAGACTAATGTCCTTCACTATATTTTGGATGTTATGCATATTAAGAAGAATGCGTTTAAAAATATTTTTAACACGGTCATAAACATTAAAAAGAAACCAAAAGATAATATAAAAGCTAGAATGGATATAGCTTTTTTCTTTTATGATTGTTAGAATATGGAATTGCTTAATGATGAGGTACATATTACCAAGCCCAAAATGGGGTATAATTAGACTCCCAATTCCTTCCAATTTTTTTTCTTACTTTTGCCAAAATACCAGTTTTTTTTCTATTATTATTATTTTACTTTGAAAAGAAAAAAAGATGAATTTGGAGAATAACCTAGAAATAGGTTAAGACATATATAATCATTATTATCCTTTTTTTTTTAATAAGGAAGTTTACTGGAGGCAAATAATACTTCCTCCAACTTCTACTCGCTTTGCTGCTAATTTCATTGCCTTACAAAGCATATTAGCCCGCGAAGATCATTTGAGAGCTATAATGACACCTAAAGAATGGATCTCCTATACCTATGCTAAAGATATCAAAGCCAAATAGTTTGTGGAGAATGTCTATATCTTTTTTTTTAACAATAAAGTACAACAATTGTACGAATGACCAAAAGCTTTAGTTCAAATACTAAAAATTATTGATAGTGATAATAGACCTTCAACAAGTTATTTGTATAATACTTTTCATTATTTTATGGAAGAAATATGGAGGAGGTATCAAAATATAAAGGTTAGGGTGCAACCTTTCATAATAATCGATATATTAAAAACTATATAAAAAACTTTCTAAGGCTAAATTTTGACTAAATCCTTACTTTGAATATGATACAAACCCAATGAAAACATATGAGAATACTATATGTGGGCTTCTAGAAATGATTAACAAACATGTATATAAAAATCCAACATTGCAAAGCAAGGTTACAAGTGGAGATCAAATTGTTTAGAAATACGGAACATGATTTTGATTAAGAGTCCATGATAAATGATCACACTCTTATACCTTCAAGTATATTATTATATTTTTATATTCAAAGTATTTTAAAAATAAAACAAATATCATCATTGATATAATCCTACTTGTTAATTTTATATATATATATATATATATATATATATATATATATATATATATATATATATATATATATATATATATATGATGGATGGCATATGGAAGATGTGCTCAAATCTATAAAATTGGCTATACGATTTTTAAGTTAAACTTGTACTTTTTGGTGTTGTGAGATGAATTAGAGTATCTTTAAGCATATCCACTCTAAAAAGATAAATTGGTTGGAGTATAAAATGTATAATGATTTTGTTTACCTCTGGTATGATTTGAAATTGAAACAAAGGTATTTTTTTTCTTCTAATTTCTTAGATATTATTTTATTTAGTTAAGTAGCATCAATAATACAATTAGGGATGACAATGGATACTTACAGTCAGATTTCTTGATATCTATATTTTATTCATTGTCTATTGAGTGAAAAATTTAGATATCCATAAACTATTCATCTGATTTTGGGTATCCAACAGCTATCCATTATCTACTATTATTTATTAATCAATAAAAAAAAAAATATCTAATATATATTATCATATTGTATTAAAAAAATTAAATATTCTAAAAATATATTTATTTAATATAAATATATATTCTGGGTTATGTTTGGGCAAGTTTCGAGCCAGGAATGACAATATTCATACCGTATCTATTATCCATTGAATCCGAAAATTACACACTCATTCAGGTTGAGTTAGGTCAATATCAATTGGGATCGGATTAAATTATCATCCCTAAATACACTACTTAAATAATGTTTTGCTAGTGTATCTATTAACCCTTTTTAATGTTTACTTATTTAATCAAGTAGCATCAATTAAGCCTTTCTAATGTTTATCTAACACTTTTATATATCTATTTTTGAAAATAATAGAATGTACAATACTTAAATTATATTTTACTAGTGTATCTATAAGAGAATATTATTATTTTATTCCTATATTTCTAATAAAATAATTAGTTAGTCTCCATATTAAAAAAAAAAACTGATATCAAGTCTATATTTTTATATTTCACTGTAACATAGTCCTTGTGTTGATTTTCCATCACAATAAAATGTTATTTTTTTTTTTAACTATCCCTTTGAAAACCAATTTTCCAATCTTAAATACTACATCTAAATTTATTAAAAGTGCATTTAAAAACAACAGCTTAGAAATTTTAAAAAGAAAATAACATTCAACCTCGGTCAATGGCCTAACTTATGCTTTTCGAAAATTGAGGGACTAATTTACAAAATCATAAAAAATAGGAGTAAATTATAAACTACTCTATGAAGTATTACCGCATCCATATCTTATTATATCTGGATCTCCTTAGATATTAACCTGGAAACAATAGAGGACCACTGTAAAGTCACAATGTATCAGACAGCAGTGTGAAGCACACAAATAGTCAAAGCCCAGCTTTCAGAAGGGAATAATATCGATATCTTGAGGAGCCCAACTTTCCAAGTGAAATGATAGCAAAGACAGCAGGGGCTCGTCTTTTGCACATGACCTGTTTCCATCTTTTCCTCAAACCCTTTTTTCCCTTACTGGACACGACCATCATTTCTTTTTTAGTTTAATGTGGATGTCCGGGCAGCTTATGTGTACCTCGATTAATTTCACGAATCCTGAAGTTAACGACCATATAAATTTTTAGTAACCATCTTATGAGCAATTCAGGGCTCGAACCTGAAACCACAGAGAGAATAAACCTTTTGGTCCCAAGCTCTTACTATTGAGCCACCATCTAGATGGTTCCGCCATCATTTCTTCTTCTACCTCGAGGTGGTGTGGTACTGTGCTGGTTAGATTTCCAATGTACTTCTAATTTGCAGAAATGTCATGACACATGACATTGACACTATGGAGAAGAAGCCCTGTTACTGACGTATTCTATGCATTTGGGTGCTTGAAATGGCATAATTAATTTCTTTATCTTGTATCCCTATATACATGTGTGCAGTATAGATTTTAGCTTTGGAGTATATAGATCAAATTCTTGAATTTAACTGATCTCAAATGTTTTGGATCTACTAACATATTGGTATATTTGCCAGATACACACTAACTTGAATTTAACTGATTGTTATGCTCAAATTCTTTCATTTTGCTATTAAAATTATTTCTATTTATACAAATCTATAGCAAAAAAAAATGTTGATTTGTCAGCCTGTAAGAACAACAAATGATTTTAATACATGAACAGATAGCCAAACACACAACTGAAAATGATATGGAGTAGTTCACATGTATGCTATGCACTCTTCACTTTTCAGAATGCAGAAAACAACTTCTAAATTTACAATTTGGCCTTTTCATAATGCAGAAAACCCCATGAGCTATATATCACATATTTCTAAGTGGGACCCTAGAAATTTTTTGGCTATATACGTAAAGTAAAATAAAATGCCCTCAAAACCTCTTTTGTTTTCACAGGGCGGTGGGGATACGATCTTTAGGATTAATTTTGTGTTTTATTGCATATAAATAGTCGATGAATCAGGATATCAAAGTTTGTTCATGATAAGAAGGAAAAAAAAGACCTTGAAGTGTCCCACAACATCTACTACCTCGTCATGGTGGGATATATAACTTGAAAAAAGACCTAACTTTATTCCAAAAATCTCACCAGTCAGTTAGGCCCATGAAATGAAACCCCTTTTCCCATTTTGGAGTGCCTCCTTTTCTTCTCTTATATATAAAGCCAAGTTTCCTTCTAACACTCTCCACTCTCACGCATCACATAGCCACCAATCAAAGGCATCCAAGTTATGGCTCTCCAAGCCTTTTGTGTCCTAGTAACCATGATCATGGCTATAGCCCATCGAGCATGTGGCTCCGGCCGTGGTTCTATGGGCCTAGTCAGTGGTTTCATAGATCCACCAATAGTTGGTATATGCTCTACTTCGGTGATAATTCATGGGTACAAATGCCAGGAGATTGATGTAAGAGCTCAAACTTTAGTTTAACTATTTATTTGGTCAAGCGTGTTAATATGTTATGCAAATGAAAGTGTGCTAATATGGGTGTTTTCAGGTCAAAACTCAAGATGGATTTATACTTAACATGCAGAGAATACCAGAAGGCCGTGCTGGTGGCGGTGACACCAAGAGACAGCCAGTCTTGATACAGCATGGTGTCCTCGTAGTAAGTGCCTCTATACCAGTCACGAATTTATTTCAGTATGAAAGTGTGTCCCTGCAACATAGATTGGTCTTTTTTCTAGTTATGTCAAAAGGAAAGGAGGAAGAAGATGAAGATGAACTGCATAAAAAGACGAAAAAATATATTATAATGGAAATGGAAAGAGATTGAATGTGAACATCACTAAAGCTAGCTTAGCTAACTTTAAAAAGCTGACAAAAAGAGTTCATCAGTAGTACCAGTCAGTGCCCCATTGTGCGGTGGCTAGCTAGGTGCTAGATGCTAGTAAATTAAGTTGTTTTCGATCGTTCCAAATGAGTGTCATGCGCTCATTTTGTCTGCGATATACTTCCGAAAGAGGTGATGTCTGAGCTATCTCATGGTTCACGAGCATCGTCAAGTTGAAATAAAGCTAAATTATAAAAAGCCAACAAGGAACGAATCATCTGCAAAGAATATATAAGCTTTGTTTACGCACCATAAATCACTGGGTAACTTTTCCTCCTTTTCTTTTTCCTGTTAAATGGTGGAAAGTGGCATTTCTCATGTTCTTTCGATTTTTACCCTCACTCGAAATTTGAAATATGAGATGGTAGCTTGAACTTTCAAGTTAAAATGATATTTCAACTTTTTTTTTTTTTTTTAAGTTTGATAAAACACCTCACCTTTGTGCTTGATTGATTTTTGGAATGGATTTAATAATTATGTTTCCAAGGGCACATGCATTTATAACCTAGCTATCACCTTGTATCCATTTCAAAAAAATATTCTCATCACGAGAACATGGTCGGTAATTAAGCATGATTTCCGTGAAATCAGATTTCAAGTCAAATTACTAATCATTTTGTTGCTGTTTAGATGGCATATCCTCTAGAAATCACTATCAATAGGCTCAGCCTTTTTCTTTGTTTCTTTTTTGTGATGTTCCCTCTCTTTCAAGTAATGTGCAAAATATAAGTAGCTAGCTGAGAGTAGGGTCCTCTTCCCAGAAAAAATTTCATGTTCGAGCTACTTTTTTTATGGTAAAAAAGAAGAAGGTAATGTGCAAAATATAAGTCAAAAAGTGGCCATAACTTCTTGAATGGTTATGTAAGAGATGACATGTGCACGGTCGCAAACATTAATTATAACTCCCATCTCTTCGTTTTGTGTCAAATATAGTGGAGAAAGGGTAAAAAACTGGAACACGAAAACGTTTCACAAGATATGCAAATTATGTGTCTGTTTTTATTACAAGTTTATTTATTTATTTATTGGAAATTCTATTGGATATTCCAGTATATAACATAGAAATATGGATTTTCATTAACCAACTTCTATTCATACCTAAATTCAAAATAACTATTCAAACCCGACTATGTATGAATATTTTACATTTAAATTCAAAACGATCAGATTTTGGGTTTTTATTAAGCATTCATAACTCAAATCTAACCCAAATTTGAAATCTAAACTCAAATGCTACAAGATAAAAATATTTTGTACATAATTAGTTTATTATATATGTATTTTTTAAAAAAAAATTAAATTATTTATTTATTTTAGGTCAGATCGGTTAAATTAATGTTTATACCCAACTTGAAACCTGATTTTTTACTGACGAGATTGAAAAATTTCCTCCTTATTTGGGTTGAGGTTGGTATCCTCAATTTGGATGAAATTATTATCTCTATATATAATATATAATAGGATAGTACAATGGTATAGCCGGCCTCTTCTATTATATGATAATAAATAAATTGAAATTCAAATCTACTTTACTTTAAAAAAATCCAAAGAATATATGACTAAACTAAACTATGCGTGTGTGTTTTACCTCTGGTTAATACTCAAGGTAATGAGCTTCTCTTTTTCTAGTTTATTCAAGAATATATGACATCGTTTATGGACATCACAAAGTGACATTTAATTTTCCTAGGCGTTCAGATTTTGTGTTGTCCTTATCCTTTGGTATTCTTACCGAAACATGATGGACGGTCTCACGAGCCCACAAAACCATGCATCGTTTCAGGCTCAGAATTCTAGGTCTCCATCCCCCCCTCCTCCTGTGAGGGCCACCTGCAGTTCCTGCATGACTCCTTTTGTCTTAATCCTAACGTGGGTGAGCCCAGAAAACACCGAGACAGGCTCCGATATGAGCTCTAATTTTGTCTGCCTGTGGGCTAGGGACTATAACGATGCTAAACATGTCGCTTGTCTTACTTCAGCTTTATTTTTCATGTCAAACTCATAATTAGCACCTGTAAAGACAAGTCATGATATAATATTTTATGCTATAGTTCTAGTTTATGTGACATTGTAATGATATTTAGTGCTTGTTTTCAATTTATGGTGCAGGATGGAATGACATGGCTTCTGAACCCGCCGGAACAAAATTTGCCGTTGATTTTAGCTGATAAAGGATTTGATGTATGGATTGCTAATGCTAGAGGCACCAGATATAGCTGTCGACATACCTCCCTTCAACCATATGAACCGGTTCTCTCTCTTTCTTCTCAGAATAATCTCTACTATTTACATCACAAAATTCATAGTACAAGTTGGTAACACTACCAAAGCCTTATGACAGACGAAAAACAGTACTATCATGGTAGTACTTGTACTTTCGTGTTGTAATTGCATGATCCATCCACTATTGTTAATTTGGTCATCTTGTTGCAGCTTAAAAAGGTATATATGGAAGGCAGCTTCCTACCTTTTGCGACCACATTTTGATCATTATAAATGGCCTAATGTTTTGTTAACAACACTGTTAAGAGTTTTTGTTTATTATTAATAAGTTTTGTTTTCTGGATCTAATCAATTATGGCAGGGTTTCTGGAATTGGTCATGGGATGAATTGGTGGTCTATGATCTTCCAGCTGTTTTTGACTATGTGTACAGCCAAACTGGGCAGAAGGCACATTACGTGGGTCATTCCCTGGTATGAATTATGTCATGCATAGATTTTCAATTATCTTTTAACACATTGTGCAATTTTTAAACCAGAGAAAGAAATTATTAGTTCCTGCAATAGCAAGTTTTTCGTATGATAATATTTGTCTGAAAAAAACCAGTACATACACGAACAATTGTTAATTAATGTATCCCAAAAATGATTCCCGTTTCTGGTATATTGTCCCAATGATCTGAAATTAACATTTCTTCTTGACAGGGAACCTTGATAGCTTTAGCATCCTTCTCAGAAGGTTTACTAGTTGACAAACTGAAATCAGCAGTGTTGTTGAGCCCTATTGCTTACTTGGGCCATATGAACTCTGCACTCGATATTGCTGCTGCTAAAGCCTTCGTTGAGGTATGTAATAACCAAGGTTGCAGTAGCTATACACACACACAATTCATGGAGCACTCCTCTTAATTTCTAATATTTAACATACCATATAGTCTGAACAAAGTTATGTCTCTGCTACCAACAGATCACTACCCTATTCGGTATGGCTGAGTTCAATCCTAAAGGGTAAGAAAAAAGACTTAGAATTCATTACCAGGAACCTATTTTGTCCAACTTAAAAAGATCTAAAATCCTTCACTTGGTTTATTTTCTTTACAGGGAGCCGGTGGCTAACTTTCTCAGAGCTCTTTGTGGTTATCCAGGAGTTGATTGCTATGATCTATTGACCTCAATTAGTGGTATAGTTTTGTTTATTAATTATTGCCGCAGCCAAATAGATACATGTTGTTTATATTTCCTTCTGCAAAATAACTACCCTACCTGCATAATCTCATGTTGAAAGATAGCATGCATTTCCTTTTCAATCATATTAACTATGTGCATGCTTCATTTCTGTGAATTCAAGGCAAGAACTGTTGCCTCAATGCTTCCACGGTTGATCTCTTCTTGAAGAACGAGCCTCAATCCACATCGACCAAGAACATGGTGCACCTGGCTCAAAGTAAGTTAGCCACCCCTTCCTACCTGATTACTAACTGTAACTAATATGGAGTTAATTATCATTGACTTTGTTTCAATGAAAACTGCTGTAGTAATCTACAAAACCCGTGTCATCAACAAAATTGTTTTGATCCAATGAACTTGCAGCTGTTCGTGATGGCGTTCTAGCAAAATACAACTATGGAAATCCTGATTTCAATATGATGCACTACGGAGAAGCCAAACCACCGATTTATAACCTCTCCAACATCCCCCGTGACCTGCCTATCTTCATCAGCTACGGAGGGCAAGATGCACTATCCGATGTTCGCGACGTTGAGCTCTTACTTGACAGCCTTAAGTTCCATGATGTCGACAAGCTCACAATTCAATACATCAAGGATTACGCTCATGCCGATTTCATCATGGGAGTAAATGCCAAGGACATTGTGTATAATCAAGTTGTTTCATTTTTCAACCATCAACACTAATTATTTTTCAAAGAGGTCCTTATAATCTTATATTAATTACTTGGTGATAAATCTTACCATACCTGTTATAAACATATGCACACGAGCACATAGAGTTGTGGCCAGTGGTGGAAGGGACTTCTTCCTCCACTGCACATGGGTTCAAATTTTATAGTGCACGCTGGCCCGATACTCCGGATTATTAATATATATATATATATATATATATATATGCACACAGGCCATTAGGGCTATGAGCAATGTAAGCTGTCTGTTACTGATTAAACCAAAAACTTAATTTGATTATATGATACATAGTTTTTAATCATCTTTCATAATTCAACTATGTCATGGCTAATCTCCAATCGAAAAGGAGATAATCAATTAGCAAACTGCCTTGATTTAGCTGTTGAGTACTGGTAAACTGTCAAAGTAGATCCTGAAAGTAATTCCCTAATTTGCCATACTCTTTAATTATCACAGAAATCTATAGTCACAAATCAGCTATATACTTGTGGTAATGATTACATACAACCTACCAATGACGTCCTTCCTTGTGTAGGAGACTTTATATATTATATATAATTTCTGTAATTACATGCATGTGAGCTTCTAGACAAGCCCCCATCCCTGAATATGATGACAACAGCTATAGCTTAGTTTCAACGTAAAGCTTTTGCGACCTTTAACCAACTAGATTTTGCTTTAAGGGTAATCCAAACACTGAAACATAAAACTTCGATCTTCATAAACATTAAATTTGTCCCTGTTATGTTTCACACAATTACACATATGCCTATGCTAGATGTTTTGTATTGCACCAGTCGCCAAGTCTCATTTGCTTGCATCTATAGGGACAATACAGTACATTGTAGCTTTGAATTCTTGATATTCATGTAGTGAAAATTACAGATTAAATCTTATCGTAACATCGGAGGGATCAGGAATTGAAAAGCAATGGTAGGGACAGTTGGGATTTCGGTAGGTCTCTCCCACTATATATGTGCACTATGAACACATGAATGTTATTCCAGAAAGCCCAAGAGATTGAAGAGAGTAACAATGGAGAACAGAGTTTGTCTGGTGTTGGTTTTTGTTGCTTTGATCACCAAAGCAGCAATGGCAGCTCAACATGCTGTTGGGGGGAGCCAAGGTTGGGAAGAATCTACAGACTTCAGCTCATGGGCCTCAGGTCAAAAATTCAAGGTTGGAGATCAACTAGGTATGTCTCTTCTTCTATGAACAAACTAAACATGTATAACTCCATCATTACAATTTACATGGTTACTATTTTTCTCTGGATAGTTTTCAAGTACACATCAGGGCTACACAGCGTGGTTGAGCTTGGCGGCGAGAGTGCCTACAAGAGTTGTGACCTTGGTACTGCGTTAAACTCAATGAATACTGGCAATGATGTTGTGAAACTGAACAAACCTGGAACACGTTACTTCGCCTGTGGTACTTTAGGCCACTGTGGCCAAGGCATGAAAGTGAAGATTACGGTGGAATCCGGGACTGCTCCGTCTACCCCAGAATCACCGTCTTCGTCTTCGTCTTCATCTTCATCTCCCGCAGCTTCCTCTGCATCCGCCATGCACAGTTATTTTGCTGCATTTGTTCTTCTCACAGCGTTGGTGGCTACCAGTTTGCTATATATGTTTTGAACATGTATATGTGATGTGAGAGACTCAAGTATTCAACAGTTCCTATATTTGTCGTATGATTTTGTATGCTTATTTTTTGTGGGGTACTTAAATATGTATGCTGTGAAAATTTTTCCTTTTTTTTTTTTGAGAGGAATGTATTTTTACTTTTAAAAATAAAGCGATTAATTTGGTATTCATCTCTGGGGTTTTCATTAAGAGTTTCGTAGGTGGAAATGCAATTTCGGCAATTATATTGGTTACTGTTACTGCTTGCTTAAATTGAAGTATGTATATTTATAATAAATGATAAATATTATTCATATATATGTTTGTGTTTTATATATAAATAATAGTTTGAAAAGCATTTTATAAAGTAAGTTGAACCATAAAAATAAACTCTCTCTTGGTTTTTCAAAATTCCTTTTAACAATTATTTGTTGATCTATAAGCAACACATTTTCGTTACTATATATTTTAATGATAACAATAATATAAAAATTAGACTAATAACATGTTTAGTTGAAAATAAATTTTAAACAAGTTTTATATAAATATCATTTAAATAAACATGAAGGATTTCATAAAAAAAATCAATCAATGGATCCAAGAAAAAGCAAGTGAAGACCTAGTTTACTATATTGTAAATCTTTATATTTCATCTTGATAACATAAATAAAATGAACTAATACATTTTACTATGTATACTTTTAAAATGGTTAATATATAAACTGATATAAATAATTCTAAGAATTTACCTAGGTTAATCTATCAAAAATAAAATTCTGCATGAACTAGTAGATCATAAAATTGCATCTCAATCTAACGGTTAAATCAAGAGTTATGCTCGATACCATAAACTTGTTCGATAGATGATTTTATGCAAAAATACAAATTTTGTTGTTTAATCCTTAAATAAATAATATCAATTAATCCTCTAAAATCTATGGCCACTTTATCATTTTAAAAAATGTAATTATTTTATATTTTATATTTCTTTATAAGGCTTAATACCGTTTCATGGTAATATTACCATTTTTTTTAACTGATAATTGTACCATCACTCTTGCCCTTTTCCTTGGTATTATCTTTTCTTATAGCTTACCATTTGTTACCACACTAATTTCTTGGGATTATTTCATCATTTCCCTTATTTTTTTTACCCATCAAAATTCGTTACCAATTTCGCTGATGTTGTTATAAATTTTAAACTAAATTCAAAATTCTTAGTTTTAACCTTAACAACACTTCTTTATTTAATTATTCATAGAGGCCATCCCCTTCATTACACATCACATTTATTATTATTACCATCATTTATCCATTCTTTTTCTTCCCGGGGTTTTGATACCCATTAAAGTCTTACTATTTGCAATCTTACATTAACGTTTACATTTAAATTTATATGGGGGTTTATATTTTTGTTGTTCTTTGTGAGAGAGCTTGTGATAGCCCCCCCAGTCTAGTTTTTTTGGCCTCCCTGGCTGCCCTCAGTTCCTCCATGCTCTTGGCTTTTAAAATGAAGAGGGAGCTGAAGTTTTGGAATTTGAATGCTGGAAATCTAGGATTTTGATTTTGATTGCGATTGCTAGAATTTAGGTCTTGAGGAGCTGAAAATCTGGTTTTACTATTAGGATTGAGGAGTTGAAAAGATTTGGTTTTATTACTGGAATTTGAGGTTTAATTACTTGACCAATTTGGACTAAATTGAATCAATTGAAAATAGTAAGACTTAAAATATGAATTAAATGGGCTAAATCAAATTAATTTAATTCATTTGGACTTAATTGGACTTGACTGAAAAGAATATGACTCAAACAAATTTACATAAAAAGGTAATTGGCCCTTGTAATATTTTTTTCTTTTCATTACAATCCTTAGCTTTTGAAATTTTTAATTTCATTCAATTAGGGTTTTCAATCCTGGATTTTCTTTTAATTCAGCTCCTCAATTGGTCTTTCTAATTTAACCACTTTTAATTTAGTCCTTGAATTCTAGATTATTAGAATTTTCAATTGAATTTGTTCTAAATTCTTTTTTTTAATTGCATCCCTAATTAAATCAATTTAGACCTCTAGATTTATCTATTTGCTGCAAATTCATCGTTAGTTTCTAAAATCATGCAATTTTAACTAATCTAGCTTGCAATTTTGATTTTCTTCTTCAATTAAGCTTTCAAATGATTTTTAACTTGACTATTTGTTTCGAACTCATTATTGAACTTTCAAATTTCTTTCAATCTTATCCAAATTAAATTAAATTAAGTTATTTTCTCAATTTTCTCTTCAATTTAAACCTTAATCATGACCCAAAAATTCTCAAATTTTATTTTTGTATGCAATACTCAATTATTGGTCAAATTTCAACTCCAAATATGTATTTTTTATATCTTCTAGATTTGTGTGTTTTTATGATTTATTAAAAATAAATAAAATTGATGAAATGATTAAAATTAACTAAATTTATTGAAAAAATATGTATTTTTTGATTTTTTTTTAATATACAAAAATAAAGGTAAAAATAAGGTGAAACAACTTTTATACTAATTTGACTTATACTTTCACGAGAATTATATATTATTTCATGTGACTGAATTTTGTTTATGAATAAGTAATGACATTAAAAATAAAAAAATTTCTTTCTCGTTTAAAAAAAAGGAACATGGAACCCAAAATGTTCGGGCACCCTACGCAACAGCATATTCCTCTTCTCGCAACGCTACTTCACATTTTTCTCTTTTTTTAAAAGAAAAAACTAAAAAAGAATCAATCACAGCACTTGCACTCTCAAAAATTATTTTTGCATGTTATACTCAATTATTCATCAAATTTCAACTCCAAATATATATATATATATATATTATCTTCTAGATTTTTGTATTTTTTATGATTTATTAAAAATAAATAAAAATGATGAAATGATTAAAATCAACTAAATTTATTGAAAAAAAATATTTTTTTGAATTTTGAATTTTTTAAAATATACAAAAATAGAGATATAAAAATGAGATCATAACAACTTTTATACTAATTTTACTTGTACTTTCAGAAGAATTATATATTATTTTTTTATGAATAAGTAATGACATTAGAAATTAAAAATTCATTTCTTGCTTAAAAAGATAGAATATAGAATCCAAAATGTTCTGAGCCACCACGCAACAACATATTCCTTTCCTCGCAACACAACTTCACATTTTTCTCTTTTTTCTGAAAGAAAAAACTAAAAAAGAATCAGTTATAGCACTTGCACACCAAACAAAGAGCACATTTCTTCTGTTCGAAACAAGCTCTATAGGCATTTCTGTAGAAAAGTAAAGACTAAAGAAGGATGCCGGAAGAGACCATTTCCATAGACTACGTAATGGAGAAGGCCTCAGGTCCTCACTTCTCCGGCCTCCGTCTCGACGGTCTTCTCTCTTCTCCTCCTTCCTCCACTGCTTCTCCCTCTCACTGCTCCGCCTCCGCCAGCTCTTCAGCCTTGTCCGACTCCAACGCTCCCAAACAACCTTTTGTCATTGGTAAATCTCGCTTACTCATAATTTTTTTAATTATTTAGCCATTAATCAGATAATAATATTTTTCATTTTTGGATATTTTATTAATTTGTAGGAGTTTGTGGTGGTACGGCATCGGGCAAGACTACAGTATGTGATATGATCATTCAACAGCTTCATGATCATCGTGTTGTTCTTGTTAATCAGGTTTTCTTTTGTCTTTTTTTTTTAATCATTTTGGATTTGATTTTGTTAAGTCTCAAATTCAATTGTCATTTTAATTTTATTTTTATTATTATGATTTTTGTTTTTGAATGTTAGGATTCATTTTATCGTGGTTTGACGCCTGAAGAATCGAAGCGAGTGCATGAGTATAATTTTGATCATCCTGGTAAAATTGACTGATTTATTAAATTTTGTTAGCTCTTTGTTAAATAATTATTTTTGTGGTGGTTAGGACTTAGGAGTGTTAGTAAAGTATGCCGTTGTTGTTGTTGTAGATGCTTTTGATACCGAGCAACTTTTAGACTGTATTCAAAAGCTGAGAGGTGGACAATCTTATCACGTTCCTATCTATGATTTTAAGAATCATCGCCGAAGTTCGGAGAGCTTCAGGCAGGTACTTCCTTTACTGCATTTTCTGCAAAATTGACTTTGGTTTTTCGTGATCAGTGTACACATTTTGGATATGGCATGGTAAATGGTGAAATTGTAGGCTAATCATTTAGGGATTTTTATCCTAGTACCCAAGTTGGAATCTCTTCCTTTTAGAAAAGTTGGAGATTGCTGCCTTTGTATAGCTGTCACTATTGGCTTTGATTGAAAGGAAATGTGGTATCACAATTACTTTCTTCTTGGCACAACTCTATGTAGGAAATTACCAACAAAGAGGGTGAATGATGCAGTGATAATATTGGGAGAGTTTGTAAATTTTGACAATATCTAAAAGTCAACCCAGTGCAGTTGGTGCAATTTTTTCCATACATTGAATTCAGTGATGTTAAGACCCTATAAACAGTGGCAGAGCTCTAGTCTGTCATGGAAAGTAAGAAGTTGAAATTTAATACTTGAGCGTTTGAATTGTTCTTGCCACTATTTACTCCTTTTTCCTGATTATTTTTCAATCTCTCTGCCTTTATTCTTCTAGAGGGGGTCATTTGCACATGCGAATTCTTTCTAGTTCTTTTTGAAACATTATTTGTCAGGTAAATGCTTCTGATGTGATTATCCTAGAGGGGATTCTGGTTTTCCACGACCAGCGCGTCCGCAATCTGATGAACATGAAAATTTTTGTTGATACAGGTTTGAGTCCTTACCTAGTTGTATTGGAGATTGTGTGGTGTGTGTTTGTGTATGATCAGAAAGTTCATGCCCTACATAAGCACATTAAAGTGCTAACTGGTAAACTGATAGCCAATTACTAAATTGGAAATTTTTTGCCTTTGGATGATTAAAAGTGCAGCACTCTTGAGAAGAATAAGCACTGTAATCATTAGAAATCTGCATATTGGTTCGACTTGTACATTTAGCTTTTAGTTCAACTTAAAATGGAAACAAGTTTGGGGTCAGAATGCCATATGTTTGTGTTATTTTAATCAATAAAGCTGCCTTTAGTGACTTAATATTGTAAATCAAACCATGGAAGTCTAGTTGGACATGTTGCATGATAGTCTGCCTTAGAGTTATTTGGCTGTCAAATTAAGAAAGATGCAGTTAAAAATGTTTATCTGTTACTACTATATTTTTCTTGCTTTTTCTCTCTTCCCTTTATTAATATTGGTGATGTATTGCTTCTAGATGCTGATGTCAGGCTTGCTCGTAGAATAAGGCGTGACACAGTTGAGAGGGGGAGGGACATAAACTCTGTTCTTGAACAGGTTAGCACTTTATGCTTATATATTTTCATCAATTAATGAAATATAAAAGCAGTCAGCCATGGTTTGAGAGTGATTTTTCACATAAATCATGTTTTATTCCTAATCTAATATTAAATTATGGCATTTCATTGCTAAGTATATTTGCATTAGAGTACATTGCTGAATATCTTTTGATAAAAGCATAACTCAAATTGTTCCTGCTATTCATAGCATCAATTGTTTTATTTTATTTATTTATTGATTTGTTATTATTATTATTATTATTTATCTGTGTATGTGATTGGATGCATTAGTGGAGCCTATTTCCTGATTGTGCAACGACCAAATATAGAAGAAAGTGGCATGCACTCAAATGGATATAATGATTTGTTAAGTATCCATTTTCTTGAACTTGAACCTTTCCCTGTTTTTAAGGACATGTTTCGAACTTGCAACACAAGTTTTTATGTACTGTGACTAATGCCTGCTGGTGGTTTAAGTTCAACTAACATGAACATGCAATAGGAGGACTCAGATTAAAGTCTCTAGATGCCAAAGTATAGGACTCATTTCATTCTTCTTGGTTGCTACACTATATTGCCTGTTAAGAATGAAATGACTGGAAAATATAGATATGCACATCTTATAAATTGGTGTAGGATTTTGACTTCTAAGATGTGTCTTAATCAAAATGTATTTCAGCAAATGGTATCATGGAAATTGTTTTATCCCATCAATTAGTAACTTAAATGCAAGCCCTCAACTGGTGCTGCTGCATATATGTCTTCGGAAGAAACCCCAGCCCATATATCAACAAAAGTGGATCTGGACTTCCATATCAATTCTTGTGTGTTTGTCTATTGGCTGGAGGTAGAAAACTCTTCTGCTGTACCGCTAAAATTACATGGATCATGAATTATAACTTCAAAAGCCAGGATTAGTAATCAGTTCATTCAAATTGAAGCGAGAATAAAGTCCATTCCAATATTGCTCTTGATTTTCAAGGTTCTCATGCTCTGAATTTTGCAGAACTTTGAGAGTGCAACTCTCAGAGATTTAATCTCTTTAAACTCCTTGTGACATTGCTTTTGATGTCACACACTGAAGCATATTGTTGACTTTGCAGTATGCTAAATTTGTGAAGCCTGCTTTTGATGATTTTGTGTTGCCATCAAAGAAGTATGCTGATGTTATCATCCCACGGGGGGGCGACAATCATGTTGCCATTGATTTAATTGTGCAACATATCCACACAAAGCTAGGTCAACATGATCTGTGCAAAATATATCCAAATGTGCATGTTATTCAGTCAACGTTTCAGGTATGTCTTTTGTTATTATGCTCCATGTGTTGATATAATTTTATTTTGTGAAATTAATTTTTGTAGTAGATACAGTATTTGCAAGAGAGAGTAAAACTTGCTGTGTGTGCTGTATTAGTGGTAATATTTTGTGGTTTATATCTCCAAAACAAACTGATCATATTCAGTGAACTATAATAATCGTTCAATTTTACCATAAAAATCAAGTATATAGGTAAATGTAGAAAGAGGCACCGTATGATATTGGAGTTGGAGCATAATAGTTGGAATTATGCAAAAGTCCAGGTGAACTAGAATGTCATGTTAGCATGGCTTTTGGTTTTTGGTATTAGACATCAGCAGAGAGTATATAGAAAAGATATAAACAAAAATCACAGATTAAGTGTTTAATGAGCAAAATCTGAATGCCCCTTTGGAAAGATGAGTAAGGCTTGAAGTTTGTCTTCTCCTTTCATTTGTACATGTATCTAATCAAATACTGAAAGAAAGAAGAAGAAACCAAAAAGATCTTGTCTTTTTGTCTGTCAGCACTGACACGACCAAAAGATTGATGTCTTCTCCCAAGTGCAGGAGTGTCGAAGTAATAAATAACCCGGCAAGATCGGGGTCGAACCACAGAGAGGTTAATTGTATAAATTATAAATAACAAGACGACGACGACAACAACAATAATAATAATAATAGTAATAGTAATAATAATATTAATAGTAATAATAATAATAGTAATACTAATAATAATACTCAGTACGTGGCGTTGTTATACCTGAGAATGATCTAAAAGATCGGGTCACAAGTTTCCAGCCTATATACTGAGTTTATGAAAAGATCAAAGAGATATATTATATAATATAAACAGATTTCTGATGCGAATGAACAAGGCAAGACCAACAATATCAGGATCCTTGATCAAACACAGAGCATACTTAACGTACATAAAATATAACAAGAATAATAATAATAATAATAATAATATTATTAGTAATAATAATAATAATAACAATAAAAAGAAGAGGAGGAAGAAATTAATGAGAACTTTGAGATGGAAGATTAATGTAAGGATTAAACAATGATAAAGACAAATATCAAGGTTAGAGGATCCACCAATGATATTTCAAACAAGTATAGTATAAACTCTTATTACTCAATTTGGAAACCACACACGAAGGAGGTTCCAGTCGGATGATTTGTCATTAATAGCTCATTATAAATTATTAACATGATCATATTAATTATCTTATTTACATAACACCAAACTTTTAAATATTGTCAGGAATTCATGATGTTAACTGATGTTAACAATAAATCAAGTACCTTTCATAGCCCAGGTGTAGGTAATACAATACGGTTGGGCTATGGGAGTGGCAAGCATTTGTTGTACCAAGTATTATACAACAAAAATTTAGATTAACCATTTAACAAGCAAGGTATTAAGAATTAGTAAGATAAAAAGATAAGACATGTTAATATTAAACATTAAGGTCCATGTTGAGTTTACACCATACTTGTTCTTATACCATTAGTGTAACCTTTTCACCTTGACATAATAAACTTAGCTAAACATAATGAAGAAGAAAAACATAAATAAACAAAACAAGAACATAAATAAAATACAAGTTAACTAAGGAAAGGAAAGGAAATGAAAAGCATAAACAAGAAATTAATGAAAGCAAAACTTAAGAATTACAAAAAAATATAAAGAGAGAAATAAAGAGCATGAACTTGATCTGAACAACCAAGCCCCCAAATACATGGCAAATGCCTCCTTTTATAGGCCAAAATTCGGAATTATTGATTTGATGACTAATTGTTGAGTGGGTGGCCAACTTTTGACTTGGTGAAAATCCTTATCTTCTTGTCTTAATAAAACAAAAATGCTAGCATCAGAACGGGGTCCAGATGTCCAAATGAAAGTTCTAGGAAATTCTCTTAGCTTTCCAGGAAAAAAAAGATAAGGTCATTTGGACTTCTAGAACTCAAGATATGGGCTGAACACTGAACAGTATCTGGGCTGTAGGACAGATTCGGATTTCTCCGTTGCTGCTATAATTTGGACTTGAAAACGGCCTTCTTAGATCTTGATGTCCAAATAAAAGTTGTAGGCCTATGTCTTACTGAATTTGTGTAAATATTTTAGGTCATTTGGACATCTAGAACTCGAGATATGACCCAATTACCGAACAGTGTTCCAGTTTGGACTGCACCAACATCTCTTTTCCAAGTTTCACCCTCTCTTTATCTTCACAAATTTCAGTAGTTGAATTCATCAATCAATACTTTGATTTATGTGATAGACCTGAATTTAAGATGAACATTTACCATATATTAGGGTATTTTATAGTATTAGATTTGTTATTATAAAACATGCTTTAGTTAAGGAGTTATTGATACTTTAAGTGCAAAATGATGATATAAAACCTTGATAAGTATATACTTTTAAGTACTAATCAAGCACCAATGTGGGAATGATTCTATTTGCAGTATGATGTCATTGGATAGGAAAATGATGTCAATGGATAGCACTACTGTGCATAAAGATCTTCCTTAACCTCTGCTGTTACATATGCAATTTGGTTGAATTTGAATATTGTCAAGCTTTGATTCATCCTTTGTTTCAATTTGCTTATGTTAATGAGTCATGTGGCAGATAAGAGGTATGCATACACTGATTCGAGACAAGGAGATATCAAAGCATGATTTTGTATTTTATTCAGACCGACTTATCCGTCTGGTAAAATTTTATCTGTTTCTCCAAAATTCCTCTTGTACCTTTGTTCTTATGATAGAGTGTAATGACTGTTTCTGCTGAGTTTTCAAGGTTGTGGAACATGGTTTGGGCCATCTGCCATTCACCGAGAAGCAAGTAGTGACGCCAACAGGTGTGTTGGGCTATAATAACTAAAGAAGCATGGGTCCATTCTCCATAATACGTTTCTTTCTTGTGTGTTTTTTTTTCTTTTCTTGCAATTCATTTGTTACTGTCATTAGTCTCGTTCCTTTTCAGTTTTCTGTCTTCATATATACTGGTTTTGGTCTGTTGGTGTGTGAGTGATGTGCTTTAGTGGGGAGGCCGGATTATAGTGACATTCTTGGAATAGTTTTTTAAGGCTGAAGGTGTTGAGAGTGTTTTCTGTGTTTGAATAGCCGGATGTGAAGATTATATGAATTTACTGGCACAATTCTTCTCCACAACATTGAAAATCTGCTTTTATTCCACTCCAGGATCTGTTTACACTGGGGTTGACTTTTGCAAGAAATTATGTGGGGTCTCTATTGTCCGAAGGTGAGGTTTAAATCAGTTATTGACTTTGGTAGTTCTAGTCATCTGGCTTTGGCATCTTGCTACAGGAATGTGTTGACAGACAAGTTGTTATCTTGCAGTGGGAAGCAGTAATTAGTCTAGATACACACTCTTCAGCTTCACGGCCCTGATGCTAGGTCATGTTGTCTCAATACAGGAATATTTCTGCTAACCAGTATTTCTTGTCTGTCATTTACAGTGGAGAAAGCATGGAAAATGCACTGCGAGCATGTTGCAAAGGAATAAAAATTGGAAAAATTCTCATCCACCGTGACGGAGACAATGCAAAACAGGTAAATATTCTGTTTACCCAATAAGTGATTCCACCTAGTACTTGAGGTTCACATTTTAGTTATCTTTCGACATTCAATTAGCTGTTTCCAACTTATGCAGCTTATATATGAGAAGCTCCCCAAGGATATTTCAGAACGGCATGTCCTGCTTCTAGATCCTGTTCTTGCTACAGGTAATACTTTTCTATTCACTTGAACGTTGGAGTGGTGCCATTCCACTCCTGGTTATGATCCCATAATTTTGCCATTCTCTGTTCTGTAGTAAAGGCTCAAGTATGTCTGTTCTTTTAGCATTCTTACCCTTTTCTTACTTTAGTTGGTGCACTTGGTAGCTATCTTCTCACTGCAATTTCCTATTTCATGAGCTTTTTCTTGGCCCCTCATTATTCTGACTTCTCAAATGAATAACGTAGATCCTGTTGGAAATTATTCACTTCATTGGAATCTTATTTCCTGTCCACAGAAAGATTTTACTATAACAAGCTCCTTGTGTACTAACCTGTAGCCATACATTTGCTTAGTGTTAGTATAGCTACGCCAAATTTGGCCATTTTCCTGCTGAACAATATTTGGAAGGATCCCTTCCTACTGAAATGATTGAGAAATTCTCACATTCATTTAGGAGCAATCTTTATTTTTTGTTATTTAGTAGTAGCACTATTAGGATCTTTGCTTGCATTCATATGTGGCATGTCAAAGTTCTGACAAATTATGATTAGATGAATTTGTTGTTTATCCTTGGAAATTATTCTTCGCTACCTTCTAGATGATTGATTACTATCTCTGGCAACTTTCTTGAAGGTAACTCTGCAAACCAAGCGATAGAACTTCTCATACAGAAAGGAGTTCCAGAATCCCACATTATATTCCTGAACCTAATCTCTGTAAGTTACTGTCTTTGATAACTTTCTCGAAGGCATATCTATAGTGGTTGCAATATCTTGTTCTAGCTTAGATTGCCAAAGTTTACTGATATGTTCACTCTGGAATTTAGGCTCCTGAGGGTATCCATTGTGTTTGCAAAAGGTTCCCATCCTTGAAAATCGTCACTTCGGAGATTGATGTTGCGTTGAATGAGGAGTTTCGTGTCATACCAGGCATGGGTGAGTTTGGCGACCGGTACTTTGGCACTGATGATTAATAACAGTGACAAACAAGCAGAGGTATGACATATGAGGCACAATTGAATGTTCCTTTCGAGTCGGGACTGATATCAAGATGTATTACGAGACTGGCTAGTCTCGAATTTCTCACATTATGAATATTAATCACATGATTTGCGCTGATTGATAAGATCGCCTCCCCTAAATATTCTGAAAGGCTGGTTAATGCAGAGAGTTGGGTATCTTATTTGTCTCATATTTTAACCTGTCTGGAACCTTTCTCCTTTCTTTTATTTTCTTGATAAAATATTCCTGTTATTGATATGTTCTGTTATCAGCCTTTGATATTCAAGAACAACCAGGTAAGGAGGTTGAAAGAATTTCATTACATTAAAAAAGTGTAAACTCAATAACAGTTGCAAATAGTGGGCACCAACAATGGAAATCACACAAAAACCCATCCCTACTGTCATAACTTATCTAACTTAATAATTTTTTTTACATATCAAGTGATCAGTTAATTCATTTTTATTTTAATTATTACTAGTATTCTTAATACATGTGTTGCATGTATATCAATAAATATTTTATAAAATATTAAAACTAATTATAAATATTTCAGGATACATCTTGACGAGCTAAAGGTAAAATTGAAAAATAAAGAGTTACCACTTAATTTACAGTAATTAAAAACTTTAATTGGTCTTTAAAGTTTTACAGGTAAAAGGCTAGTTATACTAGAAGAAAGATTAAAATAATTCTAACTCATCATATCTAAAATAAGTTATTTTATGTTTGTTTTTAATAATATAGTGTCTATAATCCATAACAAAACCTAATTGTCATCATTTTTAGTATGGGCATTAGGCGTGAAATGCAGCTCCTTGGTTGCATTAACTTTAAGAGAACATGATCTTGGTAGAATTACATTATGTGGTCTACCAAATTGACTTCTAGAAATGGAAGCAAAAGATGACAATTTGTTTGAAGAAAAAGTATCCATAGCACAACCATTAGGAACGGCCAAGGTTCTAACTGAGGACATGACAGTAAATGTTGATGCCATTTAATATTTAATATGGAATGACTAATGGTGGTGGAATAGGGTTTTGAAGAAAATGGTTTAATGGACATGACAGTAAATGTTCATGTGTTATTTTTTAAAGTTGGGGCCTAATGTAAAAGAGGAGGAGCGGCTGATCTTCTTATTTTTCTTTTAAGATTGGTATTTTTTTTTTAACCTTTTTCTTTAATCAATTAGGTTATATTTTTTTAGGGAGAATTTTGAGTTAAGGTTAATATTGTTTTTTTTAATTGGATGTGCTCTCCTTTCAGTCTTTGTATTTGCTCTTCTATATATACTCACTAGGACCCCTAGCAAGACACGAAAATAATAAAGAGACAAATAATATATGATGAGATTTTATTTTGTCTTATTGAATTAGGATTATTTTGTCTCCTTATTAAATCAAGATTTTATTTTGTCACCTAATCAAATTATTATCCTTTTTAATTTTCCAAATCCATCTTGATTTTCTATTTATTCTTCAATCTTAACTCCATCTTTTATTTATTTTTTACACATGATCTCTCATTATATTATTGTGTCCTCCTTCATCGTAGTCTTCCTATTTCACTTTCTAAATTTTTATTTTTATCATTTGTTTTGTTTTTGCAAATAAAAAGTAAAATAAAATGAGCATAAATGCTAAGAAAAAAAAAGAATGGGAATTGGTTGAATAGCAATGAAAGGATTTTTTTTTATATATTTTTGTATATTTTTTAAAACACAAGACAAAATCAAGGGTAAAATTGAGTTATGACAACTGCCTCTTTTTATAATATTTATGATACAAAGATGTTGAAAAATTCATTTTTCATTGTTTTTATAGAGTAAGTTTGTAAAGATAACATATGAATGAGTCAAAATTATTACGCGACTAACCTGGAAGTGAAAATTAAAAAATAGAACCAAATTGTTAGGTGACTAACATTGAAGTGAAACACAAATGGGTCAGAAAATTTAGGTGACCAACCTTGCAATTGAATGTGAATGGGTCAAAACTTTCAGGTGATCGAGCTTGAAACAAAATAAAAATAAATCAAAATTATTAAGTGATCAACTTTGAAGTGAAATGCTATCAAATGACCAGCTTTAAAATGAAATATGAATGGGTCAAAATTATTAAGTGACTAAACTTGAAATGAAATCCAAATGCTACTATGATTGTAGAGTTTAATTTGACTTGCATGATAATAAGATTTTATCAAAGATGTTTTAATTTTATAACTTGGCTTGTTTTTTCTCCATTTTATTATCTTCTTGATATAACTAAAAAACAATCAAAACATAATTGGTTTATAGAGTGATCAGCTTGAAGGGGTTTTGAAAATTTAGTTATTTTATAGAGTAACTCACTCGAAATGATTTTGAAAAGTTAATTATTTTATAAAGTGATGAGCTTGAGATGCCTTTTAATAATATAGGAGAATTTACTTTGTAGAAGTAACTAATTCTTGTTGATACCTCTTAAAGTTAAGAGGAAATAGAAATTATATATTTTGAAAGCTCAATCTTTTTTATATATACATATCAAATATATCTTTGAAATTTCTTGGCTTTGGAAGTGTTAGTAATCAACTACTTGCTTGAATTGTTTGAGTGATAGAGGCTTACTATGGGGTTTCTTTTCTATTTTATCTATTTTGACCACTTAAATAGACATGATTGATCCATCATTTGTACTTGATCCATTTGAGTTCTGCTTAACATAACCCTCGTGTGTAGTATGATAGTGTTCCATTATCACTCATTTTTCATCATTATTAAAAATTTGTTATGTACTATTCACAACTTATGATGGAATTCCTCATATTATCATTGGATGTTCAAAATTTCCCCTAGTTTATCTGGCTATGATCATCTTTCAAATAGCCACAATAAAACATATGCATCAACATTTTTATTTTTGTCATGAGCTTTGCAAATTCAGCCAAACTTTTTTTTTTTAGTATGTTTTAGGATCAAGTATTTGAGATGTTAATATGAAAGTATGGACATTAGATTTTCTTGGTCCGAAGCTTAAAACATGTCATTCAAGTGCTAAGTTACAATTCTATATGAAATCGGGGTTGAGTTTATGAAAGACAAAAAAAAAATCCTAATTTTTTGGTATTTTCTTAGGAATAGTTTTGATGAATTCTCTATCAAATAAATGTCTATTTTGGAAAGAAAAGTTGGATTCTTATAAGGGAATCTTGGTTTTAAAGAAAAAAAAGACCATCTTGCTTCATATTATTTTGAACTTGCCTATTTATTAGTAAAGACCCATGACTTAATGTCATAAATAATGATATGTAAATATTTCTCTCTTGTATTTAAAGGCTAAATATTTTTCTCTTGTATTTAAAAGTAAAACTTACAAAAATAAATAATTTTTTTTTTTAGAAAAAGTTTTTAAAAACACGTAATGTAAGTAAAGGTTCATGTCTATAAAAGAATGAGATATGTATTAGGCTCAAATGTATTTAAAGATGTAAATAAATAAGATTACTTGTTTATTTATAAAGATTTTTTTAAGTTTACTGGTTTAATTTTGATATTTTAGTAATTGATATTAATGAAACTTTAATTTTTTATATTGCACCTTGTGCTTTATTGATATCTCATCTTTGTTTGTGGACTTTGTACTATTATTCGAACACTTTAAAAAGAATTCTTTTTTGGTAATTTTTCTTGCTCTTTTTTTTTTAATATTTTTTTATCCTTTTCATAATTTTCATTTCTCTTATTTAGAGAATTACATTAAACACCTAAAAACTTTCAAAACATATTCCTAGTATAAGGGTGATTCTATTCCAAGTTATTATTTAAAAAATATATTTAAAGCTCAAACAATGACAACAAGAGATATATATTTTTTTTGTAAAGAATATCTAAAAGTGACCTTTCTTCATTTTAAATTTAAACTTGTAATAATAAATCTTAGCCTTTTAAAAAATTATTATTAATCATTTTTTTCGGTGTGGTCTAGTGTAAAAAAGGAGTGACTAGTCTTTTTGTTTTGTATTTTTTTTTTTTAGTTTTTTTCATTTAGTCAACTAGTGTGTGTGTGTATTTGGGATAATTTCATGTTAAAGGGAAAATTGGTTTTTCTTTTGTTTGTTTGGGTGTGCTCTCCATCCAATATTTATATTTGCTGTTCTATTTATACTCACCAGGATCTAGCAAAACAGAAAAATAATAAAGAGAGACAAATAATAATTGAGAATTTATTTTGTCTTATTGAATTAGGATTTTGTGCCTTTGTTAAATCAAGATTTTATTGTCTCCTAATTGAATTATGATCTTTTTAATTTTATAAATTCATCTTGATTTTCTATTTATTTTTCAATCTTAACTCAATATTCGTTTTTCCTCATCTAATCTCTTATTATATTATTTGGTTCTTGGTCATCGTGATCATCCCATTTCCTAAGATTTTTTATTTTATTTTATTTTTTTGCACTGAAAATAAAATAAAGTGAGCCCAAGTGCTAAATTAATGAAAATGATAGGAATGGACTGAATAACAATGAAATGATATTTGTTTTTAATTATTGTATATTTTTGAAAACAAAGAAAAAATCAGAAATAAAAAATAGTTATGATAATAATAATTAAAAAAACAGTAAAATAATATGTAAGAATAAAATTAGAATAAAACCATTTATATGTAATACAAATATGTATAATTTGAATAAAGATTTCATTTAATTTTTATATAAAAAATAGTAAATACTTTTTTTATGCATGAAATATTTTTATTTTTGATAGGTAAGATAATATATTTGATATTTATCAATAAAGTTCTCTTAATACATGTGATAATTTTTAAAATTTAATTTTTTTTCATTAAATTAAATATTTTGATACTGAGCTGTGACATGTAGTTATGAATATATAGATAAATATTGATTAACGAAACATTACATAGAAAACAATTATGAATTAATTTTATATGTATTACTCAAGAGACCCGGGTTCGGGTCAGCTCCATCACCAACCCGTTCAACCCATTAAAACAAACAGATATTTTCAGCAACATTTTCCAATACGTTATCCATTCCCGCCATCCAGAATACCTTCACTTCACTCACCGTCGATTTCACTAATGCCTCTGTGCCTCCTCCCTAACCGCCTGTTACCTTTACCTTCCTGTCCTCTCATCACCTGCCACGCGTCCCCAGCCGCGCTCCGTTCTTCTCCCTCCTCGCCACCACCAACACTCCCTAACCTCCTCAACAACACAACCCCCGTCCCCTCCCTATCCTGCGCCCTCCAGTGTCCTCACTTCCAATCGTACGCACCCTTCCCATAGATTCATTTTCAATCTCTTTTATACACCTCCTGTAAAGTCATTTATTTATTTAAGTATTTATTTTGTGTTTGTTTTAAGCTGCTCTGGTTGCACGCATGAACTCAATCTCCACCGTCCGATTATCGTCGACGAGGCTGATCAATTTTTTAAGAGTCTAGGAGTTTCAGATTTCGATTTTGATAGCGGTAGACTGGTATTTTTCCTCCTTTTTATTATAATTTTGGAATATTAATTACTGTTTCTTTTCTTTAAATAAAAAACTAATTATGGTTTTGATTCTCTGACTCGCATGTACAGTGGGGATGGAGGAGTCGGGCAAAACTGGCCGTTCGTGGTTCCTCGATGAAGCCGCTGATTGGGCTTTATGAAGAAGGCACTCATAACGTAGTAGACATCCCCCATTGTAAAGGTATACATTATATTAAATAGGCAAAAAGAAAATACTCCGTTTGAGGTTAATTCATTAATATTTGTTTATTTTAATTTGTTGCAGCTCATCATCCGAATATTAATGCGGCCGTTGAACTGCTGAGACAAGGTCTAATTTCTTCATTTTTGTTGAAAATGATTTGGATTTGGTGTTTAATTGTTTGGATATGATTGTTTTAGGTGTTACTAAGTTGAATATCGAGCCATACGATGAAGATGAGGGGACAGGCGAATTGCGATATGTTCAGGTTCTAAATGAAATTAACAAACAAAAGTTAAAATGATAGGTGATTTCCAATTGAGAAATGATGTTGTTTGTTTAACTTTGCAGATGGCCGTGACGACTTACAATACGTCTCTTCCTGCCCCAGAGAGATATAAAAATAGTTGGGATATTCTGTTTTAGGGATTGGATTTTTTTTCAAACTGTTTTAGTTATAAGATAATTGAGATTTTTGATTTAATTGCTTAAATGTATGTTCCAGGTAAGGTGCAGGTCTCCTTAGTTTGGAATTCGAGAAATGAGAATTCTCATAATTTTGAAAAATTGAATGCCTTGGCTAATGTGAGTTTTGCACCCCCTTGATTAATTTTTTTGTTGCCAATTCTTGTACTCATGCATGTATGTATAAATGTTGAATTGCATGTTGTGTTTTGCAGTTTTTATGGAGGAATGGTGGACCAAAGAGTGACGTCAGGTTTATTCACTCTGTATGGGCTAACTTTCAGACATCAACAAACAATGTGAGTAGGGAGTTGCTTCGTTGCTGAAAGGAAATAATGACTTGAGCTCTGTGTTCATTATGTGAAGTGTTTAATGTGAATAATTGATGAACATCCGAAGAGGCAAAGTATTTATCTGATGAGTGTGTGTTTGGCTAGTGTTTGTATTTTCATGATTTACAAAAAACTAAAGAATATGTCTGCAAAAAAGAAAATTTAAACAGCATGTTCTTGATTTAATATACAAATGTTTCTACTTGTTTTAAGATTCTCTGATATAAAGTGTTGATTGGAGACAGAAAACTGTAAATTATGGTTAGGATGGATATCATGATGGGGTTAGCAAATTTACAGAAATGATGGCATGACATGTTGAAGAAGTGATGTAAAACCATTGCTTAAAAAGAAGAAAAGAAAGGAACCTTTTATTATGTGAGACTAAAATATCTCACTGATGATGCAGATTATTTTTGGCAATAGATGGAGGCATCTTTTAGGAGAAAGTGGCTTTTGGGAACACGTAGGAGGAATTGATGTGTCCTTGTCTCCGTCCAGTTTTGGACAAGCAAACATTCGGGTAGAACAATCTTCTAATCTGAAAACTCCTTTCTGTTTTTAGTGGATTCCTTATAGTCCATCTAGCAGAAAAAATTGTTAGTGCAAAAAAATGTAGATTCAAACACATACTGTCTTCTCTTCTCCCTTCTCAACTGGCTTGTTCTATGTTATCATGCTGCATGCCTGGCTTTGATTTATTCCTTTACGAATTTCACTTCAGGCTTTTGATAACCTGCTGCGGAAGTTACAAAAATATGTTCCGTATGGAGCATCTGTCACTGATTTGTATGCAGGAGCTGGCGCAATTGGATTATCATTGGCAGCCACTAGGAAATGCAGGCAAGATCCACGCGTTCAAAAAAATTTAGGTTCGTTTTTAAATTAAAATTAATAAGATTTTAATTGCAGTGTTGTGATTATTGCTTTTCAGATCTGTTAAATGTGTTGAGGTTAACAAAGAGTCAAAGCTGTCTTTTGAGAAGACTGTTGAACGCCTTCCAAACTATGTAGATAGCAGCATTAGTTGGCATCATGCAGACACTTCAGATGTTAGTATTTAACTTTTCTGATTTAAGGTTACAGTTACTTTTGTGAGAAACTTCAATTTAGAATATCAGATACTGTTATGTGTTGCATTCTTTTCACAAGTTTACCTCTAGTAACAGTGGTAGTTTTGAACAACTTGTTTGCAATTTGTGAATTGGAGAGACAAAAAAGCAACTTCTGTCTTCTCTCAGACTTTTAGCTTTGATGTCACGGTCAAATTATTTCAAACTAATATCATTATCAAATGATTTGAGCTAATTATGTGCTTTTGTTCTTATGCTGAATAGGAGCCTCTTTCTTGGCTCATGGGGTCAGAAGTAGTCGTTGTAGATCCTCCTAGAAAGGGACTCGATGCATCTCTTCTTGATGTATTACGGACAATATCGTCACTGGAGCGCAAAGCTAAATCAGCACCTGAGAGGTAGTACCAAGTTCATAGACCTTTGGTCAATGAAGTTGAATGTGCCACCTAATGATGTAACTTGTAAGAAAAGGTGTTTAATCCTGGCTGCAGTATTGCAGGACTTGATGTTTGCAATTTATTAGTTTCTGTTCTTGTCAATTCCAGCTCTTATTCAAAAGTCAAAGATGAGAAAAGACCATGGGTGTTACGTGCAATGAAGGATTCAGTTCAAATTGGAAGCAAGCCAGCTCTTGAGGACTCAGAATCACTGCCTCAAACACTTATCTATATAAGCTGTGGATGGGAAAGCTTCAAAGAGGTACTTATGGAATTATAGTGGCTGCATGACCTTTAAGTTACAAGAGAATAGACAAAACTTTGACTTAGGCATTCTCAAGTTCAAGCAACTTCTTAATTTTCACAGGATTGCAAGTCTTTGTTATCTAGTAAGAAATGGCGTCTGGAAAAGGCTCATGGTTTTAACTTCTTTCCTGGCACCCAAAGGTACTGCTCCTTTATATTTTCATGTATTTCCCTGAGCCAAATCTGCTGTGTCTATAAGCCTGGGTGCATTATCTTAAATGCAGTACATTCACCTTACTGTTTTTGATGCAACTGGCACAGCATTTCCTGACTTGGTCCAAATCCTTCTTCCCACCATAGAATACCTGAACAAAATTTTAGCACTTGCCTTTGGTGTCTTTGCTCCTACTAATATATAGTAGTTGCTTTAATCTTTCAACTTGTTGAAAAAGATGCAAAATCTTGCCTCATTTAACGAGGTAGAAATTTAGCAACATAGGAGCTCTGGATGAAATTTGTAGTATTTTCAGTGTCTTCTCGTCCAAATTGTCATTACCGTGGTCGTAAAATCTAAACAGTGGCTCATAAGCAGTTATCATGAAGAATCTGTTGAGTTGCCTAATGACAGTGAATTTACTATCCACGTGAACTCGATGCCATCATATGTGCACTAAAAATGTTTGTTTTTATTTGTTTGATGACGTTGGATTACAATTGATTTTGAGCAATGGTT
Organism: Populus davidiana; assembly: GCA_030145905.1. Classification (NCBI taxonomy): domain Eukaryota; kingdom Viridiplantae; phylum Streptophyta; class Magnoliopsida; order Malpighiales; family Salicaceae; genus Populus; species Populus davidiana. The sequence continues at coordinate 34,340,720 of CM057789.1, read as the reverse complement.
GCAGCATCGAAGTTTTAGCTGTGTTCAAGAGGGGCCAAGGAGCAGGTCCCAAGAAAAAGAAAAAGAAATCCGGGAAGAAGAAAAAACGCTTATGAGGGAAACATCTATTAATTTAAAATGAATTTACCCACAGAATGTATGCTTGTGAAGGTGAAGAGAAACCTCGAGGTGCAAACTACAGGTAATTAGAACATGTAAGAGATGGCTAGGAGGAAATTTATCAGAGGCCTCAGCTTTATTTTCTGCTCTTGAGTGGAAAAGGAATGAGGTGTAAAAGAATGACGAGAAGTCCATTGAATGATGAGAAATTGCATCACTTTTGTATCCCCTTGTCTCTAGAATTTTATTAGAGAATGAAAAACTCAGAGCAAAATTATGAAACACGCAGAAAATTTTTTGTTACGTAATAGTAATATACTAGATTTGTTGCCTAGGCAAAAATATTTGACATAAAAAAGCAATGGTAGGGTAAAACAATTTACGACATTCATTGGATGGTAATCTAAATAATGAAAAAATATATACAATAACAATAAATAAACTAAAAAAAAGTAAAAAAAAAAAAAAAGAGTCCATAAACTTGTAAATTTTATTATCTCTAAGATTAAAATAATTCCATAAAAAAATAAAATTAAAATAAATTATTCTTTTAAAAAAAAAAAAAATTAACCGGTGATTCTAGTTATGATTTCATAGCTAATTCCACAAGTAAAATTATAAAAAGTAATAAAGCAAAACAAAACACCATAAAAAATAATAAAACAAAACAAAACAAAATAGAAAAGAATAAAAATAAGAAATCAACTTAAAAAAATAAAACAAGTAAATTCGAGTGAATTTTTTAAATTTAATTTAATCTCTAAAACTTACAACTTGTGAAATTTTATATCCGAATTCAATTATAAAGCTTAATTCACAAATAATTTAATTCAAAATGATGAAATTAAAAAACAATTAATAAAAAAAACTTGCAAAGACAAAAAATATAGCAACAAAAAGAATGAGGATAAAATTTTATAGGAAAAAAAAAACTTAAGGAGAATGAAATTGTAAAACAAAACAATTTAAAAAATAATTTCAAACAAAATAAATAACATAAAAAAATGAGAATCAAATTTAAAAGATAAAAAATCACAGTGGTAAAATTAAAAAACATTTATAATTTGATGAAAGACTATTTATATATTAAAAAAATGGTAAGGGTTGAAATTTAAAAATATTTGTAATTTTATAGATTATTTAAAATTAAAAAAATAGTAATAAAAAGGATAATGATCAAATGTGAAGGAAAGATATATTGCAAGGGCCGGTCTGAATTTTTGAAGGAGTTGACACTGTATTCGAGTTGGAGAGGGAGAGAGAGAGAGAGAAAAGAAATGTCAGCCAGCATCAAACCAGAGGCGTAACTGGTACACATGTCACGCCACCTGTTAGAGGTGCCAAGACCTTTAAAATACCGCAATGGAAGGCAGTGTTGGGTAGCTAAATAGCCTTGCATTTGCCACCAAAACAAAGTGGGGGCCATCCATATGCTGACATGTGTTATGCATGTGTGATAAATTTTTTTAATAATATTTAATAAATACTAACTACAAAAGTATCCTTAAGTAACCTTCAAATCTATAATAAAACCAATATAAATTGATAAAAAAAAAAAGCTTTAGTGAGACATTTATGTTGATTTTTTTTATTTAAGGATATTAAAGTAATTATACTATTTTTTTTAAAAAGTAAAAGATCAAAACAACTCTGAATAATAGGCATTATTTTTTTATTTTAGGATTAAATTAGTAATTTTATTATGCAATGTAAAATAAAATAATTAAACCCCATATAATTTGTAAAGACATTTGTGTCGGGATGAAAAAAAAAATCCACAATGAACAATGCAAAGTTTTTTTTTTTTTTTTGGGATAGGGAAATTGTGTTATTTTACTTTTTCAATAAATAGTGAAATTTCTCTTGGAATTCATTAACTTCTCCTTCTTCTTTAGTTTTATTTTCCTTTTTTAATTTTCGATATTGTTTTTGGTTAAGTTTTCCTGTATACCGCCACTTCTGCTAAATCAGTTTTCTCCTGTAAGAAGATGATTCGCTTGGTGACATGCTTTGGTATGAATTCCCGTGAAACTTTGTTCCATTTTTTAAAAAAATTTCCAATGTTTTGGTTGTTTATACTTTCACTTTATTTTTGTCACCTAGATTTTTTTGCAGGGAAGAAGCAGGAATCGGAAAGCCCTACAGCACAAACCGCTGAATCTCCTGCTGCTGCCGAGCCCAATACAGAATGGTTGTGATTATTTTTTAAATAATTTTTTGTGTTAAAATAAATGTTAATAATATTTTTTTTATTTTTTTAAAAATTACTTTTTACATTAGCACATCAAAATAATTTTAAAAAAATTAAAAATATATTAATTTAAAGTTAATAAAAAAAATTAAAAAAATTTAAATTTTTTTTAAAATATTTTTAACACAAAAATAAACAGACTCTTGATAACTAAAAAGATATTAGATTATGTAGTATTAGAATAGGTAGCTGACACCTTTTCTGATGCGTGAAAAAAAGATATTGGGTGGGATAGAAAAAAGTAAAATAAAACCAGTGCTGGAGAAGAGTGATCAATCTCTTGGCATTATTTTAGAAAATAAATTTAAAATCATAGTTCTCTTATTTATTACTATATCTTTGGTCAATGCTACATTGTGGATTAGATTTAAAAAAAAAACATAAGAAAGAAATGTTTATGTGTAGTCAATATTTTTTCTAGTAAAAAAATTAAGACATTATGAGGATTAACTCAATATAATTTGTTTGACTTGACGAGTCCAAAAAAAATTAAATTACAGATAAAAATATAGTTTGACTTAAAATAATTATTCAAGATGAGATTATTTTTATAAATATTGAGATGAAAACATATTGGATCGATTCGAATTAACATGTGTTCATGAGACTATGATAACCTAATAAAAAAACAAATTAAAACAAATTATGAAACTCAATTATCAATCAACTCAATGTTGAAAGATGAAATTGAAAATACATTCGATTAAAAAAAGATATAAAAAATAATTTGAGGCAACCCGAGTTAATCAACAAAAACCCATGAACCAAGTCATGAAACGAGAATAATCTCATAAAAAACAAACCGAAACAAATCATGAAAGTTAATTTTCAATCAATCCAATGTTGAGAGATAAATTTGAGAAAAAACATTAATAAAGAAAGGGGGAGAAACACGAGTCAACCCGTTAAGCCCAGAATCCAGATCATGAGACTGAGATAACTTCATAAAAAATAAATTAAAAAAAATTATGAAACTCAAATCTCACTAAATTTCATGTTGAAAAATGTAATTGAAATTAAAAAACAAACATAGATTAAAAAACAAGAAATAAAAAAACATTATTTTTTTTTAATAATTTCATTTTAAAATTAGAAAAAAAAACATAGATTAAATCATTTTCTCTTTTAGTTTTTTGTTAACTAGATTGGTGGCCCAAGGCCCGGCCAAACTATTTTTTCAACCTGAAAAAGAAAAGTTCAAGAGATGGCTGTGTTTTTAAAGAAATATGAGAAATCAGATAATCAAGTTAAACCTTGATTAATTTTATAATATGATAAATGCAAAATAGACAACAACAAGAACAAATATTTTTTAAAAACAATATATTCCTGAAAAAAATTGAGTTAACACATGAAACTCATGACCTGACACATGAAATCAAGATAACCATATAGAAGGACAATATCAATAAAAATAATTATAAAAAAAACCTAAAAAAAAAAGAAATCTAAGCCAATCCGATCAAATTTTTCAAACTTGTGACCTAAAAGTTTAACAAAAACCCGATCAATAAAATATTAAGAGATAAAATTAAAAAAGAGAGTTCAAATAAAAAAGAATTAAAAACAAGGCAAATAATAATAAAAAGTATAAGTATCAATCTAACATAGAATAAAATGAACTAAAATATCGACGGATACAATTGAGAAAATAATTCAATTAATAGAATGATAAAAAAAATATTGAGGGATGAAATTAAAAAGATAAATAAATTAAGAGAATAAAAAAAAATCACAACAAGAAATAGAGACCAAAAGATGAGGTGAAAAAACCAAAAGATGATTAAATTGAAAGAAAATTGTAATTTTATGGATAATTTAAAGTAAAACAAATAGCAACAAAAAAAACATGGATCAAATCTGAAAGAAAAATAAATTAAAAGGCTGCTTTTGAAAATGTGTAGGGGTGGGCTTTGGAACCAAGAAGGAGAGAAGAAAGAAGAAAGGAAAAAAAGAAGCGGCCACCGGTACAAAACCCGATATATTCTACCACATAGCCCAATAATTGAGGCAATGCTGTAAGAATTATAATTTCATTGTGGAAGCTAGAGTTTGGTAGTCAATCAATGCTTAAAGATTTGACAATCCACTGTCGAGAAAGTTTTTGCGAATAACAACATTAAAATTGAAACCAGGACCAAAGAATTGAGTGAAGAGAGTAAGCAGATATGCCTACTTCCTCTCCACTAGTAACAGGGATGCATAAAACACCTTTCAGTAGATGAATAATTGTCAAGTCATAAATTGGCAGACTTACAAGATACAACAAGAACTTGCAAATCCTTTTCAGCAAGATCCTTTGGTCAAGTATCAAGCAGGTGGAGGATTTAGGAGTATTCATGAAACGAATCCAGGATTCAAGGACGAAGGAACAGCTGTGAGCAAAACCATCTCACATCACCAGCAAAAGAAAGATCAATGAAGAACTAAGTTCTCAAAGGTTCCAATGCCTGTTGTTTGCATTTATGTGAAAATAAGAAGTGATCCAATACATAAGCCGAAGTTACCAACCAAAGACTAACAAACAAATATTTTTGCAGAGTTTCACAGATGGTCAGAAATTTAATACACAATAAATAGAAACATACATGAGACTCTTATTCCGAAATGAGATTCTCCATCTAAATAGTAATAGGAATCCTCCTTAGACAAAGCAACAGCAACCAAAGCCACACATCCTATGGAAAAACATATAAACTAACCTCAGCATCAGAAAATTATATCCTCATCCTTCTCTGAAGCAGACAACATGTTTTGAGCTGAATTTAATGAAATCCCTTTCTGCAAGGAAACTTTCTCAGCAACCTGTCCCTCGGCAAACTGCTTGGCAGCAGCGAGCTGTCTCTCAATTTCCCTCTTCTTGAAACCCTGTATCTTCTTCAATCTGAAGAAATCTTCTCTTTCAAGCTCATCCAACTCCCCCTTGATGTAGGTTATAGTATTCTCCAATCTTGGCTTCACAACATTCTCCAGTGCATTGACCCTACGATTTGTGGTCTTGATAGCCGTATCAAGCGTCATAAATGATGTCTGAAGTGAAGCAAGCTCAACAAGAACCTCAATAGCTTTCACATAAGCAGCACGACAGGCCTGAACCTGCTGGCCACCTCTTGCCAATCCAGTGAGATCATTCTTAGTCTCACCTTCATGGAAATAGTCGAACTTAGGAAGCTTAACACCAGCAACATTCTCTTGCCGAGATCGGACTTTAAGAGTTGCAGTTTGGACATTCTCAAGGACAGTATGCTTCATGTTCTCACCAGCGACATACTTTGCTTCAGTTAAAGCAAACGAGGAGGCTTTCATTTTATCTCCCATTGATTCTTTTGTAGAGACAATCTTCTTGAGAATCTGCCGGAACTGCACAGTTAAAGCATCACTCTTCTTCTTGAGAAGAGCATGACCTCTTGTAGCACCAACAAGGCGAGCTTTCACAACTCCAAGCACTGTAACAGTAGGAACCACATTCAAGCGCTGACCTGAACCTGACATCTTTAAGAGAATCTGAACCAAAAGCAAAAAGAGACAACATTAATTATCATTTTCTCTTGAATTGATTGATACATAAGTGTTTCTCTTTATAGGAAATATAACATCAAGACAATGATGAAGCAATGCTAAAGTTTCTTAGATCATCACTTTCACAGATATTTCATTTCTTCTGATAATCCACATTCTTAACAAACACATAAATACATACCAGTACAAGAAGAGAATAAGTGATGATATTTTTTCCCATAATCCATTTATCTTTTTTCCACAGAACAAACAACTGAATGAATGAAGGCAGTAAGAAAGGATTGTAAGTACTACGTTACACAGTTTCATCAAACTGATAACTCACCAGATCACAAACCAGTTTACAAATTTATGGAGGCATGCTAAGCTCTATAAAAATAAACCTTAGCAACATCTCGAAATTAAATCCAAACATGAATACCAAATACACCCCAATTTTATATGCCATCCATAACAGCTAATCCACTTTTTAAGACCTTAAATATCCTCCCATTTTTTGTTCATTTCAGATCACAATTACCAAAAACAAATCCAAATAAACCAGCATCATATCAAAACTACGATTTGTATCTGAAGCATCAACTTTTTTTCATTAAGCTGAAAAGAAATTATCACTTTGATGCTTGTACAAAAGCAATGGAAAAAGTGACAAGATTCAAGATGGGCATGAATATAGTCATGTTAACGAGAGGCCATTAAGCAAAATAGTATTAACAATCCCCAAACACGCAACAGCTAAAAAGATCAAATTCAGGCAACCCCATTAATAGACTTAAAAGATCCAAATCAAAAACCACGATTTTCTCAGCAACCAAACACCAATATTTTCATATTTTCCACCAAATCTCTCCGAAACTAAAAGCAAGATTGACCAACCCAAATATTCATTAAACTAAACAAGAGGGATAAAATTTAACCCCACAAATTGATTACTTTTCATGATTATTTTACAGTCAGAAATTAATTAAATACACAAAAACATTTGAGGAATTTGAAAAGGAGAGATCAGAGATCACCGAAAAATAGAAACGCTGTGGATCGCTAGACCGGAGCTGCACGCCGGTCGGAAGTTTGTTCTTGAAAGAAATCAACCGGAATGGTTAATAATTGATGAATGAAGACGGCAAATCTCTCTCTCTGTTCTGCCAAAACGATCTCTTCTATTGTTTTTATTTTTATTTTTTATTTTTATTAATTATATTGAGTTACAGCAGGGAGGGAGGTAGACGATTATTTGGTGGGACCCGTGGCCTACTGAGCAGCTTCCCCTGTCCATCTGTCCTGCCCCCATAACGTGGACTCGTGTATTTTTCCCTTTTATTTCTTTTGTTATTATTTTCACTTTAACTAAATAAAGAGAGAGCAACTATTTATGATTTTCTTCAACAAGGTTACACACTTTATTAAGCAATATTATCCTTCGAAATAAAGTAAACATTGAAAAAAATAAAAATTGCGAGTGGTATGTTTAGTAATTTTTAAATCAAAATTTAAAAATATAATTAGAATTATTAATCGTTTGTGTGCAATATAATTAGAAATCAACCTAAAATATACAATATTGAGTTATTGATCCAACCCTATCAATTGTATTATAATAACAATATATTTTTTATATAAAAACAAACTAAAAATGATAGAGTGATATGTGTATAATTATTAAGATGAAGGTATCGAGTTAATATACTACAAGGTATAATGTTTTTCTTTTTTAGAAAAATTCATTAATATAAAAGGAATCAAATAATAAAGATATTTGTTTCATGTTAAAATCTTCAAATATCAAAAACACCATAAATAATTTTTTATATTCAATTTAGGTTGATTCATGACATTTAGGTTGATCTCTTTTAAAAAAGCAAGATATAAAAAGACTATAATGAATACTGAGGGAATATCAAATCAATTTAATATTAAAAGATGAAATAAATTAATTTAATCTAACTAAAAAAAAATTCATTTTAAAAGAGATAGATATAGCAATGACAAAAAAAAAAACAAGGAATATTTTTACTATCAAAACATTTGAAAAATCCCATATAAATCGAAACAAAATACCGAATGATATACCAAAAAAATAATATTAAAAAAGGAAGGAAAAAAACCAAGCAAACAACCTTTTAATTTTGGATTAATGTCTTAAACTCGCAACCTGTTAAGTTATAAACTCAAGCCCAAGTAAGAAACTCAACTCCCAACAAATTTAATGTTGATCAAGAAAAAAATCAAACTAAAAACATTTTAAAGGTAAAAAGATAGCAATAAAAGAATTGAGAATCAAATTTAATAAAAAAAAAACCTAAGGGGGATGGAATTGAAAAAATAAATTCTACAAATTATTTTAAATAAAATAAATAGCAATTAAAATAATAAGGATCAAATTTAACATATAAAAAAATCAAGGGGGATGAAATTGAATACAAATTGTAATTTTATAAATTATTTTAAATAAAGAAAATATTAATAAAAAGATCATAGACCAAATCTAGTCAAAAAACTAACTCAAGGGTTGCATTGAATTTTTCAAGGATCAAATTTAACAAATAAAAAAAATCAATGAGGGTAAAATTGAAAATAAATTTAAAATTTATAAATTATTTTAAATAACATAAATATTAATAAAAAAAACTAGGGATCAAAACTGAGAAAAAAACTAATTGAATGGTTGCATTGAATTCTTTTTAGGGTCAACATGCTTCCCTAAGATGAGAGAGAGAAAAAAAAAAAAAAAACTACTATTGACGATGAACTAGAAGCTAAAAAGAAACACATGTTATTAGGTCAGGTAAGGATCGTTAAGAGAATTTCATTGCTGCCTTAAAAGCCACCATTTGCTACGTAAATTAGTTGCATGATCACCACAAACTTGTTGGAGCCCTAATGTGCCTCCTTATTAACTTTTTAAAATATTATTATATATTTTCTAAAAGATATATCAACCTTGTTAATTCGATAATTACCCTAAAACCCAAAAGAAAATATGCAAATGTTCTTATACACTCATTTCTTTTCTTTTTTATTTTTTTTTGCTTCTAGCTTCTAGGGGTAAGTTCAATAATTCATTGTGCAATTAAATTTGAAATGCCAAAAATATCATGAAGTGATAGGTATATATATCATTTTGCTTTTAAGGATAAAAACGATATTATATTACGCAAAAAATATGTATATAGTTCAATTTGCCCCCAATTAATTCAACAATACCTAGTGAAGCCCCTTGAAAAAAATAAAAATACTCTTAAAAACAATCATTATTAATTTTATCAAGAAGAATATAGATGTCAAAACACCATTTCAATTCATAGTGTTTTGAGTCTATGTATACAATAAAAGCCTTATGACTTTTAGTTATTTTTTAATATATTGTAAAAGAAACATTAGCCCCTCTCTCAATTTGATAATTACCCAAAAACTAGAAGAAGAAAAATACACAAATGCCCTTGCACACTCTTTTTTTTTCTTTCTTTTTTTGGTTTCCAGGGGTAAGATCAATAATTCATTGTGCAATTAAATTTGAAATGTTAAAAATACTCCTAAGGGATGATATGCTACTTTGCTTTTAAAGGTAAGAAAATCATTATACTGTGCATAATTATGCAGAGACCAAGTTATCTTTAATTAATTCAACATGTTTAGTGAACTCTTGAAGAAGACAAAAATACCTCTGAAAACAATCATTATCAATTTTGTCAAAAGGAACGAAGACATAAAAGCATTCTTTCAATTTTCAGTGTTTAAATCTATGTCTATAGTAAAAGCCTGATGGTTTTTAGTTTAGTTTTTTTTTTTTTTCAATGATGGAAGCCCATTTCTATTAATATATATAATTATAAAAAAACAAAAAACAATTCATAAAAATTTTAAAAGTCCTTTTAGATTTATTTTTTTCTCGCATGTTATTCTACCAATTTTACATAATATAGAGCTATATATTTACATTGTAAAATACAGATCATGTATTAAAATACCCGGTTTTCTCCGAAACATTTCTTAAAATTTTACAAATTCAAAAAAAATCTCAAAAATTTTAAATTAATTTTCCCTTTCAAAAAAAACAAAAAAATTGTTTTCATGCATATAGCTAGATCCTAAAAAGTATTTTAAGCATATTTTCAAAAAAAAAAAAGCATCTTTCTCATGTTTTAAAAAGCAAAAAAAAAAAAAACATCATAACCAGTTTATGATTATCCATTAGGATTTAGCTAAAATATCAAAATTCCTTCACTAATTATTTTGTTCATTTTATATTAGGGTTTAGATGTAGACTTTAATATTTGGGGGTGTAAAACTATATAATAGAGTACACCTTCAAGTATTAAAGATATAAAATACAAAATAAATACGATGCCAAAACTTACACTTTAGAACAATTAGAATTGAACTCAATAAGGTAGAGACTCTCTCATAAACGGAGATCTGCTTTAGACTTTAGAAGAAAACCAGATAGGAACTTGACTTAGAAAAACAATCAAACAATAATATAACTTTCCTTAGATAGGGTACACTAAGAGTGATGCGCCTTTCATTTGCACAATCAGTCCCTTACTCAGACTCTCGCAGACCATTAGGTTTCTTAGTAACCTTTTTATTAGGTGGCCAATCCTGAATATTAATCATAATTTTATGATTAAACCAAAAACACTTTCCTTCCCAACAACATACCTCTCAAGAGGCACACATATCAAAGCGCATCAACCTCGACATCGCCCCCGACGACAATATTCACAATCATTGTCACCATTATTAGCACTAATTATTACCAAAACTTTAAAACGCGTAGAGAAATCACTATAAATATAGATGTTTATTTTTTCTTGTGATCCATAGGTCATTAAAGAATTGTTCAGGGTATATACGTCATTTTTTTTTGAAACAATAATAATTAAATTGTCCCCCCAAATAAAAAAAAATATAAAATTGTTGACCAAGGGTATTTCATTTTATTTATTTTTAAAAAAATAGTAAAATTACATTTGTTTTCCTTAAATACAAGGAAAAAAAAAAACAAGTCCTACATCCAAGGGTTTATTTTTTCCTTTCATAATGGTTCTTTTTTTTTTTTAATTCCAGACTGATAAAGGGCATTTTAGTCTTTTCATTTTGAATAATTAATATAGATACTCAAAAAGTTGTTGGTGTGTGGGAGGCGCCCCTGTCTTTTGAACGCCATGTGCGGCGCCTCTTAGTGTCAAAAAATACCTTTTTACAGTATCATTAAAAGCATCACCACGTTTTCTTTCTTCTGGTGAGGTACATGTTGGAGAAGATAAGGTTGTTTGTCATTGGTGGGCATTTATTTCCCCACCTAACCCCAAAAAAAAAAATTGTTTTTTTTTTGGTATTTTGGTTTCAATTCCCTATTCTTTTGATTTTGATTTTTTGTTCGTGACCCTTTAATAAAAGTTTTATTGATTTTTAATTTAGTCCTTCAATTTCAATTCATCATATATTATTTTTTTCAATTTAGTCCTTATTCTTTTGGTTTTTTTTTCCTTAGATCTTTTGTCAAAGTTTTATTATTTTTCAATTTAATCCTTTAATCCAAGTTTATGATGTATTTTTTTTTTCAATTTGGTCCTCTTTTTTTTTTTGTTAAAGTTATTTTTGTTTTCAATTTAACTCTTCAATCAAAGATTATGGGTTGCCCTCTAATTTATATTTTATTTCAATTTTAACCCTTATTGTTTTAATGGCATTTTTTTTTATATGGATCATTTCATGTAAAAAAAATTTTCTGGTTTTATCCTTCACCGTTTGATTTGCTAGGGATTATGCTTCATGGTTTTTCCATCTACGGTGCTTATGGTTTAATGACTTGGATCAAGGGTTTGAAGAGTTAACTCGAGTTGATATTCTTTTTTTTTTTTGCTTATTTTCTTTTCTAGTTTCATCATTCGATATCAGTTTTTTTTTTTTTTTTAAAAAGATTAGTTTTGTGGTTTTCTTCAATTTCTTTTCTATTGAGTTATTCTGGTCTCATAACTTGGGTCATGAATTTTATAGGTTAACCTGGGTTGGCTCACCTTTTATTATCCAAGTCACATGTCTTTCACACTAACTCGAGTTGACTTAAGCCATTTTTTTATTTTTTTAATCCAATTTAATATTTCCAAAGTTTTTTTATTTCAAGTTATCATGGTCTTTTATTTTTATATGAAAAAATTCCTTTTAATATCGTTGTTTATTTTTTTTATTGTTTAATTAAAATAAAACTAACTTACTAAACCCAATCAAGTTGTTACCCGAGTAGTTTGTTTTTTCTATTTCTTTTGAATGCATTTGCGGCTCCTAGACTATCGTTGTTTTTTATTATTATTTTAATTTTGATTTTTATTTTTATTTTAATTGATAGTTTTTTAATATTTTTTTTTAAAAAATAATGTTTTGATTTATATTTCAACTAATATCCTTCCTCTATGATTATTAACTTGTCTTTACATAGGTGAAATTTATTTAAAAAAAATATTTTCAAAAATATTTCTAATATGTGTAATCTCGCATGATATTTTTTTTATTCAATTAATTTCATGTATGTGTTTATTTTTATTATTGTTTGAATGAATAAAGTTCTGATTTTAATAAATAAATTCAGTAAACACAACCGAGTAAATGTTTAACGTTGCGAAATCAAATATCTTGATTCATATTTATCTCTTAATTTTTTTAATTTTATTTTGAGTTATCATGAATGACTTTCTTTTCATTTATTTACACAAATAATTATCAATTTATTTAATTAGATATTTACATAAATTTTTTTATTTACATTTATAATTTTTTATGTTAAACAATGCGTCAAAAAAGCTTATATATCCAAAACAATTTGTTGAAAATAATTAATGATCCACGACAGAGCGCAGGTAAAATAGTTAGTAATAGAGAACCAAATAGTTTTATGTTATTGATTTGATATATATAAAGCTTCACTTCGCTGTGCCTTCGTGCCTCCTCTCGAACAGCGTATGACCTCTCCTCTGCTCTCATCAGCTGCCACCAAACTAAAATAGAGCTGAGATAAGTTTGTTTAAGCAAATATAATTGCTAAAATAAGAAGATAAGTTGTGTAGCAACAAATCTTTTCTTGTGTGAGTTCTACAGCAACTCAATAATTTAATAGAGTTATAGGGGAAAGCATCCACAAATTGAAGGCTGGGAATAAGACATTGAGATTTTTTGTCATCAACAAGAGATGAGAATGATGCAGCAATCATCAGAATTCAGATTTCAACAAATTTTTATACTTTTAAAATTAAAGAGAAGTGTTGAAGTCCATTAAAAAAAAAAAAAAAAATTGTTCTATGCATCGGTTTTTTTTTTTTTTTTAGTATTATAATTTAAATTCAAGTTCGTTAGGATTTTCTCTCCCAGAAGAAATGATATTGTCTTCCACCATGCTTCCCTTTTCTCTTTCAAATATTTCCAACACATGTTACATGTAATGAGACAAGGCTCTAACAGCAAATCATTATACGCCTCCTATCTTCTTCTGTGAAAAGGAATGAAAAATGTTGTGAAGTCCAAAGAAAGAATGGAGAGAAATTTCATCATCCAATTTCCTGTAGAATTTGATGAAAGAATGAAGAACTCAGGGGAAAAAAATATGAAATCGACGAAGACAGAAATGTGTTTGTTCCAGCCGCTGTAATCACTCAACTTCTCATTTGCCGAACTGGGAGGAGATATCTAGTGCTTCTTTTCTCTGCTTTTGGATCCTCGCACATGAGGAAAGGCAAGCAAGATGTTATGTGCTCTCAAATCCTGCCTAGTCAGTATCCCAACCACTGGAGGGACCTGCAAATGGAACATCAACATTGGGTTAGTGATGGTTTAACGCTTCAAAACTCACAAGTTCTAAGTTGATTGACCATCTTGAATTGATTTTGTTCGATGAAATCAAGTACTAGAAAGAATTATGCAGTTGGTATGTCACTCTGAACAAAAACTTACCCCAGCTGCTTGATACTTGGGTAGAATGAGCATATGGCGAAGTCCCACCTGCCTGAAGAGCACCATGGCTTTTGCTACTGACATGCTCTCCACGACGGTGTAAGGGGTTGTGTTGGTGAGAGGATGCAAGTCAACATACATTTCCATCTCATTCCTTGTCACAGCCACCTCTTCAATTGTTCCACCCCTCTCAGCTAGCTCAACCCAGTCAAATTTCTCTCTTACTTCCCATTCCTCTGTTCTTCTTTTCTCTGGCAAGAACCACTTTTTCTTCAGCACTTGAACTAGGTGAGCTCTCAGGATCAGGCCATGTAGTTCTGTTGCCCCAGCGGCCAGCCCCGTGAGTGGCACCGCTCCTTCGTCTACAACTGGGAACCCATTGTGCGTGGTGTTTTCGAGGACTTCCACAATCCGGGATACCTTTTCAACTCCACAAAGAGTGACTACTGGTGGTTTGGCATCAGCAAGCTCAGCAACAGTGAGATTTCTCATCCATGGCTCAGGGTTTGCGTCCAAGAAAGGCAGGCCTTTTAGATCCAGAATAATTTCATAGATGCTTGGATTAAAGCTGTCTCCAACAGTTTTGGATATAAGGAGAACTATCATTGTTATGGGAAGTAATAGGAGGTTGTTGGTGAGTTCAAGGAAAATCACACAGAGTGAAACAGTCATCCTCATCGATCCAGCCATGAGGGAGGCTGCACCAAGAACAGCATAAAGCCCTTGATCAATTTTGGTATAGGACCCCATGGCAATACCAAGCAGACGGCCATAAGCTGAGCCCATAAGGATGATGGGGAGGAAAAGTCCTGAAGGCACAGCAATGCCAAAGGTAAATAGTCCTAGGATGCAATAGAGTACAAAGAAAATTAGGAGGGATGCAGGCTGAAACTCCTTAAGAGCGTTGGAAGAGAAGATGTTTCGAACGGCATCATCATTTGTTGTGAAAAGGAGAGTAGCAAGGTCATTATAGTGGCCATCTGGACAGTTGAATTGCTTGAAGTTGCCTGACCGGGAATTAGTAGGGCAGATCTCTTGTACAGAGGGATCACAAGGTTGGCACTTGGCAAGGAAAGGTAAGCAATATAGACACACTGAGGTAAAGATTGAAACAGTTAGGGCGAGAAGGAGCTTATGTATTCTTCCCTTCCTGCACAAAAACAACAGGTGATTATTAACAGGCAGTCTCACCTAATATAAACCTTTCTGTCAAATTCTTTCAACTATGTGGACAATGAAGTGGTTCTTGATTGTGAAATTGAGCACCCATTTCATATTTGGCATAGGTTTTAAACCGAGGATTGTTTCATTCATGCTATAAACAATTGAATCAGTTCAGTCTAGGATTCCTGTGGCTGTGAGTGTTGCATTGTTTAGCAGCATCTTAGACATTCAAAGATTGTAATGCGTCAACTCTATTTTTGTAATGCAGTTAAAGAGAGTCGGATTAGTCTGCTTACTGGTTGATGAGATTGTAGACTATAAGGACCTTGTGGAGAAGGTAATTGTAGAGGCTTCCCAGAATTCCTCCAAGAATGCCAATTATGGTGATAGGGATGACATCCATCACATGGTATGTCACCACAACATCGCTCACATCGAACATTATCAGCCCTCCTTTTCCAAACAGTCCACACTTCCCTGAATTGCATATTTCAATGAAAGTCCTGAGGATTACCACAACTACTGCTGTGCTGAAGAAAGTTCTCCAGAGGAGCGCACTCCTCCACCATGTTGCTACCTCTTCAAGAGCAAAGAGGACACCACCCACTGGGGAACGGAAAGCTGCACAAACACCCGAGGAAGCACCGCAGGTGATGATATCTCGGCGGTCTCTGTCATTGTTGAAATAACGAAGCCAGCGCCACTTGAGTCGGTAATTATCAGGTCCCCCTTGGCCTAACAAGGAAGCAATGCAGCTGCCAATGTGCACCAGAGGCCCTTCTTTCCCTAAATCAAGTCCAGCAGAGACAGCTCCTATGCTTCCAAATATCTAACAATAGCAAGGAAAAGACTTCAGGATTCCTAGGAATTGAAATAACTCGATGCTAATATCCAAGATTCGTCCTTGACCGGATGTGGACTTTCATGTTGTTTTTAGTGGGAATGTCAATTACTGAATGCCTATGCAACAGAGCTCATAAAATGCATTTCTGATCAGTAACTTGATTCTTACACTAAACAAAATCGGTAAATTCCTGTCCCATTGCGGGATCTAACCAAGCATACTAAAAGTAGAAGGTCTGTGATTAACGTTTTACTTCCAAAAACTTAATCAAATTGGCCTTAGAACTTAGCCTTCAGAAACCAATGGAAGAAACATGTGATCTTTTCTTTCAGGTAGCTGAAACTTGTTCTGTTATATTGCTTGCATTTGTTGAAAATGCTCTGATACCAATGGTAAACACACAAAGTATTTGAGCCTCCCCACTTTTATTCGTATATTTAAGCTCAAACTATCTTATTCCAACAAAGATTATAAATACTAGTTCAACTACGATTCTAAACACAAATCCTTTCATACTTCTTGTGTTTTAGTTTTCAACAGCATTAAAAGTCAACATCTATTGGCTCTAAGTTTGTATACCATTAAGTTTGAATTCAGTTATAGAAAATTCCATTTGAAAGCTAGCACACCTTAACGAACAATGTTGTAACCCCAAACATGTTAGGAGTATCAACTCCATTGAGATAAGCTTTGATTTCAGGTATACCAGGCCCTGCTGCAGTTGGTGCAAAACACACGCACAGGACGGAAGCAAATAAGGTTAAGAGAAGATTAGCCCCTGTGAAGTAGACTAGCCCTGTCAAATACCTGCACCATGAAAAAAAGAAAGCATTCTAATGATCACAACCCGCCTTGATCAAGATTGGGAAAAGAAAATGAAAAGAGAACGGAAAACTCACCTTTTATTCTCTATAAAGTGAACCGCAGCAAGAATCTTGTAACCCGCAATGTTCTCAACTGCAAGATTGATGAAGGTTGCAACTAATCCAGTTAAAAGTCCAACAAGAAAGGCCAATGTCCATTTCCAGAATATATACTGCAAGACTTGAACTTTGGATCTGCTTCTCCAATCATGCTTGAAAAGATCATTCTCATTGATCCTGCATCAAAGCCATACCAATTCAGACAAAATGTTCTTCGAGGAAAAAAGCAAAACAAGAAATGTAAGAGAAAGAAGGGTCATTAAGTTATTTACTCGTAATCCAAACTCTCTATATGTGAGATCTTGGCTCCAACCAAGGCTAGTGGATTAGAAGATAGTGTCCTATTTCTCTTGAGGAGTGGCTGGTGAAGGGTATTGCTTTCTGGGTCTCTTCCTTCTTCACCAACTTCCAAGTTATGACCTGCTGTTGCTTCTGCCAATTGGCTTGAATCTGCCTCCATTGTGATAACAGAATTTGCAGAGACAGAAGCTCAGAAGTTCTTGGATGTTGGTGTTTCTTTGTGCTTGATATATTAATATGGTATAAATACTATGTGCTTGGGGTTTAAATTTGGATTTGCTGTTAGATACTTGCACCAACCAATACAACTCTAGTCCATTTCGCCATTACTAGAGTACCTTTACCTATACTAGTCTTAGAACACACTTCATAAGTATTTCTAGATATGATGATAATCATGGCAATTATCAGAATGTGATGTCTTCTTGAAAGCTAGAGGGGTGGGAGATTTTGAGATAAGGAGGTAAACTAGGCTTTGGACTTTTGCTTATATATAACTTCTTGAATTTAACTTGACAAGTTGGTTTGATCAAGAATGACAGAGAGATGGTAAGTCCTACAGCAAAATTATTGTCTCATGTCCCTTTCTTCTTCATTTTATATGTTAATATGTCACCCTCCAAGACCAATATTCAAGAAGATTTTTAGTAAAAATAAGTACCAGTGACCTCCAGATTTTCTTAACGAAAACTTTAGGATGATGGATTTGCATAATCAAAACTGTATGATTAATTTTCTTCAAAGTTGTCCCGCGTTCGTGGAGATAACCCTGCATATTGTTATAGCCATTGACTTTAAATGAAATAAAATGCAATTGCTTGAAAGGAAAGGCAACAATATAAATAATTATTAATTAATCATGCCAGTCATATGATCATGCATGTCGCTTACGAGGTCTGGGGTTCGACCCCTCTCTTCGTCTGCAACCGGCTTTTTAGGAAGCACTTGCCACCCGGTACGAAAAAGAATTAGTCTAGGCCAGCGTTGGTTATACCAAAAAAAAATGATCATACATGTTCCACCTTCCTTTTTCATCAAGATAATAATAATCCCAACTTTCTTTCACACCTAGGATTTTTCTCCATTTTTTTCTTATTATTTTTTAGATAAAAAAAAAGACTATTCCTGGCTGTGCATGTTACACATGCTGCCACCGAAATCACCACCTAAGATCTCCGGTCATCCCGATGAACATATGATTGTTGGCTGATCGATCCAATCTAGGTCCCCACCAAGTCATAAACAATGAAATATTGCTTGTGGGGGGTCATTGTGGTTAGTAGCATCAACAAAATCCAAGTCTGGTCCCTTGTTGACAGATAAGCACCGTCATATTCCAAGTGGAGCAAGAATCGAACAAATCAACGGTGTACAGTTAACCGGCCCTTCAGGTTATTGAAAGGCCAGTCCTATCCATTATTATTTTTATTACAAGTAAAATGATAATATATATAGGAGTATTGTCTGGTTTTATGCGATTTGAAGAGGATCAGCATGGGATTTGGGTCCCATGTGCAAATCATTTTAAAGCACTTGACAGGTAAGACAATTCAATCCCCATATACCATAGAGTTTGGATAATCTTCAACGTTTGATTGAACGGTTTTATCCAGGAAATTAAATTAGTGTTTAATCATTTTAATCGATATGTTTGTTAATGTTCAAGGATGCTATAGCTAGCAAATTGCATGTTGCTTGCCTTTTCATTTAGCCCAAGGGAGCAAATTAACGTTGTTTAATGTCAATTATGCAAATGATTACCGTGACAAATATGCAAATCGGCTGGTTTCTGCGCAACTTGCAGTTGATTGGTTTGGTGTTGAAAGGTTTGGCAACCCGGCGCCTCCAAGTTGGAGGTCCATGTGGACAGGAGGCAAGGGCACTCATTGCTGCAACCTGCAACAACCAAATTTCGAGGACCCAATTGCGGCGGAGGTCCGATTTGCATGGCATGTCTTGACCTTTTCACTTAACCCAAGAGTTCATTCTTGTAAACACGTGATCTAAGGACAAGGCCAAGAGCAAATTATATAATGCATCTGAAAAGCATTTTGGTCATGGTTCATGAGCTCTCGACATGAGATGAAATGATGCATGGTATGGGTCCCATGGGTCATCTATGTACATTGTTTTGATGTCGTTTCTTTTCTTTCTTTCCTTCCTTCCTTTTTAAGTAAAAGATTGGTTTTCATTTAATCTTTAGATTGGTAATAACAAAAAAAAAAAAAAAAAAAACCATCTTCTTTACTCAAATCACTTAGACTTTCAAATTCTGATACATTATAGATTAATAATATTTTAATAATTAGACTATCTAAGTGTCTATTTAAAAATATAGAAGATATTGCTTTTTATTTAAAAATATATTAAAAATTAAAAATTTTCAAACATACAATTGGACAACAATACCAACCATACCTAACACCTAAGTTATTCTCTATTATTATTTTTTCCCCAAACATCACATGTAAAAACAGTGTATTGTTTAACAACAACATAGACTCTCATGATTAAAGGAGTTTGTTAATTATCACGTGGTTTAAAAAACTATAATTAATTTCTTTATATCTGAAAAATATGACATAATTGATATAATTCTTTTCTAAAATATAAGTTAGACAATTTTATTTATACTAGTTCTAGATTTATCTTAAAACAAAAAATTTAAATAAATAATTATCAATTTATTCTAGGGATTCCTAAACTAAATAAAAAGAATAGTTATAAAAAAAAACCTCATGTAGTTTATTAAAAAAAAAATTATTTTATTTTTATTCTTTCAAAATTTGTATTTTACATCCTAAAATTTATAAGTTCATGACATTTTATATTTTCATTCTGACATATAAAAAATATCAAAATAAAATGTAATATTATTTACACGATTATCAATTATAATTATATTTTAATGAATAATTAAAAGCCTTTTTATTAAGTATTATATTTTTTCATTAATTTAAAAAAAAAAAAAAAACCCTCCCCCACCATCCTGACCTTTTTCTCCTTCCTTTTCTCTTGAATTGCTGGAGATTTTATATGTCTTCTCCCAAAATTTTCTTTCACATGGTTTACCGGGAACAACCATTGAATACCACAAAGGCACGAACTCCCTTCCTCCATGTTGACCAAAACACCACCACAGCCGTACCCACTGGAAAATTACATTTATTCTCAATTTCTAAATCCCAACCTCATCCTTAAATTTCCAAATAATTTCTTTAAGAGCTACAAGTTACAAGTGATAACTTACACATGAACGGCTCTTACATCTTTGTTGCCTAGTATAATTATTAAATTCTTCTTTAAAAAAATATTCTTCGAGCAAAGAGCTTTTTAGGTTTTTAAAATCTTTTATAGTATACTAACTTTAATTTCCATGTTCGAGCAAAGAACATTTTTATTATTTTATTATAGTTTTTTTTGTTATTTTTATGTAGAGACATGCGCTAGCATGTGGATGTTGCCCATATCCTATAAATGAAATGAGGCGTCATAAAAATTCTAAACAACACCTTTCGAAGCAGTATTTGATATGCCTCGTTGCCCTTATCATGGTGGTAGGGTTCATGCCATTAAAAGATTGGCGGTTGAGCTACGCCCATGTGATTTTTCTTTCATCTTTCTTGCTTGTCTTACCTCCTAGAAAAACATCATGCCAATTGTTAAAAAAAAAAAAAAGGTCTGATTATTTGTTTATTGAATAAAATTATATCCTTATTCTTTTTATTACAATGTATTTGGTATCGAATCATTTATTGAATTATTATTATTTTAATTTCATCCCTTAACATTTAATTTTTATATTAAATTTGGTTCTTTTTTTTATTGTTTTTTTTATCCTTTTCTTAATTGAAATTATTTTTCAATTTCATCCCTTATAATTTGATTTGATTTAATTTTAGTATCAAGTTTGGTCATCATTCTTTTGAAGTCTATATTTTTCTCTTTTATAAAAAAAATCAATTTTATCCCTAACTATTTTGGTTGGTAGGGAATTTGACATTATTATTTTTTCAGATTTGCCTTTTATGTTGTAATTTGACCTCGTAATCGGTGTTATAAGTTTTAAAGATTAAACCAAGTTGGCTTCAGTAGTTTTTATGTTCTTTAACAAAAATTTATTTCATCCCTAATCATTGGGTTCATTGAAAATTGGTATTCGTTAAATTGTTTTTAGTTTTCTTGCTATGAAGTTATCTCAATATTATATCTCGGGTCATGGATTCAGTAAATTCACTAGGGTTGACTTGATCTTTTTTCATTATTTTTTATTTTGTTTTTTATTTTTTTCCCTTCAATATTAAATTGGTTTTAGAATTGAGCTTTGTGATTTTATTCAATCTATTTTTTATAGGGTTATCAAGGTCTCGCGACTAGGTTATAGATTTGATTTGATTTTTGCTCAAGCCGAATGATAAAAAATTATCATGTTTGGTTCCTTCAAAAAATATATTTTTAAGAATTCATCTATGTGCTAGCTTGGACAAACTCGAGTCAATTTGTTTTTTTTAAAAATTATTTTCTTTTCAATTTCTTCATTTTTCATTTTATTTGCTAGGAGTCGAGATTCATTTTTTTTTTTCAATGCAATTATCTCATTCTTTTTTAATTTTTAATTTGTTAACAGATAATATCATAGAGACATTCTAGTAGTATTGTAAAGATATATTTCCATAATATTGGCAAGTGTTATCTTTTTTATTAAATCATTGTTTTTTTTGTTTTTTTTTATTATCGATATCTTATTTTCTAATTATATTATTAAATTACTTGATCTTATTGGACTAATTCAAGTCAATGACTAGAATTGTTTTATTATTTTTTTAGAATATTTATATTATCTTGATATCTTTTTTACATTGAAAAAAAAAAAGGCTACGATTAGCCATATATCTAGTCACCAACTTTTATACTTCCCTTGATAATGGTCCTTCTATGTTTGATTTTCGGTCTCCTTTTTTATCCAACAGCTGGGGGTTACAGAACAAGAACAAGAATGTTCACATAGCAATCTGAAAGATATATTTTCCTCCACTAATTCATCTAATTTTGTTTTGTACATTATTGTTTAGACACATAGAGACCACTTGAGGGGAGGGTGGCACAGGTGCCGATTTAGACATTTTTAATATATGTTTATATGTTTTTGCCTTGTGGACTGCCATGTTTTCTATATATGATGAGAGGAAGAAAAGTATTGTGCAATTTGAAATAAACACCCCCCCCCCTCTCATTAAGGTTTAGGCTTTTGGAGTTCGCCGAAGTAAGAAAAATTGAGTATTTGGAGATAACTTTACAAGTTATGGGACATATGAATGATCTTTTAACCTGGAGGCGCGCATCCAGCATCCTGATATGTTTTCAGAATTTACTGTACCTTACTTTCAAACGTAATGCTCAAGGCATTGAGTGTTCTATTTCCTTGTTTTCTTTTTGGTGATTTTGTTACTAGAATACAGATAGGAGAAAGTTGCAGAAGTTGCCAAGAGCAGCATCAACGCCAGGTAGAATAGTCATATTGACTGTCCTTGACAAGTCATGGGCAAGGCCTGGTTCTGTTCTTGATCTCTTCCTAGAGAGTTTTCAAATTGGAGAGGGGACTGAACACCTCTTGAACCCCTTGGTTATTGTTGGCTTAGATCTCCAAGCTTTTCAATACTGCCAGTTCGTTCATCCCCATTGCTTCCATAATACAGCCACTGGGCTCGGATCATATGCTAACTTCCTATACAATTGAGACAACTCAGGACTCCGTTTCCAATTTTGGTTGCTGAGTCTGAAATAACAATAGGATGTGATTCAAAATCACGCAACCAAAGCAGCATTAACAAATACTCACGTGGGGGATTCTTTTTCATAAAATCAGACTTCGCATCCCTCGAGTTCCTCAAAGTGTGGAATCTGGGTAGGTTTCTTTATCCCAACATGGCAACTGCATCCGTGTGCCAGAGAATAATAGACGAGGGGTTTGTTGAAATGGTTGGATTGCGCACTACGCATATAGAACCGAGTTATTGCGGTGGATTATGTTAGCCAGGCAAAGATATGAGCGAGATATATGCCTTACATGCTACCTGCTGTAGTGATCTGGACAGCAAGGTTCATGGCCTGAACCTTGTTCTTGATAACCTTGTTCATGAAGAGTCAACAATGTTCAATGCTCTGTTGGTGAACGACAATAGTTCGGCCTCGCAGATTTCTTCAGGAAGAGCTCAAATGAAGTGCTCGACAAGTTAGAATTTATTTCTCATCCAATCAACAAAAGTGTTTGATTAAAAACACATCAACCAAAGTGCTGACCATATATCTGATTACACAGGTATGTTCTTACTAAAGTGTGAACCTCTCGACTGAATGAAATGCATGAATAATAAACGTCTGTTTACCTATTTCATAATTAAAATATTATGTCATCTGAGAAATAATTCAGGTCACACGAGATTAAGGGTCCTTCAATTGATTCAACGGTGGAATATCATTACATTGGATACAAAAAGCAACAAAAAGGAAACGTATGGAGTCAAACAAATAACATGATTTACTTGAGAAACCTTAATTGGAAAAATAGCCTCTTACATTCACATCTTAAAGAAATTCTACAGTCAGAAGGCAGGGTGAATGTTTCAAAAAGAAGCGTCTCCTTCAGGCATTTCCCAGTTATCTTCATCATCATCATTCTTCTTGCTTGGAGTTGCTTCTGGCTTGTTTTGGAATGGGCCTCTCATCTGGGGGCGCCTGTCATGGAGGTGAGACAATTTTAGCAGTAAATACCAATTCTCATGAAAGATCCAACAAAAAACATTGTTCATTCCTGCCATTCAACTAAGCGCTGATAAAAACAACACAGTTTCCAGTAAAAGGGACTAGACAACTCACAAAAATTGCAATACAGCAAACAAACGACATGATAGAGAATCTATAATATGAAGGATGAAACTAAACATCACCTCCTTGAAATCAAGAACTAGCAAACCTATCTCTAGTTCATCAGATATAGAAGTTCGTGGAGTTATGCGGTTCAAAAGCAACATAGTTATAAAAGGGATTCAGACAATAAATAGATCACTAAGAGATACTGAAGTGCCCCTGTGTGTAAAATAAGCAGCTGTGTTTTGTCACAGAGGGTAAGCAGTGAGCACAGAAATGGGCACCACAAACACACAAAATGATGAAAATCTGAATTCCCATTCATTTAGAAGATGAAAAGGAACTTATAAACTAATCCAATATAATTGCAGCGGGAAAAGAATAAAAAAAATCAAGCACAGGTAGGTGACACACTGAAATCAGGGCGTTAAGCTAGATTGCTTAGAAACAAATAAGCCCGTCAGCAGTGATTAAACTTTATACTGCTTTAGGTCACTACCCCTCAAATTTGGGTTGGCAAACCAAAACAACATGAAACAAAGCATTCAAAGTTCTGCATTTCTTTCCTCAACTTCACCTAGCACTCATAAATATTTATCTTAATCAAGATGAATTCAGATGAATACCAATGCATCATAAGAAACACAGTAACTCTCGAAACGCCCATCTCTATCTTTTGAATTCCTCAATCTGCCATCATCCAAACTCTAAAGACTGGACAATTTACTCTTCACCGAACCTTATGAACTACAAAATTATGTTAATTAAAAAAATAATTTCATCCAACCCTAAATCCACTCGCCAATCAACTAAACAAGCATAAAAAAGAAAAAGTCACACTACAATGAGACCCATGCACAACTAATGCTCTCAAGTTAAATAAATCCTTCCATCCAAATCCCTCCTTTTCAAATTTTCTCATCAACCAAACAAAGAAACAATAAAAAACAAAAGAATCAAATTAGTAAAGAACAACAACAAAACAGACCTTCTTCGATTACGCTTATGAGCTTCACGGGTCTTACGTTTCTTCTCTTCTTGTTTGTTCTCGTGATACCTCCTTCTCTTACACTCTTGAATAACACCAGCTCTCATGACTTCTCTCCTGAACCTATTCAGCAACCTCTCTTCAGGCTCATTATCTTCCACAATGACCTGCACATTATATGCTGATTTAAAGAAAAGGGTATTTGAATAAGCAAGTGAAGGGCACACAACTGATGACAATTCAGTCGATAAAGAACCACAGTGACCACCATCACTCTCTTGGGAAAACAATAAAGACTTGTACTTTTGAGCTTGCGGGGTGGAAAAGGAGAGTTGGGGTGGTGGCACCGGGGTTTTGGGAGGTGGGTTTGAAGGTGTGAAGAAGGAGAGGAAGTTTGGGAGAGATAAAGAGGTAGCCATGGATAAAAGGACAGTGAATGAGTGAGGGAGTCCTCTGGCTATGGTGTGGTTGAGTTTTGTTGGTTCTCTTTCTGGTTTGGGTGGCTCTCTTTTGGATCAGGGTGTTGGGCTGACAAGTTTGGAATTGGGCTGCTCTGTTCTTATAGCCTTTAGTTGTAAATTGGGCCATGATTCCAAGCATTATCCTTCAAAGTATGAGCCCAACTAACAGAATTGTCGATAGGCCTGATCAAGATGGGTCAGTATTGGTATGGTGGGCTTAACTTTTCACTGTTTTACTAAACAACACCACAAAAGATGGGGGAAAATGCTTTAAAGTTTCCAATCATTTTTGCTCTGTTTGTTTTAAAAAAATGAAATAAAAAAAAAAAATTCAATTTTTTTTTTAGTGTTTTCATATTATTTTGATTTTGATATATTAATATTAAAAATAATTTTAAAAAATAATAAAATATTATTTTGATATATTTTCAAGTAATAAAATGAAAAAAACTAGTTGCTTTAATTAGAGTAGCTAAGCCCCCGTGATAATTCACGATGAAATTTCTTTAGTCAAATGATTAAACAGTAGCAGCCCCATTAATGTGGTGTGCTCGAATTCAAGCGCCAGCAGCAATGCAAGACTGGAGCTTGGTGTCTCGTTGCGGTTGAAAAAGAAAGAAATACCGCTTGTGTTTGTTTTTTAGTTTTAAAAATATATTTATAAAAAGAACTTAATCACGGCAGCACCGCAATGGTTCTCTCTCTTTCAGGGCGCTGCAGCCGTGCTGTCATCAACAAGCCATGCGTGTCACATCATTCGCTGTGAAAATGGAAATGTCATGTTCCTCGTTGGCCGAAATCAGGAGCCCTAATTTAAGTTTTACACGGTTCCAGAGTTTCACAAAATTGAATGGACTTTTTCTAAACCATCAGCCAAATGTGTCTGTCAAATATTATCTTGTTTTGGGCACTCGGTCATCGGAATCTTTGTATATGATTAGGATAGGACGGTTGACCCCTTTGAAGATGAATTTTCCACCATAGATGTCGACACTTGGCTCCGCTGTACATGTGCGTGTATGTCTATTGCCGCATGCACCGCCACCATCATGCCATTGGGACACTTATCTCTTAATAAATCTTATTAATCCCCGATTAGAGGGCATTTAAACACGTTCACTTGCACACAGATAAGTCGTAAAGTCTTCCCGTGGAACTCTTCCCCCGTCCACATTAACCTCTATACCGTCTAAAACGAAGATAGAAGGTGATGACTTAACTTTTTTTTATTAAATAAAATGGGTTTCATTAATATGTTAGATTTAATATATTTGACTTGATTGTCAACTAATTCTAATGAATATACCAATTCAAAAAATTATAATTATTAGCGAGTTTTGAAAGTTATATATCCAACAATCATGAACGATTATTTATAATAAAAATATTAAAAACATAATATATATATATATATATATATATATTAGTGTGCACAGGATCTCTTTACAGACCTATTATATTTATTATTTTATTAATGATATATAAGAAATATTTATCTTTCATTATTATCGTAAAAAATAAAAGACTTTTTATATTCAAATTAATTAATGCATTCACCCATAAGATTTTAAAAAAGAAAGTAGAACATAATATTAAGAATGTGTTT
Organism: Populus davidiana; assembly: GCA_030145905.1. Taxonomy (NCBI): domain Eukaryota; kingdom Viridiplantae; phylum Streptophyta; class Magnoliopsida; order Malpighiales; family Salicaceae; genus Populus; species Populus davidiana. Next base: position 34,313,751 of record CM057789.1, on the reverse strand, counting down.
ATTTGTCAACCAAATTACGAAAAGTCCATTATTAAAAAAAAATCACTATCGTTGCTTTAAGTTAGGTTTGATTCCATGTTATTTGGTGAAAATGAAATAAACTTTACTAAATAAGCTGGTTAACATCTACAATCATTAATTATATGGGCTTAATTTGAGCTGTTTGTTTTTTATTTAATTCAGCAGGCAGGCGATTTGGTGACCGTCAGTTGTTCATCTAGCTAGTTACTAGCTAGCTATTTAAGTAGTAAAAACGAGTATAGCAGTAGTCAAGCATGCTATACATCGTAAATTAGGTAGGAATCGGTAAACAAGAACCAAAATATATACTTGTTATAAAATAATATAAATTATATTTTAAAATTTTATTTAATAATTTAAGTTATTGAGTTGAGATGATTATTTAATAGGATATCAGAGCCTTGATGACTAAATAATCACAAATTTAAATCTCACCATCTCTATTTATTTGATAAAAAATAAGCACAAAGTAATATAAATCTATGAAAGTTTCAAGTCCAAAGGACTTTCATTTTGAGGGAATGTGTTATAATCTTGTAAAATAATATAAATCATATCCTGGAATCTTATCTAATAACTTAAATTATTGAATTGAAATGATTCTATAACAAGGTACAGTTCTATGACGATCGATGATGCATATTGAATATTCTGTTTTCATTAAGAAATTGAACAATTTGTTCAGTTAATAAATAAAAGTGGGAACTATACGCGAAAACAACACCTCTTATATATAGTTTTAATCTATAAAATCCAAATTATAACCTAGCAATCAGGCAACGTTGGACGGGTTCGGAGAGGTTCATTTTTGAGGTGTAATAACTTTACCAAAGACCTGCTCAAACCCAAGTCCATGAGCAATCGTGTCAGCAATGATAGAGGTGTGAAGGAAAGCGTCTTGTGCTTAATTTTCACTGTCCAAACAGTTGACCTAGATGCTTGATTTGACGAGGGCTCATAGGCGCCCTGCAATGGCTTCCATCAACGAAGGGCATATGCTCTAAGCACAGCAACACACAGCTAAATGAATATGTTCCACGTCTGAAATGACATTTGCTCAACTATTTATGTGACGTTGATGGTTGCCTTCTCTCTCGTTATTAGCCTAGCAAGCTAGTGACTTGTCATCACAGTAGTCGGGAAAAACAAACGAAGGTGGGCATCTGTGAAATGGTCGCATTACAGAGAAACATTCAAGAAGGTACTTAAGTATGTGCGAGGCTTGGGGGCCATTGCATTAGCATTAGGAATGATCGATCGTTAGTCTATTATAGGTTTAAACACCTTTTAAAAGCAAGGCACTTGTCCTCTTATACCCCATTTTTGAAGCATCACATGGCTCGCGAGCATCCCAAAAAGGTGACTGGTTTAGGTAAACGAGTCCTTTTTAAGGTTTGTTTATCTCCATGAAAAGAGATTTATACAAGTGCTGCTTCGATCTCTCGCCATCTAAAACAAGATTAGTGGGTTTCATTAATTCTTTCTTTCTTTCTTTATGTTCTAGGGTTTTTTTAAAAAAATGCCTTGGCCCTTTTCCTAATCTGTGTCCTTGAGGCTGATTAGGCCCTCGTCCTCTGGCCAATCCCACCCTCAGCTCAGGAGATTACATGCACCTGTGGTGGCAAGAATGCTAAACCTATGCAATGACAGTGAAGCCTTGATCAGCTTTTGATTATAAATATAGAAAGAGCAAAGGTAAATCCACCACACTAATCAGTGGAGAGCCAACACATAAACTTTCCTTAAAATATGCTTAATGTTAATTAAAGAAAGCCTCGTCCAATGGACATCCACTTTCTGTGCGAATTGGCTGCATTAAACTAATGAATCCCACATTGTTAATTATCTCTATTATAATCTTGATTAGAACAATCTGAAGAGGACAGACGCGATGCCTTCTAACTAGTCCATTGTTTATTATTTTGCAAATGTTGCCATAGCAAGCTCATGCTTCTAGACCAGCTGCCACTTGTTGTGCTTTGCTTTCTTCAAAAGTTTCCCCTATATCATATCTTCATATGCTTATTAAACAACCTCTCTCTTTTTTCCCTGAAAAAGTTGATTATGGACAGCTCATGGGATGTCTCACGGACCAGATTAATTACCTTATGTTAAAAGCTTGTTCGTTGAATTCATTTTCAAGGCAGATTTCAACCTCTCGGTTCCTTTTTTGTTTCTTCTCTCCACCTTGTTAATTCAAGAATCCCATCAAACGTGATTGTCCATACACTTTATGCTTAGATTCTTGTGAGAAAGCAATGCCTCAGGAGGCCTCCAGCGACCCCCTTGGCCACTTCGTGAGACCGCTGGAAGCTTCTCCGATCAGGGGGCCTCCTTCCATATTTTAGAGTTTAAAGTGTTCTTGCAAGCCGGTCTAGTTAATTTCATGGGATAAAACTATCAAATCTTACAACAAATTAACAGGTATAATGGCTAAGGATCATCGGTTGTGATACTAACTAGATCATCCTCGTTAAAAAACTGATCACTTGTTATATTTATTTTTATTGACTCTAAAGAGGAGGTTGGTATATGGTGGCTGAGGGCGTTTGCTTTATTATTTGACTTTATAGATTCAAACCCTATTGCCACTATCCAGGACCATGTATTATAAATGATTTATTTATTTTAATGAATTAAATCAATGCGAGAGGTATGTTCTTATGATCGTCCAATAATAAATTTAGTTTCAATCAACTGGTCGAAGAATATCTTCACCATACAGCAGAAAAGAAAGAAAGATGAACACTTAATTAGACTTCAAATTGAATAGGTAAGCTCCACGATTCTTAAAGCATCTAATTGTATGACAAAAAAAAAAAATTGGAAGAAAGAATATTAGTTTTTGCCGCAAAGAAAAAAACGGTAATGATCTCTTTTTATATTATGTTTTTTTTGGATATAAATCTTATGATCTCTCTTTTTATTCTTTTATTAAATTCAGTTATTCAACCTAAATCTCTCATTAAATTTATTTTTTTTATTAATATAAATGTCTGATTTAAAACCACAGAAAAAACAAACCTTTTAATTTTAAATTTTTATTATTAGGCCATAAAAAATCACCCATTAATTTTGTAACTATAACTTGGTGGAAAAAAGATTTAATTTCTTTTTTATTTTTAGAAGGGTTTTATTTCTTTCTAAATACACTAAATCGAAGAGGAAAATATATCCATAAAATCATTTTAAAAGTTTTTTTTTTAGGAAAAAAAAAACATAACTTATATCGAGCATAATTGAATAAGTGATAATTGCTGTCAGGTTTCTGGTTTGCTTGTTGTCTGGTTGTTCAAAGAGGGAAAAGATAAATGAAAGAAGAAAATTCCAAATTCTTAAAGGCAAACGACAAAAGAGTCAGCTTTGCCAATTCTCTCAATTCCAAATTGTTCACTTAGAAACTTTGATTAATAATTAAGGATGAACCCTCTGAAGTCCTCGTGGATTAACTCCTCCCAAGCTTCTTCTTTCTTCTTTTTTTCTTTTCTTTTTTCTATTTTTAGTGCCAAGTGCTGCTAACAAGAAACATCTAAATCCAATTCATGAAGGAAAAATCCTGGCCACAACACGCAGGAGGACTTTTATTATTATTATTATTTCTTACAAGAAAATGTTATTGTTATTATTTCTTACCAGAAAATGACACATTTGTCGCAGTTATCAATTGAATCCTCCATCTATCATGCATTACCCACCAGTCTAGAAGTGGTGCATTATCTTGAGAAAACAAGTCCTTTTCACTTTTTTTTAAAAGTAAGAATTCTAAGATCGATGAGAGTTAATTGGATAATGTTCAATGGATGTGGGATTCAATTGGAATATATATATATTTTTTTTGGCTTTCAATTTAGTTTTGAATGATAGTTAATTAAGAGATAAATATGTCCCTTGTCTTTGTTTTTACCAGGAGAAACAAAAGATATATATATTAATTAAGAGAAAATTCTGCTGAATAATTTTGATGTAAAATTTATACAGAACTCAAGGCATCAAACGTCACTAACACGTAATTTTGTGCGAGAGTTTGACCTAATTACCTTAGCGTTACAGCTAAAATTCCAAACAAAAAAGGTAGGCAGTAATTGGCCTAATCGGATTATATTAGTTGGTACCAATCAACATTTATAAAAGTACTTGTGTCTTGGTAATCATGATTGAGCTGCTGCTTGGATTCTTTACTTTTCTTTCTTCTTTTGGGTTTTCAACAAGAGGTTAAAGCTCAACTAGCTTTCGGGTATAATGGGAGGATAGTTTTTTTTTTCAAATATTTTTTTTTAATTTATTTAGAGTTTGAATATATATGAAGTGTCTTGATAAAATTAAACTCAAATTCTAATTGGTAAAAGAATTATCATTTTATTTATAGCATAAAACATAAAAATAATAAAAAATTGGACACTAAATATAATTAATTTGTTTTCATATTTTCTTCGCTTTCTATCATGTATGTAGCAAGAGACACCCAACACGTATATACACTTAATATATTGAATTGACAATATATAATTAAATAAAATAATAATAACTTAAATAGATAAAAATAAAAATAAAAATAAAAATATAGCTTCTGAATAAAAAAAATTAGCTAAAAAAATACACTTCATTCTAACTTCATAACTTGTTTTGGTACATATACGTGTATATACATGTATATATACACGTATATGTACCAAGAGACACCCAACACATATATACACTTAATATATTGAATTGGCAATATATAATTAAATAAAATACTAATACCTTAAATAGATAAAAATAAAAATATAGCATCTGAATAAAAAAAATTAGCTAAAAAAATACACTTCATCCCAACTTTATAACTTGTTTTGGTACATATACTAGTATATATGTGTATATATACACATATATACATGTATATGTATCAAGAGACACCCAACACTTAATATATTGAATTGACAATATATAATTAAATAAAATATTAATAACTTAAATAGATAAAAATAAAAATATAGCATCTAAATAAAAAAAAATTAGCTAAAAAAATAAACTTCATCCCAACTTCATAAGAAAAAATTAAAGGTTATCTAGAATAAAACCCTACTTTTATCTTTTTATTTAATTCTTTTTATTAAAATGATTTTTTTAAAAAATAACGTGGATTTCCGTGCCAGCTTGTTCGCATCTCGATCAATCTCACGAGTCATGAAATTAACGACCATATAAGTTTTTAGTAGTTCTGAGATTGATAAGATTCTAACTAACTTATGATTTTTAAAAAGTAAATTCAAAACCTAATTTTATTTTATTTTTAATAAATATTTGGCCATGTTTGCTTTATATGCGTGGCATTACACATTAGAACAAGAATGGTTCACTCGTACGTTCAATCTCTTTAATTATGATTACCAGTCTTCTTGAAACACTGACAAATAAATAATTTGATTAACTAAAACTAAGTACAAGTGCTACATGAAAAAGTTTTTAATTTCTAGCCTCGTTTCCACTACAAAATCAAAGGATTTGTTTAGGTCAAGATTATACAACAACGTGATTCGAATTGCTTCCGCAAAGCTCATCTTACAAGATCTGATAAAAGAAGAGGTTCAAATTAGTCGACACAACCTTTTCTTTTAGAAACAATATTGTTCCTCTCTGCATCCCAAAATACGGTCTAAATTAGTGTAATCGTGTAGGGTGCTCTTACTATAATATTTTTTTTATTACAAATATATTAAAATAATTTTTCTAGATTTTTTTATTTTTTATATTAGAACATCAAAACTATCAAAAATACCTAAAAATATCAATTTGAAAAATAAATAAGTGAAAACAATTCATCATGTATTAATTTGATGCATTTTTATATAAAAACAATTTAAAAAACATTTTTAAAAAGAGATTGAACTACATAAACAAATTCACACTACCGACAAAAATAAAATATAAAAAAATAAATGTGAATTCACACCCTATATATATTGCTTATAAAAAGAGAAGTTAATTCTCGTTGGAAGAAAATTACAGAAATTAAAATAAGCTGCATAAACGAATTCACTTTACCGACAAAAAAACTACAAAAGAAAATAGAATTCATACCCTATATTGCATATAAAAAGACAAGCTAATGATCATTAGAAGAAAATTACATAAATTAAGGTGATTTAAAAATTCTTAATTTATTTTTTTGTAAATATATAAATATTTACCTATATTAATAATATAGAAAAAAAATAAAAATTAGAATCCAAATTAGTAACTACTCACCATCATAGTTATCAAATTTGTTCTAGCTCTATGGATAAATTTTGTGATCCCTTTATTTTTTAATTGGATTAGATTTGCTTTTAACTTGGTTAAAAAGTTGATCCAATCACATGTTATTTAATTGGCTCGATTAAACTTGGATAAGATCTAATTAGATAAACTTCAAATATAACTTTTTATTATTTTGATTCAAAGTTTTTTTTTTTTTTTTCAAAATGTGTTATCTTAAAATGGATTTAAGTTTACTCATCCAATTATCCCTAACCAAGTCTTAATTAGATGGGATGTGATAATTATGCCCATGACACCGGACTCAACAAAACAGCATAAAATCGTTTTCAAAAGCCTTGATTTCTTCCACGCTAGCTATAAGCTCACCCATCAAAATGGACTTTTGACACTTTCCTAATCAAACAAAAAACATCTCATTATTATGGTTCTCCTCAACATATCATTTTTTTTCTTGCTTTACACAACAGAAGAAAGAGATGAGAAAAACCACGTCTTACCGAATTTTATAACAACTGTTTATTTTTATATTTTAAAAAATTAATTTTTTTTCATTTGTTTTCTCTCCTTTAAATTAATATATTTTTAAATTATTTTAATGTACTGATATAAAAAATAATTCTTAAAAAACATAAAAAATATTATTTTAATATATTTATAAGTAAAAAACACTTTAAAAAATAATTATAACCATACTTCAAAACATGCTAATATTCTTGACCTTAAAACCAATATATATATATATATATATAATTTAATAACCAAAAATTAAAATTTTAACGACTAGGATTGAGGGATTAAGACATGTTCATCGTTTTGACCCACATGCTTCAAACCATTGGATGGAATTTCAAACATGCAAGGAAGTTGATTGATCAAACCATGAAAGGATATACTTTTTTAATATAATCAATTGATCAAACCATGAAAGGATATACTTTCTTGACATAATCAATTGTTCACGAGATCATTCATATATTAGATCAAGTTTTCCTTAATTCTTTTTCCTCGCATGTAAAATATTATTTTTAGAATAATTAAAATGTTTTTTTTTTGTATAACAGTTGGATGACACCTTAAAAAAATAAAACTAAAAAAATACTCGAATTTAAATATAACATAGTTTAGAAGTATCAAAAAAGAAATTATTGATAATTGGAAAACAAATTCTTAAATGAATTTTAAAAAATTTAATCGATTTGAGAAATAAATTTACTTTGAATCTATCATACCAAATAAAAAAAGAAAAACAATATTGCATAATGAATCCTCTATTCTTGAAAAGGAAATTACAAATTACCATACAAAAAGAAAAGGAAAAAGAAAAAGAAAAAGAAAAAGATTGATAGTTAATGCTTTGTTGTGTTGTTGGAGGCGATGATGGTAGTAGCAGCCAAGAAGAAGAAGAACAACTGAAAATTAATAATTAAACTAATTGTATTATAATCCCACAAACAATAACTCAAGCTAAATTAATCAAGCTTTTTTTTTTTTTTTAGAAAAAAAGAAAAGAAATCCTCTCTAACAAATGGGTTGTCTTCAAATTGAACTCTTTCACCATCATCCATACACTTATTATAAACCTCTCTCTATCTCCTCCTTCTGCTCTTCCTCTCTCTTTCCTTCTTGATTTTTAAATATTTTCTCTCATCTTTTTTCTCTTAATTCTAACCCTTAAAACCCTCGTTTCTTTGATGATTTATTTTCTCTATCTCTCTTTATAACCGTCCCTTCATTTACTTCACTTCCTTTGACTTGACTTGACTAGGAATTACCTTAACTGGTACGCCTCCCTCTCTCTGTTTGTGTGTATATATGTTTTGTCTGAAGAACATTTCTTGGTACTTTTTTGGCCTTGCTTTGTTGGGTGTGTATCCATTTTGTGTTCTTTTGACTTTTGGATTACTTACCAATCTAATCCATGTAACTGTACTTTCTCCTTCCTTTTGGCTAATTTGGTTAAAGCTCTCATCTTGGTAAATTGTTTTTTTGTTGTTGGGGTTGATTCACTCTGTTGTTTTGATCAACTGGTGATACAGAAGTGTTCTTTGATTTCGAACTTCAATATATCGTTTGAGGTTGGTGGATATGTACACTGTTTCTTGCTTGAATTTGAATCATGTTCTTATTAATTCATTAATGGAATCTTGATCAAGTTTGATTCATGGCATAGAGCTGTTAAGTTTTCATCTGGGTTTGCTTTGTCTATGTAGTTGGTATTCTCGTTAACCCATTTTTGGAATCTAAATCCAAGCCATGTTTCTGGGTTCATATCCTCTTTAATCTCTTGGGTCGGGAGATTTTCTTTTTGTTACTTTTGATTAGTTTCGTGTCTCCGAAATGGTTAATTGATTTAATTTATCACCTGGGTAGAAACTGCTGCTTCTAGATCTTTAACGTATATCTTATCATTTCCTATAGTATGAAAACTCTCAGGGGATTAGTTTTTTAGCAAGGTGTATCCATATTCACTCATCTGTTTAGCTGTTGAAAACAAAATTGTTTGCTTTATGTTTTTCAAATATTATGAATTTTGCATATTGGTATTTTGATTGTTGATGATAATCTGGCATTTCTTATTTGTTCTGTTCTTTCGATGACAGAGAATTTCAGGCTTTGAAAAGGTCTTTGATCCATGTCCAAAGGAAAAGAGTTGGGGAGTGAAGATGGAATAGGGGATGTGAGCAGAAATGATCCTGATCTTAGTAAGAAAAGGATGCTGGTAGAGGACTCTGGCAATAGCTCTTGGATTACTTCTAATAGCCCCCCGATGAAAAAGATTGGTGTTTGTGAAATTAGTAGAGGAGGATCGGGGTGTTATAATTTCTCTTGCAGCAATGGTAGAGTTGGTTCGTCAAATGTAAAACCTCAGGATGCAGATTACTCCTATGCTCCCCAACTCAGTGATGAGCTAGAGAATCTAATTTTGGCAAGAGTTCCAAGATCAGAGTACTGGAAGTTTCCAAACGTGAACAAGCGGATACTCTCTCTTGTAAAGAGTGGTGAGCTCTTTAAGATTAGGAGGGAAATTGGTGTTAGAGAATCATCTGTTTTTATTTTTGCAACCGGGGACAAAAGTTGGTGGGCATTTGATAGACAATTCTGTTCTCGCAGGAAACTTCCAGATCTACCAGCAGACTGTTGTTTCTCTTTTGGAGATAAGGAATCCCTTTGTGCAGGGACCCATCTGATTATTTCAGGCAGGGAGATAGAGGGGGTTGTTGTTTGGAGATATGAATTGGAAACAAACAGCTGGAATAAGGGTCCTTCCATGATCAATCCTAGGTGTTTGTTTGCGTCTGCATCCTGTGGTGCCTTTGCTTTTGTAGCTGGTGGAGTGACCGGCACTGGTGTTGATGTTCTAAATTCCGCAGAGAAATATAATCCAGATACTAAATCATGGGAAGACCTTCCAAGGATGCGGCAAAGAAGAAAGCTTTGCTCTGGTTGTTTCATGGATAAAAATTTTTATGTGATTGGAGGACGGAACGAGGAGGGAAATGTTCTGACTTGTGCTGAAGTCTATGATGAGGATAAAAAGGCATGGGACCTGATCCCAGACATGTTGGAGGATACACCGATCGCTACTTTCCAATCTCCACCCCTCATTGCTGTTGTGAACAATGAGCTTTACTCCCTTGAGCCTTCATCAAACCAGTTGAAGGTATACTTGAAAAAGAGCAGAACATGGAAGAAATTAGGAGCAGTGCCGGTAAGAGCAGATTCTAACAAAGGATGGGGTGTAGCCTTCAAGTCTCTGGGCAATGAACTACTTGTAATAGGAGCATCTACATCCTCAGTTTCTTATTCCGGGGATGGCATGGCTATATACACCTGCAGACCTGATTCTGAAGCTGAAGAATTGCTTTGGAGGCCTCTTGAGTGTGGCAAAAACAGGCTGAGTAACTTTATATTGAACTGCTCTGTTATGGTAGCTTGAATTTTGACACTCCTAGGCAGTAACTCTATAGAGTTGTTATATGAGTATCGAATAATAGCTACATTTGAAATTAGGATTTGGCACACTAGATGCTTCAATATATATTTTCAATACATCCTCAGGTATTCCGTTAGGTGTCTCTCCAGATTGTGTGGTGGATGTGGGTATTTAAGAAACCTAGCTGAATTATAGCGGTCGAGTGTCTTGTATGTACTTTTATTCTCAATGACTTCGGATCTTGGCATGTTGAACTGTGTTCTGGCTTTGATGTTATCTTCTGATAACACAGCTTGTCATTTTGTTTGATGTCATATTCAGATCAAGGAACATAAGGCAATAATTATGACCTTGATACCAACGAGTCTAGGTTAGATTTGTTGGAACTCTTGAAAGATTGGTACAGCAAAGGAGCATTGCCTGTTTACTGAATTGGGATAGTTGATACTCTTAACTCTGTTTGACAAAACATTTTTATTATTCCTTTTTCCTGTTCCATTTACTTGATTTCTATTACAATCATGAAGTGCAGTTCATCACGTTCCAGTAGGGTATTTTCACCAAAATTGTCCAGAAAAGAAGTGGGGAGAGTTTAAAGCAATGCCACACCCAAATAAGCTGAGTTGTTGCCCAAGCAAATCCCGTGGAGAATTGTCATGTTCCACTGATTCTTAATTTGGAACTTTGCTGGTTTGACTCCACAGTTAATTCGTGAAAATGAATTTTCCACTAGCCACGAGAATGTAACCTGGATCGCTTTGAAGGTTCTTGCAAAGTTGCTGCAGGAATGCAAAGTGAACATAAATTCTTCAAAATCAGCACTAAAGATTGCTTCGTAGTTGCTGACTGCTGATATAACCCTAGATACAGTCAACCATCATTTCTAAGAGCAACCATATTGTTTTGTCTTTTCAACTTTTTCTGCATTAGATTTTACGTGGCAGAAGATACTGACAGATGATCTACCACCATGAGATGATATGCGTTTCAAGTTTCGTAAACGCATCCCCCCACAATAGGGTTCTTCATGCAAATACATGTCCTGCAGGAAGAAAAGCTTCTGAGAAGTGAGATGAACAAAAAGAAATCAAGACAAATTTGCTTCCAGGTGGGGATGGAAATGGCACGGCTTGGATTTTTTTATATCTGTACCTCTACTCTATTCATTCATTATTTATTAAGTAAAAAATTTAGATTCTTATAACTTATATATAGGGTTTTGGGTATCTATTATTCACTATTATTTATTATTTAATAAAAATTAAAATAGTTAATATATATATATTTGAAGTATGTATATGCATATTAAATAATAAATATTATATGTATACATGTATTTTATGTCTGAGATGTAATATATCATATTATATTAAAAAAAAATTGTTATACAAATATATCTATATAATACCAATATATATTTCGGGTTAGGTTTAAGCGAGTTTTAAGTCGGGTTTGATAATATATATACTCTATCTATTAAATAAAGGATAAGATAATTATCTAAAAAATACTTACTATTCAGATAATATCAAAATGTATTCAATTCAGATTAAAATTTGCATCCATGGAAGGAGTCCCGCTGCATATAGCTTGTGCTATCTTGATTTTTCTCGACGCCAGCTGAGTTTCAGGCTGCAAATCCAACAAATTATACCACAATATCTCTCCCCCAATTTGTAATTTCCATAAACAAAGATGTTGAGGGAAAAATCATAAAAGGGATCTTATAAAGCAAATTTCAGTCGTTTAGCATAATCTGGTATTTCGAGGACGACCTTCAGCTGCATTCACAGGATCCGTCACAGTGAAGCAAGTCGTTGCGTTTCTGAGGTCCACATAGCACGTGAAGTAAAATTTAGATCATCCTCTGCATCTTCTGTTCTATTTTCCAGTGTAATGTTTCAAAGGCACCCAGATGTCTACAAGAACTTCAAGCAGTGTAGAAACTTGACTTGATTTCTCTTGAAGCCTCTTCGCTATACAAATTCAAAATGCTATTCTAAATTACAAAGAATCCCCTTCTTGTTGTGTATCCATTGAATAAATGTTGTGCTTGCAATCATCTGAAAGTTGATGGATCACTGCTTTAAGATGCCAACAATGGTTTAGCAAGTCACCTCCTCCTTGATTGGTCCTCCCTTTTTGGACAAAATCGAACTCAATACGGACTTGCTATGACAAATATGCTGCAGAAGGAGCAATAACATGCTGTTAGGAAAATGCACTAGGCTGTAGCTTGGAGAGGAGAAAGGAAAAGGAAAAGAAAGATCAAACTCACAGCTAATTCTGCCAAAAGCACTGTGGGCTAGTTGCCTCTGTTTCTATGCTCAAATATGAGATATGCACAGAGAATCACCAAGACAAATGCAACTGTAAATAACCCATTGAAAAAATTCAAGTGAAGTGCCATCCCATCGACATATCATATCAAACCACACATTTAATCTTTTAAAAAAACAGAAACAAATGTGATTTTCCACAGTACTTCCAAGTATATACATTGAATCACTAAGAATAGGATATCCAACCTTTTGCAATCTATAGTTACACAGATCCAACCATATAAATTCATACAGAAAGCAAGTCCCTCTCACATAGCATGTGCCAATAAAACAATAACAAGATTGCCATGTAGCATCATTCACTGAACCTTTAGTCATTGGCACTGCCTTTAAAGACTCACCCAAGAACAATGCAATTAGTTCCCCTGACATTCACGAGAGACTTGTTCACATAGGCAACAAGCCCCTGCATTTTTATCAGGTTTTAACATCAATGGAACACAAAATTAAGCACCCCATTACTTCATAACATTCAAACTTCAACTTTATACAATGATAAAAATCTTTGTATATTCAGGATCCGTTTATAGTAGTCATCTTATTGCCATTTCCTTTCAAGGCAACCCTAAGACAACTGAAGTGACTTTCCCATGACTTTCGAGGGCAAATAGAATCAACTACCAACAAGATATCCAAACAATCACACCAATTCAACCATACATTTACCCTCAAAATAGATCCATCTTACATGGTATATACAAATACAACATTAAAAACTGCTAAATAGCATAAAATGAAAAGGGATATTTCTTTTCATCTACATTTTGTGTTCGTTAAATTTTGATGTATCCTATTCCCTGAAGTTTACGAGACTTGTTCACAAGGCAACAAGCCCCTGCTTTTTTTCATCAGGTTTCAAAACAAGACAAAATCAAGCACCCCATTACTTGACAGCAGGCAAACTTCAACTTTGTAAATTAAAAATGCATCAAGTGAGTTTATAAATGCAAAACGCATCAACCAGGACCAGGACCAGAGGTTTTCAGTGCCACTGCCCACTTTTGTTGCCTTGCGAGCTAAACCCTGACTGCTAGGGTTTGGACGAAGGCTTGCTTTCTATAAGATTTGCAGGGTGCATTTGAAACGCTGGACAGGACGGGATAAATGAAATTGGACTGAACTGGATTGGACTCCGGATAATAGATGAGATTTGACCTGCACAAGAACATGCTATTTATTGACAATGGTGAATAATTTTTTCACAAAAGTTCATTTTGGTCTTTAAAATTATTTTAATAATTTTTTATTTTATTTTTATGATATTTTAGTTCTTATTTAAAAAACAAATTGGTCACCTAATTTTTTGGCATATGAAATTAGTAACTAAATTAAAAGTATTGTTTAATAATTAAACCTCTATATGTAAAATTTCATTTTAGTAGAATATAAGTAAACTTGGCCAAGCTTTAGTCCCACCAAATTAAAAAAATAAATGAGTGATAAGTAGATAATGAATAATCTTGAAAAATAATATTTTTTGTAACCATTTAAGATAGAACAAATCCTTGTCTTTGTTTTATGTAGGCCATGTTTATTTCTCGATAAGTAGTTTCCGGAAATCATTTTCCAAACTTTCCTGTATTTGTTTGTCATTAGGAAAGTTGGTCAACGAAAAACACTTTCCAGTCAATTTCAGTTAAAGAAAAATTTGACTTGGTTTTCAGGAAAGTGTTTTCCCTTTAGCTGTGTTTGTTTTCCGGAAAGTGGTTTTCAGGAAATCACTTTCCAAACTTTCTTGTGTTTGTTTGCTAGTAGAAAAGTTGGTCAATGAAAAACACTTTCCAGTAAAAGGAAAATTTGGCTTGGTTTTCAGGAAAGTGTTTTCCTGAAAAATATGGGGGGGAAACACTTTCCGGAAGTTGTGAAAAATTTAGAAATGTCATTATTTGCTGATTATATCAAATTTGATCCTCAAACTTTTGATTGCTATATATATTTTGTTTTGAATATTTATTTTTCAATTTCATCTCTTAAAATTTTATTTTTATATTAATTTGGTCCTTGTTTTTATAATTGCTATTTGCTTTTTCCTTATCATTTTTTTATTGAATTTTTTTATCTATCAAATTTGGTCCTCATTCTTTTGATTGTTACTTATTTTATTTGAAATAATTTATGAAATGTTAATTATTATTATTTTAATTTCTTCATCTTTCATTTTTTTTAATTTTTTAGATTTGATCTCTATTATTTTGATTATTATTTATTTTATTTGAGATAATTTATGAAATTATAATTTTTTTTCAATTTCATTCTCATTCAAGTTTTTAATTTGTAAGATTTGTTTCTAATTATTTTAATAAACTTGAGAAAAATAAAATATTAATAAGTTATTTTCCAGCTCATTTTCCATTACATAACCAAACACTGGAAAATGTTTTCTAACTTATTTTACATTACACTACCAAATATCGGAAAATATTTTCTCGGAATTCACTTTCCAAAAAGAAACTACTTTTCAACAAACAAACAGGGCCCTAATATGGTGCATCAAACATTAAACAACTTGTTTAGTCTTATTAATCATGTCCTCTTTAGCGTACTAAACACATGCGACAGTCATGCTACAAACACTCTCTAAAATTATAGAATATTTTGAATGACACCCTTACATTATTATTATTTTTTTATTTCAACCCTTAAATATCATAATATAATGGACAAAATGGTTAATTTATTTGATTGGAAATGTTTATTTTTTTTGACATAAATATAACTTTGTTAAGGATTTTTTTTAAGTGTATCTCAAA
Source organism: Populus davidiana (assembly GCA_030145905.1). Lineage (NCBI taxonomy): Eukaryota > Viridiplantae > Streptophyta > Magnoliopsida > Malpighiales > Salicaceae > Populus > Populus davidiana. Next base: position 34,298,464 of record CM057789.1, on the reverse strand, counting down.
ACAAATAAAATAATTTTCTTGAAAAAAAATACATTGTTAAAGAATTTTAAAATACCTATAACTAATATATAAAAACTCTCTATTTTTTCATAATGATAAGAAATTCTACTCTAATAACCATTGTCCAAAACAAGTGGATGTATTATATAGCATTGAAGATCAGCTATAAATCCAAAGGATTTACCTAGTGATTAAAGAGATTTTGCTCACTTCTTTGATTTTCAAGGTTTAAACTTTTACAGGCTCATTAAAATCAATTCCTTACTATAATTTAATTATATTGTTTAATTTGAATTCAATTAATAAATAAGTTAAATTCACATATTTAAGATGTTGGGTTTCCAGAAACACAGACGCATCAAAAATAATAAATTTAAAAATTTAAAGATTAGATTTTTTTTTCCGGCTTTTAATGTTTGCTTCAAGGCTAGATTGTCACAAACCACAAACCGTTCAATTGTTCTGTCTCTAACAATAAACCACATAAACTATTAATGAGAAATCTCCTAAATCCTTTTAAGAAAAATATATTGTTATACCATAGAGTGCTAACTCTTTTCTTCTGTGTTTTAGATTTTAAAGTATTGTACTCTACTCATCTTTTTCATCATATAAACTAAGAAGCATAGCATTCTATTTACAGAGGGATATAAAAACCCTATAAATAGCAAACTATCAATTTTCCCTTTAAATAACATAATATATATTATTTTTGGCTAATTTTAGAAGTTTTTCAATCAAGTCCTCCCTTAATTATTTCTAAGTTTAGAATTGTAATCCATCTATTAATTATATTTTAGTCCTTAATTTATAAAATTTATTTACAATCAAGTCACAATTGATTAATCATCCTATTTTAATTTTTGATTAATGGTTCTTATGTATTTGATCTATTAGGTTTCCTAATAAGTTATCCCAAATATAAATCACAATCCTAAATAAATAGGATTAAATTTAAATAAATTAATTTATTATCAATTCAATAATTGATTAACTTATATTTGAAGATCAAGTGCAATGTCTAACAACTTGTCATGATCCCTTAAATATTAGAAAAATAATAAGTGATTTGACTTAATCTTTTAGTCACTAGTATATCAATGTAATTATTATCCCTTCATCAACAATGTTCTATTTAGATATTATAGCATAGAGTGTGTCTGCTATGTTAAATTATGTTTGTTCTTAATACCATGATCATTGATTATTTGAATAATACTTGAAATTCTTTTCAAATCTCAATCCACGTTGCGCAAATATTTACAATCAATATTATTTGAGAACATATAAAATATTTTTCTTAATTTACTTAGGATGATAAATCTTCTTTTAATTATTTAAATATCTTTATATAATTCATATTATACCCAATATTTATCCATTTGCTACCCTTGATTAGGACAACGTGGAGTAGGATAAAAACATAACACTCTCCATATAAGATAACTTAGTGATCTCAAGTCTAAAGATCACTTACACAACTATCATATGTCATATAACAAGCAATTACATATTAGTTCTAAGTTTTTTTTCATATCTCAATATATAAAAACAACTACTTCCTTCCATAAATTTTAAAAAAAAAAAACATAATATGTATCAGTTTCAAAAGCTTTAAGTAATGTCCAGTTTTAATAGAGTATTGAGTATGAAATTTAGAAATAATACTTTCATGTAATAGGAATTCCATAATTATAACAACTTTATAATTTTCTTTGTAAAATATTTTTGTTCCAATGACTTTATTTTTACTCTAGATTCATTAATAAAATATTTGATGAATATTAAAGATAAATAAATCTTTATTAATAAATTAAACATATATACATAAACAAGTCAATGCCTCGTGTAACCAACCGATTAACTATATAATATATACGCTAACATAAAAAAACATAGAATTCAATTCATTTTATTTTTTATATCACTCTCATTACTTTCATCTTATTCCGTTGATGGTTTCTAAAAAAAAGGTAAATGAACATTTTAAAAAGCTAATTTTAACATTAATTTTTTTTAAAGAGATATTCATAATGATTTGAAACATTACTTCTTATACTATACTCAGATCTAATTTTAATGAAAGGGTCTATAAAAATTCATAAATCGACACAGTAAACTAAAGCTAGGGCAAAGTTTGTCATCTTTCACTCAAATACCTAGTTGAAATGTCTCCATGAAGAGAAGTTTTTACCTGTAATTATTTCTTGTCATTACGGATATTTATAAAAGAAATGCATGATAAATTTTAAAGTAATTAAAGATTTATATAATTGTTATTTTTAGAATTTATAAAATTAGTAAAGATATATATAAATTGATCTAAAATCCACGTTAATATATATACACACACATCTATCCAGACCCATTGATTGCAATGGTTGCCTTGTGTTGCTCGAGCATGATGACGACTTATCAAAGCATCATTAACCATTAATCTTTTCTCGGAAGCTTCGGAATCCCTCCAATACATTACTTATACCATATCTCACAACTAATTATAATTGTAGATTCCTTAATTACATCCAATATCTACCAAGCTCCTCTGCCTTGAACTCTCACCTTCTCTAGATGTTGCGTGGGAAAAAAAGGCAAAAGAAAGAAAGAAAGTAAAACTACTCCATCATTTTTAATATTATATTAATTAAGAATTAATTTTATAATTTATTATAATTTATATTTTATTATTTTAATCTCATAATTTGAATTATAAATTTGATGGATTGATCAAATTGCTCTTCAAATAACATTATAATAATGAAAAAATCATTATGAAGGTATAAAAATGTTTTTTGATGTTAGTTTTAAATCCTTTTGTTTCCACAAATATTTTAATCGTTTTACTAGGTAATTAAAATTAAAAAAAAACTTATTTATCTCTTATTAATTTATTAATAACTAATAAATCCCGTTTAATGCTAGTTGTTAGAGCTGGTCCGTTACATTGCAAGATTTGGCTTTATTGTGTTAAATATAGTAATGAATCCTACTACGAGACGAACCAAATGTATTTTCTTTTCAAATCTTGGTTTTTATTTCATAACTGATTTTGCATATTATAGCTTTCTCTTTAGTGACCTTTTCAACTTTGTTTTTTTTTTTGATAAAAAACAAAACGTCATGGCCATAATCCATAAATGAATGTATGATTTTCACCATTTATTTATTTCATGTAAACTTAAATCCCTCATTTCTCTTCTAGAATTTTTCTGATTGGTAGGCTGGATTTTAGGTTTTCGGACTTGTAATCTAAGCTTTGCTTGGAAGTCTTAGGCCTTTCTATACTCATGGGGTTCAGCCCATTATCCCTTCACGCAAAACTTCTCTAAAGCAGCTCTCTTTAGGAACGACACGTCATTCACCACTAAACTACAAGTCGTCCTCTACGTTGAACTCTATCTCTCACTCTCTTTTCCGTACGGAAAAGAAAACAAAGGCATACAGAAAGAGAGAGAGAGAAACAAAGCGAAGCAAAGGAAAGGAAAGCCAGTCTTCTCTCTCCTCTATTTGCAAACTCTTTAGCCTTAGCTCACTAAGAAGCAGAAGAGAACAACTACCAAAAAAAACCAGAAGCAGTAGACTTTTACCTTAACGGCACTTCTGTAAGATTTCATCTCATCTGGTTTTTTCATTTGAATTCCTTTTGACAAATCCAAACTCAAAACCTTTTCTTCATTTTTTTTTTAAGGTTCCCTTTTAGATAGATACCCATGATTTTTATTTCCTGTCTTTATCTTCCTTATCTAGAACAAAATGATTTGTGTTAAAGTGGGGTTGAATTAACATCTTTTGTGAAATTAGGGTTTTTCATTTCTGCCTCTTGAAGCTCATTCGCTGTTCGTTCCTGCTATAGATTGGGGCTTATCTAGGGCTTATAGCTCTTTATTTCCATTCAAGTTTGATTCCTGATTTCTAAGTGGGGAAATTTGTTTAGATTTGCATATTTTTGGTGGGTTTTTGTTTCTTTAAGGTTTTAATTATGGCAGAGTTTTAGATGCTTTGGGTGTTCGAAGCTAATTGGGGATTGGTAGTTTTAGCTTGTTTTTAGGCTAATTTAGTGGGTAATTTATATAGTGATTAGCTATGTCTATGAGCAACAACAACAACAACAACAATAATAACCCGCCAAAGAGTTTGGGGCAATCTTCGTCACCATTTGGTAATTCAGGGATGGTCAATCCATCGATGGGTGCGAACCCAACATTCCCACAAGCGCAAGCGCAGATGGGTGCTGGCTTTCAGGGTGGTCAGTTCCAGCTGTCCCAAGCACAGGCTACTTTGCAAGCCCATTTGAAAGCGCAGCAGGCTCATGCTCAAGCACAAGCAGCTCACGCTGCTCAAGTTCAAGCAGCTCATGCACAATTCCAAGCGCAATTACAAGCACAAGGGGTTTCTCTTAACCAAAATCAGAGTGCTGGAATGGGCAATTTGGGTTCATCTTCACCGTCGTTCTCGACTCCTGGCAATGCTAGTGCAAAACGGCTCCCTCAGAAACCTCTGGGTAGACCTCCTGGTGTTCCCATGTCGAGCATGGTTTCACCATTGAAACCCATGGATCTTTCTTCTGCTGCACGTAGGAAGAAGCAGAAGCTACCAGAGAAGCAGCTACAAGATAGAGTAGCAGCAATTCTGCCTGAGTCTGCTCTGTACACCCAGCTTCTTGAGTTTGAAACCCGTGTTGATGCTGCTTTAGCTAGAAAGAAGGTCGACATCCAGGAGGCGCTTAAAAGCCCTCCTTGTGTTCAGAAAACCCTTCGAATTTATGTCTTCAATACATTTGCCAATCAGATAAGAACAATCCCCAAGAAGCCAAATGCTGACCCTCCGACTTGGACTCTTAAAGTTATCGGGAGAATCTTGGAAGATGGGGTAGACCCTGACCAGCCTGGAGCAGTCCAGAAATCAAACCCATTGTACCCAAAGTTCTCATCTTTTTTCAAGAGAGTGACAATTCAGTTGGATCAGAGACTATATCCTGATAATCATATCATTATATGGGAGCATGCTCGATCACCTGCACCTCACGAGGGTTTTGAAGTCAAGAGAAAAGGGGACAAAGAGTTCTCTGTGAATATACGATTGGAAATGAATTATGTGCCTGAGAAATATAAGCTCTCTCCAGCTTTGATGGAAGTTCTTGGTATAGAAGTTGAAACCCGTCCTAGAATAATAGCTGCAATTTGGCATTACGTGAAGGCTAGGAAACTGCAGAACCCTGAGGACCCTTCGTTTTTCATTTGCGACGCACCTCTTCAGAAAGTATTTGGGGAATCAAAGATGAAGTTCACGATGGTTTCACAGAGGATATCTCAGCATTTATCTCCTCCACAGCCAATACATTTGGAGCATAAAATTAAGCTGTCGGGGAATAGTCCAGCTGGAACTGTCTGCTATGATGTGGTGGTTGACGTGCCATTCCCAATACAGAGGGAGTTGTCTGCTTTGTTGGCAAATGCTGAGAAGAATAAAGAGATTGATACTTGTGATGAGGCGATATGTACTGCTATAAGGAAAATTCATGAACATCGTCGGAGACGCGCATTCTTCCTTGGATTTAGTCAATCACCTGTCGAATTTGTCAATGCTCTCATTGAATCTCAAAGCAAGGATTTGAAGCTGGTAGCTGGAGAAGCTAGTAGAAATGCCGAGAAAGAGCGCCGCTCAGATTTCTTTAACCAGCCATGGTGAGTTTAATTTTCTATTTCTCCTTGTTTGAACCTCTTTCATTTCATCTATTTGATCCGTAGCTTCTATTTTAGGTCCACTGTCCATGTACACATTATATGAATGCCACGGTTGACTTGATGAATAATCTTAGAATTTGACTTGTAGATGTATATCAAATATGTTGTTGCCTGCTCAAAACAATGTCTGATAAATATGGGTTCAATTATGCAATTGCTTAGCCTGCAACTTGCCAAATTGTTGTTCACTTTTTCCTTTTTAGTTCTGATGTCAAGAACTGTTAATTGATCACATGCTCGGGCTTGTTTTTGTTATTTAGTCACAGAATTTGCAATATCATCATGAGGATGCCTAGTCAAAAAGAGACAAATTTGGTCATCTAATTCAATTTATGAAAGCCTGCACATGACAAAATTAAAAAGAAACATCCACTCATCTGTACTTATTTGGTCATTGAACAGGGTTGAAGATGCTGTTATTCGATATTTGAACCGCAAGCCCGCTGCCGGAAGCGATGCTCCTCGGAGCATGTGAGTTGGGAGTTTGAAGAGCTGCTGATCTGTAACCCTGTCATTTATTCTTTCACTTAGCATTTGTAGATTTTCACCTTTGTTTTGTGAAAATAGTACAGCCTATCATCGCCCTATTGCTAATGGCCCTGGGAGGAATGCTTCATGCTTGTATTAAAACAAAATAGGTTCGGTAGCTTTTTGTTGTTTTTTTTTTCTTTTTTGAACATCGCTTAGGCTTTAATTATCCTCATACTTGCTTGAATTATTATGCTAGTGAAAAAAAAAGCCATCTTATCATAGAGCTTATGTTTTGTCAGTTTTGTGAATGATGCATTTACAGCCGCTTTAAACTTTGTGTTGGTTTGCATCGTGCTATGAATGCTGCGCATTGATTGGTAGGCTCATTGACATGATTCTCCTTTTAGCTTTTGCTAGTTATAATGGATAACGACAAGCCACTGAGAATCTATGATAGGGATTGTTGTGGTCTTGTGGGATATTTGCTCACTGTAGAAAGGACATGACATAAGACTCCTATAGGTTGCATATTCACCTGGAGAGTTTTTATTATGATATTATGGCGCGTGCGGCGCACGTAACCAAGATAGACAGTTGACTTGTGATTGGGCATCTATCATTTCGCGCCCTCATTCTCGTATCATGGGCATTTCTTATGCCGGGTACACAACTAGTACAATCCGTAGCTTGGCGAATGAGATGCCTTTTATTCTCCACGTGTGGAGTTAGGGCATGTCAGAGCTTTTGTTCCTTTTTCTTGGTTCCTTTCAGGTTCATGTTCGATTGGCCTTTTTCTGTGGCTGTGCAAGCATTGTTGTGACGCCAAAGTTCAACTAGAGACATGAACATGAGACAGCTTTCCCCCCCAAAATGCATAATGGGAAATCACAAGCTTTTGTTCTTGATGACCCTACACTGATATCAATCTACAAGGAAACATCACAAGTATATTTGGGAGGGGGTAAAGTTACAGAAATGTTAACTTAAGGGTTTGTTTTTTAAAGTATTTTGATTACACTTGAAAAAAAATGTTTTTTTTTTGCTTAAGTTTCTTACATTTTACTTAGAAATATTTAATGGCACCCTTACTTTCATATTAGCTCCCCACACCCTATCCACTCCTGCAAACCATCCACACCAAGATGGGAACAAATACTGATTTACAGGAGCATGTAGCTAAAACGTTGCTAGGAACATTAACATATTGGGAAATGACTTGCATTCCACTGCAGCGATGAACAATGAAATATCAAGGCATTTTGATCTTCAACATTTTTAAGGATTTTTTTTAATTCCAAACTTAGTTTTTTTAAAAAATTTTATTATTCAACACTAGGTTTACTGGGTATTGAAATTATAATTTATTTCAATTTTTCTTATATGGAGTTATCTCAATCCTTAAAATTTCAAGGACTTTTGTTTTAATTTCAAACTTAGTTTATTTTCCAATTTCATCCTGGTTTACTATATATTGAACTTCATAATTTATTTCAAATTGATAGAGTTATCCCGGTCTTATATCTCGAGTCATGAGTTTTGCAAATTAGCCGTGCTGACTCGGGTTATTTGTTGTCTTTAATTAATTAATTTTTTCCCAAACTCTATCTTTCAACATCGAGTTTATTGGAAGTTAAGTTTCATTATTGTTTCTAGATTTGTTTTCTATAGGGTTATCACAATCTCATTACCCGAGTTATGAGTTTTAGGAGTTAGTTAGGTTGACTCGAGTTTTTTTATCTTTTTTTTAATTGAATTTTTTTTTCAGTTTCATCCTTCAGTATTGGGTTAATTGAGAATTATACTTTAAAATTGAATCTTGGTCTCCTGACCTAGTTTTGACAGATTAATTTGAGCTGACTCGGTTTTTTTTCTTCAATTTAATCCTTCAACATTGGGTTGATTGGGCTTCATAATATATATATTTTATTTGCTTTATATGGTTTTATAATGATCTTATGACCCAGGTTGTGGGTTAGACTAGTTGACTCAGTTTTTTTTTCTTTTCTAGTTGTTTTTTTTTTAAATCTATCCTTTAATATTGGGTTGATTGGGAATTGGGCTTTGTAATTTATTTTGGTTTGGGTTCTTTTACGTCATTTTCTATTTGATTTTTTTATCAACCCTCAGCATTTGATTGATTTAGAATTGAGCTTCATAATTTATTTCAATTTTATTTTTACGGTGTTATCCTAGTCTCATAACCTAGGTTTGACAGGTTAACCCGAATTTACTGGTTCATCTTTTTAGTTGAGTTTTATTTTTAATTTTATCCTTCAATATTAGGTTGATTAAGAATTGAGTTTGGTAATTCAATTTGCTTTCTATAAGGTTATCAAAGTCTCATGACTTGGATACCGAATTTAACAGATTAATCCGAGTTAATCCTAATTAACCTAATATATTGTTGTTTTAATTTTAAAAAAAGATATCATCTTGATTTTTTTAGTCAAATTATATTTTTATCGGCCATTTAGGTTGTCTTTGGACCTACCAAGTCGACTAGGACATGAGATTAGTCCCCATATAGTTTAAATAATTATTTTGCGAAAAAGAAACATGTTAACAACACCTGAATATTTTATTTATGTAAAAAAAATGATTTTGCCCACATCGTAGCTCAAAAAATGATCTAGTACGATTCTAACCTATATAATCCCTTTTACGAGGAATTAATATTTCCTTTACATTTCTCGTCATCAATTAAAAATCAAAGAACTTTTTTTTATAAGCAATCTCATTATCAAATAATTTCTTCATATTGATTTTATTTTAACTAGTACATATTTAATCCATTTTAACCCTAATTCCAAAACATTTTTATAAGCTAATTCTATTATTTGGAGCATGGAATATATGAAATAAACTACAAAGTATTAGATGTAAACCCTGGTTAAAGACCTTTAGAAAAAAAACACTAATAAATTTAATCCACTTGTGAAATGGATTAATAAGGAAAATTAAAATAAGGGAAATGGAATAATCTAAAATAAATTCCAAATGCTGAAATTTCTAGGTATGACTGGAATTTTAAAACAAGTCAAGATGGAATAATTAGAAGAAAATATTAGGCTAATTTAGTATTTAAGAGAAACTAGGGGTTGATTTGTAATTAGAAGAAAATAGCCATATAAATATAAGTTTGGCTTCCAAAGAAAGCTAAGCATTGTCGTGAGTTTTATAAGCAAGAGAGGAGGGAGGTTTCATCTTTTCTACTAGAAATTCTTCCATTTAAAACATAAAAGGAGTTGCTAAAGAGATTAAAAAGGGGTTAGTGAGGGATTCAAGCTAGGAGAATTGAGTTTTCTAGGGGTTTTAGTGAGCCTAAAGTGGCTGGTTGGGAGGAAAGAATTAGAAGGAAAAGAAAACTTGTTTTCAACATCTTTTTTCCTTCAAATTACTTGTTTTTAAGAGGAGAGAAACTTTGATTCAAGTTTGGTTGAGTTATCTTGTGAAATAATACATTTTGATTGAAATATGCATTTGAAATTTAGATTTGATTGAATAATTGTTTAAATTGATGATATTGTGTTTGAATGATATTTATAAGCATGAAATATGATTGAGTAATGATTCAATTGGAAGAATTGAAAAGAAAATTAATGTCCACCATTGTTAGCTAGGTCTTCAACATAGGTGTAAGAAATTAGAATTGAGATTGGTTGATTCAATTATCATGTAAGTTGTGTAAAATAGTGAAGTGTGGTGTATTAAATAAGTAAGTAGGTTGTAAATTTGTTCAATTGGAAAGAGGGATTCAGCCTTAAAACTATTTTCGGGGAATGAATGGAATTGATTAATTGATGTTGTGGTATGTTAATACATGTGAAAAATGGATGGGTGATGTAAAAATGATATGTTTTTTAAAAGAAAATAGATCCTCCTGTATTATAGAACATTTGACAACTATAGTAGAAAGGGAAATTGAGTTCATTTGATTTAATTGTCTTGAATTACAAGTAGAATTGAGTAAAATTGGGCGTGATAAGAATGGATAATAAAGAAAACTGAAAGAAATTTTCATTCCCCTTCAAATCATTAGGTTCGACCAAAATAATTTTTTATAGAGGGATTAATTTAAACTATGTGTGGAATTGTGTTAGAAATGTATTGTTGTATTATTTATGATTATTTGGTGTAGACTTGTGAAGAAGAAATGAAAAAAATTCATCGTGGGTAACATGATAAGGCTATTTGACCAAAAATTAGTTTGATGAAGGAAAATGAAATTGGCTTCATCAGGTGAGCAAATGGGTTGATGTAATGTTATTAACCTTGAATGTGAAGGTTGAATTGATAAAAAAAAAATTAAATAAATAAAAATATGGCAAGATAATATTAATCTTAAGATTTTGCCTAAACTAAAGATTATAGAGGAATGACTATGTGTGATAATTGAGAAGAATTGTATCAATAAATGTGTTTTAATTTATAGATAAGAATTCAATTGCATGAAAAGAAGAAGAAGAATGAGAGATTTCGAAATTTCCTTTTGTTATTGAATTAAAACTTGAAATTGATATAAGTTTTGGAATGAAGTTTTGAGGATAATTGAATGGAGTGAGATATTGTGTACCTGCCGAATATAAGAGAGGCTGCAGGACTTGTATAGCAATAGGGGGTTATAGTGCGTGCACAAGCGTCAAGAAGGTGTTTTGTACCACAATCGTTTCTTACGCTTAAATTTATTAACGTTGAATAACTGTAATTTCTTTAAATATGTTATGCAATTATATTAATTGTGACATGAGCATTGAAAAGATGACAATTAACTAACTACCCTGAATAAGACTAGAGGCGCCAGCTTCTTTGACAACCAAGATTGATATTTAACTAGTTACCCTGAATGGAACTAGTGGCGTCAACTTATTCAATGACCAAAATTGGTATTTGACTAGTTACCCTGGATGGAACTAGTAATGTCAACTTTTGTAACGACTAAGGTTGGTATTTGACTAGTCATCCTGAATAGAACTAGTGGTGTTAGATTGTCTAACAAACGAGATTGGTATTTGAATAGTTACCCTAAATAGGACTAGTGGCATCAGTATGTCTAACGACCAGGAATTCAATTGATTGGTTACCCTGGGTGGTGTCAGTCGCTTCAGTATGACTGATGATGAGAATACCTAATTTGGTGAAATGTTTTAGAGCAGCCATAAGATTGGTTTGAAAGAATAATTTATAATCATGTTTAGTTGTTGAAAATGTATTGTTGAACTTAATAAAAATAATAAGTTATATGAATTACATGAATTAATTATTTGGTTTATTATAACAAAAGCTAAATGGCGTGGGGGAAATCATTGTAAATTAAGAAACATTTCACTATGGATTGTAATAGTAGTTTCACTTTCTCATCTTATCTTTTCGCGAAATTTTTTTTTGGTTGTTTGTGTTTTTTCTTTCTTTTTTCTCTCTTGACAATTAAAGTGCAAAATCATCCTCTGTTTGTTTGTTGTTTGCTTGGGTTATGCAAAAATTATCAGACCCAAGACTCTTGGATCTAGCATTGCCACCTAAACCAAGTCTTTAGGGTTTGACGGTCATGCCAGACCCAAGGCTATTGGGTTTAACATTGTTGTTGTTGTTGCTGTTGTTGTTTTTAGTATTATTAAAATGATTATTGTTGTTGTTAGTTAGTTAGTTTTTTTATTATTAATTTATAATCATGTGGCATATAATTCAATTTTGTCCCTAATTCTTAATAAAGAGCAATTATAAGTTATATTATATGTTTCAAAAATTAAATAAATCAATTGTTATTTGATAAAAACAAAAGGTTGATCTGTTGAGTATGGCATGGCCGCCAGATCCAAAGATCTTGGGTCTCGCTTGGGTCTAGCATGACTATCAAGTTCAAAAGGCTTAAAACATTCTTTATACTCTTAATATTTCTTTGACATTTAAAAAATAATAATTTTGACACGCTGCGAAGCGCAGGTCAACATATTAGTTTATATTATATGTTATATTAATTTCAGGTACATCACAATCTCATGCAGAATAGTAGATGTTATTAATATATCCTTTGTTTAAGAAATGAAGATTAAGTAGATCTTTTATTTAAGAAATCAAGATGTAATCTTGAATTGTTAATTTATTTTGCAATGTAATTTTGAGATTAATCCTGATATGTAAACAATGTTAGAAATAATGATACATGTAATAATGTAATATTGCTATTAGTATTTACTCATTAGACTTTTAGATTTTTAGATATATATATATATATATATATATATAATAATGCATGAATTTATTTTATAATGATTTCTACAAATTTATTTATTTGATTTGATTTGAATATTATCTTGTTAAAATTGTCATATAAAATGTGAAGTGATTGAATTGTAGGATTAGATGTATTATAATCTGGTGATATGATGAGATGAAAAGAGTCCAAGATAATTTGGCTTTATGAATATAATGATTACAATGACTTATTAGTTGTGTTGTCGATAATTTGGTATTGATATTTTAGTGGAAATTATGCGGGAATTACAAAATAATAATAATAATAATAATAATAATAAATACCCCTAGTTTTTCATCTAATTGTAATGTTAGTTATATTGAAATTGTGTTTTAAAATTTGGGATTTTATGATTTATACTTAATTTAATATGCAAAGGAAATCCAAAAAAATCTTAAAGAGTTAGAAACTCTACATTACTTTTAATTCATGATTGTAAACGAATAACAAACTCTATATTACTTTTTTTTTTCATGATTATAAACAAATAACAAAAACGTTAAAATGAAAAGCAAATTCATTGCGTGTGTATAGACTCAAATTATTATTCACTACTACAATGTAATTATTATTTTGTCTTTTCTAAAAAAATCAATAGTCTTGGTACTGAGAGTAATTCAGTCTTTTTCAATGGTCCTCGTTATGCAATTGACTAGGGATAATTCAATTTGTTTTTTGCTTTTTTTTACATAATAAAATTACTAAAGTACCTTTAAAAACAAAAAAAATAATGAACTTCTCAATTGTTATTTTCATTTTTTCATTTTGATTAGAGCAATTAAATGATGCAATTACCTTTAAAAATCAAAAAGCAATAAGCTATTAGGTCAGAGCTATTTCATCTTTTTACATTGAGTTTTTTTTTATATTCATGTTGACTAAGAGGCAATTTAGTCTTTTAATAAATATAAAATATTAATAAAAAAATGGTTGGCGCGTGCTTAGCAAGTGCTAATGCATCAAGTGCTCCACTGCCTTTTAGTTATGCATGTAGTGGCTTCCAACGGTAAACAACGAGCTTCTTTGATATCGTTAGATTTGTCTCCGCGTCCTTTTCCTTCCAAGACGACGCATATGGCGTTATAACCTTTAGTTTGACTCCAACAAGCTTTTCTCTTTTCTCCCCCCTTTTCTTTCTCTCTTAACCTCAATTTCCACCCGTGGTACTTAAAAATTTCAAATCAGCCCTTCAATTTTTTTCTTTTAAATTTGATCTCTTTTTTATTATTTAAAATGGTTTATAAAATTGGAATTTCTTTTTTCAATTTCATTCTCCTTTTATTTTTTTCATATCTCAGATCTAATCTTATTCTTTTAATTGTTATTTATCTTTTTAATATTTTTCTTAATTAAATTTATTTTTTAATTTCATCCCTCGATATTTAATTTTATTTTATTCTTATATCAAATTTTATTCTTATTATTTTGATTGCTATTTGTTTTACCTTGGCAAGGTTTTTACATTTAATTATTTCTTTCAATTTAATCCTTCAACATTTAATTAAATTTTTTTTTCTATTTTATATCCTTCAACATTTGATTGATTCGGACTTGGGCTTTGTGTTTTTTTCAAATAGGGTGCTTCTAGTTTAATGACATGGGTCACGAATTTAAAAAGTTAAAGCAAGTTGACATCTTTTTTTTTTCTTTTTCTTTTTTGATTTTATCATTTAACATTGATTTTTTAAAAGATATTGGCTTTGTGGGTTTTTTTTCCTATCAAGTTATCCATATCTCATTACCCGAGCCGCGTTTTATTTCATCTTTCCATGTTTAATTGTCCGAGAATTTAACTGCATCATTTTTCTCCTTTCAAAAAACAAATTTTTTTCCTGGTTTATTGTGATTATTTTTAAAAAATATTTATTTAATCAATTTGTTGTTGTTGTCTATTTTTTATTATTTAATTAAAATAAAATCATTTTCTTTGACCTACATCTATAACTCGAATTATAATTTTGTTTTCTTATGAAAAAACATATAATCTGACCTGCAGCGTAATGCGGCTTATATCCCGTAATAATTCTACTTGTAATGCATGCTAACGGTTCTAAGCGTGAACTCATATCTCCTTAAAGAAACACAACTTTTATTAGGGAGCTCTTCATGTATATATGATCTCCAATTATCATAATTTTTTTTTTATTATTATTATTAACATTGATGTTCGGGTTAGTTTGTGCGCACCTCGACTAATCTCATGGGCCCTGAAATTAACGACCATGTAAGTCTCTAGTGGCCCTGAGATTTATAAAACTTGAATTGATGACCTCTAGAAAACAAGCCTAGAACATGAGTAATTGAGATATGTTATTTATTCTTCATCTTCTTCTTTTATCTACAATTAAACGCACATACATATTAAGGGGAGGGCATGAGAGACCTGTAGTGTAAAGTAAACTAACGTTAATTTATCTGTCAGCAAAAGTGTAAACTAACGCTCGTTCCTCTTGTTTAATTATTTTCCTAGTTATAAATAGGAATCTTATATTTGATTGGTACAGTTATGAGCATCAGATTCTTTTTAGCTCCAAGACAAACTCCTCTTTATTAGTGAGCTCCATATGTAGCTCGTATAAACGACTTGTCTGTCCACTATAAATGCTTGATGCATGGATATAAATGCTCAGTAATTTTACATCTGTGACACACAGTTTTAGGTGAAAACGTCTTTTGTCTGGGCTAGTAATTCTTTATTTCATCCTCGTGGTTTTTAGTTTTTATACTTGGATTCTAAAACTTCATTTTTCTTACATTTCAGTCCCTAAATATCAAGAGGAAAAAGAATTTCATGTTAGATACTTTCTTATGACAATAATTTATTCTCATAAAATTTCTATGTAAATTAAATAAATTGACTGATGTGCTACAAGGTCTAGGAGTTCTTGAGCTTTTTCTAATGTGCCTTTACTATATTCTTTTATTTTATTACACATAATTCACATCAAAATTATAAATGCAAGTTCTTTTAAATGAAGCTTGCTTTTTAAATTATAATAATCTTTTATTTCAAAACTAGATTTCTAATAATAAAGACACATTTTCATCAAAACAAAAAAGAAATACATGAATATATAAGAATTGAGAGTTTTTGTTAAAAATTATATTTTTTTCTTCCTAATTTAAATCATTCAAATTCTTATGAATATTTATTTTAATTGTCTTAAATTATAATTCAAAAGACCATATTGCTAATAAAAAAACATTTTCTCTAAAAAGAAAAGGAATATATATGAATAAAAAAGAGAAAATTTGATCAAAGAAATACTTTTTTTCTTCTTAAAAGTCTATATCGTTGAATTCATTTTATTTTAATTGTTACATAATTCAATATAAAAAACTAAAGATAAAAATAAAAATTTCATAATAATAACGGAAGCATGGGCAAACTTGTTCGTATCATCTAAATAACTTTTGTTATAAGGGGGAAAATGGACAAATGGCAGTAATATCAACATAAATGTTTTCTATAAAAGCCCTCGAGCAGAACTATACCACATTCACTCACTGAGCAAAAGGTCCTGGTAGTTCCCCCCTCGCCCTGAAAAAAGAAAAGAAAGAGAGAGGGTTCTAATACAATACTTGGATGGGTGATAAAAACATTGAAAATATTCAAAATGAGGGTGGGAGTAAAAATCCCTCTCCTGCTCAGAATAAAAGTCAGAGTTCGAATAAGCGAAGAAGGTTAGTACGTACATGCTTTGTTTTTTTGTTTCAAGTTTCAATTTATTTGCTTGTTGGCGCTTGAAAACATGATTGTAATCGTGTTAAAATTAATTTTTTTTTATTAAAATTATATATATATATATATATATATATGTTTTGAATCGTTTTGATGCGTTGATCTTAAAAGTAATTTTTAAAAAATAAAAAAATATCATTTTAATACATTTTGGTACAAAAAATACTTTGAAAAGCAACCGCAACCATACTACTAAACAAGCATGCATGTTTTCACTGTGATTTGAAGATTTGGAGAATAGTTTTTTTTTATATATGATTTAAAATTCTAGATGATTTTTATGATTTAGTTTTTTATGAATAAATTCTAGATGATTATTGTTTAATATTAGTTACATTTCCTTTTAGTTTTGGTAATATTAAAGGAGCATAAAATTTATTCTATATTTTTATAGATCTACTAGTAATATTGCTACTATTATTTATAACTTTATGTTTTTCTTTATGACTTCTTGTTTTGCCTGAAACCATCATCGTCTTTTGTTATCGGCCGGTGATAAACAATCATATCATTGATTTACAAAAAAAATATGTTGATCCATAAATAAATATTAATTATCTGAATCTACTAAAACTTAACCTTTTTTATTATTAAAATCTAAAATTATTTTTATTTTGATTGACTTCTTGTTTTGCCTTCAACCATCATCATCCATTGTTAACGACGAGTTATTACCGGTCACATAATTGATTCATGAAAAAACATGTTGATGAATGAAAAAATATTAATTATATCTATCTACTGGACCTTAACCTTTTTTTTATTTATAAAAATCTAGAATTATTTTTATTTTTTATATTTTTTATAGACTTCTTGTTTTGCCTAAAACCATCATTGTCCATTATTATCGGCGAATGATAAACGGTTACAAAATCCATCCAAGAGCAAATATTAATTAATTATATCTAATAAACCTTGACCTTTCTTTTTTAAGAATATAAAATTATTATTATTATTGTTGTTGTTGTAAATTTCTTGTTTTGCCTAAACTATCATCATCCATTGTTATCTGCAAGTGATAACCGGTCACATAATTGATTCATAAAAAACATGTTGATCCATGAACAAATATTAATTATATGTATATACTAAACCTTAATCTTCTTTATAAAAATCTAGAATTATTATTTTTAATTTTATAGATTTCTTATTTTGCCTCAAACCATCATCATCCATTGTTATCGACGAGTGATAAATCGTCACAAAATCTTTCCACAAGCAAATATTAATTATTTGTATCTAATAAGTCTTTATTTTTTTTAATAAAAATCTAAAATTATTATTATTATTTTTGTAAGCTTCTTGTAAACTTTTTGTAAAATCTATCCACAAGCAAATATTAATTATTACTGGTGAACTACAATTGCTCATTTACCTGTTAACGTAATTCCTATTAATTTCCCTTAGGAATGAAAGATTCTTACAGCTAATGGAGATCGGTAATTGATTATATACCGTGGCATACTACAAATAGCGGTGACAAAAGAATTATCAAATTGTTTTTCGTTTATTTTTTGCCTCAAATTGAACATTTTTGAAACTTCAGGATGTTAATTGACAAAAACCAAAGCTTAGGAGGGTAGTTAGAATGACCCGAAACCTCAAGGCTCAAACAGGATAAATACTTTTTTCCTCAAATCTTTATCTATGATTGTGAAGTCAAACATTCAACTTTTTTTTTTTGCATTATGAAAAATGGTTATTAAATTCGGTTTGGTCGGTTATTAACTCGATGATTCTTAGATTCAAGCCTGACCTAAATAAAATTTGATTTTAAATAATTTGGAAAGTTGATTAAGTTATAACTGATTGGTCAATTTACTCACATGCTGACTCAATAAATTTACCTGTTATCTTAATAATTCGATCAAAATCTGAGTGAGAATCGATTAATATTTTTTTTAATCTAAAACAATGTTATTTAAGTTTTTTTTTTGTTTTTTTTATCCGGAACAATGAACTTTCATTTAAAAGTTAATAAACTCCAGTCAACCAGCTGAAAAATAAAATTAATAGACTCAGATTAACCCGCTAAAAAATAAATTAATCTATCTAACTCATTACCTATACCTCGGACCACTCTTATAACTATGTTATGATGTAGTCGTCATGTCACAATGGTGGTTTTTGGTTTCTAATCTGTCTTCAGGGAAGAGTCTAATCAGCAGGCACTGGAAGCTATACAGAATGAAGCAAGCAGTCTTTTGAACGCTTATCAATTTTTTTGCAAGCAGCTTCTTTCAATAATCAGCTGCTTGCACGAACAGAATGCACATCTACAGAAGCAGCAGAATACAGGACGGATTCCTCTTCTTCCGAGCATTCCTCTATTTCCGGGTGTTCCTCATCATCATCAGCAGCAGCAGCCTTCAGGAAGTAGTTTCCCTCGACAACCACAAGTACCTGGAAGTTCTGTATCTCAACAGCAAGGCATTACACGCCTGCCGCGACCAGGAAGCAGTTTCTCGTCCAAAGAGGTCGCGAACTCACTCGCATTGCCAGAAACAAATGGATGGCTGTTTCCTAACCGCAAAGAGCCGCAGGGTACTCGATTGAACAATAGGTGGCAGGAAACTCCCATGCATCCATCGGTAGCCCAGTTCTACAAGTATCTTGCTCGACCAAACTTTCCTCCGAATCCATACATATTGTCGCCAGTAAATGGATCGGTATTCAAAATCTCACTCTTTGCCTTTTATGATCAGTTGATAGCTTGATAACTTGTTGGTAGTCTTTTTTTTTTTTCAATTTGTTTTGAATATATCTCTTCTTATTGTTTAAAATAATGACCTCATTTTTATTTTTTTTTCCTTTTCTTTTCCATCCTTAATTTTGCGTTATCTACATCATTTAGCTTCCTTTTCTTTTTTGATAATTGATTCTCTGCTGTCATAGGCCCTAAATGCTCAATTGCGACTCAAAGCACCGGCCGAATCTTCAGCTTCGGCCTCTCCTCTAGGTCCAAACAACCCCCTAAGTTTGCAGATACCTCATTTTACAGAAATGGGCAGTAGCTCAACAGATGGGACGAGAAAGAAAAGGTTAGTTTTCACTTAAGCTGTAGAGTCTGAATTAAATGTTGAGAAATATAATCAATGGCCAGTTTTAGTCCTTGAAGAAAGATTGCAACTTGGCCATCTAATTCAATCGTGTACTTCTCTGATTCTAGTTTGGAGATGTTGAGAGGTCCTGATGGCCAGCTACCTGAAAAATTACGACATTTGGAACCTCATCTGCTTGAACGAATTATATATGAGATCATGGATACGGATCTTAATGTTTGCTGGGGTGATATTGGTAACATAATTAGATTTATAAAAAAAACTCACCTGTTCTTCATTGGTAGACTTATTTAAGTCCTTCAGCATTTCTAATTAACCATTCTTTTTACCTTGACATTGTTGTAGCTGGTCTTGAGCGTGCCAAAAGGAGTGTCACTCAGATGGTGGTATGGCCTTTAATGCGTCCTGACATATTTAAGGGTTGTCGTGATCTTGGGAGTGGCCTTCTTCTATTTGGTCCACCGGTGAGTACTGAGCTACGTAGTTTCTGATCATAGGCGTAGATGTTACTGATTTACATAGCATATTTATTGCTTCTGGTGTTTTAGGGAACATGTAAAACTATGATGGCGAAAACTATAGCTGGAGAGATGAAAGCAGCCTTTTTCCATTTATCTGCCAGATCATTAGCTACCAAATGGGTAAGATTTTTTATATTTTCTCATTTACTTCATGGATATCTAGAATGATTGGCAAATATTTCGTTACACGGCATCCGTTATTAACTTGAGGCAACTTCAAATGTACTTGAGTGCTTCTCTTTCAAATTATTTAGGAAACTGATGTTGAATTTGAGGTGTGCTTCTTTTCAAGCTATTCATTCTTCTGGTTTAATCGTTGGCTGTAGGTTGCCGATTCTGAGAAGGTGGTGAGGACACTTTTTGGAATAGCCCGTTGTATGCAGCCAGCAGTCATTTTCTGTGATGAGATTGATTTAATACTAAATAAGGTAACTCTACTCAAGAATCCATGCCCGGTGCCTGTTATCATCAAGTCCAATGGCATCTTACAAATCTGTATCTCTAAATAATACTGCGAAGAAGATGCTTTCTTTTGAATTTTGATATGGTTAATGCAGAGTACAACGTATGCACACCAATACAGGAGGCATCTCAAGATGCAGTTCCTAACTGAGATGGAAAGCATGGACAACAAGACTGCTCGGATTTTGCTTATAGGTACTTCATAGTTTTCAATGTCCATGCATACAAGGAGGATATAGAACGAAATATTAGAGAATAATATAAATTATATCTTGAAATCTCATCTAACAACTTAAGTTTTTAGGTTGAGATGGTTCTATAACATGGTATCAGAGCCTTATGATCAAGCGGTCACGAGCTTGAATCTTACCATCCTCATTTATTTGATAAAAATCAAGCACAAGGTAATGTAGGCCCGTGCAAGTTTCAAGCCCAAAAGATTTTCACTTGAGGAGGTGTGTTAGAGAATAATATAAATTATATCTTGGGACCTCACCTAACAACTTAAGCTATTGGGTTGAGATGGTTCTTTGACACGAAGGTTTTGACTAACAGTATTTTGTATCAAAATCCTGGTTAATTCTTACTTTGCAGCAACTCACTCTTCGCATTCAAGATCATCTTGTTTCTATTCTCATGCAGGTGCAACAAGTAGACCTCATGATCTTGATGAGGTTGCCCTAAAACACCTAACCAGAAGACTGCATATGCCCTTGCCTTCACCAGGTGCAACTTAAGCTGTCATATAATTTCTGAACCAGCAGTTTTAACGCTGGAAGTATGTGGACTAATTACCTTGTGGTGTTTACTCTTTATGTAGACGCAAGATCATATATCATTAGCAATCTATTGAAGAAGGATGGATTATTTTCCTTATCTGAAAAAGACTTGAACACTATCTGCTGCTTAACTGAAGGTATTTACTCTTCTAGACTATGATATATCCCCTGACATTTGTCTAAAACTATGAATTTATTTATTTATTTCAGGGTATTCAGGTTCTGATATGGCAATCTTAGTGAAAACCGCTGCCATGGGTCCGCTAAGAGATGCTATGAAAGAGGGTCTTAAGGATATAGAAAACTTGGAAGCAGAGAAGCTGAGAGCAGTGACCCTTGAGGTAAGAACCAATTGCGTTTTGTGTGGATGCTAATTACTCACTGGTTAATTTCCTTAAATTCATTTTAATCGCAAGAGGAACCTAAAGGCTGGTTTTGGTCATTTTATTCAGGACTTCTGGATTTCAATGCAAGCAGTAAGGCCTTCAGTTTCACCAAACGAAACTGGTGCACATGCTCAATGGAACCTGCAGTTTGGCAGCATGTCACTGTAGAAATGGACGAAAAAACATGTATCTGTTTAAATTTTCTTCAAGTAAACTGTTTAGTTGGATGATAAATCTGAATCGATGACTGGAAACATTGTCAGCATGGTAGTTAATGATTTGGTGAAGCTTATCTTGATACCAACATGTTTAAAAACCTTGTTTTGTTGATTATGTTCAGTTGAATTTGAACCTCCTATTTAGAGAAACATATGAAACCATATACAGCAGATAACTATGATAAATCCTCATCCTACTGCTTAAAAACTTTAGTTTCCACGAACTCGGTTGCATCAATTAGTTTGCAATGGTGAAAGGATTTATCTACGATGAGGCCGCCGGTTCTTGGCCCTCGTGCCAAATTCTATGGCAACGAGATCATGTGTGGTAAGCTCTTAATGGTGCAGATTGTGCCTGGCCTGCTGCTAGATCAAAAAACCATATGGAGGCTATAATTATTACACCCTATCCTAAATAGATCTGCATTTTATCATGGATTGGCATGATAAAATGTTGATTTTACTTTTTGGTGTGCAAACTAACGAAGCACAGGTTCACGGGTAGAAAAGTTTTTTTCAAGGGATACATTGGTCATTATTCCAAAGAGAGGGGTTAGACTGTATTTTTATATTTTCTTTGCACAATATAATTACTTAATTGCCCTTTAAAGAGAAAAAAAATACCTTGGATCAATGAGTATTTTAGTCTTTGACTTAATTTTCAAATAAGTTACTTCATTACCTTTTAAAATTAAAAAAATTATCATATCAGCCACTTATAAGTTCTTTTGTCATTTAGAGTGGTGATTTTGTAGTTATTTAGTGTTATTAGGAATAGTGGAGTAATTTGGTAAATAAGACAATTCAAAAAAAATTCAAAAACATGTAAACAGTGTTCGTTGCTTTTGGATGGCACATGCGCGACGGTCGAAGTGGCTTGGCGTCTCCTTCGTAGATAAATTGTGCATGTAGTCTAATTATGGTTGGGGTGGCATGCATGACTTTTTCTTTTCTTTTCTTTTCTCTCTCTCCTATTTAATTTTCGTGTTGTCCTTAAAATAATCAAATAAGACCATAAGGTTGTTGTACTTGAGATTGTGTCACTATTCTTTTTATTATGATTCTTAAAATTTAGAATATTTTATGAAATTATGGGGTTTTTTCAATTTTATCTTTCTCTCTATTGCAAATTTTTTTATTAAAAAAATAATCTCAGATATTAAATGTAAGTTTATAATCTCAGATATTAAAAGAAAACAAAATAATTTAAGAGTACATCTTAAGAGTAAGTTTATAATCTCAAATATTTAAAAAAAAACAAAATAATTTTTTTAGAATTTTTTAAATGTTGGTCTAGTTCTCATGACTCTAATAAACTGATTATTAAAACTAAAATACATGCTAAAATATATTTTTTAAAGTTTTCTTGTTGTATGAAAATACAATATGATTTTTTTTTAATCTTTGAGAGACTTGGTCGTATGCATGAAAATAAAAATATTTTTTTCAATGTTTTGATGAAAACCGGGTATTTTAATATCAAATTTGTATTTTTACGGTATAAAAATACAAATTGATATTAATCAAAATAGATAGAAAAAACATGAGAAAATAAAAAGAAAATCAAAAATATTTTTTGATTTTTTTTATCGGACTAGACCCAGTTCAACTATTTTGGGCTGGGTCGGCACTGGCCAACCTAGTAAATAGCGAAGGATCTCTCCACTGTTCACTTGTTGAACAGTGGAGGAAACCGAAAAAGACGAAGAGGATGAGAAGGAAAAGGGGTGGACCTGTAATGGTTTGGTGGTGATGCTGCAGGCGGTTGCTAACTAGAGAGTTGCTTGGCTAGTGGTCTGTTTTTCTTCTTCTTTTAGTACTTTCTTTTTGCTCTTCAGTAGAGGAAGAGGGCAGATTGATTGTTTTTTAAATCAAATGAACAATTAGTTTCTTGAATTGTTTTCTTGATAAAGGTTATTCACTCCTGGATTGATCATTATACAAGTAGAATTTGAGTCAAATAATCAGCATGGTGTGTTGAACTAAGAAGAAAATTTCTTTTGTTCATGTTTTTATATTAGTTTTCTTATTTTTCTCTCAAATATTCATAAATGTTATATTATCTCATAAAATCACTTAAAAAACTTAGATAAACCTAAACAATAAGAAAAAAATGCAAGCTATTTAATGTTTAGGGTATCATTGAAACGTTTTGAAATCTATAAAAGTGTAAAACTTGGAAAACTATAAGGGTATAGATGGAACATTAACGAATCTCTAGGGGCAAAAATGAAGTTTTCACCCCACAATTTTGACTTTGTGTGGGGAGGGGGTGGCCATTTCGTAGTTTACTCTAAAAAACAGTCCCATTTGGAACTACTTCCACTATAAACACCCTCACTCGAAATATTTCATTTTACGAGCCAAACAATCAACAGCATTTCTCAGTTTAAACCCAAAACAAATGGCGGGAAAAGAAGAGCCAGTTCCATTTTCTTCTCCTCTTCTGAAACCGAAAATGGAAGATCCTCCAGACTCTCAGATTTGTTGGAGAAAACAAGTCGACGAGAACCTGAAGAGGCTCCACTCTCTCCAATTCGGCGCCGATTTAGCTCTCGAAAAGCGCGATTTCTCCGCGGCTCATTTGCTCTCTCTTCGCCTTCTCGGCTTCCTCGACTCGCATTCTCTTTCTGATGCCGATGAGGCTCTCACTCGGACAATACGCCGTGACGCCGTCTCAAAGCTCGACTCGGCTCGCCGATCCCTCGCTCTTGAATCTGATCGGTAGTGTATTTAGTTAAATTAAGTCTCCATGTTTTTGCTCTTGATTGTTTCTTGTATGTGATTGTTAGGGTTTTCTAGTTTTAAATTAGCTGTATTTTGATGTGGCATGGTTTATCTTTAAGCTTATTTTGGATGTATTAAATACGGATTTAATCATGGTGATTAGTATAGGTAAACATGATTATTTTTTTCAGGAAAATAGAAATGAAGATGGTTATAAACCGAATTTTCTAGGTTTCTAGTTTTTTCTTCTTTTTTATTGATTTTTTTTTTGATTTGTTCAATTTTCAATTAAGATGAATTGTATGCTAATTTGTACTTGAAAATTGGTAACTGGGAACCTAAAGCGAAGGTATGGATTTAATTGTTGAAGTTTTGATTTAAATTAATTGAAAGCTAATTTAATTATAAAACTACAATTAGAAACCAAGAAGTGATAGGACTGACGGAGTGCGATAATGCAATTGAATTATGAAAAAGATACTTTTGAAGAGGAATGTTCACTGTTTATCTCCGGACTCAATTTTCGGCACAAAACAAGGCAATTGGATGTTAACTATATACATGAACTTCAGTATCTTTGCTAGGAGCTAAAATTCATGTCTTGGATGTTTTTTTTTTATCATCATAAATATTTTGTGGTTCTATGATTGTAATGACTTGTGATCCTTGCATGGTCAGTCGAGCATTTGAGCAAGCAGGTAGAGGTCTTGGCCAGGTTTTTAGCAGAAAAGGAGATATTGACATTGAGAAGATCAAGCAGTCAAAGTACTTTCGTGCTCTTCTTCAGAAGTATAATATAAAGCTTTCAAATAAATTGGTATGTAATATAAATCCATAAATTGACTTTCATGACTTCAATTCCTATCTTTCCAACTGCCAAGAGGCAGTTATAACTTCAAAGAGCTGGACTTGTTATTTTTTAAAAAAATTTCCTTCTAGTTTTCTCATTTTTCTTCATATGGTTACCTGTTTTTTTTTTAATCATAATGTCCAGGACTGTGATCCGCAGTCCTCTTCTGATTAAGCTCTTTATATTCTGTTCTAAAATTCAAATAAGGTGTGAAACTGTCAAATTATTGGGTCCTTGACCAAAATTACTATGTTCTTTTCAGGATGACAGAAAGGATAGGCAGGAAAAATTGAGCTGCAGTACATCAAAGGTCATGCCACAAGCAAATTTGGCATCCCTGTATGGAAACAACACCTCAAAAGCGAATAATGGCTTCCATAAGAGTATGTTGAACCCCAAAAGTAATATCTCTGAGGATCACATGATTATAGAAAAGCCCCACTCACATAACAACCATCCTAAAGGATACAGTCTTTCTAGTTTTATAAAACTTCAAGAGGAAGAAAGAGGTTATGGAAATGCTGTGGGGTCAAAACGTTCACATGTGGAAATCAGCAGCCCTAGAAATGACAGCGCAAATTCACCAACAAACAATGAAGAAAATAACACTGATGGTTCTGGCAATGGATTTGTTAGTGCAAGAGCTAAACTGGTATCCATTCACTTCTAACTACCCGTCCTCACCTTTTCTGTCATTTCCATACTAATACTTGAACTAGAATTCTTGGATGCATTCATTTTATGCCTGCAACATACACATGATCTAACATCTATATACTGAAACCTATCCAGAAAATACCAAGTCAGAATCACTGGCACAATTAGGTGGCTTATCCATTTACCATTACAAGTATTATGCTTTGAATCATAACCCTTATTGCAATCTTATTATTTTCTGTCTTGTTTCCTGTGTAGCTGTATTTTCTGGTCCAGCATCGTGTATGAATCATTGACTTCAACGTACCACATCTTTAAGCAATCAACATGAGCATAATGGAATTTATATTATTTTTATGAAGAAAAAACGTAATTCTTATCATTTTGCCTTTAATATCTCTTTAAACATGTAGAAAAATTTGTTTGACACCACAAGATGGGTTATGAAATCTGAAAAAGAAAAATCAACCTAAAATATAGGTAAGCATCTTTTCTGCCATAGATTCTGTAAGTTAGAATTCTTAATTTAGAGAACTACTTGCCAAAGTAGAAACATCTCAATATGCCAACTAAATTTCATACCTGTCACAAGGTTTGTTTAAAGCGAACTCAAATGTCAGTTAGAGTTGGGAGTACTTGTAAAAAATGATCTTGTGCTGGAAATATATTCGGTCCAGTGCTTTAAAAGTTTAGCATAGTTTTCCTTTCTTATCATGACGTGTGGGCCAATTGTAATCACCGTCTCTGCTCTTGTATAGGAAATGGATGCAAAGCAAAAACGTGGCCTGGCAGGATCACCAAGTACATCTGTCTCCCCACAAAGTGATGGCACAAACAGAGGATATGGTGCGAGATCATATGGGTTTTCACGCCGTGGTGGTGTTCGAGGTAATTTTATTCCACCCATAAAATCTAATGGGGGCAATACTGGAAATGTGACTACACGAGTTGCTGGAAAGAGCGATGATGCATCGGATGACTCGGCAAAGAGATGGTGAGTTATGTGGTTATAATTTCATGGCATCAGAAGTGAGTTAAAATTACTCATCAGTTCTTAACGCTGTAAATTGACAATTGCTAATTTATTAAAGTCTTTATAAGATGGTTTAACCATCTGAATGTGTCCTCTGGAGTAATTAAAACTTGGAGGTTTCTATTGCAAAAAATACTCTTACTGAACCTCATTTGGAAGTCACAGGAAAATCTAATAATGCCTTTTCAAACTAATTGTATGTGATATCCTTTCACCTGTCATAAACTTGTAATGCACTCCCCATTTTGATTTAACAGAACAATTTCGCTTTTCTCTGCTCAGTGGGCAGAAGTAATGTTTGATATTGTAAGGTCTGGTTTATAATGCCAGCCTGTGTCTCTAGTCTGTCCCCCTTTTTTCAGTATAGATGTTGACTGGTAATCAGAGTGAGGCATACATGCACCAAGTTTAAAGTTGCTGTTTTGTTTTAGTTTGGAAATGCTATGCGGTCCTGATGGTGAACTTCCTGAAAAGTTGAGGAATTTGGAACCTCGTCTCATTGAGCATATTAGTAATGAGATTATGGATCGAGATCCTAATGTTCGGTGGGATGATATAGGTACAATATACTACCTCACACTTCTTACCTCAGTCAACAACCTGTTTTAGTTCCCATCTATTCCAATTTGATTTCAACTGCTTTCCTGGCAACGTTGTAGCTGGCCTGGATCATGCGAAAAAATGTGTGACCGAGATGGTTATATGGCCTTTGTTACGTCCTGATATATTTAAAGGGTGTCGTTCTCCTGGAAGAGGTCTTCTTCTCTTTGGTCCACCGGTAGGTACTGATTCCAAGTAATATCAAGGGAGATACTCTCTACTTTATAAATTTAATGCTTTTCATGTTTCAGGGAACAGGAAAAACAATGATAGGGAAAGCAATAGCTGGGGAGGCTAAAGCAACCTTTTTCTACATTTCTGCCAGTTCATTAACTAGCAAGTGGGTATGTGTTCATCTTACTTTTTCAGTGTTTCCCTAACTGAATCTTCTGTTCATACAAGAAAATTTCTGATGATTGGTCACATTTAAAACAATTGGGATAGGTTGCAAGGGCTATATATTAGATTATACTCCTGAACATCTTGCTATTTTTTCTGAACCATTCATTAATGTGCTAAAGAAAACAAAAGAGAGGAACTTTTTGCTTTCTTTCAATTGAATTGATGCCTAGACATTGTAGGACATACTGTTTAACTTTTGAAAATTGACTCGTGACTGTAGATTGGGGAGGGTGAAAAGTTAGTGAGGGCGTTATTTGGTGTTGCCAGTTGTCGTCAGCCTGCTGTAATTTTTGTTGATGAAATAGACTCCCTTCTGTCTCAGGTATAGTATTTTCTGACCCTCGCTGCTACACTAGGTTCCTTACTATTTATACCTATCAAGCAGGTTATTGACACTGATTGTTTGCATTTTTTTTACAATGAAATACCTTTTTCTTGATCCTTCACAGAGTGCTTCCCATCTACATGCAGGGTTACTTCGTGCAAACATGCAATAACCCCCTTTAATATCTCTTTATATCAATTAGATGGTATTCATTTCAAATAAGATGTTGCACTTAAAACTTTCACATCGATTGCAGCGGAAGTCAGAAGGTGAACATGAATCAAGTAGACGACTGAAAACACAGTTCCTCATTGAAATGGAAGGCTTTGACAGTGGTAGTGAGCAAATTCTACTTATAGGTAAATTTTTAGAGCTCAATATCAGATTCTATTGCAATATATGCCCAAAGTTTTGAGACATTCAGGTCAGCCTGCATTCTCTTGCCCCCCTCATGCCTTTTTCTCCCCTAAAGTTTTGAGCTCCTTAGGAAAGAAACTGATTGAGGAAACAAGATTCTCATGCTTTGACACTAGTTCTGCGTTAGGATTTTCCTATTAGTGAATAGAGAATCTGTGCAGTGCAAATCCTTGTCATGTTCCATCTAATGGAAAAGCAAGCCCCTTTTGCACCCACAACTTCCTATTCCACCACATCTTATTTTCAACCAAGCAATCCATATGCCTGTCCATACCATGTGCCGGGTAAGTGTACTTCCTGGTCAGCATGCCACGGCAACAACATAACAATAGTCTTACTCTTACTCATTGAAACAAATATTTTTCCTTTTTACGAAGGGATTTGCTCCTCAAAATCCAACATTAACCTTACTTTGCTAGTCAAACTTCTTCACCAACACCATTAGTACTTGGTAAATATATGTGTTTTTCAGGAGCGACAAATCGACCCCAAGAACTGGATGAAGCAGCACGTAGACGCCTTACTAAAAGGCTTTACATCCCCTTACCCTCTTTAGGTGCAATCCAAATTCTTGTATGTCTTTCAAGTTTGTGAATGAATAAATAAATGAAGTGACTAACCTTTTGCTTATTGGGAATCAAGAAGCAAGAGCCTGGATTGTACGTAATCTCTTAGATAAGGATGGACTATTCAAGCTTTCCAAGGATGAAATTGATACCATATGTAGTTTGACTGAAGGTACTTAGTTCAAGCATTTTGGATTCAAAACTCCTATACTTCCTCTGTTATGTTTTGATTGGTGATCTGAAGGGGGCTAGTGTCTGAAATTTTTCCTGCCTTGCGTGTTTTTTTATTTTTTTTTCTCAGGATATTCTGGATCAGACATGAAAAACTTAGTGAAGGATGCATCCATGGGTCCGCTAAGAGAAGCTCTCAAACAGGGCATAGAAATTACCAAGCTGAAAAAGGAGGATATGCGATCAGTTACTCTTCAGGTAAAAAAGCGTACATTCATAAAATTAGACGCTCTCCTAGTAAATTTCGTGGTTTTTATCAGTTGTTTACGTTGAATTGAATATATCTTTTTTGGCAAAAAGGATTTTGAAGATGCATTGCAAGAAGTGAGGCCCTCCGTTTCTTCGAATGAACTCGGTACGTATGATGAATGGAACAAACAATTTGGAAGTTTATCTCTGTAGGGATCAATTTGATCAACGTAGGAAGAAAAAAACGGAAAGTAAATCACTTGTGGCTGAAGACGGTGCGTTATTTGCCGTGTGCAATCCTTCACATCCTCAATGTGAATGGAATTTTGATGTGATGGCGCTATGGATGATAGCACACAACTTTAACGACCATATAATCAACACCCATCCGTTAACGTGTTCTTGAGTCATGTCACATAAAATTTCCTGCAAATAATTTCCCATTAAAGTAAGTATTATCTGTTTTATCTATCTTTTTACACGACAACGGGTAAGCGGTTGTTGGTAGGTTGCTTGATGTTTCCCCTTTTCTTTTCTTTTTTGTAAATTTGTAGTATGGTAGTTACTGGGAAAAGCCAAGTGCTCTAGGTTGACTAAAAGTACAATTAACTAACGAAAAGGATAGGGAGAGACCGTAGAGGTGGCAGTTTCTTAT
Source organism: Populus davidiana (assembly GCA_030145905.1). NCBI lineage: Eukaryota > Viridiplantae > Streptophyta > Magnoliopsida > Malpighiales > Salicaceae > Populus > Populus davidiana. Next base: position 34,268,174 of record CM057789.1, on the reverse strand, counting down.
TTGCTGAGAATTGTGTACCGGGGCCCGTTTGATGACGTGGAACCTGGTAAGTTGATCGACGCCTCCGCGGTCTCCGCAATAATGACACCTATTCATTAGCTAATCGTGCACCTATTTCTAATTAGAATATCTATTCTAAGTGAAATAATCGTTCTAATCACGCATGTACTTTCCGACCAAAACTTAAGGATGAGGCGTGCTTGTGTCTTATTTGTCGGGCACATAGCTAAATTTATAACTTGATCTAACATCCATGATTGATGACGTTGATTCTTATAATTAGGGGTACAGATCAGTGTGTGTGCACATGTTATTTGTACATATAATCATGTAGTATTTATATATACAGATTAACAATTGAGAGGGAAAAAAAGAAGCGCTAAATTATGACTCTAATTTAATTGCTTGTTTATGCTCGTCGTCTGAGTCCTCTTTTGGACCAAAACCTCTAGTCCGCCGGCCATGTGAGCGGTCAAGAGGGGGACAAAGACCGGGCTAGCTGAACTTAGGGGTTTAATCTTGAACCGGTCAAGAATGGAAGCCATCACGTACTTCATCTGAATGAAGGCCATTTCTTTCCCAAGACACACCCTGGGACCAGCTTGAAAGATTGGGAATTTGCAAGGACATACCTCCTGGAGTTCTCTCCTGTCATTTGACTCAACAAACCACCGGTTTGGTTTGAACTTGAAACAGTCCTCGCCCCATAGCGCCTCCATTCTTCCCATCCCGTAGGGGAAGTAGGTCACCCTGTCTCCTGCCCGGACGGGAGTGTTGTCTGGCAACAAGTCACTGACTACGGCATGCTTCGAGTCCCAGGCTATGGGTGGGTAGAGCCTCATCGACTCGCATAGGCATGCCTTCAACAGATTTAACTCCTTCAACGAGTCATAATCCAACATTCTTTCCATTACAAGTCTTGTCTCTTTCACCACTTCCTTCTCTATATCTGGATGACAAGAGAGCAACCAGAATAGCCATGTCATCGCGGCTGAGGTTGTATCCCTGCCTGCCATGATGAAGCTTATCACCATGTCTCTTATGACCTCCTCTTCGTGGCCGGCCAATATAAGCCGAGAGAGGAGGTCTTCACTGCGACTCTCTCCCTCTTCAATCATCCTTTTCTTGTTGATGATTATCTCAGAAACATATCGATGAACCTCCTCAACCGCGCTCTTAAGCTGTCGCTCAGATCCAATCCCGAGCCATTTCTTCATCTTCCAAACTATGAAGAGGGGAGCAGCTCCTCGTTTTGCGCATATCTCCGATGCCTTGTCGAAAGCTCTTGTAAGAGGCGGAACTGGTTGAGAAGGATCTAAACAGCATCGATCAATCCCTAGTGAAACCTTAAGGACCATGTTGAACGCAAACCGTCTCAGCAACTCCTGCAAATCCACCACCTCTGCCGTCACCGCCAATGATTCCAAAATTGGCAGCAGCCCCTTCTCTACTTCTTCCTCCAATGTGATCATGAAGAACTCTCGTAAGGATTTCGCGGAAAACTCATGGCTGGCGAACTTCCGTTGCGCGCGCCAAAGCTCCCCGTCCACGTTGAATATGCCATAACCAAGAAAGTCCCCAAGAATTTCAGTGAAGGGCTGCCCTTTGGGGAAGTTGTTGAAGTTGGTTTTGAGCATATACTCGACATTTTTGGGGTTAGCTGTCACGATGGTTCTTCGTGCACCAAGGCGGTGCACTACAATTGTGTTGGTAGCTGATTCTGCAAGCAGTTCAGTATACCAATCCAGCAAACGACCCCGGTTCTTGTAGAATGAGATCAAACATCCTATTATAGGATACGTCGGAGGCTTGTGGCCGGAGAAGTCTTGAACACGCCGAAATCTGCCCAGAATTACGTTGAAAAGGTAGAGAAGCAATATATACAACAGCAAGAATGATAGGACCTGCAGGACGAAGAGAGACATGGGATTTGCCATCTGAGCATGCAGGGAAAATGAAAACGGTGGATGATGACTATATAACCTTGTTTGGGGATAATTTTTTTCCAAACGTGTTATATAAGCCCACATGGCCATATATTTGGATCGATACGCTTCCCTACCATTATAATTAATATATTAATATTATTACTATTATTTTCTGGGTGAGGTTGTGGAGCAGTAGATAGTAGTCGGTGTTATTCCTCAATCAAGTAGGAACATGTTGCGGTAATATCTGTGCCTTGGTTCTTATTGAATTAATTAATTCTTTAATTAGAGAACTTGCAGTTGATTTAAAAAACGCACACGTTTCAAGAATCACGTCTCCTCGTTGCTTAAAGCGCTATACGACGGACAACTAGAAGGGCACTTGATTCCTTGTTTGTCCCAATGGGTTCCCTTCCAAAGTCTCCGTTTACCCCATTAAGATACTTCTTTTGCCGAGCAAAAGTTGTGTAAGCCTTTTTTTTTATTTGAAAATTAATTTTGAAAATCTTTGTATGTTTGTTTAACATTAAAAAAATTAATTAATCTAAAACCATGAAAAAGACTAATTTCTAATAAATTAAATGAAAATACGATAACTTTATAAAAAATAAAAAATAAAAAAACTAAAATTCAATTCCTAACAAATAAAATGTTAAAAGATCAAAATTAAGAAAATTAAAAATAAATTAAAAAAATTCTATCTTAGACTACCTTAATAAAGATGTAAAATATCTTATTCAATTGTGATATAGAGTAATCATGTTTGAAAATAAATTGAATAAAATCATGAAATTCAATATAAATAAAATTTTTTTATAAAATGCTACAAAAAAATTATATTAGTAGATTATACAAATATACCATAATCTACTACATCATTGTCCTTATATATCACTTTCTCATCGAATATGACATTTTTATTCTTAATTATTTATTTTTTATTTTTCTCATCCCAAAATAAATATCTAAACTCATTGGTGTTATATCCATTATAGGTAAATTTTATAGACTTCAGATCAAGCTTGTTTCTAGCTTTAGAGTCTAGATAAACATAAGCAACACAATCAAGTGCTTTTAATTATAAAAGAATTACCTCCTTTCTTGTTTAGACCTCTTTTAAAATTCAAAGAATAGAAAGTCCTTGGTTAAATACATTATGATTTTAGACTAGAATGTTGAGGATAACCTAGAATGCAATCTCGTGTTTCTATGTTATTCGTTTAAAATGTTCTTCTCCATTCAAATATCATTTAGTAGAATAGTTCTCCTTAAAGCCTTTACCAATATATTTACATTCATTGTCTGACCTCATACACTTTAGATTTAATCATAATTCTTTAAAGTATTAAATACATTGGATTTATTTTTCAAAAAATAAACCCACTTTTTTTTTTCTTGAATAATTAATGGTTATCAAGTTGTCCTATAGAGATCAAGTTAGATTTTAGTTCAGGAACATGCCTCACCTGCTTTAAATTTCATATAAAATCAATTAATAATTTGATTTGATATCTTTGATGCCCACAATATTTAATATTTCTCTATTAACCAAGTACACCATACCATAATCACCGACAACATAATTCTATAAAATTTCTTGGTGTGAAATAGTATGAAATGAAGTGCCTAGGTCAAGAACCCAACTATCTAGTGTACTACGAGCAAGAAGAATCAAAGCTTTATATACCTTTTGAATAGTAGATTTTATAGAATTAGCCTTGGTTTTTCTTGGATTTGTCCAATTCCCCACAAGAGGGAGATGAAGTTTATTTTCATAAAGATAGTCTTCAATATGAATTCTTCAATAGACAAAATCTATACCATGAAATTTCTCAATTATTCCTCTCTAAATATTGCTTCATCTCGCACTAACTTCGAGTATGAACTGGAAAATCGAACTCCGTGATTTGTATCCAAAATGAAGAATAAGTTGAAAACAAGTCTGAAATCTTCCAGATCGGACTTCATCAGATAGCTTAGATATCTGTTCAAAAGAAATCTAACTTAATTAATGTTCGTATTAAACAATAACATTATAAGTTTCATGTACACCTGAGTGCACTGGAATTATATCACCCAAAGCAGAGGTGATATGGCAGACATGTGAAAGCTGACTGGACCACTAAATGCTCTAATCTCGTATGGTTTTCACTGTTATACTTGTCGTCATGTCTTCTTCACAGTAGAATCGTGAGAGCACATTGTTTTCCTCACATTTTGAATATGATCAATGCTCAAAACTATAACGGAGGATCGAGCCGCGACACCTCCCTGGAATTTATAACGGCAAGAGGATGAAGAATGGAGGGGACCGGTCTTTCTCCTCCGAACAGGCTTTTTGGGTATCTTCCAAAAATCATTAGGTTTCTCTGTCTTCTGTGGCCATACATGCTTCTCCGTTTCCTTCCACGTCCATAAAAAAATAAAATAAATGCATACTAAAAAAGGGCTGCAAATCCATAATGGGAAAAGAAAACAACTTGTCCCATCAATCTTTGATCAACCAATCCAATGGCTGGGGTTGCAGGAAAACCAGTGGGGCTGTGATTTTACGATATGAGCCAACAATAGAGACAAAGGTTACGGATGAAAAAAATCAAAGAAATTTGAGTACTTCAGGAAAAAAAAAAAAAAAAACCTAATATGATATGATAAGAATTTCAAGTGTAAATTGTAATACAATTTTTTTTTATTTTCTTTTTAATTCAAATAAGATTGTTGCTTTCTTATAGCGTTGTCGACTCAATATGCGGTATGTCAAAAATTTTAAATTATTTTTGTTTGAGATTACTTTTTTGTATTTCTAAATTATTTTAATACATTGATATAAAATAAAAAAAATTTAAAAAATAAAAAAAATATTATTTTTATATATTTTTAAATAACTTTAAAAAATCACAATTATTCCAGTATAAAACAAGCTCGGAGGAGTCACCGACAGAAAATGGGCTCTGCACGTGTACAGACGTGCCTAAAATTACATCATGTGCCATAGAAACCAACGAACTCGTCCCTCTCGTGTATTAAATGTATGGGTCGCTAGACTAATAATTCAATTAAAAAAATGTTTTTGTCTTCAAGCATGAATTATTGAGTACTGCTAGTAGTTGAATGAATTTTGGTTCATTAATAAATAAATAAATAATCACGTCCAAGACAAAAAAAAAAAAAAAAACACAGAGAGAGAGAGTAATAAATAAATAAAATAGAACAGAACATTTGAGGCCGACAAGCCCCTCTTGAAGAAAGTTTGCATTAATACACAGACTGCTTGTCTTTAGATTTTTTTTTTATTAATATAAATTTTCAAACTAGTTTTTATATATTTTAATTAATTTTATAAATTTTAAAATTATTAATTATATAAATTTTTAATTACTCTAAAATTTATAAAATTTAAAGCAATGATATTTAAGGGAATAAACATAACTTGTCTTTAGAATTTTCTTTTTTTCTCTTGCGGTTGCGGGAGATAACAAGATAAATATTAAATTAAAATCCATAACCTTTTAATATCTTCTTCGTTTTTTAAGCATGGCTTGAATAGCTTACATTACGTTCGACTATGTCTTAGAATAGCAAAAGAAATATATAAAGATAAAAATATATTTAATTATAGAATATAAAGACAAATAAAATATAAATTGAAATAAATCTTTATAATCTTATAATAGAAACAACAAAATGACATTTTTTTTTATTTGTTCTATTTTATTTAAAGACACAAACTAAACTAAAATTAAAACGTTATTTTTCAAGAGTAAGTTTGTTTTTGTATTTTAAAAGTATTTTTTTTAAAAATAAATTAAATTTTATTTTTTAAAAAATTAATTTATTTTTAATATTTTTAAATCGTTTTAATATGTTGATATCAAAAATAATTTTTAAAAATAAAAAATATATTTATTTTAATATATTATTAAATAAAACTACTTTAAAAATAACTATAGTTTTCCCTTGAAATGCCAAATGCCAAGGCAAAAGCAGACAAACATAGAGGCCTGCTGTAATGGCGACAAGAGTAGTTTGATCAATACAAGTCTCGTCAAGGATTTTGGATATAGATAATTAATAAAACATACAATCTTTCAACCACCTCACACACACCAGAAACTTCCTTCTAACCCTAAAGGCAGAAGATCAGCTTATTTTATATAAACTCTTCTCGGTGGCAACGTCTCTGTTTTTGTTTTTTGAAAGCCTAAATGATATAATTTCCTCGTTTTTTCCCCCCTTTTTTGGTAAAGCATAATTCCATTTCTTCTTCTGTTTTTTTTTTTTTTTTAAATGCGAGTAAGATACCCTTTTTAATATAAAAGTAGACTCGGCCCATTATATATATACATATCCTGTTTTTGCATTAATTTGTTTTCTGATAATAATGAATTATGTGATGAGAAAGCAGAGTAAACAAATTCTTGATTTAAAAAAACATATTAAATGAAGTGAAATCCAAAAAAGGGTTTCTCATTGATGAAATTTACTACAGAAGAGAGGACTTCGATGATGAGTTGGTGAGAAGAAGAGGTGAAAGTGATGGGTTTAGCCATTAAAGAAAGACCTTCAAGAACTATTAACAGAGGATATGGCTATGAAAACATCAATCAATCCCTCTGCAGATGACACAAGAATGCTTTCATCCCTGTCACTTTTATCTTGAAAGAAAGAAACCGATTGATGTTTACATACAGCCATAAACAGCCACTCGCAAGCTTGGTTTTTTTATGTGATAGACGTGCTTCGATGCGGGCAGGCATCATTCGTACATCTGCCTTTTCTGTTCTTCCTCTTTCCATCTTTCTTGACATGAAGACAGCAACATGTTTAGGGTTGCGTTTGTAGCAATATAGCGTTGCTGTCGCCCCTGGAGTTTGCAGACAATATTGCAGTTGCTTGGCAATGGAGAGGCCCTGCAGATTGGGTTCGCAACCCTCCTCTAGATTACTGGAAACCTAATCAGATTTTACTATATTAATGTTTTCTGCAGTTTAACTCTGTACAAATCACGTTTTGGATCCCGGAGTTTTCAAGTCAATCCTTGCTGTTCCAGCTAGACTACTAAAAAACTTCCAAAAACCACCGCCCCCTCCCCAGCTATATGTCTCACAATATATGGACATAGATCGAAATATCCGCTAAATACCGTGCATCCAGTGAAGTGATAGCATGATTATTAAATCAGTTTCAATCCGTCAATTTAGATTAACCTCAATTTTATTTTAAAAAATATATATTTTAAATTTTAATATTATACATAAAAAAAATTAATAAATATTTAATGTAAATATAAACTATATATATATATATATATATATATATAGCTATTTCACGTGTAAAGAAACATTTGTGTGTATATATCTCATAAAAAATAAGAAATGATTCATGTGAATTGAGACTATATATATAGCTATCTCACCTGAAAAAATTAAAAAAACATTTTATATAGATGTATGTTATAAATATAACTATCACACATGGAAAAGTTTTTTTTAAAAAAAACATTTATAAGAATGTAGGTTATAAATATAGTTATCCCACAAAAAAAGTTAAAGAATCATTTTATGAAAATATAGGCTATATAAAAAATATGTGAAGCTAGGTATTTACAAATTAACTTTATATTTTTTGAATTCACTAAAAAAATATATAAAAAAAGATTGAATCTCACTCGGGTTATATTAAATCATCAAAGTTTTAAGTTGACCAGGTGGTCAACTGGATTTTACTAGGCTAATTGCAAGCCTGAGTTTAAACCATTTAAAACTTAACCAAAGCCCCGAATCCCAGGTTAGGCTAGACCAAGACAGGTTTAATATTTAAAAGTGATAATATGTAAACTTGAAATGTTATAAATAAATCTCACCAAACTAAGATTTCAAAAAAAAAAAATAAAGTTATAAAACCTAGATTAACTTCATGACCCGCCGAGTTGAAGAAGAAATCCAAGAAAAAAAAAATTCAATTGACTTGATCAAAAACTCAAATTAAACTACTAGATACAAACTTAAACCGGTCAAAAGTCAACTATCAACATGTTAAACTTTTTTTTTGGTTGAAACAATTGGCCGGTGAGACCTTATCCTAAGTTCTCCCCTAGGTCAACTGGATTGAGTTTTACAACTATGGAAAAACAATTATAGATAATCAAGTAGGATCAAATGTAATCAAACTGTTATTTTAAATGACATCAAAGTTATGGATATTTGTTCCATCTTTCAAGAGGCACGAAAAAATTTGGACACGCCTCAATCCGATTCCAAACCAGCAAAACTAGCTAGCTCACTAGAGAAACACATGAACTTGAGTGAGCGGAGGAGGGAGGGGTGCAAAATCTTATTTAGTTTGACATTTTAAAATCTAATGAAACCCGTCTCAGATCAAATCAGTTTCATTGCCCCTACAAAGCCAAACGGAGCTTAACTACAAGGAACTTAGGAAATACCACACATGTTGTACAGCACTTGCTTGATGGAAAGTTTTACCACAGTAAATAGTGCCATTAAGCTTGGGGGCATTATTCTTTCACGTACCATCCAGGAAACCAAACCAATTCATTTTGGTTTTTACATATTTGAGTGACCAATTCGGACCTGAACCCGGTGCCATGAAGTGTTGAGTATCCCTCTCAAATTCCAAATCTCCTGCACATTTTCAGGCTGGACATTTGCTGCCGAATCCACCTGTCCATGATGAACATAAGAAGAATAAAAAGATTGTAAAATAATTAAGATAATGGACATGTGACTGTAGTTCATTTAGAATACCATTTGTCTTCTTTAAATTATGATGTGACATGAATGGAAGTTGTCAGAAAGCGGGGACATATTTTTATGGCCAAGCATGAGTTCGAAGCTCTCAGCTTCAATGAATTCGGATAAGATTTTGCAGACTCATGGCCATTGTCAATTATGACAAAGCGTCATGAGCCTACTAGAAATATTTTTATATACAGAACTCATTTATAAATGTTCAGTGTATTTCACAGAATATGTAATTGATTTATGAGAATGAGTCCAAACATTTGGCATATTTAAGTGTACAAGTAAAAAAAAAAAACACTGAATCACAATGTACTTTGCTATAAGAGAGGAAAACATACTGCTTTAACAACTATCTCTGTGCTCTGTGGAGCATCAACTGTCACATCAAAAAGAACCCAGGCCCATTTGTCACTGTTCATATCATCTGAGATGTATTGGACGCCAGGCTTCTGGTACCTGGAGGCTTCCACCCAGGTTTTGCCACCATCAACAGACACGTCTACTCTATCAATTCCACGGCCACCTCCAGATGCTGCATATCCACTGACTTTAACCTGTAAGATATAATGGTAGACAAAGATCAAGATCACCTGAATATGACTTAACTTGTCGAGGAGCCTAGGAGCAGCTCCTGCTTCAATAGACAACCCATGTGAAAAGAAATCTAGAAAGTCAGAACTATTTCTTGACACAAAAAAGCAATGAATTAATGAAGCTGTGAAAAATATTATGACCAGAAAACTTCAAAGTTTTAATTTAAATACAAATTCTTTAAGTAACATACTAAAATTCAAAGGGAACAATTTTAAAAGCATAATAATTTCAAAACTGTGGAGCCACAATTTCTCAGTAACACTGCTAGATGGAAAACTCAGAAAGAATTCTAATCTATGCATGCCACATCGAAGAGATTAAGAAACAGGAGAAAATTCTGTTATAGGCAATGTGCTTTGGCACAATTGACAGGTAAAGAAAAAACATATTCATATGTACACACTTGAGCACAATGAAATGGAATACCATCAAGAAACTAACCTTCCCAGGCTTTATTGCAGTGACATCCTCTAATGAACAAATTGCACTCTGTCAATCAGAAAATTTGCAAGTTTTAGTCAAACAATTATTCTGCTAAAAGGATAAGCTGGGTTTCAATTGTATGTTTTCTATAGAAGGAAAATTAGATGCAAATGACAATCATAAACCTTTCCCAATTCATTTCCACACCACAGTCCAATCAATAAGACAACTCAAATGATGATTCAAATTGCTTTAAGCCATTAAAGAAGCTTCTATATTGTGGACACAATATTCAGGCATAAACATCATCAAATATCTGCCTGAAAAACAGAAAAACAGATTTCAAGTAAAAACCTGAACAGGGAAATCCATTTGTGGCCTCCTTGTAGACCAATTGATGTTGTCCCAATTCACTGAAGGAGGAAACATTTTATAGTCCTTTTGCATAAAGAATCCCTGTAAGGTGGCAATGTATGTTCAGTCATATGACAACTGGAATAAAAGAGGAACTAAGTTTGTTAAAACATACATAACACTTTTGTGACCTGGGATTCTTCTGCAATGATGTTGATACAATCCAACCATTTGACAGATCGGGCACCTATAACACCTGGTACAACCACTCGCAATGGATAACCATGATCCCTGTTTAGAGGCTTTAGAATGACAATAATATTGTATATTAATATCAAAAACAGTATAATTGAGAAATTATGATGGCAGGAGAAAAGTAAATGATAGAAAAAAAGGCAAAATTGCTGAAGGAATAGTGAAGAGTCCACAACTAAGTGCATATCTATACAGTAACACAAGATCAAGTTCATTGAAATCATGTAATGATGCATACAGCCAGCATGCAACTCATTGCTCTATCAAATTAAATGGATCAGTTTAAAAAAAGAAGGCTATCCTAAAAGCAAGTATCTTTTGCCTAAATAGACCTTTTCATCACCGTTGTAGCACATTGGTGTTCAAATGACACTTGTTTGTGCACTTATTAAGTGCACAATTATCAAGCTTTTCAATGGAAAAACAAAATGTGACCTAAAGATGAAAATTCACCCTCGAAATCTGTATTGATATACAGAACAAGTGGAATGACACAATTTTCTGACCTGTGAGTTTTAGACAGTAATTATTCACATAACAAGTAATAAGCTGATTACTATAGATTGGTTAGCTGACGAGTTTATACTAAACAACCACTAAGGCACTAAATGCAGATGTAGGATCCTGGGATTACCTTAGAATTGACATGCATAATTGAAATGAAATATTAGTTTCATCAATAAAACGATGTCAGAAAACAAACTGGAAAGCAATCACTTCATGTAGCATAAGAAACAACATTATCACCATCATCAAGAGTCTGATTTTGACAAGGCGTGGTGGAAACACACTTTTTGATGACAATAAAGTAAATTAAACAGGTCAAAGCCTTTTATCAAGTCCACTAACCTCTCCATTCATCTCATAAGCAACCAAAACATCAGCTTCAGGGTTTGTAGCCTGACTGAGCGGAATTGATGCCTTGTATGGGCCTCCATTCTCCTCCTGCACTTTTTTAATATTGTTATAATCAGGATTATATCAAGGGGTTCCGCAGAGTCACAAATGTGCACTAAACAATTGGAAAGTTGCACAACTGCTATTCAGAATGGCAGGTTACCTTACACTTATCAATGCTTACAAATTCAACATGTTTTCCACCTGATTTAGTGGTTCTTGTCAACTTAGATATCCCAACAAGTTCAAGAACATCAGCCAATTTGGCACCACCCCAGACACCTGAAAGGAAATCCAAAGAATTTAGAGAAACAATAGCAGTATAAACTAATTTGCACAAAGTGATGGCCCTCCACGAGATCCCTCTGATGAGCGAAACTATCTTGTTTCATTTAATACAACTCATCTATCTGCACATTGATAATACACAGATTGAACCATCACTAAAGGGTCTCAAACAATTCTGAATAAACTTCTATTCATCGCATAATGCGCCAGCATATCTACTTGAAAGATGCTAAATCTTTCAGATTCTATAATTGCATGTTCAAAGCACCATCTAACAATCTGGCAAACTTACCCAAACCCCCCAACATGCACTATATATCCAATGACATTCCAAAGCTAATAGGGTTAAAAATTAGAACAAACCATTTCCAATAGCAGAAACATCCCAGCCAACCCCTTTCACTGTTTTGACTTTGCTCATGGCAGTCCTTCTGTTTCCAGCACACTGTTCAGCTCACACAAACAACAGAGCCAATGATGACTTCTATGACAACAAACAGATTTAGGCAACAAATCACATCGGATTGGAACAACAAACAAGCTGACTGAAAACGCATTACCAAACATACCTGTAAGGTGGCAGCAACATTATATTTTGGAAGCATCCTGTTATGTAATAATGACATTAACTCCTAGTCCAAGAACATCTAAAGCATGTATAGCATAAATAGCTTGTAAACGAGTGTACCCAGAACTCACTTGATATCTCTCATGAACAGTTCTCTAGGGTTGTCGATCAAACCACGAATCAAAACAGAGTATCTGCTCAGCCACGTACGTGGAATAATCAGATAAATTATTCCAACAGTGAACTATATCAAAGTGTAAACACGGAAGTAAGACTAAAATGAGCGAGTACAACCTTTCTATGTCATCAACAACTGGAATGGGACCATGATTTCTCTTGTAGAACAAATCCACAGGCGTCACATAAGAAGAAATCAAGGCCGAACGAGGTGGTTCGGCATTGAAAGGATACTGCAACAGTGTAAAATATAAAAATACCATCACTGGATGCAATAGAAACTCAGCGATACAGTAACAGCATGCCCACAACATAATAACAAACGTAATGCAATGAGATCGTAAGGAAAATTTCCCAAGAAAGCATTCAAATTTCGCTTAATTTTACAATTAAGATCAAAAGAAATAAAAAGAAAAATTCTTCTAATAAGCCGTCCTGAGGCAAAATAGCTAATCCCCAGAAATCTTGAAGGTAAACCCAATTCAAAGAAGCAAACTTTCAATCACTTAAGATTTCAAAAGCTCTATACTGTACCACCCATATCATTACACATAAACACAAAATTTTCCTCTAAGTTACTACAAGTTTAAGCTCAAATGCTCCATAGAATGTCTCAAATGTGAAAATTTAAAAACCCCAAATCAGGAAATGGAGTAGAAGCACAAAGCAGACAAATAGAATCCAAAATTATTGAATTAAAAAGAACAAGAGATAGAAATAAGCAAAGAAAAACAATAAGCTATGCATGATTGTTTGAACAGTGAAAAGGAGAGAAATAGCAGGCCTTGGAATTGATTTGGAGGGAAGGGTGACGAGGAGGTTCTTGTAAGTAATCTGAAGGTCCTTTCACTCCTGGCATTCTTCTCTTCGATTCACAATCACAATCTTACAGAGCCGGCCACACACTCTCCTGTTCCACCAATATGTATTTATGTGGTTATGGTAAATAAAAAGACACCATAGAATAGAATAATAGAACTAAAGTGAGTAAAGTTGTCTGACGGTGATAATGCCTTCTCACTTATCACAAACGTTTTTTAAGCCTAATATAAAAAATATAATATAAACTCGGATAATAAACTTAAATAATAAAATTATTTTATAAATTTTTTTTAATTAATTATATATTAATAATTCTAACTAAAAAATTAATTTACATTAAAATATAATAAAATAAATCAATAATATTATAATTAATGAGTGATCTAAATAAAATAAAATTGATAAAAAATATGAATTAATAAATAATAACATGGAAAAGTAAAAAAGTTTCAGAACAAAATTTTTTAATACAGGAGAATCACTGAAAGGTAGGAAACATACATAAATCTAGTGACAACCTGTTTGTTCCCATCACAATAAATCTTGATGGACCCTTTTGGATTGCAAGCTAACAAGTTTAAATTAGTAATTAATTAATATAAATTCAATAATGAAATAAACCCCTGAACAATCTCTAATGCGCTAGAAAAAATTCAAATTAAAAATAATTATTTAAAAATAAATAAATAAATTAAATTAATAATAAAAAAATCTTCATGTTAAAATTCCTCCATGTAGCCTGAATATCTAATTTTTGCATATTATTCTTCTGATTTCAAACATATCGTTCTCTCTCGTTTGAATAAATTATTGGGTCTACGATATATAATTGAAAAGTTTTATATGTTTAGTTTCTATCACAACTTTAATTGAAACAAAATTCTATTGGTAGCTCTAGATAGTCTCAAACAGTACACGAAGGTCTTGTTTAACATATTTGACAATATTAGTTTGTTAACTTTGACCCTCTGAAATATTATGTTCTGTATCTTCATTTGACCTGAAAATTTACCACAATATATTTTCATGTATATAATATTTCCTTGTAAAATTGCAGCTTTATCCAACATACGGTTCGAAAGATATGCTTAATCTTGCAAAATAAGCCAACATATGTTTTAAAGTTAAATATGGACATGATTTTGTTCATATCATAAATTTAGTATATTTGTAAAATCAAACTAGTTTATTGAGTTTATTAATTTTATTGATTTCGAATTTTTAATTTTATTTAGCACGCTAGATACATATTAACTTGTAAATTATAGAATTTTAAAAGTTAATTCATGATTTTCACCACCTTAACGGTGATGCTATGAAGGGAGCCTTGGTGCCTAAATGTTACTACTCAATCCCACCTGCTTATACCATCTATATTCCAAATCGATCTCTCCTTTAATATTCAACATCAATTTCCATTTTTTTAATAAAATTTATTGTTAATATTTTAAGAAAATAAAAATATTATCATATATTTATATTAAATATTAAATATTCAATTTTACAATTAATATTATTAACTTTCATTTAAATATTTTCTATTCTTGTTTTAAAATTTATTATGAACATAAAAAATATTACTATATAATATAATATTTATTTAAAATATATAATTAAATTTTATTTAAATTTTAAACTTTTATTTTTTTAATATATAATATTCATCGTCGTTTAGCAATAATTTTTTTTTTGGTGAAGCAAATTTGGATCCTATCAATTTCAATTTATTTGATTATTATATATAATGAGATATGATTACCTTTTTACGAGTAATTCAATAAATCTTTTAATTAGTTGTAAAACTTAATTAATAAGTTAATATAGGTTGGTTTGGAAAATTTAAGACCTAAAATCTAATCGAGTTGGTTATTAGTTGAATCAGGAAAGATTTTAACTAGGCAATTTTTTAATGATTGGACTAAATTTTATTCAAACTCAGTAAAGTTAACTATCTACTAAAAATTCATTTAGATACTAAGAACTTAATATACACATTCAAGCAAATTCTATACTTCAAGTGTGAGGAAATTTTATTTTTCTTTTTAGTCATGGATTGTGGTTCTGTGTTTAATTTGTATTTTGAATTTTTTTAATTATTTTTGTTAATTCAAACTTATTAGTCTTTAAATTATCATTTATTTTTTGAATTAATTAAAAATTATGTTGAAATTAAAGTTAAAAATTATATTAAAATCAAAACTTTTAAAATCATGGACATAACTTGGTTGGCATAGTGACCCGCATATTAATTTAATAACGTAATAACTTTTTTTTATTATTATTATTCAAATTGAACCTGAAACTATGCTTTTAATGAGGTGGAAAAAATGTTTACCAAACAATAAAATTTCAATGAGACGCTTAGAACAGAAAACATTAAATCTCAGTACTTGAAATCTCTAGTTTTAACGAGTAAGTAAACAAATAAAAAGTTTTCAGTTTTGGTTGCGACGAAGTGATGGAAGGGATTTTTTTTATTTTTCCTTTTTATCTTTAGCATTTGGTGGTTTGTGAGGTTCTAGTTGGAAAATGGTGGGTCTCACCAGAAACTGTGGATTCCGCCACTAGATGACGAGAGAGACAGGTGGAGCACGGCGGGGCCACCAATTTAAAAGAGAACGAAAAATTGTTGGCAGAACTATATAAAGACAAGAAGGTTTGCATCAATAATACATGGATTCCATCATCACGCAAACAAATTAAGAGACCTTTGCCTAGTTGATATTCTTTAGTCCTCTTTGATAAGAAATTTATAGATTATATAACAAAGTTTGTGGAGCCTGCCCTGCTTGATATTGCTCTCCTTAATATTTTTCTTTTTTCTAAGATTATTGTGCTTTACATTTTGTTATATTCATTTCAATATCCTACTTTTTATTTATTTAACATCTTGACCATTAAAGTCCTCTTACTGTCTTACATCCATTTTAATCCGTTGACCTACCTCTCTCCATCTTTCCAATCTTCCAAAATCATCAATAATAATTCTATTATTAATCTTTTTCTTCAATCTAATTCATAATCATCTAATTATATTAAAATTATTCATAAATTTATTTTACATGCACACTAAACTCTAATGGCCTTACAATGATATTTCAAAGTCTAATATATTCAGAAATTATGTTTTTGAGTGTTTGGACAACGAATAATATGTTTTATGCCTATATTTCTTTTTCTAGAGCACACAAAGTAAATGATTGGTGGGAGAAGGGCCAATACTTACAAAACAATTCTTTTTATTTTTATTTTTTTATGGAGTTTAAAGGATCCTCCAATGATAAAATCAATGATTTTTAGTAAGAGATTATATTAAATGAGAGAATGAGCTTTAAATTGTAAAAACAAGAGTATTTATTCTTGTTTTTTCATGATAAATGCTATGAAGATTAAAGTACGAATACTAAAAGAATATACATTGTGAACCATTTACTTGAATGGTTCGATGAGTATATATGCTGCTGAATATTGCCATGTTGCTTGAATAAAAGGGTTAAAGTCTCATTTTCTTATGATAGCATTAACGATGAATATATATCTTTTACATGACATTAATAAAGGATAAATATTTCTTATACAATATTAATGAGAGATAGATACCCCTTATACAATATTAATATTTTAAAAAATATATAAAATGCTCTTAGAAGATTTTTATACACCTAGGGATATAGATAAAAATTATTCATGACTTTTAATATTTTATGTTAAAAACTATAATAATAAACAAACAAAGATTTATAGCTTAACATGAGATCTGTAATGATTGTTAAGCCTATACTCACTTGACTTGGAACAATGTCGAGTCCAATAGTGATAGGTTTGGTAGTTTGTCAAACTAATATTTGTTTGGATGACTGAATCTAAAGATGTTGGGTATAGCAGCTTACCAAACCTATATATACTTAGGTTCAACACGTAGCTGAACCCAAGATTGTTTAGCCTTGAAGCAAGTCAAACTCATGTCATCCGAGCTTGACATTCTATCAAGCTTAAATATGTTGAATTATCTTCTTACATTTGGTCATTTTAAACATAGACTTAGGCTAAAAATAAAATTTAAAAAATTCAATGACTCATCACATTAGATAAAACTAGAAAATGGCTTGTTGATGTGGAACATATTGCAAATATGTTTATAGCCAAATAGATAAGATAAAGCTCCTAAAGAAATATATACACGTCAAACACATAGTCTAACAAAAACATTCATAATTTTATATTTGATCGTTGAATTAGACTCGAATTTCGCTAGATCATTCTACTTAATTTTGAACTTTAATTATGTTTTCTACTTGGTTTATATTCTTTTCGTCAGGTTATTTTTTATCTCTATATAAATAGTTAGTGAGTTATTTCTTTCATCAAAATTTTGAATTATAATTTTTTCATAAAATTTCAGTTTTCTTTTTCTTTTTCTTTCAAGCAATATATTGCATCTCCTATGCTGTTGTAGTTCATTTTGAAAACTTATTTTGATTTAATCTGATAGTAATTAAGATAGATATAAATTTAAAAAATTTAATACTTTGATTTGAGGTGTGAAATCTTAATTGGAATATTGAAAGTTTTTGAAGAGAAAAAATTTTTTATAGTAGAAAAACCTTTCATATCATAAATTATTAAATCAAAACTGTGCTTAATATTTTCTTGCTGGAAAACATTCCATGTAGGAAGACACAAGGAGCTTGAGAAACAAGTTGATTTATTTCTTCCTGCTGAATTCCAATGCATGCGCTCTTTTCTTTTAACGTTCCAGGCAGCCAGCAACAAAGGACCTGCTCATAGTAATAGAGATATTTGCAGCTTTAAATCCAAATTGTAGAAAACTTGCAAACTCCGGCCAGCAGCCTCCATTTGATTCTTCGAAAAGCCTTTTCGTAGAACCCTATCATGCAGCTGCTATCTGATATATATTCCGGCTACCGAAATTCGATGAAGGATATATGGTGAACATTTATGTGGTCTTGTGGTTGACAGTGTGATTATGTTCTACTGATGGGATGAAATTTGAAATGAAGGGGATGTTTTGATTTTCATGTGTTCCTTTCAGCCATTCCTGGATTACTTAATGATGATCAAGCAATTTTCTAATTTAGAAGTTGACAGGCTTTTGTGACTGGGATCATTTCTTTTGAACCCTTCAAAAATTCAAATCAAAGCTATGTGTTTGATGCTTTTTCTCACTCCTAAACTAGAAAGGATAGGGTGATGGTGAACATTTAAGTTCTGATTTCCATACCATTTACAGTGAGTTCTTGTACAATGTAACATGAGCCAAGCTCTGCACAGGCTCTCATACCATGAAACAGGAGCAAAGCAATGCATTATATTTATTGATGCAAGCGTTGTGTACGCTATATGAGCACTTCACATGTTGATAATATCTGTAATACAACACCGTATTACTTGGTGTGTTCTATGAGAAAACAAGCAAGGATAAATCTCAAAGCCCTTTTATATACATGGAAAAGATTGACGAACAGCGAAGGCTATATATATATACGTATGATTCTAGTTACTGTCGATTTATGGTGCCACGAAAAATCAAGGTTCTTAGGAAGATTGCAAATGCTCATCAGATCCTCCATCTCCTGCACCCTTGTGCTTCGCCGTCGTTTTTTCCAAAGATTACGAGGTAGCCATGAGAGAGAGGAAACCTGAACAAGCGCCCAAAACAAAGCAAGTCAACCTGAACGCAGCATGAATACTGTGCATGGAGTGTAGTGTGTCAGGTAAGATAAAACAGAAACGACCTAATTACAGCAACAACATGGAGTATAGTGTGCCATTTATCAGAAATGACTTAATTGTCTAGTTACTCCATAAACTTCTCCCATCATACAGCATCGCAATATGTAATTTTAAGTCCATGACCAACTAGAAAGGATTCAATTTGAATCCCATGTGAAATCCAAGTTCCTACAAGTAAGAGGTACAGGTGATTAAAGCAAAAAAAACATTTCACAGCGGTCGTATAATCCTACCTTTTCAAGTTGCTCACATTTTGACCATCTTCTAAACGTTCTGTGGAGTGGTTATCTGTTTTGCACGTTTCAGAAGCTGCTGGTAGTCTAGACTTCTCGACCATTCATCAATTTCACGAGCTCGTAGAACAGGCAGAGGATGTGAGAGTTGTTTTGTTTGAGCGTTTCTGCAGCACTAGCAAATCAGACAAGTGCCAGGAAACTGGTAGGTGTAATTTTTGGTACTCAGTTCATATATGATACTGCTCACCTTATGTACAATCCCACGGAACTTGAAGAAGCTCTATCATAAGAGCGCGCTTGTTCCAAGAATGCATCCACGTTTAGCTGATCAGCAATTGATGGGCTTCCCCCAGCTAATTTCATCAATACAGAGATGACCACCTCTTGTAGGATAATAAGAAAAGGATAAGATAATCAAATCTATACAAATATACCACAGTAATCAATTTATACAATTAAAAGGTTCCAGTTTTATATACCTTAGGGTCTTGGGCAACAAGAAGGGCTGCACGGTCACAAGTTAGCTCTGCTGCTCGGAGCCAACGGAATAATTGTTCTTCTAAATTCTGAGCTATCAACCAACCAATTCCTGTGAACAAAATAGGCGTTTCAGAACTCTATGAAGCATGTTGTTAAGGAAGTAGACAATCTGAGAACTATCGTGAATGAAGCAACTTGATTGCTAATATGTGCAGCCACGGACCCAATAAACCGAAGGTTCCAAACAAAGTTGCTGCTTTCAGACAGTAAAATTAACAAGGAAACTGGTATACGGGTATAAGCCATCATTACCAATATACAAGGATTTTAAATATTAATTTTCGATACATGGATCTTTTAACTTCCAGTAAATTAAACTCCAAAAATAAATGGAAGAAATGTTTCAGTCAAAACCCTAGTTGTTGCACTTTCATATAACAAAAATTAGATGAAGCCATCATAAGACCAACCCCATACTCCATTGAAATGATCTCAACTTGCTCAAATAACTCATCAAATATATGCCATTTTTTAAAAGGTCGATAGCCAGTATACTAATTTGTTGTACAACTCGGAGTCTTGTAATTCAAAATCAGTTAACCTGAATTTCTGCAAGATCTGTTTCTAAAAAAGACTGGTTAAGCTGTGAGTTCAGAGGCCGCGCATATTTTTCTCAGTATCCAAGAAAATGATTCTAATCAAAGAGGATATAGATTGAAATTATAGATGCTACCTCAACAAACATCACAGAAAGAAAACACCTACCAGGGACAGTATAGGCTCCGAGTGTAAGAAAATTGGCGAATGTGAGCCATACTCCGTGATCGCATTTCAGATGACCCAACTCGTGAGCCAAGACAGCCTACTTTAAGTTAAATAGTCTGAAGTTAATAGCATCTCATCATTTGAAAGATAGTTCTATTATGCACGAAAACATTTATATCTAGATATATCTGTGCATACAGATGTAAATGAAAAGAAAAAGGTTATAAGATAAATGACAGGCAAAAAAGAAGCTAAAACTAAAGCCACAAACTATGCCACATGGATGCTCGTGAACCTTGCAGAGCCAATCAAGCAAACCATTCGTTCACAGGGAAGGACTCAAAATAAGTCAACTGATAACCACAACATGCTTTTAAAGGTAAATGTACAAATCCAGACCTGCAACTCCTTTCTTGTTAGAAGCTCCACGAGGCTGGTATGCACAACAACAAATGGCTTTTGCCCACTTATGGCTAAAGTATATGCATTTGGTACGGGACTTTGCCGAACATATAGATCAGGGGCCTCCATATTCAGTATTTGCGCAGCCTCAGTCATCAATTGATGAAGTTCAGAAAGCTGATACAAAAGAAATTAACATATGCAAGGCTATAAATTGCCACATATATCCTACATCCCTTTACAATATGCAGATAACAGGAAAATGCTGCGTATAGAGAGTCTATTTCAAATAGTGATATTTTATGCCAATTCAGCACTGACAACATGTTAAAATTGTTATGAAGTGAATTACAATGCATTTCTTAGATGCATTGATATATTAAGCACCTATGATTCTCTTTTCTGTAAATAAAACAGCAGTCAACGCCCAAATGATGTGAATTACTATACGAAAAACACACACACACACAAGGGAAAAGATGTTATAAGAGCTCCAAATGAACAAAACCTGGACAAAAGAGTAAGTTCACAAGATGCCAAATGTATCACATACCAGCAGACTGCTTTATACGTATGTTCAATATGAATATTTCTAACAATTATAGATATGTCCCTTTAGATGAATCTTTACAACTGTAAATGTCATTTTGTTGGCTTAGATTAGTGAAGATCTTTTTATAGTTGGTAAAAAGATAATTTGGCTAAGATAGAAGTTTATCAAAATCAATTAGCATTATCTTCTCTGTAATTATAGGATTAGTTTAGATTATTTAAGAGATAAATTCAAATAGAATAGAAAAAGTTATTCAATTATAACTTTATCAGTGTTTTTATAAAACACGTTAGCAGTTTGTTACTAATTTTGACAGACTAGTAAACTTGAAGACTATCCTTATCCTTATCACATAAGACATGTATATAAGAAAGGTTAAGTTTGAAGAAAGGAGAGCATTGTGTACTTCAGAGGAGAGTTTTAGAACGTAAAAGCATCAATTACATTGAAGCAAGTGTGCCAACTAGCTAAGGAGTTTATGTAGAGTTTCACAACACATATTTTTGACACATGAGGAATGTGTAGGAAATTCTCAAGGAGAATTGGTCTCTGAAGAGTTAGAAAGCCTGAAGACTTTTAGAGGGAGTTCCTGTGTAAACTGTTAGTAACTGAAGGTTCCAGTTAGGATGATAACAATATGAAGATTGTCAGATGTGCTAGCAAGCTATTGCAATAGGAGACCTAATATGGTTCACTGTCTCATCAGGTAAGGTAGTATAGACACAAAGGGTTGTGTTTAGAGATACTCATCTTGTGATCGTTTAAGTTAGTGAAAAAATTATCTATCCTGGATTTGGCTGACTCAGAGGGTTTTTTTTAAAAAAAAATATTTTGAAGAGTTCTTCAAAAGATTTTCCCTTCGTAACCAAATACCTTGTGCATTTAAGTTTTCTACATTCTTTATTTATTTGATTTCTAATCAGTATTTGCAAAGTATTATCAGATCATCTGTTAACAGGTGGTAAATAGGAAAACAGACTTTCAACAACTATTTTGAAAGTAATCAACTTGCAGCAAATGACACTTTTAATGGAGTACCATGAGAAAATACAGCCACACAAGATAGCCTACATAAACTCTAATGTTTGCTAGAGTCATACAATTACCTGATTTTTAGAAACAAGAACTGAAGTCCCAATATTTTCTAGAAGCATGATTTGCTCTGTCACAGACCCTGCAATTATGCATTCCAAGAAACAACTTAGAATATAGCTCAAAGAAAACATTAGCCAAATCTTTCCACGCACGAGAAACCATGGTTATATCTAAAGAAGAGAAAAAAAGAGAGGCTAGGTTTACATCATGGAATCGATGACAAATAACTTGTGCATTAACACAATCCCCTTTATTTCTGCTGAGCCATTAAATGAACATTACAGAGAAATAGAGCTTGTATTTATCACAACTTTCCCACTATACAAAAACCAAATACAAGCTCCAAATTTACAGAAATGCGAGTGTTAAATGCAAAATCAAAGTCAAATGAACAGTAGATAGTAAATTAAAGGGGGAAAAACAAAAGCACAAGTCAATAAATACACTAATCATACAAAAAGAAACTCTAATAGTACCTAATAGAGCCTTCCCCAGTTCATTTAATCCTGGAATTGCCCTCAAAATCAGTGTATTCTGATGGGAAAAAAAACCAAGAATTAGACGATTGCAAATAGAAAAAAGAGAAGGGGATTTCCAATATAAATAATCCAGTAAAAAGAAACCTGTTTATCAAGAGGGTGTCTAAAATCATCAGCATCAAGATTACGAATAAAAAGAGAAGAAGCTCTACAAACTGAGACCCTGACTCTTTGATTCTTCTTTGCCAAACCAAAGACTCTTTGATTCTTCTTTGCCAAACCAAATCCAAAAGAAGCTGAACGAAACCTCAAATCACTTGAACTGAAAGTAAGAGCAG
The DNA here is from genome assembly GCA_030145905.1 of Populus davidiana. Taxonomy (NCBI): domain Eukaryota; kingdom Viridiplantae; phylum Streptophyta; class Magnoliopsida; order Malpighiales; family Salicaceae; genus Populus; species Populus davidiana. The sequence goes on along the minus strand of CM057789.1, from coordinate 34,245,005 downwards.
CAGCAGCAGCATCTGGTCTTCTTCTATGAGCCAAAGATAGAGAAGACAGAGACACAGAAGCCATTCCAAGAGAAAGAGAGAAACAACACAAAATGCCAAGGGCTTGCTTTCTTTCTTGTTGGGTTGGAGTTGTAATTTATTAAAAGATATTTGAGTTGTTTGACGCGTCTGTAATTTGGTGTCCACAGCCGTTTTTATGGTTACCAATGGCGCCACTTTGCTTTCTATTGACTCTCTGTGAAGGCCCTCGAAGTTTGGGTTATTTGTTTTTGTTTTTTTGTGTTTTAAAATTTTTTAAATTTATTTTGTTTTTTTTTAATTATTATTTTTTTGTATTTTTAAATTACTTTAATATGTTAATATTAAAAATAATTTTTATAAAATAAAAAAATTAATATATTTTTAAATAAAATATATTTCAAAAAATAACCGTTGTATTCTTAAATACAATAACATAAAACTATTGAGCTAAGATTATGTTATTGGTTTGATTAAGATTCTTTAAAAATAAAAAATGATTTGTCCATGTATATTATCATTCTATTTTCAAAAAGAAAATTAAGAATTACACCTATAAAAATATGAAGAAATGTCATGTAAATTAAAAAGTTATAAGCAATTAATATTAATTAAATATATTTATTAAAAAATTAGTATATTACAGTTTTATTAGCAATTTTATATATCAAAAACACATTGATAAAACTAAATCAAGCATTACTACTTAGTATTTCGATCAACCCCAAATTTTATTATGAAAAAAAATTAATTTCTAAAAATAATATGTTTTAATATAAATTTTATTTTTCACGTTTTATCTGTTTATATATTAACAATACTCTAAAAGGTGTGGGGAAAGTATTGTAGCTTTCCCCACGCCACATACTTTTTTTTTATTTTTTTTTCTGTTTATTCATTTTTTTTGTCGTTCATTTTTTTGTTTTTTTTTCCACATTTTTTTTCCTTTTTTTTGAGCTTTACATTTTATTTTCTTTTTTTTTATTCTTTTTTGTTTTTGTATTTTTAAAAAAATTATCTTTGTCGATTTTTTTTTAATATTGAATTGGTTGAAAATTTTGTTTAGTTTTTTTTCTTTAAAAAATTATAGATTACTACAATGTTTCCTTACATGGCTTTTTTTCTTCCATTTTTTTATGAATTGTTTTTTTTAAATGATCTTTGTCGATTTTGCTTCGTAGTTTTTTTCTTTAAAACACTGTGGATTGTTACAATGTTTCTCCACATTATTTTTGTTTTGCTACAGTATTTCCCCACATGTTTTTTATTGAATTATCTTTGTCGAATTTGTTTTTTAAATATTAAGCAGATTGAAAATTCAGCTTTAACTTTCCTCACTTGTTTTTTTTTTATCATTTTTTTGCTTTTTTTTTCCTCAAAATTGTCTTTTTTTGTGTTTTTTTTCAAAATTATTTTTGTTAATTAATATGATCATGTTAACAATTTATAATGAGCTATTAATGACAAATCATCCTATTAGAATCTTCTTTGTATGTGGTTTCCAGTTGAGGAATAAAAAGAGTTTATATTATACTTGTTTTGAAATACCATTAGTGGATCCTCTAACATTGACATTTGTTTTTATCATTGTTTAATCATCACATTAATCTTACATTTCAAAGTCATCTTTAACTTCTTCTTCTTCTTCTTCTTCTTCTTCTTCTTCTTCTTATTATTATTATTATTATTATTATTATTATTATTATTATTATATAGTTAACCTCCCTGTGGTTCAACTGCGGTCTTGCCAAGTTATTTATTACTTTGACACTCCTACACTTGAGAAAAGACATCAATCTTTTGATCGTGTTAGTAGACGAGGATGATTTGATATGTTGCCTTGGTGAAGAGGTAATAGGGTCTGTCTTGAACATCTTAATATTAAGCGTTATTCAGGGTGACGAAGATAAAATGCTTGGCCTTTATTGGGATATCATATTGCGAGTTTTTGGTTTACGAAACATGCAACAAGGGTTAGAACAATATGGATCCTATTACATAAACAAAGTCTTGTGGGTGTGTATGTTTGGGTAGGGCTTGAACTTGGCGAAAGAACTTTGATATAAGATTATGTTGATCACTGAAAAAGGGTTGTCTCATTTTGCTTACAAGTTATATATGGATTAGTTGGGGAGTTATGTGGATTTTATTAGGATTCATGTGATTCTTCAAAGTGGTTATGTATGGTTTTGTTCATGAGAAAAGGGATGGAAGCCTTGGATGCTTTAGAAGTGTTTGAACATCATGAAAATAGGTTATGGGTCATAGAATTGGCATGTGGGATTGCTAATGAATGAGGACAGATTATGCGTGGCTTGGGGAAGTCACATGTGAATTTTGAAAGATATGACAGTTATGTGACAGTGGAGTGTTACAACTTTGTTTTTGGCCAGACAAGATCAATCTCAATGTTTTAGGTTGGGACTCAAAGTGTGTTTTGACTTTGTGGGAAATAAACAGGATCCTATGAAAGACTTTAGTCACAACTTAGTTCGAAAACTTGTTGACAATAGGGCTATCAAGGTTTCTTAGGCATTGCAGATTCGATGGACAGAATTATGTTTGAATGTGGGCAAAACCAAGAGGCTTTGTGTGTGGGACACAGATTCGTGATGGTGGGCAGATGTGATGTAAGGGTATCCTAAGTCTGTTCAAAAGAGGGTGTCAGTTTCTTTTAGTGGGAGAGGTTTGTAACATAGTCAAAATTTAACATGAATACACTAATGAAAACACTACTGGAAAGACATAGTGGATAGTGGCAGTTTGTGGGACAGTGTCAAATTCAGTAACAGTGGTGAAATCGACAATGTTTTGGACTTGGATGATGAATAGTTCAAGGCAAACAACAAACAAAGTAGATTCAACCGCATAGATTGACAATTACGTGGCAGTGTAATGGGTTGTTACGACGGTTATGATCATGGCTTTATAGGAGGAATAAATGTCCAAATCATGGGGGTATAATTGTTGAACATGAGCATGGTTGGGACTGCTCCTTCAGACACTAAGATCATAGGATCATGACATGACCGAAAAATTGATGTATTCTTCCAAGTGCAGGAGTGTCGAAGTAATAAATAACCCGGCAAGACCAGGGTCGAACTATAGAGAGGTTAGCTGTATAAATTATAAAAAACAATAATATAACAACAATAATAACAATAATAGTAATAGTTATAATAATACTACTAATAATAGTAGTAATAGTAATATAATAATAATAATAATAATAATAATAAAGAAAAAGAAGAAAAGGAAGAAGTTGATGAGAATTTTAATATGGAAGATCAATGTGAGAATTAAACAATAATAAAAACAAGTGTCAAGGTTAGAGGATCCACTAATAGTATTTCAAACAAATAGTATAAACTCTTATTACTTAACTGGAAACCACACACAAAGGAGGTTCCAATCGGATGATTTGTCATTAATAGCTCATTATAAATTATTAACATGATCATATTAATTATGTTATTTAAGTAACACCAAACTTTTAAATATTGTCAGGAATTCGTGATGCTAACTTATGTTAACAACAAATCAAGTTCCTTGTGTAGGTAATACCATACGATTGGGCTATGAGAGTGCCAAGCATTTGTTGTACCAAGTGTTATACAACACAAATCTAGATTAACCATTTAACAAGCAAGGTATTAAGAATTAGTAAGATAAAAAGATAAGACATGTTAATATTAAACATTAAGGTCTATGTTGAGTTTACACCATACTTATTCTTACACCATTAGTGTAACCTTTTCACCTTGACATAATAAACTTAGCTAAATATAATGAAGAAGAGAAACATAAATAAACAAAACAAGAACATAAATAAGATACAAGTTAACTAAGGAAAGGAAAGGAAATGAAAAGTATAAACAAGATATTAATGAAAGCAAAACTTAAGAATTACAAAAAAAGATAAAGAGAGAAATAAAGAGTATGATCTTGATCTGAACAACCAAGCCCTTAAATGCATGGCAAATGCCTTCTTTTATAGGCCAAAATTCGGAATTATTGATTTGATGATTAATTGTTGAGTGGGTGGCCAACTCTTGACTTGGTGAAAATCCTTATCTTCTTGTCTGAATAAAACGAAATTGCTAGTATCAGAACTGGGACCACTTGAAAACATTAAAGTTGTAGGAAATTGTCTCAGCTTTCTAGAAGAAAAAAAAACGGAGGTCATTTGGACTTCTAGAACTCCAGATATGGGCCAAACACTGAACAATATTTGGGCTGCAGGACAGATTCAGACTTCTCTGTTGTTGCTATAATTTGGACTTGCAAACGGCCTTCTTAGATCTTGGTGTCCACATGAAAGTAGTAGGCCTATGTCTTACTGAATCTGTGTAAAAATTTGAGATCATTTTGACATCTAGAACTCGAGATATGACCCAATTACCGAACAGTGTTCCATTTTAGACTACACCAACATCTCTTTTCTAAGTTTGGCCCTATCTTTGTCCTTTCAATTTCCATACTTTAACTCATTAATCAATCCTTTGATTTATGGGATAGGCTTGCATTTAAGATGAACATTTACCATATATTAAGGCATTTTATAGTATTAGACTTGTTATTATAAAACATGCTTTAGTTAAGGAGTTATTGATACTTCAAGTGCAAAATGATGATATAAAACCTTGATAAATATGCACTTTTAAGTACTAATCAAATCATAGGTTAAAACCACCCACTAAGTTCATTGGAACATAAAGGAGAAAGTGTCTCACTACTTCCTAAAATGTAGGGATGCTAGTTTTATATTTTGTAACCTTTCATATGCTTATGTATAAATAGGCTAGAGAGCCTTGGTTATGTATGATGCTAGTTTTGTGTATAGGATGCCAGTTTTGTGTATAGCATGCAAGTTTTGTGCATACCACACATATACGAAATTGTGTATTTCCTTCGTTGTTGAGATTAATAAAGGTTGGGAATTTTTTATGTATATGTTGTGTAATAACTTTCTACCTCTTTACTTGTGTGATTTTGCTTGCTTACAACTTGTGAGAATGGGAAAAACCTTTTGGGTGTGGGAGACACTTAGTCATAGGCAAACATGAGCGAAAGGGGTGAGAAAAGCCAAGTCTAGTAGGACTAGACTACTGCATAAAAACTGGAAAATCTTGACAAAATATTAACCTTGTGAATCATTTATTGGCTTTATCCTCTTTCTTTTTTAGTTTTGTCCTCACCAATTGTATTAGAAGCTACATTCATTTTCATGATTGTGGGTTTTTTTCTATAATGATGTTAAAGTTATAAAAAGTGAAACATTGACAAATGCCCTCGAATATGTCTTTTTATTTTAAACAATTAACATATTATCATTATGGATGGAAACAATTTTTTTTGTTTATAGGATTCATTTAGTAAGATCTTTCAATTAAAAAAAAATATTTATTTGGTACAGATAAATGTTTTTAAAAATTTCTAAAAAAAAAACCATAATTTAAATATTATATAGTTGGAGTATGACAAAAAATAAAAATCTCTAAAAAACATTATATGACATGGAGAAAATCACACAGAAAATTTTGATGCAATGTAATGATTGAGTCTTAATAATATGGTAACATTGGAGTTCTATCTCTATTTAAGGTGGTTAATGAATTGGATTTTGACTGAAATCTACAAGTTTATGTAATTAAATGAAATTGATTATATAAATTTTATGGCCAAGTCCATTTATGATTTGAATATATTAATTCATTTATTTATTAGACGGATAAAATATGAATATATTTGATTCAATCCAATAATAATAAGAAATTGATATTAATATTAATATTAGATGTAATATTATTCTTAAAACATAAACAAATTATTAAAAAACAAATATGGCACTAGACACTAGGCTTTGATTTAGGATTTACATATTTTAAATGCTACCTATGGTTTTGCAATTTTATTCCTTTTATTCTCTATATTGATTACTATTTTTACAAACAATCATATAATAAGCTTTTATTTATCCTTTTCATATCTCAAATTAATTATCTAAGAAAAATACAATTAACATATGAACAAATTAACAAGTTGATGCTAGTATTATACTTGTATTTAAAATTTGTTACGCATTAATATATATTTTTTTCCCATTTCAAGTTTTTTCCATAAATCATTAAAATTTTAGTGTATTTTCACTTGGGAAAGAAAACTCAGCCTTGCACATATGACCCATTGAAGATGTGCAAGTCTGTTCTTACCACTGCTGGCTTCAACACCATATCCTTCGTGCTTGGTGTTGTCACTTCATTGGTTTATGGATTTGTTTGAATGAAAATTGTAGCCCATGTCAATGCCAAAATCACCCTAGAGGCAAGAACAGGAAGTGGGAAGGCTTTTATCATTGCATTTAGATATGGGACAATCATGGGTTTTCTCCTTGTTGCAAATGGACTCTTGGTGCTTTACATTAACATCAACTTCTTTAAGTTGTACTATGGTGATGAATGTGAAGGGCTTTTTGAGTTTGTAATTAGTTATGGACTTTGAGGATCTTCCATAATTCTTTTGGTAGAGTTAGTGGAGGTATAACACCAAGGCTGCTGATGTTGGTACTAATCTTGTTGGCAGGGTTGAAAGGAATATTTTATACGATGAACCAATAAATCATATTGTGATAGCTGACAATGTAGGTGATATAGCTGGCATGGGATCTGATATTTTTAGCTCATACGCCGAGTTTTATTGTTCTACCCTAGTTGTTGCTTCCATCTCCTCTTTTGGAATCAACCATGAATCGACTCCAATGCTATATCCTTACATTGTCAGTTATGTGGGTATCATTGTTTGTCTGATAACCATCTTATTTGCAACTGATTTCCTTGAAATCAAGGTTGTGAAGGAAACTATGTCAATACTAAAGAATCAACTCATCACTTTTATTGTTTTAATGATCGTTAGAGTTGCCATTGTTAGTTGGACAGCTCTCTCATCTTCCTTTACCATCTTCAATTTCAAATTGCAGAAGGTTGTCAAGAATCGGCAACTCTTCTTGTGTGTTGTTGTTGGTCTCTGGCTGATCTTATTACTGGATTTGTAACTGAGTACTATACTAGAAATGCACACAGCCTTGTTCAAGATGTTGTTGATTCCTGCCAAACTGGAGCTGCCACTAATGTTATTTTTTGGCTTGCATTAGGATACAAATTTTTCATTATTTCTATTTTTGATATCATAATCAACATTTTATTAGTTTCTATTTTGCTGCTATATTTGGTATTGATGTAACTCCCCTTGGAATATCGAGCATTATTGCCACTAGGTTGGTAATTGATGCATATGGTCCCATTAGTGACAATGTCGAAGGTATTGCTGAGATGGCAGATATGATCCACAGAATCCGAGACAGAACTGATGCCCTTGATATTGCCGGAAACACCACTGCTGCTATTGAGAAGGGATTACTCTATGGCCCTCCTTGGTGCATAATTTGAATAATTGATGCATTGACTCCTGAAGTTTTCATTGGTTTGATTGTGGGTGCAATGCTTCCTTACTGGTTCTCTGTCATGATAATGAAGAGTGTGGGAAGTGCAACACTTTAGATGGTTGAGGAAGTTTGCAAGCAATTCAATACCATCCCTCGCTTAATGAAAGGCATTGTCAAGCTTGACTATGTCATCTGTGTTAAAATCTCTACTAATGCTTTTATAATAAAGATGATCCTACTTGAGCACTAGAATTTTCCCTTGATGACAGGGGCACTTTAAAAGGGAAAAATAGTTACAAGTTCAATCTGGGGAGAGGATTTTGGCATATGGAAATGAATATTTGGGAAGATTATTGGTGAACATTACGCTTCACTTGATTACGTGTAAGGATTGTTAACGTTTCATTTAGTTGTCATTTTCTCTAGCTAGCATACTGTGTGTAGACCACAAGTGGCTTAAGAGGAAATCATGACTTGAAGCTCTTCTAAAAGGAATTTGGGATTATATGTAACAGAATGACAGGAACCGTGGGCATAGGCAAAATAATGAATGAACTCTAAGAATCTCTCCCCTTCTTCTTCTTCTTCTTTTTCTTCTTCTATGGATGTTAACCACTACAAACCATTGCTGGCCTTGATAGTGAGCTCCCGAAGTTTCACCAAAATACTTGGAAGAAATCCTAGTAGAAACAATTTCAATTAAGCTTGTTCAACCGCCATGCCCACCCACTACCCATCTAACTTATCATAGAACTGATTCACATCAACCAAGACCAATTACTAGAAGCATCATCCCTCATAACTATCAATACCTATCATAAACCTGACAACCTCCATAAAAGAAATCAGGCAACACCATTGTCAAGAGAGCATTATCAAGCATAGATCAATAAAGCAAATTGGCGGAGAGGATTAACATATCAATAAACCTGATTCACCATAACCACGCCATCAACCATGGTAGTCAGATCAATAGCATTAGACTCCACAAATATACATAAAGAGCACCATTTCACCACCCAACATCATTGAAGATGCAACATTGTAGGTCAGTCACAAGAGATGCACCACTGCATGTTAGAGTTTTGAGAGAACGAGATGCATGAAAAGGGTCTAGAATAATTATCCCATCTTTGTTTACTGCTAAGTTACATCAATATTATTTCTTTTTTCTTTCTTTTTTTCTTTCGTTCTTTATTTTAATTTTAATTTTAATTTTATATTTATTTACAAAGTATTTAAATAAAAATAGTGAAAAGTGATCGTTAAAAAAAATTATTCTAAATGAAAGGATCACCAATATAATACCATATTAGTGGTAGTATGTGCATCAATAATAGCTTATGTGATTCAAGTGGCCTGTTAAATAATATAATAATATAGTTGGTAAATTACTCTACCTTTTAATTTTTAGAGTTTTTAATTTTTTTAGTTTTGCATTTTTCATTTAAAGTTGTTATTAATATTACTTTTATACTTAAAAAAAATCTAAGAAAATATTCTACCTTGCATTTTTATACTTTTTTTTATCAACCTCTTAGGTCAATAACATCTAAAATTTAGTTCTATTGTTAATTGTAAGTCTTTACTAGACTTGTAGGAAGTTGTGACATTGTATTTAATTAGTCCTTTATATTTAGAAGTTTAGCATTGCATGTTTTTAATTTTCCTAGTGTATTTTGATCTTAATTAATCTTCACGTTAAAAAGTAAAAAAAAAACGAGATTAGTTTTATTTTTATATCATGATTTCACCTGCAAGAATTGCTTATGATCTTAATTTCACCTCTAAGTTAGTGTTGCATATATTTATATCATGGTGATCTAGTATCTAACGTCAAGTCTACAATTACCATGAACCTGACCCTTAGTGATACCCTTATAACCATTCAAGAGGAACCATATCTTATGTGAAACAAAATGATCAGCTTGTTTAAGAGAGTTGAACCCTTAGAGATTTTCCAAATAGAACACCCAAAATCAGTATAACCCTATTTGTTTTTGTGTTTCAAAAGCTTTAAATTAATTTATTTATTTTGGTGTTTTCAGATCATTTTGATGTGCTGATGTTAAAAATATTTTTTAAAAAAATATATTATTTTGATGCATTTCCAAGTAAAAAACACCTTGAAAAGCAACTGCAACCATATTTTCAAACGCCCAATAATAACCATTATAAACAAGTTCATCAAGGGCACCACCAATATAACTATCTTTTAGGTTACTCTAGCCATGATAACTCTGACAAGTGAGTCATAAGACCTAATAAAATAGAGGGCCCTATTTTTTACAATTGTTATGACCCTTAGATTTTTACTAGGTGGATTCATGACATGAATTATTATTCTTTATTCATCTAACCTTTTTTATAATATAAAAGTTAGATTTGCTAAGATAAAATTCATTTATATTGTCTAATTTTATTGGGAAAACATCATCTGGAGTGGAGAGGTAAATCTCAAATCATTGATTGTAATGAGATGGAATAAAAATTATAGGACAGGTACCAACCTCTCTCTCTCTCTCTCTCTCTCTCTCTCTAAAGATTTTTTATATGTAGTACAACTTTTGAACTAAAATGAATGATAAAAATACTAGCAACTAATAAAGAAATTTTTTTGTACTTATTTGATTCATGTTTATATAAACACAAAAGCAAAGCCCTTAATCATCCCAATAACAGGAGTAAAACATGAGCTCATGAATATGAATAATAATTTATTTTTAAAATTATAAGTCTAGGAGAAAGTCTATAAAAAGACCACAAATATTGTTTCACATGTTCTCAATCAAGGGAAACATTCAATATGGGTCATAAAATTAGGTAGATAGTAGAGTAATCAAGGGAAACACATCAAGATTAAGCAACCAATATATAAGCAAATTGTAAGATTTTTATGGAGGAAATAGATGATAAGTTGATGACCCAACGAGAAGTTTTTTTTATCAAAGGAGAAAAATCAAACACAAAAAATAAACAGCAAAAATAATCAATCAAATTAAAAATTACAAAACATAGTAATTTACAAACAATTGACAAGCATTAATGACTAAACCAATTTATGGCCTAACTTTAAGTCTTTTCTTCCTAACAACCAAACAAATAGTACACAATCACAACAACCAAAAGGGTAAAAAAAACTAATACTTTCAGTCAGCAAAACAAACCCTAAACTGAAAATTTATTAATTTCTTAGCTTCAATATTATTAAGATATTCATCAATAGAGTAAAAAAGATTGAAACTTTATGTTTTCTACCTAAAATTCAAGAAACCAAAGAGAGATATTAGTGATATGTCTACTTTTAAAAGGATTGATTTTGATTTGAGAAAATCTATGGGGTTGACCTAAAAATAAAAAACCTTAAATTATTTATCAATTGATAAGTAAGTAAAGCAAGTATTAGAATAAAGGGGATTTATCTAATTGCATTTTATTGATTCCTAATAATTTCTAGTGTTTGTTGATAGAATTACAATAGAAAAGAAGAGTTAATTGTCTGAGTGTGTGTGTGTGTTGAAAAAAGGGGGAGAATTTGTAGGTGTTATATAAGAGAGTTTATTTCTTAATTATACAATTGGAATGGAACTAGGATAAGAAACAAAAACATCTCAGTCAGAATTTAGGCGAGAAATCCAAAATGACCCAAGATCCTGAGTAAGATAAAATTTATTTTACTTTGCTCTATTTTTTAAAATTGTACGAGATCTATTAGCTATTTTGGTTAGAACATAATGGAATTAACAATCTTTCTCATAACGATAAGGTGGGATATGTAACAAGTTCTAAAAATAACGAGTGATATTTGTAACAATAAAAAAAAATGTTTATATATTTATTTATATTTACAAAAAAAGCAAAGTTTCAACTTTACAAGGAAAAAACCCTTTTAAGAATATTACCATTCCCGATTAGAATCTTCAGTAAAACATAAAACCTTATATTATATATATATATATATATATATATATATATATATATATATAAATAAAATAAAAAACCTTCCACTTTGTGTGAGCATGACCTTTTTAAGGATTATACCATCCACAGCTTGGTTTTTCTTAAAAAAAAATATTTATATTTTCTGAAAACCAGCAAACTTTCAACTTCATTTGAATAAACCCTTTTAAGAATTATTTCATCCACGAGTTAATTCTTTATTTACCATTTAAAAAAAAAAAGACTTAACTTTTCTAGGACAAAATCCTTTTACTGATTATATCATCCCCAAGTCAATACTTCGATCAACAAACATCACACAAGGAGAAACCAAAGACCCATTTGATCACAACATTAGGACACAAAACCTCACATTAATTAAGGAACACATGCACACATTAAGATTAATAATATATTATAAATTAATCAAAATAGATAAATCGCTTCATTAGGGTTTGAAATTGACATTTGGGAGCTGCTAGAGTTGACTAGAAAGCACTGGAAATTGGTCTAGCAGTGGAGGTGCATGGGTTGCACATGCAGACAAACAAGCTAGATTATGGAGAATCGCTGCATGTGTCGACAAAGTGGGAAGGCTTATGGGTTAATAGATTATGGCCTCTTCTTCTTCTTCTTTTTCTTCTTTGCTACACCCATAGTGTAATCCACCATCACTCATAATCGAAGATTGGGTTGAGAAGAATTGTGATCTTTGTTGTTTCTCTCTTCTTTTTCTCTTTCGATGTGATGTAGTGATTCAATTTTTATGGTGGCTCATGGTGGCATTCAGGGCTGAGTTGTGGTGGTGGTGGTTAATCAAGTAAAAAGATGAAAGAAATGGGATTGTGAGTTTGGTTATGGAGGAAGAGAGAGATTAGTGGTAGCTGTAATGGTGTTTTGGTGGAGAGAAAAAGATGAAGATAGTGGGTCCATAGAGAGAGGTTGTGTGGTGGTAAGGGATGGGCATGAGAGTCTTGTCGTGCATGCATCAACACTAGGCAAGTGCTGAGTGAGGGAGGCACGTAACAATCATAATTTATTTGCCAGCAAACGTATAAAATATAATAATTCTTCTGGTTAATTTGTTTTTTATAGATTGTAAATGTGAATCTTATTGAGAGCATCAAGTCCTCTTCAACTCCGAGACAAATTCATATTTATTAGTGAGCTCTATATGTACGTAGCTTGTAGATACGAATCGTGAGGCCATTGTGCACTAGGCAAGTGCTGCTTGAGCGAGACATATAGTAATCATAATTTATTTGCCAGCAAACGTATAAAATATTGTTCCTCTTGTTTGTTTCTTTTAATCTTCTTATGAGCATCAAATCCTCCTTAACTCCCAGACAAATTCATCATGTAGTTTGTTGATGTTAATCATCACACTTTGAATTATATATTAAAAAATTATTTTAATTTAATAACTTAACTGAAGTTTTAAAATATAATTTATATTATTTTAAAATATATAATTCTTTTGTTACATGCATAGTAATTCTATGACCCATAATATATATATATATATAACCTAAAAATAGCTTAAAACTATCGCTTAAATCTTAATAAATTTATTTTTAATTTTAAAACACTTTAAAATAATTGTTGAAATACAATCCAGAATGATTCTTTGTTTTAGGGAGTGAAAAGAACAGCAAAACAATATAATAAAATAAAATTATGAACATATTTAACTTCAATTTTGAAATTCTGACACATTATTAAAAAATTTAATCCATCAGAATTATCTAGTTCTTTTTTTATGAACGAGACTAAATAATGGCTCCCACATGGATAGAATTTTTTTTTAAAAAAGATTTTTATTATATACTCAATTAAACCAAAATATAATTTGAATAGTATCAATTAAGTTATTATGTCTCCAACAAACAACGCTAATTGTTGTTTCCTGCGCTGAAATAAAATGGCAAATCATAGTTCATATTAATTGAACAAGGTTTATTATTAACGTATTTTAGTTGAGTCCGACTACGTATAGATAGTGAAATAGTTAAGAAAAACAACACGAGGGCCAAAATAAAAACTCTTGAAAAAAAATTCTAACCTAATGGAAAGTAAATATAATAAATAATATGCTATATTTTCAAAACAAGGTATTTTAAATTTAAATTACTTTTCTATTTCATCATAGGTTTTTTAATTATTTAATGGGTTCTAATATTTAAAAAAAAAAACAAGAATTATAAGGCCTTGGGAAAACACTATAAATACATACTCAAAAACATTGTTCATTGGAATAATATAATGATAATTTTCACATGACACATTAGTGATTATCAAGTTAATTAGAGAAAGTCTTTTCACATTTCAAAAGTATGGAAATGCTTTTAAAAACAAACAAAAAAAAATCAACATTGATATCAAATAGTTTTTTATAATCTAAATATATATTTTATGTTCAAATAAATTTTCATACAAACCGAGTGCGAATTTATAAATAAATGCTTGCGTTATTTATAAAAAAGAAAGGTGACGGGAACAAGCCAACATCAAGATCAAGTTTATGTACGAACACCAAGTTTTTTCTATAAAGCCCTAAAGTAAACTCATTTGATAAACGGTTCTAGTAATACCTCTCTTTCCCTCCCTTCCTCCTAAAATTAAAAAATACATAAATAAAAAATAAAAATAAGAAAGTTTATATTACAGTACTAGCAATGCATAGTTGGTTGGGACGGCATGGCGTTCAATGCATATATTTTTTTTATTATTAATATAAATATCTAGAATAATTTGAATATACTTTAATTAATTTTATAAACTCTAAAATTAATAATTATATAATTTTAATATATACTTATTCAATGCATATATTTTATTAATCTTCCTGATAGCTCAATCATCAACCTGGCTAAGTTGGCTCTGGCTCAAGCCAGGTTTGGAAAAACATTGAACTTAAAGTTAACTTAATTTTTCTAGTCAACTCAACAAGTATTAACTCGGTTAAAACTTTCTTTTAATTAAAAATATTTTCAAGTTAAAATTGTTTTAATTTACCTTTAATCCACCACAAAAAAAAAATCATATAATGGGCTAAGTTTAATATGTTTGGTTGAATGTCACCAATCACTACTAAAAGAGTAGCCAACTGGCACTGACAGTTGTCAAACATGACTTGGAAAAGTGCCTTATCATCAAAAGTTAATATGTGGATTACCGGATAACCTAAATTTAACCTAAGTCAATTATTTTTATTAAAATATTGACATTTCATTTTTTTAAAATAAAAAAACAATTTTTAGTATTGACATGACAATTTTTTAAAAAAAAAACTTTTATTGAATTTTTCCATGTAGAAAATGACAATCTAATAAAAAAATTTGTTTGGTCCCTTTTTTCTATGAGAGTTTTAGTTGTTACATGTAGTTAATATTAAATTCAAGTTTATTTTAAAAATATTTTTGAAAAAAATTAAATTTTTTAATTTTTTTTACTTCAAATTAATATTTTTTAGTGTTTTTTCTTGTCCTTAAATACTATGTTAATTGAGAATTTAGTTTCATAATTGGTTCTATTTTACCTTTTATGAGGTTATCACAATCTAAAAAAAATTTTAGTATTAGGTTGGTGTTTGATTTCACAATCATCTATTTTTATTATTATATAATTAAATAAAAAATAATTTAAAAAAAAAATAAATTATAATCTTAGTGGAGTCCATAATCTAGTTCACAGGCTTTGGCATACTAACCTAACTTACCCGATTCATAAAAAAAAATTAAGTTAAGAGATTTTAAAATTAACTCACTTGATTAATTTAATAACACGATTAAAAAATTTTACATGCTTTTAATATTTTTTTAATATTTTTTAAAAATTTGGTTCCATCCATATCGGAGCTTGAGCAATATTCTAGCAAATATCTAAATTTTGTATTCATTTAATAATAAGTAAAATACAAAAACAACAAGAGCGATTGCAACAGTGGAAATGCCATTTCTACATGTCATATCCATCGACCTCGAAGATTAATAAGTGGAAATGGCGTTTCCAATTTCCATACGGCACGCTCGACTACCTCGGCGATATGCGGGCCCGCAATGGATTCTTCATCACCATTGTACGCTCTGTCCTCTCAGACAAATCAACATCATCTCCATCCACAGCCCTCCACTCAAATTTAAAAACTAAATTAGCCACAAAATACTCCAAATGAAGCATTCCTAATTGGTAGCCTGGACAGATTCTCCTCCCAGCACCAAATGGCATCATTTTGATCTCTCTGCTCCCTGTGATATCAAATTCTTGCCTCATTCCATTATCATGATCCAGAAACCTTTCCGGCTTGAATGTTAGTGGATCTTCCCACGCCTCTGGATCCCACCCCATCTCAGCAACTAGGAAATTTATGGCGGCGTTCTTTGGTATCAAATATTCATTATTCAAAACAACATCCTCCATCACTGCGTGTGGAATCAAGAGACGTGCAGGAGGATGCCGCCTCAGGCCTTCCAAGACCACTGCTTTCAGATACGGCATCCTTTTCAGATCAGATTCGCTTACCTCCTCCTGATCTCCATCTCCAACAACCTCTTTAATCTCCATGAACAACCTGTCTTGGATTTTTGGGTATTTGACCAAATTTGCCATGATCCATTCCAGGGAAGTTGTAGTCGTATCAGTGCCCGCATTTAGAAACTCGCTGCATAAATTAGCAATTTCCTCCTCATTGATTTTTCTTTCTTCGTCGGGAAATTCCAGAGATAATAATGTATCGACATAACATAAAGCACGATCATGATGAGGTTCCATGCTTTTCCTGTCTTCCTCTTGCATATTCTTTCTTGTTCTTATTAATGGAATTGATACGTCTAGTTGGCATTTACGAAGCTGATAGAATTCCTCCCAACGCCTACGCAACACGATCTTGGTCACTCTTGGCCATAAATTGAGTATATTGAACTTATTGAAACTCAAAAAGACTCGTCGCTGAACCTCCTCGATTTGTTTAATCTGGTTTTCATCGACATTATCACCGAAACAAATTACGACCAACAGACAAAACATGGCATATTGAAAGTGCTCCCTGACACAGATAGGCTGGCCAGACTTTTCTTGGGATGCCAGGCGATTCTTAAGGACTTGCAGCGCCCACCGGCGAGAATGAGAGAAAGATTTCGCGCGGGAAGGGTGGAGGAAATTTTCAGTAAGGTTCCGCCGCAGGAGACGCCAAATCGGGCCATAGAAAGCAAGACTAACATTTCGCTGATTGCTGGTGACAAGTTTTTGAGTAGCAGAAGCCGGTGGGCGGTTAGCAAAAACTGCACCGTTTTGGATCAAGGCCTTGTGAGCTAGCAGGCGGTCGGCTATAAATATGAGAGGGCGGGAGCCAAGGTAGATAGTTATAATCGGGCCTAACTTGGCATGGAGCGAGTTCAGGATGGAGTGGATATTAGAGGGAGAGATGCGGCGGAGCCATAGGAGGTTGCTGATTACTGGAATGGATTTGGGGCTTGGAGGGAGTTTGTAGGGAGTAGGCTTTGTGTTGATAAAGTATCGGTTGACAATGAATCTGAGTATACCAGAGACGGAGATGGAGATGGAGATGGAGATGGACAAGAGAATGAGGAACCAGTGATTCATATTGAAATTAGAAAAAATGATTTCTTCTCGATGATTGCAAGTACTTTCATTTCATGTAAGGGTAATTATATAGTTTAATTAGAAGGTATTCTGTTTTAATATATTAAAATATTAAATATTTCTAAGCCACGCATGATGTCATAAACCAATTGGGTTTGGTTTTCTTTCTATGGCGTAAAAATTACTTAGATGTGTAGATGATGAACATTTTAAACCTCCCATGACTTTCATGCTTTTCTCTTAAAAAACACAAACTCCAAGGGGACAAGAGAGCCGTGAACGAGTTCTGGAAGGGAGAGGGGCGGCTGATGGTTTTTAATGTTTAATTATAAAGCTTTTCTCTTATACCTGTTGGCCTATTATAATATGGTTAAATATTCGTTGAATCAATTTATTTCGGTTCAATTTAATAAATTTTAAATTTTTTAAATTAAAATATGCCTTTTTTTCTAATAGGTTTGTTTTTTTTCTTTTACTGTTTAGTTTTTTTTAATTAATTTTTTTATTATTTTCTTGGTTTGATTGGTTGCTTGGTTTTTCTTCTCACCCTAGCCACTTACATCTATTTATATTTTTATATGTAAGAAAACACGATTACTTCAATATAAGTTTTATCTGAAAAACTAAATTGTCCTTTAAGACAAAAAAAAAAAAAAAAAACATTACATGCCTTTAATCCAAGGGTATTATTGGTTTTTTTTTATTTTAGGTTACAATTAGATTACTAAAATGTCCTTTAAGTCAAAATAGGGGTATTTATGTCTTTTCACTTCAATTATTTTGTTATTTTTTTGTTTTATCAAGGAATTATTGTATTTTACCAGAATAACATAATATTATATTTCATAAAGCTGGGAGGCGCCGGTGTACTTTGGACAGTGTGTGCAACTCCTCCCCATGGTTAAACCTGAACATCCATTATGTAGCTAAATGTATCGTTGTGTTCTCTTTTAGTTGGTGTGGCATATGTTATCAACGAGTGGGTGGTTTATCATCGATGAATCCTTTTGTTTTTCCTTTTCTTTTCTCTCTCCTCCCCCAAGAATTGTTGATTGGTTTTCTTTGTTTTCTGGTATTTTTTATTTGTTCCTTCTTCTTTTAATTTCTTATTTTTGTCCTTAAATCTTTGATAAGAGTTTTGTTTCCTTTCAATTTAGTCTTTCATTTCAATTTGTAATATATCATGAAAAATTTTTTTACTTAACCATTTCATATAATTTTTTTTAAAATTTCACCCTTTAATCAAAGTTTATTTTGTGTTATTGTTTTCAATTTGATCCTTAATTTTTATTTTTATTTTGTTGGAGTTATTTTTTTTCTTCAATTTAAGCATCCAAGCAAAATTTTGTGTCCTTTTTTCTTTTAATTTCTTTTTTCATCATTTGCCCTTTTGTATAGATGTTATTTCTTTTCGATTTAGTACTTCAATTTCAATTTTTCATATATTTTTTTATTTGGTTTTTATTCTTTAGATTTCTTTTTTTTTCTTAACTCTTTTATAAAAAATTTATTAGTTTTTAATCTCACCTTTCAAACCAAATTTATATTGTGTTATGGTTTTTCAATTTTTTTCTCCTTTTGTTTTAGTTATTTTTGTTTTCAATTACCCTCTAATAAAAAAAATTTAGATGCCCTCTAATTTATTTTTTATTTTGATTTTTAATCTCACTTTTCAAACCAAATTTATGTTGTGTTATGGTTTTTTAATTTTTTTTCTCAATTTGTTTTAGTTATTTTTGTTTTCAATTACTCTCCAATAAAAAAAAATTAGTTGCTTTCTAATTTATTTTTTATTTTAATTTCCACTCTCATTATTTTAATTATTATTTTTTTATTTTAGATCTTTTTGTATAATTATTTTTTTCCTATTATGTTCATTAGTGTTTGTTGACTCTGTTTATTTTTTTCATCCAATTTCATGCTCTCGCTGTTTTTTTTTTTTAGATATTGACATCTTTTTAAAATAGAAATATTGGATTAATATCATTTTTTTTATCATTTAATTAAAATAAAATCAATTTATTAATCCCAATCAATTTATTAATCTCAGTCAGTTTATAAATTTAATCATTAATTACTTTTATTTCTGTTTACATTATTTTTTAAAAGTATATATAAATTCCCAGCAATGCGTGTATCCTTATCTAGTTCCTTAACTATTTTTAATATACCTGACGACAATCACAAGAACCGAGACGGTAGAGATTTGTCTAGATTCTAGAACATTGGCATGCCGACAAATTGGCAGTTGCCTCCCATTAACTTAAGTCAAACAAAGCTTCAAGAAATTATGAAGTATTGGAAAAAAGATGCATTAATCTAGAAGGGTGGTGCGGTGGAGCCATAGTTATCACATCTGGTACAGGGTGTACCCAGCTCAGGTTAATTTGGTTAAGAGATTAAATTTTAAATTATATAGATGGATTTACATTAATCTGAAAAAATTAAAAAAAATTAAAATTTAATATTTTATATAAAAAAATTAAAAAATAATCTATATGGATATATGATATAAATATTATAAATAATAAAGTTTAAAAAATTATTTTAAAAGATTTTATTCTATATTGAAAAAATATTATCTTAAAAAAAATATTTAAATAAAAAAAAGTATTTTATATTAAAAAAATATAATTTTTTTGTTAGATTGACCAATAAACCGGACGGATCTAACGACTATAGTTGCATCACAGCACTCAACAACGGCATCTTAAATGCACTGAGAGTGAGGTAACTCTTTTTTGTGTTTTATTAAAAAACTATTAAATTAATATTTTTTTAATATATTTTTATGATTTTAACATGTTTATATTAAAAATAAAATAAAAATATTTTTTTAAAATATATTTTTTTAATGCATTTTCTGATCATCTTGATATGCTAATATTAAAAATAATTTTTTAAAAAAATATATTATTTTGATACATTTCTAAATAAAAAATACTTTAATTTGATATTAAAATGTATTAAAAATATGATAAGTTGTTGATAAATAGTTAAAATAAAAAATATTTTGGCGGGCAAGAAAAATTTATGATGTTTAAATGATAAGTTGTTGCTTAATTGAGCTTTAAGTGTATAAATGAAGAAATTACCTTGCATTCCTTCTCTTTTTACCTCTTTGTGACACCTTGAATTTGATACTCATCAAAATTTTTAATTGATGTCGTCCCATGTTCCCAAAGTCATGAATACCAGAAACTTGAATGAATCATGTTCATGGTAGTGATAGAATTGCAGTTGATTTAATAGGACAATAAAAATAGGATCTTAGTATAGTATTATTGTGTTTATGATGTATTACTAATTCAACACATATTAATGTAATTGCAAATTAAAAAATTAATACATGTTCTTTTTAATTATTTTACCAGCAACATCACTTTTAACCATAATTTTAGCTAAACATATTTGAATTGTTTTTTATTCAACAACAATTTAAATTATAGTTCTAACCCAACCAACCAAAACTAAAAGTGATTTTCTTAAACATATTTTTTCAAACTGCAAAAGCTATCATGATGTCAAACACATGTTTAGTTTGTTTATTTTTATGTTTCAAAAGTATTTTTAAAAAATAATTAAAATAATTTTTTTCTTTGCTTTAAATTAATATTTTTTATATATTTTCAAATCATTTTGATGTGCTGATATCAAAAATAAATTTTAAAAAATTAAAAAAATATTATTTAAATGCATTTCCAATCGACAAGCACTTTGAAAAGCAATCGTTATCATAATACTAAACGAGCTCAAATCATGTCATTAAAAGATGAACAAAAACTCTAAACCATGTAAGTTTTTCACTGTAGCAGTGGACACAGTTTACTATGGATTGCTACGGTAAAATTATCCTTTTGCCCCTAACTTGAGAAAAAAGTGTAATGGTATTAAGGGTGTTTTGGTCTTTATAATTGGTCAACTAGTCATTAAAAGTTTCTTTAAAGGTATTTTCGTATTTTTTATTTTTTTGCACATTAAAGATACAGTTTTGTCCCTAGATTTAATAATTTCTTGCAATGTTGCCCAAGGGTTTTTTATTCTTTTCAAAAATATTGAAATAGTTAAAATACTTATTTACTCCTAAAATTAAAAAAATCGAGTTGTTGACAAAGGGTTTTTTGCACTTTGAAATACAGTAGAAATACTATTATACCCTTAGAAAAAGACAAAAATCAAGGCATGCATATAGGGGTATTTGTGTACTTTCACAATGGTTTTATGTGATTCTCATATTCATAAAGGGCATTTTGGTATTTCTATGTTAAAAAATAATTATTTTATTTGTAAAATGTGTCATTGGATGTGCCGAGGTCATTTTGTTTTTCCTTTCTTTTTTTCCCTTTCTCCTAGAGAAAGTGCACCTTTGTCCTCTTTTCTATAAATTTGTCAATTTTAGTCCTTTTGTTTTTTATTGTTTATTTTCATCCATGGTCTTATTCTAAAAGTTTTAGTTATTTTTAATCTAGTCTTTAAATTACAATTTGTTATGTATTATTTTTTCTAATTTACTCCTCTTTTTTTTCCTTGATTTTTTTTGTTAAAGTTTTGTTAGTTTTTAATTTCATCATTCAATCAAAGTATATATTGTTTTATTGTTTTCAATATAGTCCTCATTCTGTTGATTTATTTTTCCTTTTGTTAAAGTTTCATTTTAAATTAACCCTCCAATTTATTTTTTTTTATACCCTCCAATTTATTTTTTCTTTCAATTTTCTCTCTCATTCTTTTAACCACAATTTTTGTGTGGTTTTTTTTTCCTCTCATTTTTCATTCTTTAGCCTTTGATTTGATGGAGAATGTATTTAGAGCTTTTTCATTTGTGATGCTTCCAATCTTGACATAGGAAACAAGTTTGACAAGTTCATGCGATTTAGAATTATTTTTCTTAATTTTTTTTATAATTTTAACATTTAACATTACTTCCTTAAAAAAAAATGGTTTTGTGTTTATCTTTAATTTCTTCTTTATCAGTTTATCCTGGTCTCATGGTTTAGGCCGTGTGTTTTGCAGACCTTTTTTGAAAAATAATTTTTTTTTATTTAATATGTGAATAATTATTTTTATTTTATATATAAAAAAATTATTCTTAAATGATATTTCTTATATATTTAGCCTTGTATAATATTTTTAGTTATGTATTTGTTTTTGTTTCTATTATCTTTTATTTATATTAATAAGCAAATTCAATAGGCACAAAAGAGTAAATATCTCATTTTGCAAGATCAAATATTTTAATTTATATTTATTTCTTAATTTTTTTATATTTTATTTTGGTTATTGTTAACGATTTTTTTTTTATATATAAATAATTATTAGTTTATTTTATTAGTTTATCTAATTATTTAATTAAATAATTTTTTGTTTTATACCTCAAATTTGTTTTACCAGTAAATATGTGTGGACTGTTAGCTAGAGCTAGTTATCTAAAATCTTTGTATTTTATCAATAAAATAAGGGTATATATAACAGTTAAATTAATATAAAAATATGAGGTATTTAGGTAAAAAAAAATAAAAAATAACAGCGACGGTCTTGGTATTAGAAATTCTTTTACTTCTAGGAAGTTACATTCTCAACTTTATGAGCAATCTTATGACCTAAGACATTCAAGGTTCCTAGAAATTCAAGAATCTCTAACGCATCAAACAAAAAAATTAGGCATTTCAGACAGTTTTTCCGAGGTGATGTTAAATGTTCTGATACCAAGCATCTTACTGCATGTATAGTCGGAACATCTTTTATACAATGTTTAAGTAACTTGATTTTTTTTAATTGAAAAATAAAAATATATTATTTACTCTTAATAGAGTAAATTAAAAAAATATATATGAACCCATAAATTAAAATTTCTTAACCCTAAATAAATAATAAAGCTAAAAGATAAGTTTTTTTAGTAAAAGCAAAAGATATATCTACATGCAAAATATTTAACCTCATGTATCCTTTTTATTTTATTTATTTTATTTTAAAGGTTAATTTTGGTTTTTAAGAACAAAAATTTTATTTTATAAAAATTTCATGTAAATACAATTTGTTTATATATAATATAAAAGAAAAAAAAAACAAAAAAATCTCTTTGAAGAATTATGAAATTAAATAAATAATTAAAATATTAATTACTATTTTTAAAAAATGATAGACTAAACAATTTTAAAAATAAAATAAGGCATTAATTAAAATTAAAATAAATAAATAGTGTAAAGTAAAAATAAATAAATAAGAGAGAGTGTATTAATTAGAATTTCAAAAAAAAAGTCAATTATTATTTATTTTAAAAAAAAGGTCATGTGTGTTGGGCCAAGAAACCCAAACTCACATGTCTAACTAGTTTTTTTGTTTTGTATTTTGCCAACCACTCCTTTTTTTTTTCTAAATACATAAGGAGTTGCCTACCATGCTAGAAGCTTTGTCATCCTTTTCATAATTTTCGTGCAACCTTATGGGATTGAGAAATTGAGATTTAAACTTATTTTTATATTTGTTTTCACTTAAAAATATCTAATAAAAACTATAAAAATCTTAATAAACTCATTTTCAACCTCAAAACAATACATAATCTCTTTAAAAATAAGAATTAAATGAATGAAAAACATTCAAGGATGTTAATAAATTTTTTTTTTGAACGGTTAAAAAAAACACCATTTTCATTGAACTTTTTTAAAAAGACAAACTTTGGCTAGATTATAGGTATATATGTGTACTTTATTTCCCGTTAACATTTTATGAAGATATTATTTTCTCGTCTCTTAATATCTATGAAGTAAAATGTAAAAAAAAAAGTTCAGGATTAAAATTTGAAATCCTAAAATAACAGGGACCAAGTAATAAATAAATTGAAACTTTAA
Source organism: Populus davidiana (assembly GCA_030145905.1). NCBI lineage: Eukaryota > Viridiplantae > Streptophyta > Magnoliopsida > Malpighiales > Salicaceae > Populus > Populus davidiana. The sequence continues at coordinate 34,221,158 of CM057789.1, read as the reverse complement.
GAAGCAAATTACCAAAAGCATAAAAAATTGGTTAGAACTTCAAGAATAAATTTCAACCCAAGCATAAAAAATCTGTTACCACAAGAAATAAATTGGTTAGAACTTTTTACCACAACTAAAAACACCCTTTCCCTCACTAAAAGTCCCTCTAAATATTATGTTTATGTATTTATTCCTCTTAATCAACCCTTAACACACTTTAAGAATCCTGACTCTAGAGAAGATTAATGAAAAATTTGGAGAAAACAAGAAAAAAAGAGAGTTCTGCTCTTTGTTCATGGCTCCTGGCGTTTTTAAGAGGAGAAGGAGCTGGAATTTTCAAGCTAATTACAGTTTTGCCTTTACTTATGGACCGCATACTATTTTCTGGTTTTTTTTTCGTGATAATTTTGTGTTGATTTCTCAAACTTCAATTGTTCTAAAATTTTAATTAAAATTAAAAAAATATGTTAAAAGATTTCTAATAAAATTTTATCTCAATTCAATAATCTAATTAAAAATTATGTTTAATAACATAAAACTTGATAACAAATAGTTTGTTTTTATGAAATATCCAAATTTACTTATTATTTTATTATTTATTTTATCATGATTTTTAAAATAATTCATTGGAGACTCTTATCCATAATCATAATAACAACATTTCCTTAGAGTTTTCACTATTTTAAGTTAAAATAATACAAATATACACGAGGCTTGATATATCAACACATGAATGTTATTTACGCTTAAAATCATACATTACTTTATTTAAATTCCACTCCATCATCATCATCATTATTATTATTATTATTATTATTATGTAACCATTTTCAACTTAATTTATAAATAATTATTATTTTACCCGATTAAAAAATTTATACGATCTATTGGTTACCACTCCATATAATAATTTTATTATTTTATTTTATTTGAAATTTAAGTTGATTATTAGGGATTTTTACCCCCACATTATGACAATATTCCCTTTTAATTTACCGGTTAAGTTCTTGAAGATTACCTTATTTACTATTTATTTATTTATTTTTGGGCTGAGGGTTTATAACAATAAAAACATAATTTTAAAATTTGACTTGATTTGAGACGGTTCATCATAAACTAGAACTAAGCTGAATTTATTAAAAAATAATTGTTTTAATATATTAATATTAAAAATAAATATTAAAAAATAATATATATATATCCGGAAGAGATACAATTGTATCATGTCAAAACAACATGGTCTGTTCAAGATTTTCTGGTTTTGCACGAGAAATCTTGGTTGTCAAAACAACAGAAATTCAGCTATTGTCAGCCATTGTCTTTTCGATTTCTTCAATAGACCTGAAGTGCGCGGAAGAAATTCTCTAGCGTATTGCGTGGTGTAGAAAAGACCTTCGATTACGTAGTTCAAGCAAATCTTCAAGATTGATAAAAATAAAAAATAAAAAATAAAAAATAAAAAATAAAAAAGATGCAGATCTTCAAACCCGAAGAAAATGAAAAATAACAGTAGCCATTATCCTTGTGCCGAATCTTAGTTCCAACAAATTGCTAGTCTTTTTTGTTTGATGATAAAATTATAATTTTTTGTTTGATGATAAAATTATAATATTTAATATAATAATTTTTTAATTATTAATTGAAATATAATTAGAGTTTTGTAAACATTTTAAATCCTTTGTTATCTATTTTATATATAATTTATAAATAATAACATATTAAGCTATAATTGTTTTAAAAGAAAGAGGGTGAAAAAATGACAACGAGTGTTTTTGTAATTATCAGAAAAAAAATTATATATTTAATATAATTACAAAAAAGAGTGTTTTGTAATTATAATATTTAATATAATAATTTTTTAATTATTAATTGAAATATAGTTAGAGTTTTGTAAACAATTTAAATCCTTTGTTATCTATTTTATATATACTTTATAAATAATAGAATATAAGCTATAAATAAATAAATAAATAAAGAAAAGAGAGAGAGAGAGAGAGAGAGAGAGAGTGACAAGGAGTGTTTTTGTAATTATCAGGAAAAAAAACACAATTACAAGAACGATATATAGGGACGACGTCGGTTAGGACTACATAAACCTGAAAACCTTTCTTTTTTTCTCATCTCCAAGAAAAAACTCTCGAACTTGTTTCTCAGTTTGCTTTAAGATTATTCGATTATCATCAGCTCTCAATCAATGTTAGTTATTTCCCTTTTAGTCTTTAATCTAAGCTAAAACTGCTCTAAATTAGTACTTAGCAAAATCAAAGAATTTCACTAAATATTTAAGTTTTTGTTGTTAAAGGAGGAATTCAGTGAATCGGCCACCAACACCAGATGATACAGCGGAGGAGGAGGAGGAGAAACAACCGACCCTTCATGAAACAATTAATATTAAGGTTCTTTTTTCTTAATGGGGTTTTGTTTTTTATTTATTTCTTATGATGATGGCGTGGGTTTAATTTGATTGGTTGTGTTAGTTAATTGAGAGTGGAGAGAAGGAAAGATTAACGGAGCTTTTAAGAGAAAGGCTTATTGAGTGTGGATGGAAAGATGAAATGAAAGCTCTTTGCAGGTTTTCACTGCTCTCTCTCTTCTTTTAATTTCATTGCTTTTTTTCGTATTGTAATTATCTGTGCCTTCTTCCTCTTCTTCTTTTTGTTGGTTTATAGTATTTCATGTGAAGAACATTTGGCAGCCTTTATAAGGGTTTTCTTTTATTGCTGTCCTTTTGTTTTTCTTTATATATTTATATAATATTTCATGTGAAGAATGGAGTGGGGATTTCTTTTGTGGGAAAACAGCAATATGAGTTTTTGAAAAACTAGGAGAAATACAATGAAAATGAATGCAATGACACTGCTTTTCATTCTAATTGAGGGACAGATGAGTCGTTTATTCTTCTTCTTGTGTCCAAATCTAGAACTCAATCCTTCTTGTTAGGACTTGTAAAGAAAGCTTGCGATTATGTTCATATTTGGCATGACAAGCACGGGGATCGATTCCACATATAGGGAGTGACTTTTGGCAAATCACTTGTCAGCTACAGAATATAGCAATTTTGAAGAGTGACTTTTGGTGAAACAAGGATTTTTTTTTTCTTTTATTTTTTTTAATGGAAAAAACTGAGATGGTATCACCATTACCCATCAATTTGGTAGAGGAGGATCTTATTCTCAAGACTCTGGTGTTCTTGGGTAGATGAATATACTGCATTCATGACATCCAATCCAGTTAGTAATATTTCTATGAATAATGTGGTCCAAGTCCTGGTGTTTTATGAGGGCTTCTATATGGAAGAATCATAAGATGCAATGGAAGATCATGTTCACCAAGTTATGATGGAGCCGATCCAGAGTGTGTACTAGAGGTTCTCCCATCTCCTTCTAAGGTTCTATGGTTTGTTGTAATTGTCTGAGGCTAGCTAATATGAAAGTTGGAATTGGATAAGCAAAAGGCTGAGCCAGCCACTTCTGATGTTTCTAGTGCGCCAGGATTTATGTTCCTGATCTATGGAAACTTCCTCAAGGAAATGCTTTGGATAGTGATGCAGCTAGTTTTTGGTTGAATGAGTGGAGCTCTCTTTCAGGAAATTTGTTCTCACACGCCGGCCTCCATGAATTTTGGAAGTGCATGACAAGAGAAGGGATTATGAAAGATATGCTTTCTTTAGCTGTAGGAGATTGTATTAGAATCCTTACTTTTTAGGCCTGTTTAGACTTTTTGGCAGCCGCAATATTTTTCCTGGCCCATTTTCTTGCCTTATTTATGGACAGTTTGGCCTATTTTCCTTGCAATATTGTTTGGCATCATTTTCTCCATTCTAAATCTCTCTCGATGTCATTGTGTTGTAGGGCATTTATAAAGAAGAAAGGAAGGAACAATGTTACTGTGGATGACCTTGTACATGTAATTACACCCAAGGGCAGAGGTGGGATCTTCTGTTTCTGAAGTTTATCTTCTGTTGTCTGCTCTGGATAATTTGTTAGTTCATCTGCTAGTTACTGGAATTCAGATGTAAATTTTGGCAACTGCTTAAAATTTGAAAAGGAATTCGATTGCCTTGACTTGATTTTCATATCTACATGTTCATTATGGTTCGATGCACCTTACATTTTGTGCTGATGAATTGTTTTTCCCAGTTCAGTTAGGAATTTCACAGTTTTAGTTCATTTATCTTTTTTACCTCTTGGTTTATATCTTCTTTATCAAGTCTGAAAATTTTGTACCTTTATACCTGCAGTCTCGATTCCTGATTCTGTAAAGGCTGAGCTGTTGCAGAGAATCCGTTCTTTTCTCGTTCAAGCCGCTGTTTGATACGCCAGTCCAATTTCCTAAATTATGTAGTAGTAGGAAAGCTGAAGTTGATGAATGGGATGGAAGCTTTGTTTACCATTGTTTTGTCGAGGTCTCTTGAAAAGTGGAGGCAGCTAAGATTTACTTTAAACATATGCATTTTGCAAAACGAAGGGAATGGGATATCAGTTTGTGCTTCAGGCTTGAATGAAGGCTCATCATCTTATAGCCTTTAACCATAGGATCCGAAGATTACTCTGGCACTTGTGATGTTTGACAATATAAATATTTACGCGTAGACTATTCTCTTATTTTTGTGTGCCATACTGTGCTGCCATTTTCAAAATGAAACTTTTTGGCTAGGAAGATTTGGAATTCAATATCTTGAGTTGGATATGTGCCTCATTCAATTTTGAGTTTTTCTATCATGTCACCAACCCAGACCCATTCAGTATCTCTGAGAGAACTTGTACGCATAAGAAAGCTTAAAATTCCCAAGGTCAACTGCAGCACGCACCCTGCTCAAGCTGCAACTGAGAGCCAATGGCCAGACAAGTTACGTTTTTTACTTTCGACACTCTAGGGCTACACTTTTATCTCACACCATGACACCCACCATCTACATAACACCACATAGCAGGGCGTGAATAATTTATATGTAAGGTGTTTCAGTTATATTCTGCATTTGCCAAGGAGCAACAAAGACCTCGGAGGAGGATTCGAACATCTGAAAAGTTTTTAAGAACTCCACATAGATGCTGGACAACACACAAGGCAACTGTCATACACTCGGTTTGCATACAGAAAATGAAGACCCATCAAGGTTGTCTCCTTCTGTTTGCCATTACAATAAAAGCTATCGTTCTCTTTTACAACTTCAAGTCTGTCTATAGTGTTATAGTATAATAATAAACACAACGCCCATGCTAAACAACCATCTTCACAAGACATATGTATTTATTCAGCAGGTTCACATGTCATCCATGCCTTTCCCGAGAAGATTTCACCCAACCAGACTTCAGCCCCCAAGCTTGCGCTCTATGGGAAATCTGTGAAAAGCAGAAGCTGACATTCACCACAAAGCCTAACATCATTTCCATATTATGGAAGTTTGCTTAACCCAGAGAGCCTGCTTGTTCACAAAGGTCTAATAGATCCAGAGTCTGCAAAACATCATGATAGAATTCATGAGCATTGGAGAACTGAAAATCAATTTGTGTCAAAAGAAACATTCAAGCAGTGGTTAGAGGACAAACCTCAGGAACTGAGAGCTCAAGGCGAAATTTGGGACCGTCATAATGATGCAAAACCGGCCTAAAAGCATCTTCATCCAATGCCTTGTAGAGTTTTCTAATTCGGGTCCTCACCTATTTATTAATCACCCAAAAGGAAATGAAACAAAGAGGATTCCAGATAAATCAACTAAGTTATTCAAAATCCATATTAGGAATCCAATTTTTACCTGGGCAGGAAACCTTGACTCTCCTTTACACTTTTTGTCTTCCCACGCAGTTGGGTCAATGTTGGATCCCCCAAAACTTGCTGCCTGTATACGACCAATTTGGGAAACATAAGTTCTCGATATTAGTAAAAGAATTAGTACAGCAAACTTTGGCCATTTCACCGCAATAAATGAAGAGATGACTAATACTGGATTCAAAGAGGCTATCAATCAAACAGGCAAGGCAAAAAGGAACACCCAGATCAGACCTGGTGCACTCTTGATAGTGTAAAGCATCATAGAGAAAACCATAGCAAATGAAATGGATAAAAGTATGAGAACATACCTCAAAAATGCCATGCAGCTGGTGAGTGGTGTAATTATAGAGGAAGAGAGGTAAGCCAGGTGTTATTGCCCGGACAGAATCCCTATATCTTGGTGGTAAACCTATCAATGTGCAACAACCATTAGGTAAGACTTTGTTAATATTGTTAAAAATGACATACCTCAAGATGATATGGACACTAGTATTCATAGAGTTGAATAGAAAGCTTTAGAGCTTGAAAACAGTCATTTTTTTAATGATCATCGATTGGAATCCCATTGTCAAACTTGAACAACAAAAAAAAATCTCTCCAAGTGAAGACTTGTGACATATATAATGGTTTTCCATTTCAATGTTTTGACCTAGAGGAAAATTTGCATTCATACTTCCCAATATAAGAAAAGATATTGCATGCATTGTGGCCATCAAATAAGTTACTTAAAGCATCAAGGGAAAACTAACAAGAAAACCAGGGGGGGGGGGTGTTGAGAAATTACCAAAAAGCTGACGCTTCAAATCTTCCTGCATGGTGTCATTGTTACAGACAAAGATGTATCCTCCAAGCACCTCATTCCTTGGGAGCATCTCTGTGGCAGGCAAGGTCTTAAACCTTTTGTCAACTGCATTGTTGTTGTCGTTGTTAATATTAATATTGCTGTGGTTACTGGCCTCTTTGCTAATAAGGCTGTTGCCACTGTACTTGCTTCCAGTCAGATCTCCAATGCTGTTCATGTTGTTTTTCCGGTACACTGCATTCATGTTGTAAGCACTGTTCCTCAAGGAACTTTTGTTCACATTTTCTGTCATCTTGGAGTCCAAGTTCATCATGTTGAAATTGAAACTTTCAAATTTATTTTCTTGGAACCCAAGCTTATCCCTTGGCCGCATTTCTGGAAGGCCCTTTGAAAGGTCCAGGTTATTCATTCGCTCACCCTTTGCCTGGGTTTGCTCAGCCAATTTAGACGCAGCCACCAACCACTTATGATCCTCTGAGACTTTTGATTGTCCTCGAAGCTCATCACCAAGTTGCCAGAAGCTGTGCAGGCTTTCCATCTTGCAAATCCTAATGAGATGTCACACAAGCTAGATACTTGTTAGAAAATATATATTGAAATATAAGGAGGAGAAAGCTGGATCAGAGGAAAAGGTAACAGAATTAGATCAAAGTCCAAGTGTATAAAATAAAGCCATTGCTGCACGAAACAAACCAGTATTAAATTTAAGTGAAGAGCATCAGCAAGCAATCCTATCAATTCACAAAGCCCAATGTGACAGGATAAACCAACCCCATTGATTCTACACGTTCTATTTCAAAGTTGACTACGATAAATTCCAACACTAAAGAGAAGTCTGTGAGGTAACCATGTATAACATTTATTGAAAGTAATAACTGCCACCAGTATTGCTTCTAAAGAAGCACATCTTTTAAACCCCCACCCCTCCCAAATGAATCATCTTTTTTAATCCAAATAATGAAGAAAAAATGGTTGCCAGCAATATTTATCAAGCAAAACCCACAGTACTTAAGTGAAAAACTTGCAATTAACTCATTTCACTCATTGTTTTGTGAATGAATTCTTAAAAAAGAACATGCCTCTTTTCTTCATTCCCGGTAAAATGGTCATTTTTGAGAAAAATGATTAGAAACCATTTCTCTAGAAAAGCAATTCCAGACAAGCATTCTAAACAATTCCAACTGGGTATTCAATTCCTAGTATCTGTTAACAGAACCAAGCACAATCATTTAATTCCCGTCACTTCTATGGTATGGAAAAGCAGACAACCAAATTTATAACAGAACAAGCTAAAAATCGCTTAAATATTGCGACAATCTCAATGAATTATTTTCAACTGTCAGCACAACTCACAAGGCAAAAACTATAACAACACAGCACATCAAAAAAACCAAAACCACAATGACCCAGAAAAGGAACAACAAAAACAAGTCATAACAACCAACAAGCAAATACAACACAGTTTCCTTTTTCCGCAACATTTCTCAAAACCAAACAGCACTTGAGCCCAAAAAAGGAAATAAATGCAAGAAGTCCAGGCCAAACCCTTAATTCAAGTCTTTAAAACCAGTAACTAGCTCATAAATAACCAATACCACGCCCCAAATCTAGCCATAACATTAACTAAATTATCTTTTAAAAAAAGAAAAAACAAAACAACTTTAACCAACCAAAATCTAAACTCAAAACCCACATTCAATCCAAGAATCCAGTCAAAAGAAGTGACAAAAAAATATAAACACAAGCTAACTAAAAGCTTGAATTTTTACCCTATAACAAGACCATTATCAATTAAATTACCAAACAAAAAAACACGAAAAGCAAACAACTTTACTTAACAAACCTAAAACCCACTTTTAAAACCAACCAAGGAACCCAAACAAAAAACAAAAAACACAGATTAAGTCAAAAGCTTTAATTTTTACCCTTAAAAAATCAAAAATAGAGACCAGAGAAGCAAGCTTGGTTTAGAAGCTGAGATGAAGGAGTGGAAACTTGATTAAAGAGTAAATAGTTACATGAAGATGTTAGCAGATCAAAAGGAACCCTAGATTTGAGGATCCAAAGAGAGAGACAGAGGGTAACAGTACCTTATTTTCTTTTGTCTGCTTTTAACTGTGAAACCCGCCAGACACGATACAGTGAATGTGTGTTGGAGAGAGAGAGATGGAAGTCGAGTGGATTTTTATTTTTGTATTTATAGCTTGGTATTCCAAAAATGCCATTCTCATGTTTGTGTAATTGCGGTGGCGCCACTGTGGAATTTTGAATTTTTTGAGAGTGAGAACGGGTTTGAAAATTGTTGCCAGCGGTGTTTGCAGTGCCGTTAAATTATTATGTGTAAGATTTGAATTGTTTTTGTTTAAAAGTTTTTTTTAGTATTTTTTTAATTTTTTAATAAATTAAAATCAAAATATATTTTAAAATATATATTATTTCAAAATGCATTTTTACTTCACTTTTAGGTCTCATTTATTTTCTAAAAGTAATTTTTTTTTGGAAAGTGAATTCCAGTAAAGTAAATTATTTTCTTATATTTGGTAATGTAATGGAAAATAAGTAGTAAAACAGTTTTCAGTGTTGTTATGTCATTGAAAATGAGCTGAAAAATAATTTATTAATGTTTTAATTTTGTCAAATTTATTAAAATAATGAGGAACAGATCTTACAAATTAAAAAGTTGAATGATAATGAAATTGAAAAAAATATATAATTTCATAAATTATTTCAAATAATCAAAATAATAGAAATCAAATCTAAAAAAAATGAATAAATTAAAATAATAATAGTTAACATTTCATAAATTATTGCAAATAAAATAAGTAACAATCAAAAGAAAAATGATCAAATTTGATAAATAAAAAAATTTAATAAAAAAATGACAAGGGAAAAACAAATAACACTTGTAAAAATGAGATAAAATAAATAATAATCAAAATAATATAAATCAAATCTAAAAAATAAAAAAAATAAAAAAAGAAGAAATTAAAATAATAATAATTAATATTTCATAAATTATTGCAAATAAAATAAGTAACAATAAAAGAAAAAGATCAAATTTGATAGATAAAAATTTTTAATAAAAATATATAAGGGAAAAGCAAATAACAATTATAAAAATGAGAATAAAAGTTAATATAAAAATTAAATTTTAAGAGATGAAATTGAAAAATAAATATTCAAAACAAAATATATATATATATAGCAATCAAAAGTTTGAGGATCAAATTTGATATAATCAGCAAATAATATGACATTTCTAAATTTTTCACAACTTTCAAAAAATGTTTTCTGCCCAAATTTTTCAGGAAAACACTTTCTTGGAAACCAAGTCAAATTTTTCTTTAACTAGAAAGTGTTTTCCATTAACTAATTTTTTTAATGACAAACAAATATAGAAAAGTTTGAAAAATAATTTTTTAGAAATTACTTTTCAGGAAACAAACATAGCCTTAAACAAACATGTAATTGTGGTCTTATTTTGAAGATATTTAATGCTTTCACACACCAAGTAGACTGGCTAAAATTTTGAATTTTTAAATGAAATTTGAATGAGTTTTAATTAGAATTTTAATGTATGTTATGTTATATTGGTGGAACATATATTTTAAAAGTATTTTCACTTGAAAATATATTGAAATAATTTTTTTAATTTTAATTTTGATTTTAACATAATTATAATAAAATAAAATAAAAACATCATTTGATGTTTTTTTTTTTAAATGAACTCACTTTCAAAAAGTATATATAAAAAAACAAAAGCTACCACTCCAAAAAAAAAAAACCTAAGAGCATCAATTTCTAATTGCTTTGTTCATGAAAATTTTAAACAAAATGAGTCTAGAATGGAATTATATTAAATTGATTTTTTTAATTTTTTTGATTAATAATAATAGTGAATTTTTAAGAATCGTTGTTTTTATTTTTAAAACATTTTTTTTTGTAATTTCAATCTTTAGTTTTCAGATGTATTAAAATATGAATTTAAGTGTTGGCTTAATAACAATATAGCTACCTATTTAATTTCCTACTTAAAAAATATATCTTGAAATTTATAATGAAAAGAAATAAACAAGTTATATACATGTGTGCGCATCTTTTATTATATATACACTTAGGTAGCGTTTGGTTATGTGTTTTAACCTGTGTTTGGCCAAATTTCAAAAAAAAAAAAAAATTTGCTAAAATTGAGTGCGGTTTGTAATTTTGGAATCGTTTTGATGTGCTGATGTCAAAAATAATTTTTAAAAAATGAAAAAACATCATTGGCATATATTTCGACACGAAAAGCTATTTGAAAAGCAACCGCTACCACACTGTCAAATATTGCCTTAATATAATAAAATACGTGAAAATTAAGCTCTATTCTAATTTATAAATTCTTTAAATGAGTTAAGTTTGACAGAATGTAATAAAATTTACACGAGTAATTAAATCATTTTGGCTTTACGCATAAAAAAGAAGAAGATGCCTTTATATGTTACTATGCAATGCAAAAATACAGCAACATGTACGAAGCTGCCCCTTTTTTTCTTTTTTCATTTTTAAGTAAAGATTCTATAAATTATGAAAATAAATCTAAAATCCGAAGAAAACTTTTCACCCCCCATGGAATAAATGCAATTGTGCAGAAGGGGTCAGCTTCATCATTAAAAGCGTGTTTGTAATTGTGATTTTAATTATTTTTAAAATATTTTTTATATTAAAATAATATATATTTTTATTTTTTAAAAATTATCTTTAAAACCAACCCATCAAAACAATCCAAAATATATATAAAAATTAATTTTGTTTATTTCCAAACAATCTCCATACCCCGAGTGCTGCTAAACTGCAAAAACTTAAAAGATTATATTATTTAAAATTAATTTATTTTTATGTTATTTTGATATAATAATATAAAAAATAAATTTTTAAAAATAAAAAATAAATTTTTAAATAAATACATTTTAAAAACAACTCCTACCAGAAAACATCACCTTAACTATATACATCTGTCAACGTTGAATTCACGAGCGACAAAATTAAGTGCTGTCGGTGAGACCAATTTTGTACAGCTGGCAACAATGATGTCATGGATGATGTTTCTATGTCCTGCAGCATCAGGCTACAATCAAAGCAAAAGTACATGCAAACTAGCTATTTTACCGGTCGCGGGTTCGAATAATTTTGTTTTTCAGTTAAAAAAAATTAAATATATAGATTTTTTTAATGTGTTTTTTTTCATAAAAAAAAAATTATACATACATCTAATTCAATAAATTAATAATTATTCATCTTAATAAATATATAAAAATATTAATAAAAAATAAAAAAAATAATTCGAGATATTTAAAGTTACAATATTGTACAAGAATCAAATTGTGTTAAATTACTTTGTTCCTTTAAAAAAATACTTTATTTAATCAAATAATTATTCATGCCAATAAAACAATGTCTACCAAATAAAGTATTTGTTATTTAAAAAAAAATCATGAAGTGAGAATTTCATACTTACATAGAGCTCGTTTGTTTTCATGTTTTAAAAATATTTTTAAAAATAATTTTTTTTGTTTTTTCTTTGCTTCAAATAAATATTTTTTTAGTTTTCAAGATTGTTTTAATGTGTTGATGTCAATAATATTTTTTTTTTTAAAAAAAACATTGTTCTTGTGCATTACAAGCGAAAAACCCTTTAAAAAGCAACCGCTATCACAATATCAACACAAGCACTTAATCAACTAACTTAATTTAATTAAAAAAAACAAGATATCTCTAGAAAAAGATAAATTTAAAATATAACAATAAATAAAAAGACTCAAGATAACTTGGGTTATTTTTAAAATCAATAAAAAAAATCATATAAAGAAATTAACAGGGCTCAATCCCCAATTAAATAAATGTTAAAGGATAAAACTAAAAAAAAAACATAAACTTAAAAAAAAATTATGCAAACTTAGGTGAACTTCTTAAATTTGAGTTCATCTTTAAAATTTATAATTTGTGAAATCTTATAAAACTCAATTTCAAATAATTTGATGCTCAAAGATAAGCTAAAAAAATCAATTAACAGGGCTTAATGCCCAATTAAATAAATGTTAAATAATAAAACTAGAAAAAAAACATGAGTTTTTTAAAAAAAAAACCATTATGCAAACTCATGTGAACTTCTTAAACTTGAGTTCATTTCTAAAATTTGCAACTCGTGAAATTTTATAAAACTTAATTCTAAATAATTTGATGCTAAAAGATAAAAAAAAAAATTCATTTTTAAAGAAAATAGCCAATGTAAAAAATTAACAATAAAAAAATTTGGATCAAGTATGATAGGAAAAAAAACTTAAGGAGGATGAAATTGTAATAAAAAAAATTTAATTTAAAAATTTATAACAATTCAAAAAAATAATAATCAAAAGAAAAAGGATAAAAATTTTAAAAAAATCAAATTTTATAAATTATTCAAAAAAAAAAAACAATAAGGGAAAGTGAAAAACAACTTCAACGCCAAACCGGATGATTATTAGCCACATGTATTGCTGCATAACAGAAAAGACACTAAGAGAATTCAAATATCATCATGAAAAGCAGTGTTAGTAAACGGATGGCCATGCACACACCACCGCATAAGGCCACCAAATGTCAACCAAGTTTTTGAAATATTGTTTATGTTAATTAGATTATAAAATTGCCCCTAAGCCAACCTAAAAGTAAAACCAACGAAAATAATAAAATGCCCCCAAATGCAAGCCAAAGAAAACTCAACTTCTAAACACCCATGGAATCAGTTTTTTTTCAAAACAAAATTGAGAATAAAGATATTGTAGTCATTTGACTATTCATTAAAAAAATACAAATTAAACCTATTTATCCACCCATAAATATGGTAATGCCTAATGAATCCTATAAAAAAACTATACTACCTCTGATAGCTAGTTATAATTTGCACATGATCTCATTCTCCTCCACAATATCCCTTGATTTTTTTATTTCTTTAATTTTATGTCATAATTTCCCATGTATAATTGCAATCCTAAAAAATAAATTGGATGGTTAAAAATATTAATTTTATCATGTTTAAGTTTTGAGATTAATATTCTAAATATATTAGATCAATGTGATGAATATGTTTTTAAAATAAAAAAAAATAACATCAACTAACATACAAGCTGTTAAAAAAATAATTACATTTTAATTAAAAAATAATAATTAATAATTGGCTTTAAGTATAAGAAATTATATATATATAAAACTAAGGGTGCTTGGTAATTCATTATGGAGCAAGAATCATTGCATTATGGATTGTTATAATATAATGATATTTTTACCCTTCACGGTGCAAGCCAAAGCACAGAAATTTAAAGGACAAAATAGTTATTTCACTTGATTCAATTGGCATAACCAAATTAAATAGAGGTAAGTCAGTTTCTTCATATTTTTTTAACATTAAACTGACTAATTTACCCTTTAAATAGAAAAATTAATAGGAGGCAAGGGTTTTTTTATTTTTCATCTCTTTTTCACAATATAATTACCTAACTACCCTTGTATTTTATTTCCCTTTACTTGCTTATAAAAGTGTTTTCATCATTTTACCATGGTTTTTTTATTTATAATTATCAAATAATCTCAAGGACAGTTGGATCTTTTAACATATATAAACTATATTTAAAAATAAAAAGTTGGTGACATGTGGGAGGAGCTTGCACCTTTCAAGCAACGCTTGCAAGCTCCTCTGCTAGCCAAACACCGCCTTCTATGGTGGCTTTAGAAGTGGTATGTCAAGGGCTTGTCATTGGTGGGTGCGTGTTGGTAGATAACTGACAGTGTGACCCTGGTGAATTTTTTTTTTCTTCTTTGTAAAATACAAAGTTTTTATTTATTTATATTTTTATATATAATTTGATCCTCGTTTTTTTATTACTCCTTATCATTTATTTCATTTATTTTTTATTTTAAATTTAGTTATCATTTTTTTAATCTTTTTTTGAATGAATTTTGTTTTCAATTTCATCCCTTAACATCTGATTTCAATTTATTTTTATATCAAGTTTTGTCATCTTTCTTTTAATTACTATTTGTTTTGTTTTAGATTATTTTTTGATTGTTTTTTTTCATAAATACATCCCTCATTATTTTATTATTGAGAATTTTACTTCGTTATTTTTAGGGTTTTTCTATAGGGTTAGTCTCGGGCTTATGACTAGGTTCAAGGGTTTTGAATATTAATATGGGTGAACTTCAGTCTTTTTTAGGTTTTTTATAATTTTTTTTTAAATCTCATCTTTCAACATTTAATTTATTGAGAATTAGTCTTTGCATTTTTTTTTTATTTTTTTTAAGGGGCTATCCCAATCCTATACCCATGATTGTGAGATCAACTGGCTAAACTAGGTTGAATCAAATTTCTTTTTTTTTTTCATATTTTTTTTAAATAATTTTCTTTTTATTTGCTTCCTTCGACATTGGATTATTTGATAATCAAGTTTCATAGGTTTTTTCAAAAAACAATTTGATGGGGTTACCTCGATTCATGACCATGTCATATATTTGGCATGGTAACTTGAATGGGCTCAGGCCAAGTTTTTTTACTCTTTTTTTGGTTGTCATTGCATTCTTTTATTTATATTATCAAAATTATATGAGTTTATTAAAAACTTGTTTGAAAATGTGGTAATTGTTGCTTTTTATTTAAAAATATATCAAAATAATATAATTTTTTTTTATTTTTTTAAATTATTTTTAATATCAACATATAAAAAAATCTAAAAATATTAATTTTAAACAAAAAAAAAAAATTAAAAGGTCTAAACACAATCAATTTGATGACTCAAATTTCAGTTTTTTTTCCACTTCTTTATAGACACTTTCATCGCATTAACATCCATTCTATATGATGGGAAAATTTTGGGCCTACCCTCTAAGTAGTGCGGGCACCTATCAGTCGAGAGATGAACTCCTGTGTCAAGACTCAATTCATTTTTACTTCACATAGGAACCCGTGAGCTCTACAATCTGTCTAAAGGTAAAATATTTTTATTTATATTAATATTTGGAACAGCTTTTCTTGATTTTTTTTCCTCGAATCATTAACAGAGAAGCTATTTCGAAATAAATTGTGGGCAATAATGTAAAACACTCATATTGAAAAGTATTGAAATTAATCCCTCCTAAAAGTAGCTGGCAGATCATCTTCTTGGGAGCTATTGGGTCTATATCCATTGTTTCATAAAGAATAATTCAGAAACTCCTCGTTAAGCTTTCAGAAAATAAATAAAAATGCTGAAGCCGCCTGGCATGTCTCATGAGCTGCCTTTTAATAACATCAACTTGTGATCGTCTTCACATGATATGGTATGTGATATATAAATTTCAATTTAGTTGGTGGCGCAGCTTAATCGGTTGCAATGTAACCAAAATGGTGTCGAATCAACATCCATAAATTAAATTTTCAATTCATTTGCAATGCTTCTTTCGTGAAACATTGCCATCTTTTCCAACATGACTCCATTGAAATGGATCTAGCCAAGGAGATGTAGAATTTATATTTTGCATTTTTCAAGAGATCTCGAGTTTGAAACTCTTTTTTTAATAAGAAAAAAAAATCCTGAAAAAATAATTATTTTGTATTTTGTATTTTGTATTTTGTATTTTTCAGGATAATTCGAGGTTGAAACTCTCTTTTCTAAAAAGAAAAAAAACCTGAAAGAATAGTTAATTTATATTTTCCAAGAGATCTCGAGTTTGAAACTGTTTTTTTTTCTGAAAATAAATAAAACCCTAAAAAAATAGTTAATTTATATTTTATATTTTCCAAGAAATCACGAGTTTGAAACTCTTTTTTCTAAAAAGAAAAAAAACCCTAAAAGAATAGTTATTTTGTATCTTGTAATGAATTAGCAAACATGTATCTTTCATGTAAGACTCATCATTGAAATAATAGAAGGAAAGATGCATATAGACTGAAAAGCCAAAATCAAGGGCAAGGTAAGTAGGAGTTGATTCTCATGATATAGCACTACAATTTGATGACATTTTGGACAACAATGGATTCTTCTTAGCTTATTTATGTTAAAAAACCATTTTAATTTAAAAGTTTAAGCTGTTAGATAAGGTCCCAAGATATGTTTTATATTATTCTCTCACACACACCCCAACACACACCCCAAGTGAAAGTTCTTTGGACTTGAAACTTGTACAGATCCATATTTCGATGTGCTTGATTTTTTATCAAATAAATAGGGATGATGAGATTCGAATTCGTAACCACTTGGTTATCAAGGCTCTGATACCATGTCAAATAATCATCTCAACCCAAAAACTTAAGCTATTAGGTAAAACTTCAAAATATGATTTATATTATTCTCTTACAACTTGTCTATCAAATCATTGTAATCTAGAAGTTGAGTGGTAACAATGGAAACTGCATACGTGCTTGCTAGTTTTCTCACCTCCTCCTCTGTAAGCTTGGCGATACAAAACTTAACTTTATAGTAACCTATGGAATCGGTGCTGGAGAGGACATCACATAGGAATAATTACTATTAAGTACCACAAAATAAATGCTTACAACTGCATGGGAGTGAAATAGGGCATCCATCAACCTGCCAGTGACTTTCTGTAATATATCTTCGAGGGTAGATGTCAAATTATGGGAAGACATGAAAATAATATTGTACCATGAAAAATGGCTACCAATAATACTGACCATGTTGGTTTCCTGTGCATTTCCATTTTATGCTGCGTTTCTTGGTTTCTGTTTGGTTCATTTTCAGAAATAGCCTGTGGCAACATGCGAAAAACATATCGAGTTCATAACCTTGAGAAAGTAAGCAATAAAACTAGACATCGGTTGATTTTAATAGCGGATTTAACAAGTAAAATTACTTCAATGGAGTCATTAACATAGTTATTAAGTTCATGACTTAATTCAAATCTCAAATCATGAATTAGGCGAGTCAACATTGGTTGATCTAAGTTTAAAAAAAAACAAGTTAAAATGGTTTTTTTTTTTAAATAAAAAAATTAAAATTGAATCTCACTCTAGTTTGTCAACACCCATCAATTTTGAAATGAAATTTGGTTTGGATCAAGTTCTAGGTTGTTGGGTCACAATGTTAATCCTTTGGGCCAAGCCGAATCAATAACACTTAATGCATACGACAATACAAACAAGAAGATAACAAGCCAAAAATAAAGAATTGGAACCAAATAAGGTCGTTACACAAAAATCTAATTCATAATTTTACCATTGAATATTTATCTTTAAATAGTTTGGTTCTATAATATATTTACAACTCCTTAAATAAACAAAAAAAAATCAACCTAAACAAACTAGAAAACCTAAAAATAAAATAAAAGACACTATAGATGGGTGATGGTTTCAAAGTTCTCACAAAAAAGTTCACTTTAGCCTTCAAACTTCACATATTATACCTATTTTGTATCTCAATATTCTTTCAATTCAATTTTGGTATATAAGTTTATTTTCTTTTTTTTTAGTCTATAGTTTGAGAAAACAAAGAGAGAGAGAGAGAGAGAGAGAGATCGTCAGATTTTGGAGGTAGAGAGAGAAAAATATCACTGGTACCAATTCTAACCACCAAAATAATAAATATTTGTGTTAAATGATTTCATTTGATGAGAAGAGTTTAATTTTAAAAATCTTCCTAAAGTCAAATTTGTTGTTTTAGGCATTTTCAAGGTAAAAACAAATACTTAGGCCCCGTTTGTTTGCTGAAAAGTAGTTTTTTTTTGGAAAGTGAATTATTTTTCGATGTTTGGCAGTGTAATGGAAAATAAGTTGGAAAACAATTTTCAGTGTTTGGTTATGTCATGGAAAATGAGCTGGAAAATAACTTATTAATGTTTTATTTTTCTCAAGTTTATTAAAATAATGAGGAACAAATCTTACAAATTAAAAATTTTAATGAGAATGAAATTGAAAAAAAAAATTCATAAATTATCTCAAATAAAATAAATAATGATCAAAATAATAGAGATCAAATCTAAAAAATAAAAAAAAATTAAAGATGAAGAAATTAAAATAATAATAATTCACATTTCATAAATTATTTCAAATAAAATAACTAACAATAAAAAAAATAAGGACCAAATTTGATAGATAAAAAATTTCAATAAAAAAATGATAAGGAAAAAGCAATAACAATTATAAAAACGAGGACCAAAGTTAATATAAAAATTAAATTTTAAGAGATGAAATTGAAAAATAAATATTCAAAACAAAATATATATAGCAATCAAAAGTTTGAAGACCAAATTTGATATAATCAGCAAATAATATGACATTTCAAAATTTTTCACAACTTCTGGAAAGTGTTTTCCGTTGACCAACTTTCTTAATGACAAACAAACACATGAAAGTTTGGAAAGTGGTTTTTCGGAAATCATTTTCCAGGAAACAAACATAGCCTTAGTATTTGTTTTTACCTTGAAAATGCCTAAAACAACAAATTTGAGCTTAGGAAGATTTTTGGATTTAGGTTGATTTCAGATTTTGTGATATTTTTTTTTTAGATCATAGATGGATTTATTAAGGTGTCTAGGATGTTTTCTAGGTGTTTTAGATCAAAAGTAGGTTGAAAATTAGTTTTTTGGTAAAAAAATAATAATCTAGTTTTGATTTTCCACTCACCACACATTTCTAATCTGACTCAGATAGCTGTCACTGTCTAGAATCTGGGCAAAGTCAAATGACACTTTGTCTGACTTTTTTTTTCAAAAAACATTGGGGTGAATGACATGTTATCCGCCCTAAATTCATTTAGAAAAATTGGAATGTGCACATGCCCTACTAAATGGGTCGGGCACTAACTTTTTTTTTATTAGGTGAATTTGGCTTTTTATAAAAAAAAATCATACTTTTTTTATATGTATTTTTTTGAATACATTTTTTCACTTTGTATTTAAATTAATACCTATTTTCTCTGATTTTTTATTTTTTTTATTTAGCTTTTTTAAAATTAATACAATTTGGTAAATGAATCGTGTTACGAGATTAAATATCTTAATTTATATCCGCCTCTCAAATTTTTCTAATACATATTTAGTTAGTGTTAACGATTTTTTTTTCATTTATTGATACAGATGGTTCTCAGTTTATTTAATTAGATTTGTGTATAAATTTTTTAATTTACACTTGATTTTTTTATATAAAAAATATCATAAAAGATAACATGTTTAATTTTTTTTGTTGGAAAAAAGATATATCCAACTTGCGATGATCTTGTTTCTTCTTGCAACGGGAAAGCATTTTTATAAAAAAATTCAATTTATTATTTGTTATTTTTTTTTAATGTTTTTATATTATTTTTTTATGATAATATTAAAAATAAATTTTAAAAAATAAAAAAATATTATTTTTATATATTTTTTTAAAAATATTCTTCAAAAACAAAAATAAATAAATAAATACCAGCCAAACAGACTCCAAATATCATTGATAGATTAGACCACATCCGTAGCCCTTAACGGCAAATCGTCTGATTACAAAATTCAAATTCGACATGTTATTTTATAATCCACGCCAATCAAGCGCGCGTGAGAGTCGGACCATTCTACTTTGTGGTTAGCTAATCTCCAAATGCAAGCCTGAAGAAAAACGGAGCAAGGGCCGTCAGACACAGCAAAACCTCAAAAGTTCATCTTTTCTCTGCTTTTATTTTTATTTTTCTGTCTGCAGAGATTGATAGATAGAAGGAGACATGGAAATGCAAAACGACTTTGATAGGTTACTGTTCTTCGAGCACGCACGTAAAACAGCTGAAGATGCTTATGCTCAAGACCCTCTTGATGCCGATGTATTTTTTTTCAATCTCTTGCTTCATTTATTGGATCTATCTGTTTTTTTCTTTTCTTTTGTTCTTAGTTTTCTATTATTGATCGATAAGTGATAAAGTTTGGAACTTTGGAAGGACCCAAGTGGTTTTGATTTTGTAGAATTGTTGGGGTCTTGGGATTTTTGTAAATTTATGGGTTTTATTTTTTTCTGGACAGAATTTGTTGAAGTGGGGAGGAGCTTTATTGGAGTTGGCTCAGTTTCAGAGTGTTCCAGATTCAAAGAAGATGATGCTAGGTTAGGTTCTAATTTATCTTTTTTAGCATGAATTACCCTTAAAAGAGACTGTGCTTATAATCTCTGCTAAGAAATGATGGAATCTAAATCCCATTCATGACAAAGAATTGGTTATGGAATGAGTTGATTATTCGATTTTTTTTTTTTGAATGTTATAGTTAAATGTGTCAATATGGATGGGGTGATAGAGTTGAATATGCAGATGGAATCACGAAGCTGGAGGAGTCGTTGCTGATTAATCCCAAGAAACACGAGGCTATCTGGTACCTGGGAAATGCACATACTTCATATGCATTTTTGACACCAGATCAAGATGTGGCTAATGAGAGTTTTGAAAAGGCGGCTGTCTACTTTCAACAAGCTGTTGAAGAGGTATTTTTCTTTCTCCTGTGAAATCATACTGCAAGGGCATTGCTTTATTGTATGTTTGTTATTTGAATGATTATAAATGTGTGATGTTGGTTTTTGGCAGGATCCAGATAATGAACTTTATCGCAAGTCTTTGGAAGTGTCTTCTAAGGTACACCTCTTTCTTTATCACTCAATCTAATGTGATAATAGAAAAATGGGAAAAGAGAACTCGGTAGTATCAATATCTGGTCATTGGATTTTACCCTGATGTTAGATGTAATTTCTGTATAATATCATATTAGATATATTCTGGGATCTATTTACTAAGTTTTTTGCTGGGAAACAATACCTTTGAGCTGGATACCATCACTACCTGATTAGCAGTGTGGTGTCTTGATAAAAGGGATAGGTTTCTGCATAGCACTTGAACTGAACTTTTAAATCTTCTCTCTCGTGCCTTTTGAAAGTGGGTTGTGGAGTTCATTTTCCCAGGCTGAGGCATATTTATACCAAACCTCGTTTTACTCACATTGTTAAAATGGTATAAAATGTTAAGATTAAGTAGTTCGCGATGAGTTTTTGGGTTGTTTTAAAACTTGATAATTTCATTTTGTCATTTGAAGTTTGAACAGAGCATACAGTTCTGTTTTCTTTTAAGTTCTTGTAAACCATTATGACCCATCGTTATTATGCTGTGAAAAAATACTAGAAGCCCCTAAGCAATTGCTGAGCAAGCATTCAACCATGCTGAGATGTGGGCTGTATGCACCTTGATCTGCTTGAGTTCTATTAAGGTCTTCTATTGCCAGTGGATGATGAGCCTTGATTTCATGAGAAATGTGAATTTTGACTAATGAGTTATTCGTCCATTGAGGAGTGATATCTTCTGTAGTTTTTCTTTGACTGGGTTCTATTGTTTTTTGTAATATATTTTGTATACTTTGATTGGTCTAACATTTGAATCTTTTGCATTCATAGGCTCCAGAGTTGCACTCACAGATTCACAAGCATGGTGGCTTAGATCAACTGGAAATGGGAGCTGCCCCTGCTTCTGCAGCTTCTACTTCATCAAGTGCAAAGGTGACCTTTTTCTTGTTCCTTTTTGCTGTGCTATGCTTGTTTTATCTCTCTTTCCCTCTCTTTCTAGTTTTTGTTGGATAATGAACTATTTATGCTGTTGCAATGTCTTGTTGATATGGCTACAAGCATCTAATTTGTTAAAATTGATGGGATTTTTTTTCATAACCATTATAGATTAAGAAGATGTTTAGGAGTGTGGTAGCAGTTGCTTCATCAAAATAATATATTTTTTTATATTTCAAAAAATTATTTTTGACAACAGCACATCAAAATGATCTGAAAACACTAAAAAATACTAATTTAAAAGAAATAAAAAAATAAAATTTTCAATTTTTTTAAAAAAGTATTTTTGAAACGCAAAAACAAATAGGACCTTGTAAAGGTGAGGTACAAGTTACCCTTATTGATTTTTCTACCCTAGCAAGGGTTAATATATATGTGTTAATGAGTTTTGGATTAGATTCTATTGGCAATAAACACTGTTTAAATTAGGCGGTGTTGCACATTGCATTGAGCCTGTTCATATAGTTTAAGTTTGCAAAATTACCATGAATCTAGTGTGTTGATTTTTGCATGTAAATATGGCATATCTACGACATACACAGACATGCACGGGAAGAATTTATTGTGTTTGACAGTCAGTATGTGATCCTTGAGATCTGTCACACTATTTTTTCTAGTTTGCCATTGCATCTATTCAAGTTTAATGTGTGTGTGTGTATATATATATATATACACTGATGCATTGCCCCTTCTCCCTTTGTTCAGAGTTCTAAGAAGAAGAAAAGCAGCGATCTCACGTATGATATATGCGGATGGGTTATTCTTGCTGTTGGCATTGTTGCTTGGATTGGATTTGCAAAATCCCAGATGCCGCCTCCTCCTCCTACACAATAAGCACACTTCATTTCCCAGAAACATCTAGCGGAGCTCTGAGTTGGTCTACGCAGACTCTTGAGGAAACATGCCATCTTTCATTCACACATTAGTTAATTTTAGCCTTAGCGAGGTTTTCCCATTGTAAACTGATAATAAGCAGCAAGAGTTGTCATCTTTAACGAGAAAATATTGATTTTTTCATTTGCCTTGTGCTGAAGCTTGTCTTTGATATTGATATGTATTTGCCTGCTACATGCACGCTAAACTTCAATTTCATTCTCTAGTACCTATAGTTGTAAAACCCGGGTTTGATCCGGTGAATTGATAGGGGAACTCATGACTCAGAGCCTGACTTGAAAGTTGAACTAGAAAAAATATTTACTTGGCAAAATTTATCTATTCAACCTGGTTAGGTTTTCACATTACCAAAACTAAATAAGTCAATGTCTTGTAAAAAATAATAATTCAAACAATTAATTCAAATTTGTAGATAAAGATTCTTTAGAAGTTTTTTTTTTTGTTTTTATGTTGTGTTCATTAAATCTAATTATAAAATTTAAATTAAAGAATATGAATATAATTTAGTGCATGATAAGAATAACAATAACTAAACTCTTCATGTTATGTTTTTCTTATCTAATCCTCATTAAATTCAAAATTAATTGAGAGATTGAGAACATGATTTGTTATGTTTTATTATGAGAGATATAAATTTAAATCTCACTTTATATTTTATGATTATAATGAGATAATCTTGCTGAAATGTTTTTATCCTTGTCGACCATTTGGATTCATGATATTTATTATTAGTGACAACTAGAAGAAAATTAAAATACATCAAAGCTAACCCGACATTCACGTTAATCTAATAAATAATCTAAAGAAAATATCTTAATTCACAATGACTAAACGACCTGTCTTTTGATCAATATTTTTTTTCAAGAAATTAAAGGCCCTTTGCTTGTCTCTTTCCTTTCCCAGAAACGAACTTCCAGAGACCACCGCTTCACTAACCTCAAAAAAATGGCGGAAACAAAACTATACGGTTACAAACTGACTCCATCACTCTCATCTCTACCCTCTTTAACAACTCTACGACGACATGTCGCTCCATTTCCAAGCCTTGTTTCCTTTAACACCCCAAAACCCCCTCGCCTCCGTGTCTTATCCATGGCTATTAAAAGAAGCCCAAAACGACTCAAGTACTCTGCTCCTCGTTTTACCAAGGTCAATATCAACTTATCCCTTCCTTACGCTTTCTGGGATTTCTTGTTTTTTAATTTTAAATGGTGGGTTTTTGAGGTAATGCTAAATTGTTTTTACAAAAATGTTATGTTGTGAGGATGGCGATGTTAGGAGGACGGACTGCTTTATGTGGAAGCTGACGAGTTAGGATCTGACACGTGGAAGTTGGAACCTGTGATTGAGCTTTTGAAACAAGGAGCTGTTGGTGTTATTCCCACTGATACTGTGTATGTATGCTGTTTGCTTGACTGTTACATATATAAGCATCAATGGAAGTTTTGTGGTTTCTTGGTGGGTTTTTTTATCTTGAATAATCTCTCTCTGTTTTTTTTTGGCGACGTGGGTGTAGTAAACTGTATGGAGTTACTTGTGTGCTTTTTTTCCCCAGACTTGTTGAACTGGAGTAGAATTTATTTGGATATGATTACATATTTTGATTGGTATAAATTTGAATTTTAAAAGTTATTTCCATTGAATTGGGAAGTTGGAGATGTACAGTATTGGTTCCTTTGCGGTCCCTGCATTTTTCATTACAATAATTGTAGATTTAAATTTGAGTGATTTAATTGTCACTGATTGTGATTTTTGTCTGTATGAACATATTGCATGTTATCATTTCGTAATTTGGATCCTTCTCGATTTACTTTCTTTGTTATTGTTAGGTATGCGATTGTTTGTGATTTGAAAAGCAACTCAGCAATTGAACGTCTTCGTAGGTAGATTATAATGTACTTAACTTCAAAGCTTTATGCTTGAATCTTTTGTTTCTCAATCTGAACTCTTAAGTTGATATTGGTTTTGTATGTTTTGCATTGCAGAATTAAAAACATAGAACCTTCCAAGGCAAGAAACATGGCTTCTCTTCACTCACCACTATAGTCGGCTTTGATAGAGGCTCTGGATTTGGAATGACACTGGATTGGACATTAACTGATACATGTTTATTTTCTTCTTTCTGTATTCTCCTGTGTTGATCAAATTCATATCACCCAACCTCACTGATTTTATTTCCTGTATTATGTTTTAAGTGCATCCTTTTGTTCTTGCTTTCTGACTTGTCTTTTCATTCATGCAGCCCCTTAGTATCTTGTGCCACTCTCTGAGAGACATAGATACATATACTACTGGATTCCCACGTGGTGATGGTCAAGGTCATGCAGATATATTTCGAGCCGTTAAGCATTGCTTACCAGGGCCAGTAAGGATGTTATGTGATGTATTTTACTGCTAGTAGGAAGTAACCTAGGTACTCGTAAGAGTCATCAAGAGCTAATATATTAGCCTAGAATCATTACATGCAGAAAGCATAACCAGAATCATGACCAGCCATTCAGTTGCATTTCTCACATATTAGAATCATCGGACAACTTTCTATGTGACTATCTTGTATTTCTTTCCTTGGTGAATGGAGACACAACAGTATATTTTCAGAGGAAATTAATTCTAATCTCATGATTTTAGTTCTCGAACTTTACTTTAATGATATCTCCATTCCAGGGTGCTGCCTATTTTTTTTTATGGCTTTGCATTCTTTCTTGGAGTCTTGGCTTGGCATTGTATGCAATGCTAGTGAACTTTTCATGTACTGGATGTTTTTGGGTAATATAGTTTCTTCACTCTTCTTAAGTGGATACTTCATTGAAGATGGTGCTTCTATGTGACAGTATACTTTCATCCTAACTGCAAGCAAAGAACTACCAAAACAGTGCGTGCGGTATGGGACTACAACTGCCAAATATGCTTCAAGGAAAAATGTGGGTATCCGAATGCCTGATGATGCTATTTGTCAAGCAATCCTGGAGAAGATGGATGCACCGCTTATATCCACAAGGTTGTTTTTGTTTTGTTTTGTACTAGCTGTAAAAAACTAGGGTGTGTTTTTGTGTGCATTTTTGTAGACGTTTTCTGTTTCATGTGGGTGCCAGTAAAGAAATGGGTTTGACTGCAGTAACTTTGGACTGAATATCTGTTCATTGTGCCAGTGTCAGGTCGCCAAAGGAAAACGAGTGGATGATTGATCCAGTTGTAATAGCTGATATATATGGACCAGAGGTATGTTTTTTATTGCATCAACAAGGCTTGCTCGATTTTGTTCTCCAAGACTAAAGAACTATATAGGTCTGGTGTAAGCTGGATACAGTGTTAATTTCTATTGCTTACATGTTCCAATGAGCGATGCTGTTAATAGGAATTGAAGAATTGGGTAAACAGTGATGCAAATAATGATGGTGTGGCACCAGCTTAGTATTTTACCCATCAAAACATATTTTGCTTGATGTAAATTTTGGAACCAGAGATAAAAATTTAATTAAATGACTGAAATTTGTGGTTAGTTTTAACTAATGCATTCCCTTTTCTTCATATGGCCCCAGTTTTTACTTTAATAACATGTTGATGTAAATAACAAAGAACACGTCCACCTAACCATCATACAGTAGAATCCAACTTCCTTTTTTTTTCTTAACAAAAAATCGTTCAAGGTTTTGTCCATCAGTATTTTACTTGTGCATGCTGTTTTTCTTTGAGCAAATGCGAAGTTTCTTTTACATTTCGTACTTTTGCTTCTGTATCACAAGAATATTGAGCAATGTTTACATTTGAATTTTCATTTTTACAATGGGGCAGGGGTCCTTATGCTATAGGGAAATTTTCAAACTGTTCTAACTGTCTGTGAATCAATTTCTGTAGGGTCTTGATTTTGTTGTTAATGGAGGTATCAGAGTGGCTGATCCATCTACTGTAGTTGACATGACAGGAAGTTCTCCAAAAATTATACGGCAAGGAAAGGTAATCACACATGTAAATGGTGGTTTTTTTTCTCTCTCCATATTTTCGAGTCAGTCTTCATGGTATATCTTATGATATTTGAAAGCTTTTGTTTATTAAAAAAATACACTACGTGGTGGGAAAATGCCATTTTTAGTGTTATTTCCTTTTCTATGACTGGTAACTGAAAAACTTCCAGATCCTAATCAAAGAAAGCATGGATTCTTTTTTGGGACTGCCTCTCTTCTTTTTTTGTTCTAAAAAAAATATTTTCTCAAACTTTCTGGCCACTTTTTTTTATGCGTGCCACTGGAGAGGTTTTGATGCTCCATTTTCTGTAGTAATTATGCTCAAAATATACAAGGAATGCTATACTCGCTGCTTTTGTCGCAATATTTGATTTCATGGGTTATCATGTTCAGGGGCCTAAATTACACTGGATGGTAGCTGAAGATGATGATGAATCTGCTTTTCATGTTGACGATCTCATACCTTCTGCTACTTAAGGCAGCCCTGTATAAAATCATATCCCAGAACTCTTCAAAGTTGGATTGATGCTTTTGCTTTCTCTGAAGTTTCAGTTTATTGTTGGATATTGAGCACCTTTCACTGACAAATTAGCACAAAACAACTGTGCTATGTAAATTTATAGCAAGTGCAACGATACGGCACATGTACAGAAGATATGTACAGAAGAGAACCTTGTATCATAGCCATGCTTTTGTGCATGTCACCAATTAAGTTTTTGAACTTCTGAATTGAATGTTCGTTGGAAACATAGCCACATTTGATAAACACTTAAATTTTTGTCACTCTGAAAGACAGTATTAAATGGACATTTATCACTCAACATTAAAGGAGGAGCGGAGCATTGATACGTGGAGGACCACATGATTCATCTGTCATAAATTTTGTTTTGATGACGCGGGACTGCCAGTGTCTGTATACTCGGCTTTTCTTCCACGGCATCATTGCACCAGCCTAGGGTTTTGCGTCCTTAGCGTTAAGGGTAATTTTTTTCTTCATTGTGTCTTGCAGAAATTGCAAATTTTAAGCATCAAGCAGGTCAAAGATATGTACCATGGAGAACGTGGAAATTGAAATACGTTTGGAAGTAGAAATTGAAATCACTCAATCAATTAGCCAATATTTTTCCATGCATTGTAAAGTTTTGACCAGCTTTGACAACTCATGACATAAGCTTTCCCCGTATAGGAGAAAGGAAGGACAATAAAAAACAGAAAATAGTACAAGAAGAAATGAAGAAAAAGATTATCAGGATTGGTCAGGGTGATGGCAATTAATGAGGAAATGTGAGCATCTTTAAGTAAGAAGTAATGAAACTGACAACAATTGTTGGTGGTAGTTGTCCTCAATTCTTTCTAGCTTCTCAGCATAAATTTATAATGGACGTTGGATGCAAGCTGTCTTTTTATCCAAACTCTCAACTGCTGTTATCTTTTTGCAGCAAACAAAGCTTATCTCCCTTCTCCTCATTCCTCTCTTGATTCATGCTTAAATGTGAAGTGAAGCACATGGCAACTTCTGCAATTGGTTTACTCCAACTTCTCAAACTAGTTATGTGTATTGCAGTTATGATTTTGTGTGCATTAGACTCAACTAAGTCAATAGTTATCGTTAACTTTCATCAAGCTCCTCCTGAACAATCAAGGATCTCTACTGCTGTTTTCCAGTATTCAGCAGAGTTTCCAGATGGTAGCAACGCTTGCAAGAATAACAGTTGCCACATTTCCTGTGAGGTAACATTCCTGTTGAAACATCTTTCTTTCTTTCTCCTTAATTTGAACCGGTAAAACTCCAGTAAATAGTAATGCTGCAAGTTAGCTTTTGCTCTTCTTGAGATTATTTAATGTTTTCAGGACTTTCTTCTTTCTTGATAAATTCATATATTGATCTGCAGAAGGTCCCCAAGTAAATAAATTTCCCCTTTCGAAAGTATATTGCTTGTAAAATATGATTATAAGTAGCACTTATTTTTTTCCGAGGCAGCTTGAATTTGTTTGAATCATTAAAAAAATTGACTTGAACACAGCTCGATGGCCGAACTTTGAGATCATGTCCTGCTGATATAATAGTATTCAAGAACTTAACTGTAAACCACAAACACAGTTTTCGTCTCAATGTCACAACTCGTAATGGAGAGCGAAACTCATCATCTTATTCTTGGTTCATAGGTATGTAACTCTGTCCCTTTTCTATTCTTTCAGATGGCTAGTGCTTAGACTATGTCTGGTCTTGGAAGAATACTCACTGAAGTGTTTTTTCTTCCAAGACTTTTATCTGCTGGGACTTTACTTGTCTGTTTCATGATTGCATCGTCCAGACACAATTCCACCATCTGCAACAATATTTAGTGAACAGAATTACACAAATGCTGGAAATATAACCATTGATGTAACATTCAGTGAAGCTTGCACCGGGTTGGGTGGATTCAAGTGTGTGAACTCATCAAATTGCGATGTAAGTGCATTTCCAGGTCCAAACTACACTTTAGTTCCCCTGCAGAAAACATGCATTTGTGTGTGTGATATTAATTGTTAGAGGAAACTTAGATTGTTATCAAAGGGTCTAATAATGTGAACTCAGGTAACATTTCACTTCTGCAGGTCATTTTGAATGGTCCAGCCTATCTTCATGCTTCTTCTCTACACATCATCAAACCTAATATAAAATACAGACTTGACTTGACTCTCTCCTTGAAAAGTTTACGTGGCCGCATCTTAGTCAGAATGGCAGATAATTTTTGTACAGATAAGGCTGGAAACTCTTTTACAAGGACAAACAGTTCCTCTTTAATTATTCACTTTGGTGAGTTATCGTTCATCATTTGCAACTTGCCGGAGATAAATGAATAGATTTGCGTATGGATCCTTCTGTTAATTTATACTTCAATTTCTGTCTTAGATAGAAGACCAGTGCTGGTAGATTTGTGGATGCCAGTTCCATCATATGTAATGGAGATCAATGGGGTCCCAAGAACTGTTCTGGCAACTAACAAAATTGGGGACTTGAAAATTTGTTTGGACTTCAGCATTCCCATTGGAAATTCAACAGAAGAAGTCCTAAATTCCTTGCATGTAAATTCAGATAATGTTTTACCTGTTCTTATTGGAAATCATGGGAATCGCAAGTTCTTTTTTGAAGTAAGCAGACTTCAAATGACAGGAGCATCTTTTTTTCAAAAGAAATTAATACTATAAATAATAATTTTAAGTTCATAATCACTTCCTGTGAAAATTTCAATAATACTCCAAAATCTAATTCGTATTTTCAAAACTCTAATTTTCATATTTGTAGCTCAGGAATGCATCGAAAGCTGAAACCATTACGGTTGAACTAGATTCTGGATTAGTTGGCAGAACAGGCACTCCTGTTTCACAAGCGGCCTCACTGACAATTCTCTTTGGTACTGCAGTTGTCATTGTTTGTGCTTTCCAAACTAGTTTCTTTCATTTCTGTTCCATAGATTTACTAATTCATGCAGTTTCTTTTAAGATTCAACAAAGCCT
The DNA here is from genome assembly GCA_030145905.1 of Populus davidiana. Taxonomy (NCBI): domain Eukaryota; kingdom Viridiplantae; phylum Streptophyta; class Magnoliopsida; order Malpighiales; family Salicaceae; genus Populus; species Populus davidiana. The sequence continues at coordinate 34,190,680 of CM057789.1, read as the reverse complement.
GAGGTGAGACTGAGCACCAGCTCACCAAATGTTACAAAGGCATCTGACATGAAGGTGATAGTAGGGTTTACGAAGCCGGTGTTTGGCTTTGAGGCCTCCATGGTACAAGTGGAAGGAGGAAAAGTTACAAGGCAGGTGCAGAGTTTGCTCTGAAAGCTATTACTGTTATAGTTCATAGTGCTCTAGAATTTCTTACAGCACAAACTTTCAAGAAACTGCAAACAGTTTGAAATAGCAGTTTAAATACTACCTGACTCTTTTGTTTCTTTATCTAGGTTTAAGGAACTTTCAAGAGCTCTATACTCGCTGACTGTCCTTGCTGTTACTCAGAATGTGGTCTCCATCACTATTCCTGCCGGGAAAGTACATGATATTTCAGGAAATCAAAATTTAGCTTCTAACCTACTTGAAGTGAAACACTGTAAGAACAATGTACTGTTTCACTATTCCAGAACTCAACTACTGATTTTGCATCTGAATTTAAAAATCTAAACCTTACAATAGATTCAACCCCGGCAATATCAATGGCATTATACTCTTTTGTGACTTCTGGAGTAATAGCAACATCGCTGACAGCTGCTGCACTTTCACTGTCCACTGCAAATCTTGGAGCTATACGCTCTCTTGCAGCCGGAGATACTGACAATTTTGCTTCTAAACCATCTATGAATCTGCATGTGAGTTTTCAAACACTGGCAGGGCCAAAGCTGCATATAAGTTCTTCCAATAACTTTGTACTAGACATCATATGTCATTACTGAAGAACCGTTGTGTTTTGTGATTTTATTTGATAATTATGAACTTCCTCTATTGTAGGGATTTTTTGGACACCTTCAAGTATTTGTTCTCTCTGATTGGCTCTCTGCCAGTCATCCAATTGAGTACTCAGAGACAACAAAAGGTCTGAGGTGGCTCATACCTCGTCAAAAGCTGCCATGGAAAGTTGGTGGCACTTCTATATGGCCCAACCATGTTTATTTGGCTAAAGAAAATCTCAGAATCTTATCACTTGAATATCACAATTGGTTTAATACAAATTTAAATAGTTCTTCTAATATGGAAGATCAACTTCCATTTCAGACTGAAATCAGCCTCAACTTTGGTTGGCGTCATGGATATAGTACAAGCATGAAAAGTACTCCATATGGTCTACCCCTCAATTCCAGAGAATATTTCACTTATTTCCTGGTTGGTATTTACCATCATGCATAGTTGTATATTGTGATTTCATGAGAATTTTACATCAGCTGTATTCATCTGTGTTGCAGAGAGGGGAACCATCATCTGCTACCAATCTCATCAGGGAAACTGAGAACTACAAAGGGTAGCCCAACACTAAACTTCTAAATTAGGATCTGCTTATTCAAACAAAAGCACTTCCACTAACACAGAAGATTAAGTCTTAATACCTGCAAGTTATAAAACTGCAGCTGCTTTTAACACATATTCATGGTTAAAACATGGATGACATTGTTTCTTCAATAGGTGGCAAGACTTGGAGAAGAACTTGTTCTGGCTTGGTGTGGGAGGAGGCAGTTTACTTATAATCCATGTGCTAACATTACTTTTCCTAAGATGGAGGACAGGAGCACCAGCTCATGGGATACTTTCGGTTCCCAGGTTTGAGCTGCTACTTCTAATTCTCATGTTACCGTGTATCTCTCAGTCCTCAGCATTTGTTATGAAAGGTGAGCACTTACCGATATTCTTTCTGATTTAGTTTAAGGCCTGTCAAAGATTTTCTTGAAATGAACACTGCTTCATTTTCAGGGGGCTCACCTAGAGGAATCATCATCGGGGCTTTGTTGCTAGTAGTCCCAGGAGCACTTATTTTATTCACCATCCTTTTTCTCATAATTGCCATCTTCTCTGGGAGTTTTGCTCAGTACAAGGAAATAAGGGATATTGCTGTAGGGGATCCATGGTATAAAAAGTTGTGGTCTGTCTTTGTTGGTAAGCAAGTAATTGGTAAATGGTTTTACAAGGAGGGGTTGCCCACATCTCTCCTTCCATGCTTTGGAATTCTCTTTGAAAATCTAAGGGGTCCTCCATTATTTGTCATTGTTGATCATTGTGACCCAAACACCTTGCCTACGTGGATTGAAAGTGGTCAAAGTGGAATTGGAAGAATGAGAGCTGTGAGCTCAGATGACAGCAATGAAGAAGCTAGAATGACTTGGTCCAGGCGACTCCTGGGGTGTGCTAGATCTTCCTATGTTATTCTGGATCTTGTGAGAAGAATCGGTTTGGGAATACTGTCCGGAGCATACAGATCGCCAGAATCAAGTCAAAGCCTTTTAGCGTTGGCAATCACATTGATACAATTCATTTATCTGCTTACACTCAAACCATACATCAGAAGGAGAGTCCATTTGGTGGAAAGTATCTCTCTCTTGTGCGAGGCAGGCATCTTCGGTTTTTCTATTGCTACAGAAAGATCAAATCATATGGAAGAAAGCATACTCGGATACACAATGCTGGCTCTCCTCTTCCTAACCTTCATTGTTCATATTGTAAATGAATGGTATGCATTGGTAAAATGCCTTCTAAGACTTTCTCAGCCTCGGAGGAATTCTTTCAAATTCGGATTGAAGCTTGCCGCTAAAGGTCTTGTGTTGCCTTTCCTACCAAGGAAGCACTGGTCAAAAGTTATTCCAAATTTCTCCCAACCAAAAACAGGCCTATCTGCTGTCCCTCCTCTAAGTCCAGAATCAGTAGATAGAAGAACACACCAAGGTGATCCACTTAGTACTTTATCTGCAACAGTGGTTCCTGTGCTCAGTCCTGGTTCGCCAAGTCTAGATGTTTTTCAAGAAACAAGTTATACAACTGCAGAGACATCCCTTCATAGTGCTCAGAGCGTTGGGGAAGGAAAAGGTTCACAGGGACTATATTTAGAGAAAAAGAGTGAACTAAAGAAACTAAGGCAGTTGGCAAGGGCTAGTTTCTCTGGGAATTCAAGAGGTCAGGAAAGCACAAGCTACGCATTTAGGGACCAATTCTTCTCTCCTGGAACCCCGGATAGTTCTCAAGCTTCCACTTCTAAGACCAGACAGTAGTGATTTACATAGAAAAGCTACTAGATATAATACGAAATCCGTCATTGCTTTTTACTAATGTAACATCATTAACTTTGTCTGTTCTTTTTGTTTGTTTTCCTATGTAGTGAAGATTTTTATCTAAAAATGGAATTCAATACCAATACCTCATTTTGTGTTAGGATGTAGATTTTATTGCTGATCAATTAAATTCAGCACCTAGCTCCAAGTCCAAAGAAGACATTTTCTATTTCTAGGCAATCTACATAAAGAAGGTACCGAAAGAGTCGTGGGCAATTGAGAGTAATTTCTTCTGAACTCATTTGCTGAAGCGAGGGTGATGTTTTTGACAACTGATAATGTGGCTTCCAAGAGAGCTCAATATAAAACTGTTAATCTCAAGAATACATAACAAAGAAGCCACAAAGGATTTATTGAAAAAAATTATCTGGTAGATTGACAACAAATTGGGTCTGCAGAGGTGAAAGTTGACATTAAGGTCGTCGTGGAAATTTTGAGAAATCTGGGGGTCTACGTTCCACAAATGCCGACTTCCCCTCGCTGCCTTCCTCAGTACCATAGTATATGAGTGTGGTATTCCCAGCAAGTTCCTGCATGATACAAGTACACGTGAAAGAGTAAGAAAAAAGATAAGGTCATCTCTGCTGGGATGAAGACAAAACATTCAGTTAAAGTAGCTTGAAGAACACAAACACAAGTAGATGGTCTAAGGGTACCTGGAGTCCAGCATGACCATCATCAACAGCATTAAGAGCTGACTTGAGGACTCGAATCGCAGTTGGGCTATTCCTTAGAATCTCTCGACACCATTTGACTGTTTCTTGTTCTAAATTATCTAACTAGAAGATGTTTTTAAACGTTAGCAATATTTATCAGCAAAAATAGAATGATGGTAAAGGGAGAATCATACAGTTTGGAAGGAGACAGTTTGATGTTTTAACGAGTCAAAATACCAACAGATTCTACGCTATCTATTGGAAAAAATAGAGAGAATGGTGAACTCACTGGTACAACAGTGTTAACAAGGCCCATTTTCTCTGCTTCAGAAGCTGTATAGAACCTTGTCAGAAACCACATCTCACGTGCTTTTTTAGGCCCGACCTGTTAAATTTTCAGATGCAAAACAACACGGTATAAAAGATATCAAATGGACAATGATCAGGAAAATCATCTACTTATTCTAGCATTGGTGGTTGATGAGGCAGCCCTAAACCTAGAAGAGGGAGTCTTCAGAAGAATCAAATGATATATTAAAATTTCCTACTAGAAGTATTGAGTCAACCAAAGATAAGTTCAACTGCTTACCAAACGGGACATGATGGAACTTCCATAACCTGCATCAAAGCTTCCAACCTGCAAAGAGAAACAATACAGCAGACATTAATCAGATCTAGACAGTTTGGACCAAAAAAGAAATGGAACTTGTGAGAGGTGATTTGTAAGCTTCCTATACTATCTATCATACGATTAACCTTGCCTTATAGGATCATTGTCAATCTTGGCTCAACTCAACTGAATCCCATACTAGAGCCAATCCAGCCTACAAATCAAAACTCTAAGTCTGCAAAGAACAAGAGAGACAGAAGACGACAAGACTACCTTAGGACCAGTCTGGCCAAATATAGCATTATCGGCTGCAATTGTGAGATCACAGACCATATGCAATACATGTCCTCCTCCAACAGCATAACCTGCAACCTGGTAATGCACGGAAAATGCAATGAATAAAACAGTTACACTCATGAATTTGGATCTTTGATAAAAGAATCCTTAATCTCACAAAGTAATTAAAATAGAGCATGACACGGAGACGTAGTATTTCATGTTTTTGTTCTAATCATATCTTCCACAAACTCATTTCTTCTCATCTAGTTACCAAGTATATCCATGAGAGAACAATTGTGAAAAATGAAGAACACCATACCATTGCTATTACTGGTTTGGGTAGGCGCCGAATTTGTACCTGCATGATAAATGAAATGAAGAATTGAAAACAGCTGTAATGTGGTAGAAGGTATGAAGAACAAAATAATGACTAGGTTAATACATTGCTACATGTGACTTCGGCCATTTCTGATGGCGAAGAAAGTGGAACCCAGGAAAGCTACTGGATATTAGAAAGGTTAAAATTTGAATGGAAGAAATTGAACTGCAATTGAAATGGAATTGATCTTTTGAATCGTAGTTGCAGACCATGAGAATTCATGTATGTTAGGCAAGCTTCCAACAAATTTACAAAATGTTCATACTAGATTACAATGTTGCTAGCACCTGCAAGTCTAATACATTCAAGCGGCCCATGTCATTAGGATCAGCATAGCCATCCTTGGTTCTTAACGCCTGATCGCCACCGCTACAAAAGGCCTTGGTTCCCTACAGCAACATTGTTTTTTCACAATCAAATCAAGCCTCCTTACAGAAACAAACATCTCGAAATCTTATAAATTTCACTCTTGAATCTCAGTATGCTAGATTCAAGGTTTATATACAAATTGAAAATTGCAATAGCAAACAACAAGCATGTTAATCGTATCCAAGGAAAATGGCATGACTCTCTTGCAAGCAGAATAAAATGCGATAGAGAAGTTGCAAGAAAACCAGTTTGGTTTCTAAACTTAGAACCAACCTCCTAAAAGCTTTAAGCTGTTCTACATCCTTAACATTGCCTACAACACCAAATTAATTACTACTTTACTAATTCGTAAGGCTTGAAAAGGGCACGAAGAAGAGGAAAACCTTGCCAGTAAGAATGATAACCCCCACAGAGCTATCATCCCTAGCATCATTAAACGCAGCAATTAGTTCCTTAACCGTCTGTGGCCGGAACGCATTTCTTCTCTCTGGCCGGTTAATAACAATCTACAAACACAGTAAAACCGACATTAAAACAAACAAAAAGAGAGAGACACGAGCCATGATCAAAGATATCACTGCACTTCTGACCTTTGCAATGCCTTCACCAACAGCCTTTTGATAAATAATGTCAGTGAAGTCCTTAGTACTGCCATCAGAAGCAGCAACATTTCTCCAAAGAACTTCTTTATTAGAAACATTACCATGGACTCTATGGTAGTTATCATTCATGGAAGCAGAATTGGGTACTAGTTCAACCGAGTCACATTTTGAACTAGAAGCTGTAGGAGGAGAAGGTACCATAAGATGGTTGGCAACAGAGGCCATTCTTCTCCTTACAGAGTAAAGCTCCTTCTCTGACAATGTTTGGGCCATTATCTGCAGAACTCAACAATGGACGACTTCAAGGTCTGCGCTTTGAGCTACTGCTATCCTCTTTCTTTAGGAACTGGGCAGGGAGAGAATGCGAAGGGAAGAAGATGGGGAATCATATCTGGTGTTGACTGTTGAATGAAATTTGCGGGTAGAATAGGATAAGATTAATAAAAGTAGCGGTCAAACATTGGCCTTCAGATTCTACATCATCTTGTTCGTCGCCTTATTTTATTATTTTAAAGGTGCATGGGTATTATACAATACCATACAATTTTTTCCTACTGGTCAAGTTTTTTTTTTTAATTTTTTTTATTCGACAATAAATGTATTTTGAATCAATTTACATGTTAATGGAGATTAAGTTTCTCATTAAATATCCATAAAAACAGTTATGGTTTTTTTTCTTATGTTAATTTTTTTATGTGATTGTCATATCCACTTGTGTGACAAGCATTAACTAAACTAGTTTTTTTTTTTAAAAAAATATTTGTTTGGAATTGTGGCACAAATAGGTTAGTTAAAATTTATTTTTTAAAAAATAAATTTTTTATATTTTTGAATTATTTTAATGTATTAATATCAAAAATAAATTTTTAAAAATAAAAAATATATATAATTTTTATACATTTCTAATTAAAAAAAACATTTTAAAAAATAACTATTACCACACTTTCAAACACATCTTAATATCCATTTTTCCCTTGTAGCTCTGATAACTAATCATTTCATTGATGTCTAAAGAATATGAACTTTTTATAGGAAAAAATTAAGGTGAAAATACAGCTTAAAACTTTTTTTCATATGCATTTTTCTTTAGTTTTTACTAGTTATATGATATGTGTTCCACCATAGGTCACATATTTTTATTTTCCATAAAAACATTATATATGCTGATTTTTTCAATGCATTTTTATAGTTCAAAAAATTTATGCAAATATATAATCAAATAAATTAAAAACTATGTGAACTAATAAATAAATAAATAATTATTAATGACACCTCAAAAAAAACTTGAAAAATCAAGAAATATATGTAGATTAAGATATTTAATCTCGCAAGATATGATATTTACCTGATCATGTTTGCTATTTTTTGTTTATTAAAATATATTTTTTATTTAATCAAATGATAATAGAAATAGACAAACATATTAAATTGATTGAATAAAATAAAAAGAAAAAAAAAATGATATGTAAGGGTACACATATTAGAAATACCATTTGAAAATAAATATATTTTTTTTCAAAAACATAGCTCTTCTATACAAAAGAAAAAAATCATAGATGAATCAGAAAAATTACTTTAAAAAATAAACAATCAAACTAAAAAATCATCATTATTTAAAAAAAAGCCTCTCTAAATATATATATATATAAAAAACAAGGGGTGTTAATGTAAATATAATTAAGTTTTTTTACAAGAAGAAGAAGCATTGATTGAAATTAAAAAAAAATAGAAAAAAAAAAAGACCAGGTGTTGTTAGGTCTGGCAAGCCAGGCTAGACCATTTCACTAAGGCAGCCGCTATTGAAAAAAAAACAGACGACATGTTGTCTATTTTTCCCAGTCTAGCCACTACAGTGGCCGAAAAATCAAGGTTTATATTTGTTTTTACCCAAAAACCTGTTTTTTTGACCCAAAACACTTATAAACACCTTAAAAACCATCCTATCAATGGCCTCAAAAAACTAAACTCAACCCGAAATAAAAAATAAACCTAAGCTCAAATATGTTTTTTCACGAACTTTTAAGGTACAAAAACACCTAATGTGAATTCTCATAATCAAATGAAATAATTTAACACAAATATCCCTTATTTTGATGGCCTAAATCGATATCAACGACATGTTTCTTTATCTACTGTTGAAAGAACTTTTAAGGTATAAAAACATTTAATGTGAATTCTCATAATCAAATGAAATAATTTAACACAAATATCCCTCATTTTGGTGACTTATATTGATATCAACGATATGTTTCTTTCTCTACTGTTGAAATCCATCGATTTCTCTCTCTCTCCTCTCTTAACTAAGGACTAAAAATAACAAAAATAAAATTTTGTACCAAAATGGAATTAGAATAATTTTGAGGGACCAAAATTGTATAATTTGTGTGATTATTTAAGTTGGAGGACCATAGTCCATCTTCTTTGAAACGTATGATACGCCACCCATGTTTGCCGCATTTTTTCATTTTGGTCCCCCCTCTTTCAATCCCATCCTTTCATAAGAATTCCAAATCAATTATTTTTTAAATAGGATTAAATCGCCCAAAAAACAATTTAGGTCCAAAATGAAAAAATATAAAATTTTGCATAATCTAACCACAATAAAATATAAGAGGATGAAGGTAAAAAATGCATAGTGAATATCTCAAGCGGTTTAGAATATAAGGTAATTAGGTCGTTTGGCTTTCTATAGTTTGATTTTGTAAAATTAACACTTTGTGAATCATAAAATAGTATTTGAAATTTTGAACATACAAAACAATACGAGACTGAAGAAATATTTTTTTTAAAAAAAGCAATGTAAATGCAACACAGGAGAAAAGACACAATATTGCATTAGTTACCTGTTTTCCATTTTTTTAATTGTTTTGGATACTTGACTTTCTTTTATTCTCAATTTAATCCTTTTGTATTAAGTTAATTTAAGATTGGGTATGATGTTTTGTTTCAGTTAGCTTTATATAGGGTTCTTGCGATTTTAAAAATAAATTTTAATGTTGGTTTAATGCTCAAATTGATTTAAAAAAATCAATTTTATTAATTCAAACCAATTAAAACTTTAAAGATCTAATTTTAAATTGAAAAAATATATGGTTTTTTTTATTAAAAAAATAGTATCTTTATCTAATTTTCTGACTCAATCTTTAGTTAAAATCAACATATTTACTATTATTTATTAGCTTATATAATTCTCGTTTTATTTTATTTAACCCACATATAAACTTTTTAATTTGTTATTAAATTTTTTATTGATTGAAAAAAAAAAAAAACATTAACAACGCTGCATCTATTTTCTGCGTTGAGAGAGAGAGGAAAAAAAAAACCTTCAGCCTGCACCGTTGCATAGGGAATCAAACCGGTCTAAATTATAGTTGATGGAAAATCCCAAATATCAAGGATCTAATTGCCCTTTATGATGTCATAAGGCTTAATGTGACTGAGTCCTTAAACCTCATGGACCAAAAGACCTTTCTTCTTGAGATACTGACAGTACCCCTTCAAATTATTTAGGGCTAAAAATCACCTCATACCCTTTTATTATGTCAATTTAGTCAAATTAACCCTTCTACAATATATTTGGCCAAACCAACCCCTATACTTTTGATTTTGGGATAAAAAATCACACTTCCTCCACCAGTGCTGTTAGTTTGACCAAAATCCATCAGTTGACTAAATCTGGTGATCCTAATCATGCCATGTGTCACTTCAGTCATCAGTCCAAGATTGAATTGTATTTCTCGAAGGATGAAAATGAAAAGGTAAATATTTTAAAGGGGACTTTTACAACTCTTTAAAAAAGGACCCCTTCATAGAAACACAAAGATCCTCAGATCAATCAATTGTTGATCGAAACCCTAATTAATAAATTCTAAAATCCCCAAATCAAACACTTTTTGAAACTCACCTTCGCTAAAAATAACACAAATTCGCACCCATTAATCCTCTATCTCTCTCAACTTGAGAGAATCGGGTACATTAAAACACACCACTACCCTTTCCAACTTCTTCAAAATTGGTCTCGCATGCTCGTAGAATCTGTAGTTTGTAACAACCTGTGGAAGTTCTGCGGTGCTTCTTCTCTAGTCCCATCTAGAATCGAAGTTGTGTGATTATATAAAAATCTTGCACTTATGATCAGATTAACTGTTGAATATCAGATCATATGAAGGGAAAAAAAAACTTACATTGTGTCAAAAGTGAAAACATGAAGTCCAAACCTGCTAAATTAATCTCCAGACTGTTCAAGAAATCTGCCGAGTCTTATTTAAAACTAATTTATAAAAACAAACCCAATCTGCCTTTTCTGATCAGAAAACAATCTAAATCTTCATAATCCCACTTCTAGTTTTAACTTCAATCCCTTCTCTCAAATTCAGCATTACCATTGAATTCATTGATTTCAGAAAAGAGCGACTGTTGAGGAAAACTTGTCATCGGAAATTGCTTGTACGGCTGCATCGGCTTCATGGTTGAGGCAACGGATCTCACTGAAGAATCGGCATTATTAAACCAGGTCCAAGGTGCAGGGTTGACATAAAGAGGTCCATTGCATGAGAGGTGTTGATTGTTACTGCTACTAGCCTGGCAACCAAATGAGTTGTTGTGGCTCTGATAGCTCATTATCTTCATCATCGCATCCTCAGTTGTATTTGTTTGTGATGGAGCCCTATAAGCACTCTGCTTAGATTCATTCAATGCCTTTGGTACGGAGTAAAGAGTTGAATAGCCATTGTTGTAGGTCCTCTGATTCAATGAATTTGCATCAAGTTTAGCCATGGGAGAACTCATCTCAGGCAGGAAAGGGATAGGCGGTTGGGCTTCGAATGACTTCCAATTCGAAACAAGCTGCAAGAAATCAGTAGAATCCATATTATCATTGCTGTTACCGTTCTCTTCCTGCATTTTTCTACGTCGTGGGAGCTAGCCTGCATCCATGATGCATCATTTTTGAAGATACCGAGTGTTTTATCAGCAGTTTCAATTAATTTAGTATCCAATTGACGGAGAAGTACCCTTAGTTGATCGCTAGATAAACTGCTCAGACGGCCATCCCACGCAGGATATTTAGCTTTAAGAACTTGCCTGTGCAATTTAGCGAGCTCTGCATCTATCTTCTTCTTCTTGGCAGTAAAATAGTCCGAGCCCTGGTAACATTTTCTTGGCTGGTCACATGCCTTGTACCTGTTGATAATACATCTGACTTCATCGGAATTTGAAGGCCAGGTCTCAGCAGTGGCAGCTGGTTGATCATTCTGATTTGACCCAAAGATAATTATTTTTTTTTGGATTCAAGGAAACTCCACCCCTCGATAAGCCTATTTAGTGGATCTAGGTAAGCGAATAAAACCCCGGCTGTCTCAAGCTTTTATAAGAGATGCACGTCCTGACTCGAACTCGAGACCTGGGTCTTTAGACCCAAAGATAATTACGCATGCATCAACACCACAAAGAACAGAGAAATCTGAAACCTTTTTTTAGCGAAGTCGTCTTCCTTTTCCTGAAGGTAAGCATGCGAGATTTTTCATTCCTTATCGGTTCCATTTTGATTCTTTCATTAACCATTATTTGATCTAGCGAAATGGACATACCATTAGAAAAAATACATCTCTCTTTTTATTTCAGCAATTCAGAACGGTTCTTATTATACAGAAGGGATAGTAGCCTTGCTGGCAAGCAAGATACAGCACCAGATCAAAAACCTGGGTCAGCTACCATCGAGGAAATACAATAGACATCAAGACTGATAGATATGTGCAGCTTTCCTGAAGCTTTATTAACATAAAAAAAAAAAAAAGACTCATGAACTTGTCCAAGAATTGAGATTGTAGCAGAAACGACAAGCAAAAACTTCAGCAGATCCAGAGGGAGTGTATAGCAGCATGTCTCTGGTCTAACCACAACAACACTTCTCAATTCATTATTTTATTCCCAACATGAATTCCATCGCATCAAATTCATCCAAAATCACTAAGGGCCTGTGCTCATGTAAGTGTAGGCTCTCTTTTTTAGCAATATATGAAGTAAGCTCAGACTTTAAAAAGTAATAAGATTTTTATGCAATAGAAAGTGGAAACAACTAGTACGTACTAAAGGATTGCATGTTACTTTGAACATGTAGAAAAATCAAAGAAAGGAAAAGACAGCAGAAATTAAAAAAAGAAAAAAAAAAGCCTTTTTCTTCCATAAAATATACATAATAGAAACCAGAGAAAGTACCTTAATTAGCTTCAATGGCACCTCACAAGACAACTCCAAAAACCCACTACCGCACTCAATGCATATGTGGATAGCTATTCATAAATAAACTTATTGAATAAGAAATTTATGGGATCTCCATGATTATAAAAATATATTTTGTGTCTTTTCCTGTTAAAGACACAAATTTCCATCAAAATAATATTCCTCAGAGGATCCGGACAATTGTGGAGAATTCATTAGATTTCATTATGAATGGATTCTTTTTTGTTGGAAATTTGTTTTAATTAAACAAATTATGGATGAATAAAAAATTAATCTCAAATAATTTTTGATTTTCTACTAAAAAACTCTTGATTTTTCTATATTTAATTCTTGATTTATGATGGTTAATTAAATATTGATAATGCTGGGAATTAGTTCTTATTAATTCCTCGACTTTTTAGCTTTCAAGATTTACTATATAACAAAAAAAGGATGAATGAAGAGTTTAATCTAGAATTCTTAAAGATTTTTCCAGACTTTTATTTTATATTATGCTTTGATTTTACTTTCAAATCTAGAACTTAGGCTCATATTGTTAAGAGATATTAGATTTTCATATTTTTTGGTTAAAAAACCTTATTTTAAAAGTGATTATAAATCAAAGCAGTGTTATTGGAATCTTATAAAGCATATTGCATGCATCCTAGTTATATAAGTAGTGAGGTGAAATGAAGCTTTAATGACAAAACATTTATTATTAACGATAACAAAAGATTTATTATTTTAAAGTGATTCAACATGTAATTAAGTATCATTTTTATTTTAATTTAATCATAATTGATTTAAATATTTTTACCTCGAATTTATAGATTTGAATGTATATACTCTATAATCTTTTCTAGGATATATTTTTTTGTTTAGCATGCTCTTATAATAATAAACTACCTATCCATACTAATTATTTTTTAACTACAATCTGTTTTTATAATGAACTAAATATATTCTCACACTGTATATTTACAAGCTTTGGTTCTACATCTTGAAAAAACAATTATTATAATTTGGGTTTTTTTAACATGTGCTTTAAGGGCATACGTTAATTTATATAAGTGAGATGTTGAACTTTCATAATAGAATGGATTCATGTGACGTGCAGAAGAATTAACATGGCATATGATTGAAGAGTTAACAGACATTTGCAGTTTGAAGGCTTAACGGTGCGATACAAGTAACACAACAGTATTAATAATAATGCAATTTGCAGGATTCAGCTCATAGTTTTAGACCAGTCTTGGTTCAAGGTCTGGATTCCAGGTTTTGACAAAATTATCTGGATTAAATTTTAAAATAAAAAAATCAAAATGATATCATTTTAGTAAAAAAAAATAAAACAAAAAGTTATTGGGTTGCAACTAGGTCTTGCCAGGTCAACCGAGTTGTGAGTTAATTTGTCGGTCAGCCGAGTCACACCGGGTTTTTACTTCTCTTATTTTTTTTTCAACTCTGCCCAATTCCAGCCCTGGGTTGCTCAAGTTTTAGATCGACTCGTCAAGCCAGGATGAGTTTTAAAACTATGATTCAGCTAGTAGAATTACAGTTTGACATATAATATAGTTTTTTTCTCTCTCTCTCTCTCTCTCTAAATCTTCTTATTGATTTTGTTTTGTCAATAAAATTTGATTATCAATTTAGGTTTTAGGTGAGAATATTAAAGCTTAGGTTCAAATATTATAAAGGTTAAGTTAACAAAAATGATTTCTTACTTGCAACGTATAAAGATTAGAAGACCCTCTTTATACTCTTTGAGCGAGTGAAGAATGGTATAGAACTTCTAAGATGAAATTGTTAGGTTAAATCTGGATCAAGACGAGGCCAACAAATCAACAAAGAAAGATGTGCCGCGATTTTTTTAATTTTTTTCATGCTTTTCTTTAAAGGACTAATTAGCTTTTAAAATGCATAATGCAAATAAAACATATTTGTTTTAAATTTAGGAAAAAATTAAAAATAAATTATAATAATCCCTTTAGAGTATTATAAAAATAATCCAAAAGATTTATTACTATTTAAAAATAGATAAGGATAGCAATTTATAAAGATTTCTCTCTTATTATTTGGTGTCATCTTTTCCAATCATCTTAAGTGGTCAAAAATGCAGATTTAGAGTTTTTTCAACTTTAAAAATTAAATTTATTTTTTTTACCTAAAATTACATTATATAAATCTTAATAAGCTCATTTTCAAATTTAAATCACTCTCTAATCAATATAGATTTACAAAATCCAGCTGAATAAAAAATAACCATAAAGTTTTTGATATACTTTTCCCTGCATATTCAAAGAACAACCACCTACTCAGTTGAACTCTATGATTCAAAATGAATTGATTAACATCAATAACGATCTTTTTTATTATTGGATAGACCCTTTCTCTATTATTTGTTTTTTCAATGGCTTTTTGTCTCCTCTCTCAACAATTAGGGGATGAAACAAGAAAAAATAAAGTTTAGGATCATCATACAAAATAAGAAATAGGGACCAAAATTGCACACAAAAAATTGAAGGACCAAACTAATGATTTCTGCAACTTCTCAACAATGCAAACAAAAAAATGGCTCTGATATTTATTTATATTAATTTTGGTCCTTTTTCTTTTAATTTTTTAATTTCTCATCTAACATCATAATATTCTTTAACATTTCACAAATACAATACCATGCAAATTGAAACAAATCTCAAAGTATAAAATCATGACAACATAGCTTTTGAGGACCAAATTAAAAAAAAATCAAGTTGAATAATTAAAATAGAAGGAACCGAAAATTTGCGGGATCTAAAAAGGAAAACAATGATAGAGAAAACATGTCCCTTGTATCTATTATTTTAAAATGACAAAAATTTACTTAAAAGTTATTTCAAATATTATGGCTTCGCCTCTTCAATTAAATATGTTTGTATCATTTTTATATTTATCTTTTTATTCTAAAACAATAACCAAACTCAACATTTTAGTTTATTAGGAAATAATGTCTTGTATCAAGTGAAGGTATGATTGGAAAATGATGTATGATATTATTTATTAATGCATGCTTAATGTATTAAACCATCGAGTTAAATGTAAATATTATTTTAATATATTTTTAAATAAAAAATATTTTAAAAAATAACTATAACGATATTTTCAAAGAGCCTAGATTACTATGATGATTAAAAATATATATTTATTTCTTAACATTTTAGGTTTAAATCTCGAAAATTGCACTCATAAACACTTAATAACTTCTTTTGAATTCATCAAACTGGTACGGGGGTGTGTCTTTAAGATCATTCAGGAAAGGAATTAATCTCGGTTGACATGTGAGTTTACCTAAGAATGCCTTCACCAATCTCGATAGGTTGGATTGATGGTAATCTATGCCTATTTCTTAAGTTGCTAGATTTAAATGTTGAGGCTACTACGCAGATAAAATTATTAAATTCTTCTCAATATACTACTAGATTAATATGGGTATTTATTCTCGGTTAACATATAAGTTGACCTAAAAAAAATCCTTATCATTAAATAAAAACAAAAAAAAATGTAAATAATGGACTTGCCATAAAATCTAAGCGATTAATGACTTAAGCTAAACAATATTTTTTAAAAATGAACCAATTATGCTCCTGGTTTAGTGTAAATGATAGATTCCATCTATTCACTAGAAAAGTTATTAGAAAGAATTTTTTTATTTAAGTTTTTAACAAGCATCAATTTAAAAATTATTAATAAAATATAGTTAAGAATTTTTTTTACTTAATACTACTGAAATATTAAGGGAAAGAAGGTTATGGATTTTCATTGTTTATATAAACAGTAAAGCTTTTTTATTCTCTTTTTTTTTCCTAATTATTTTTCTTTTTAATTCCATCTTTCAATAGCTTTTCTCCTTTTAATTCCAACATTCAATAGTCTAATCAGATATAATTAGGTTTATAATTATAGTAGAACTACCAAAGTAAAACATGAAGAAAAATATATGGCAGCCCTAGTTTTGTAATAATTTGTATTTTGGTATAAAAAATATTTTATTTAGTTTTTAGTCTTTGGTTTAGAAGAAAGATAGAAAACAACAAATGAAAAAAATAATTTATGATTTTCACAGTTTCAGCAACCAAAATTATCAAATTTGATGTTAAAAAGTTTTATTTGATAAAAAAAATCAAGGCGATGGTTTTCCCCTCTAAACATGGCTAGACAGGTAGATTGAGTTTAATTTTGATTATTTTTTTATTCATTTGATTTTTATTTTTTTGAGTTATTTTGGGGTTGTTTGGTGATTTATATTGATTTTTATGGTTTTAAATTAAAATAGATTTAAAAAATGGATTTTAAACAAAAACAAAAAACCATAGTCTAGATTTTACTGCGGCTATAATGATGATTTTACAACGGCTATAATGATGGTTAGATTTACAATCAGGTGGCACATCATATACCAAAACAAACAATATATTGCATGTTTTTATTATTATTATTATTATTATTTTAAAAAATAATAATAAAAGGTAGATAACAAGTGATCTACTATTAAAAAAAAAATAGCCAAGACAAGAGAGCTTGAAAAATCAAAACGGTGTCATTTAATAGTAAATCAAAGTTATCTTGATTATTCCTCCTCGTGATTTACAATTAACTTTGTATCTGCTAAAAAAATTCAAGTTTTAATAATTTTAATTTATTTAATTATTATATAATGAAAGATAATACCGTTATATAGTTTTGCAAATCCACCCTTTCCCTTTCAAATCTTTGACATTCAATTTTAAACCATCTCTGCTATTTAATCTCCATTTTCATAACCCCAAAAAATAATAATTTCATTCTAGTTATGTGAAACTCACATTAATTTGCCAAAACATCCATTATACCCTCTATCATATCTTAATTTATTAGCAAAGTTATTAAATCTTGTTTGGGTTGAGAGTTAATTTTGATCCATCTAAAATAATATCATTAATTTTTTAAAAAAATAATTTATTATTTTAAAATCAAATCAAGTTTTGATGAATTTATCCAATCTTGAATTAACTTATCAAATTCTGTAAATTTAACCTGATTAACTTTTAATTATTTTTTTAAAATTAGCACAGGTTAAATCTGATATCAAACCGGATCTAAATTGATTGGTTGAGCCGAGCCAAATTCCGCAATACGTGGCACCACAACTCGTAAGCAATTCACCAATAAAAATCGAAATCCCCAACTAACCCTACCCTTGAAATCTAACATAAACGTTTCAGAATGACCATACTATCATCCATTAAAATCCTGGACTTATCACAATATTAAACCAGGGCACCAATTAAAACCTGCCACGTCACCTATTCGTTATAATCCCAAAACTTGCCCTATTTAGCCCCGGCCTCCAAGTTCATTCTCCCGCAAGCTTCTTATTAAACGAAATAAAAAATTCAAAATCCCCGCTGCCATCAAAATTTCAAAACCCTCCCTCGCTTTCTCCCTTCTCCTTTTTCCGCTATAAAAAACCACACCCGCACACTCATCTCTACTCACCACAAAAACCCTAGTTTCTCTCTTTCGAAAAAAAACAAAACAAGCCTCCAAAATGCCTGCAATCCCAGAAGAGCCCCTCCTCGCTGAAAACCCAGACCGATTCTGTATGTTCCCAATTCAATATCCATCAATCTGGGAGATGTACAAGAAAGCTGAAGCCTCATTTTGGACGGCTGAAGAGGTCGATCTCTCTTCAGATCTCGGTCACTGGGAAAACCTGACTCCTGACGAGAAACACTTCATTTCTCACGTCCTTGCCTTCTTCGCCGCCTCTGATGGAATCGTCCTCGAGAATATCGCCGGGCGTTTCATGAAAGAAGTCCAAGTCTCGGAGGCGCGTGCTTTCTACGGGTTCCAGATCGCAATTGAGAATATCCACTCAGAGATGTACAGTCTTTTGTTGGAGACCTACATCAAGGATTCTACTGAGAAGAACCGTTTGTTTCATGCCATTGAGACGGTGCCGTGTGTGGCTAAGAAGGCCGAGTGGGCTTTACGGTGGATTGACGGAGGCGAGAGTTTTGCGGAGAGGTTAATTGCTTTTGCTTGCGTGGAAGGGATATTTTTCTCGGGGAGTTTTTGTGCGATATTTTGGTTAAAAAAACGTGGGCTAATGCCGGGCCTGACCTTCTCGAACGAGTTGATATCGCGAGATGAAGGGCTCCATTGTGATTTCGCGTGTCTCCTTTACAGCCTGCTGAGGAAGAAGTTGAGCGAGGAGCGCGTGAAGGGGATAGTAAAGGAAGCTGTGGAGATAGAGAGGGAGTTTGTGGTGGACTCGCTACCATGCGCGTTGGTGGGGATGAATGGGGAATTGATGAGTCAGTATATTGAGTTTGTAGCTGATAGGCTGTTGGGTGCGCTTGGGTGCGGGAAGGTGTACAATGTGACTAATCCATTTGATTGGATGGAGTTGATATCCTTGCAAGGGAAGACTAATTTCTTCGAGAAAAGAGTCGGAGAGTATCAAAAGGCTTCAGTTATGTCTAGTATTAATGGGAATGGCGGCAATCATGTGTTCAAGATGGATGAGGATTTTTAGAGCCCTTGTGGGCTAATGCTTTTATCTAAATTATATGCTCTTCTTCTGCTTTGTTTAATTTTTTTTTGTCAAGTTCTCTTTTGATAACTTTGTACATGCTCAATCTTTTTGCGTTAATTTGGACCTTAAATGTGTTTAATATTATGGTGCTTTGAGTTTTTTTATAATGTATTTGTTTTTTTTTTCAAGAAATATATTAAAATAATTGAAAAACATTAATTTGATATTTTTCATGTTTAAGTATATTTTTTAAAATGTATTTAAACACATTTAAATACAAAAACAAACTCAACTGTAATTAATTGCGTTGTGCTATTTTTCAAACTTCCACTTCCAGACTCAAATTTCAAAATCGCCCACCATAAAAACTGCCGCCAAATCATACAAATTCTTTCAAAAAAATTGGACCCGAAAGCTTTGCCTCCAAAGTTCAAATCTACTATCTTGTTTATAAAAGTTAATTTCAAGTTCGTAAATTAAAGTGAAACTTGGTCCAATTCAAGTTCTAAGTTATTACATTATTGGGTTTATTTTGTGAGTTGAATTGTGTTTAATAATCGAGAATCTCTCCGTTTAATATTTTCTGGTTTGATAACTTTCAAACTGTTAATAGAAATTAATTTTCTTCAATAGTTTTATTGATTTAAAATTTTCAAAATTGTTTTTTAAAAATTGAAGTTTATGTTTTATATAATTATTTTAGTTAATTGTTTTTCTATAATATAAGATTAAAGAAAAACTTTAGTAAAAAATATGTTATTTTGACGTTTGAAAAGTTAAAAGAGCCGGTTAAAGTATAAAAGTAAAAGGGAGGGTGTGGTAAAATCCGCCAACCATAAATTCTCATGAATTCAAATTTCAATATTTCAAAATAATATATATATATATATATTAAAATTTATTTTAACATTAGTGTATCAAAATAATTTAAAAATATTAAAAAAAAAAACATGACACAACTATAAAAACAAACAATTACTTAACAGTTATTAAAAAGATTGATCGTGTTATGTAGCATGCTACCTTTCAACATGCTAAAGAAGTTTTTTCAAAGCATTCATTAAACATAAATTGAAATAAAAAAAACAAGTGTTATTAAAGTATTTTTAAATAAAAAGTTTTTTTTCTCCAAAATGCACATGTTTTTGTTTTTAAATATTAAAATGATAGTATGATAGCATGTTTTTGTCTTTTCTCCAAAATGCACATGATAAAGAAGTTTTTTCAAAGCATTCATATATTATCTATTATTCTTTAAGGTATTTATTATTTAAATATTATTTATTATTCACACATAAACAAAATATATTATCTATTTTGATAATTTTTTTATTAACAGCTGTTTTGTTTAGCCTAATAAATACAAAGTTTTTAACTAGAATCATTATTTATGTAAAAAAATATTTTATAATTATTAAAACAAGTTAAAAAAAATCAAAATAATATGTTTATATTTTAAGTGTGATTGAAAACTAAAAAAATTATAAATAAGTAAAATCATGTTAAAAATCTAATTAAAAATTTTAAGAACAAGAAACAATTTGAATCAAATTTTAAAGAACATTTTATTACTAGTGTATTATTTTCATATCAAATACATAATATTTGAACAAAATTATTAAAATTCAAATAAAAATTTACAATATAAGAACCATGTATAAAATAAAAGGTAAGTGAATCAATATAGTAAATGTTTTTCTTATTGCCAAAAAATAAACAAAGAAAAAAAAAGGTAAAAAAAAGGACATAAAAAGATCAAACCTAATGCTTGGCCTCTAGTATCATGCCCATGCACCTAACCTTACTTTAATTTTTTTTATTAAGGTGAATTTAAAAAAATATATATATTAAAGCTAATGATACATTGTCTACCATAATAGATGATGCATTGTCCACTTACATGGTTTCCAATAATCAAAGTGATTGAAAACACTCAACAAATCTCAATAAACCCATTTGTATATTTAAAATAGCAAAAAATCAAGTAAAACATGAGAAATTAAACTAAGATTACAAACTTTTCAAGCCTTAATTTACTTTTTCCATAAAGATAAGGACTTATCAAATACTTCTCATTAATGAAAGAAATATGGTTGCGGTTGTTTTTTAAAGTGTTTTTCACTTAAAAAAAAATATCAATAATATATTTTTTATTTTTTAAAAAAATATTTTTAAGATCAGCACATAAAAATGATTTAAAAACATAAAAAACATATTAATTTAAAAAAAAAATTAATTTTTTTCAAAAATACTTTTGAAACTCAGTGTTAAACACGTCTAAACCTAATCATTTTGTTTGTTAGAATTGCTACAACTAAATACTTCCTCTCTTTTATCCTATTTTATAGCATGTCACCCCCCCCCCCCCTCATATTGAGAACGAACAATTACAAAAATAAAATAAATTTTAAGATCAAAATGAAATTGTATAAATTTAGGATTTGACATATATTATCTTGATGTTTTATATTTAAGTCTTTTGTCTTTTAATTTTATAAGTTTATAATAGTTTCAAAGCTAATTTCATATAATTAGGCTATAAAAAAATTAAATTGAACAAAAGAAATGAAAAATTAAAATTAAGAGCTTCACTGTTATTATAAATAATAAAGTTCTATATCAAACTCCATATATTTTAGTTGTTTGGGTAACATCTAGTATTATTATGTTGGACCTTATTCGAAAAAAAAAATCATGTTATTAATTTACTGCTAATATGTTGGACTGTATTTCTAATATAGTTTAAAACAACTATTGATTACTCAGTTAGTTATATTTTAATTGGCATTAGAATATTTTCTTGTTGCAACAAGTCTTGAGTTTGAACCTCTTTTGTAAAATAAAAAAAAACGACCAACCAATTTGCTTTGCATAGAACTTGTCTCAATTTATTTCAACTAGCTGCGTTGATTTGAACCTATAATATAAAGAATTAAAATAAAAAAAATTAAAAGGTTATTTTATCAGTATTTTTTAAAAAAATTTAAATTTTTTATGTTAAATTAGTTTTGATAATAATTTTAAATGATGTGTTAATATTAAAAATAAATTTTTAAAAATAAAAAATATTATTTTAATATATTTTTAAATAAAAATATTTTAAATATCCTTAATTATATTATAGTACTAAACTACTAATCTTGTATTTTGTTACAATTATAATCAAATCAATTTGAAATTGATTTGATTAACTTTAATTGAGTTAAAACTTGGTCTAGTTTTTAATTTTTTAAAACGGCGTAGTTTTTTTTTTTTAAAAAAACTGTTTTGAAACTGTATCAACTAAAATTAACATTCTAATCTTAAACCCTCACAAATAAATGAAGTCAAAATCTACAGAGTGTTTTTTAAAAATGAAAAATGAAAATTTGGGGCCTTCCATCCCATGTTATTTCTGTGGTTCAAAGGTAAGTTAGAATATGGGTTAATGATGGCTGTCGTGTAAATGAAAGGCTCCATTTTGCCTTCTCTTTAAAGGGAGGTGAAGTAACAGCAATATTGTCTGTCTGATTCCATTTTGCGGGGAAATTTCATCATCATCAATGGCAACTTCACCGTTACAAAGCTCAGGAATGCTATCAAGAGAACAGTTGCTTTATCTCTTTAATTCCTTCTCTCAACTCACTTCCCAGCCTGGTAATTCAAAATCCCCCCCTTTCCTTTTCTTTTTCCTTCATTGTAACTATAAATTTACCATTTTCGTATAAATACTCTTTGTTAGATGTAAAGAAAAGGATTTCTGATGCCGTGAATGACAAACAGGTGAGTGTTTTTATAATAAAAAATGATGGGTTTGCCCTTTGATTAACAAGTATCGCTTCTGTTTGTCAAAATTTGAGATGGGATTCTTAATGCAGGAAGCTGTTGCTGCTACCACTACAATCCAGGAATCTATATTTTTGGAAATGGGGGTTGGTGAGTCTGTCCTGGAGTGTCTTTGAATTTCTCAATATATTTTTCCAAATGGGGGTTCGTCGTTTTCAAAATGCTGGGTATTGGTACTCTTGCAAAGCAAATGCAGTTAGGACTTTTGCTAGGACAGGGGTTCGAGTCTTATCTTTGAAAATCCATTTTTAATCTAAAAAAGTGATATGGTTGGTTTAGCTTGGTTGGATTGGAAAGTGCACTGTCGCTTGACTTGTATGTGCATTTCGTGGGTAACTAAATCTGTTGCACTTGTTTCATTGTGCTTGGGCTGAACATTCAGTCGTTGAGGCTTGTTGATAGAATGTTGTGTTCTATCCTCGTATGTTCTCATGGGCTACAAGTTGCTGATGTAAATTTTTATTTGTTATTTTCTTTGCCTTTGTTATAGCAATCTCTTGGAGATCTATCAGTATTTAGTCTTGTTCTTAGAGCTTAGGAAATTTTATTGCTGAACCACGCATCTCTTTTCTTTCTTGTAGATAGCGAATGCATCTGCAAAGTGAAACGTTACCTCTAAGTAAACTCTTAATTGCAATTCATCTTAAAATAGGGCAAATGAAGCTCAATGTGACAGATAGTGCATTATAGATTTGTGGAGGGGATAGCTGCTATGCTTTCATAGCAGTTAAACTGATGTAGGGGCCATCTCACTTTGGACTTTTTTACAAGAATATTTTTTATCCTTTAAAGTCCTGTTTTTGGTATTCAAGATATCACTAGCATCTCGACTTGTATAGGTAAAGTGGTCATTCTCTTTTTGGAAATTGACTGCTCTTAGTTGGAAAGTTCTGACTATTTTAGCTTTCATGCCATGATGACATACATTGAAAGATCCATTCAGTTATTCTGACTCACACTTGTTATTCTTCAATACCGGTGCAAGTTTTGTGCTAAGAAGTTAAACCAATCTGATATCTTGAAAAATACTGTTTTACTATTGCAGATCCAAGTTTCGGTATTTCATGCTTGGGAAAAGTGAACGTGGTCTATGAAAATGATCAGGATTTGATGGTTCGCTTTTACAAATTTGTTGCAGAGTATGTTGTCTCTCTGTCTCTAGTACAGATTTCTGATTGAGTAATTTTTGTTAAGGCATTGGACAACATATGAGTATTCTGCATTTTTTTATGTGAACTATTATTACTTTTAAAGAGGACACGAACATATGAGATAGTACAAGAACCCGCCATTAATTTTCTATGATCTTGCACAGGGACAACCCTCATTTTTTTTTTACCTGTGATGTACAACATCATGTCTCCAGCCTCCACTGTAAAAGTTATTGTCATTTTAAGGTTTAGGCCTTTCACAAATTTTTTAAAGATGTAAAAAGCAGTGCCTCTTTTTTTCTTAGGTAATAGTTGCTGTCATGTGAGCTTGTCATTTTAAGGTTTAGGCCTTTCACAAATTTTATAAAGATGTAAAAAGCAGTGCCTCTTTTTTTCTTAGGTAATAGTTGCTGTCATGTGAGCTCTTACATTTTCCCAAGGAGTTGAATGTAGTCTTGATCTTTTTTTCTCTCCAACAGCATGCAATTTTGTTCAACTTTCCAACATTTTTCTGGCTGAGATTTCCCTTTCCAAGTAAAGATACCATTGGTAAATCTTGAACTCTACTGGGCCTATGGAAGATCGATTTTCTCTTTGGCGTGAAATGTAATTGATATAGAAGATTCCTTTCCAATGGGGTTGGAAGATACAAATGCAGTTTTCATTGCCTGGGAATGAAAAATGAGCAACTATATGGATGAGGTTACATACATGAAGTTTTATGCATGATAGGGACAATACTAATGGCGATTATGAAATAAAACTGGTAGACAATTCAATTGCCTTGGATAACAAGCTGAATTGGTTGAGGGTCAGGGACTCTGTTTTACTCATCTCCTGTAAGCACAAGTTTAGGACATAGTAAGTAAGGATGTTTATTTTCGTATTTTCTAGTCACAATGGGAAAAAAC
This sequence comes from Populus davidiana, assembly GCA_030145905.1. Taxonomy (NCBI): domain Eukaryota; kingdom Viridiplantae; phylum Streptophyta; class Magnoliopsida; order Malpighiales; family Salicaceae; genus Populus; species Populus davidiana. The sequence continues at coordinate 34,166,004 of CM057789.1, read as the reverse complement.
CTGATGACATACTTGACCATTCCTTTTATATGATTGTCATTGAGATGGATTTACTTAAGGAACATGGCTTGTCTTTATCAATGCTCTCCATATTGGAGAATTACGTTTACTGTCTGCATTGTTTCCGAGTTCTTTCCTCACAGTGCCTTTACTTTTTATTCCAAAAAAGTTTATGTCATTTATGATGTCCTTGCTTTCACGAGTTGAAACAGATGTTCCATTTACATGCACTGGTTTTTGCAAGAGATTGGATTATCTGATTCTGTATTTTTGGTGTTGATATGCAATGAAATGACAGTGAAGAAATGGCCTGCGATGAAGCTGAGCTTGGACCAGATGAGTTTGCTGAAAAAATGCACTATCAACAAAAACTACAGGAGCAGGTAAAATCTAGTTGAATTTTGGTATTAGAGGTTGGTTGAAGATGGATACAACTAAATGGTTGGGATTTTTTTTTGCAGCAACTAGAGATGCTAAAGCACATGCGCAAATTTCACATGGATGATCAATCTGCAATTCTTGAGAAGGTTAATGCATGTGTGATTCATTTCCTCGTTCACTTTAGCAGTTTTTGCTCAAAGATAAAAATGCAAACCTCAGGGCTGTAAAATTTATTTCATTGGACATCATTCTGGAGACATGTTATTTCATGTTCATTTGCTGCTCATATTTTGGATATTCTAGCAACAATTTAGTTGTGAAACAATTGATCAATTTCACTTGGAAGGGACCCCTTAACATCTGTCAACTCTTTCCTGTGCTATACAGTTGCATCAGCAGATGGAAAGTGCCAATTTTGAAGGTGAGGCATCAGTTTTGTCACCTGAACAAATTCAGGAGACTGTTCGGAGAAGGGTTTCACCGCTGTTTCAGCCTAGGTAGATTGACACTCAATTTGTCTGTATTCTAGTTTCATTCTGGGCTGCGACGTTCCACATGTTTCAAATGTAAGCTCATTGTTGTAGCAGCTAGTTTTCGTACATAGCTAACTATTGCTGTTCGCTCCTTTTCCGATCCCCGTTATTTCATCTTCTTTTTGCACTGGATCCTGCATAGGCCTCAATCCCCAACATGGCCTCATTAGCAAACTATTCCAAAATTCAGTTGACTATTGAAGTGTTTCTGTTCTGGTCCACTCCTCTAACCTTTTCTACTGAAGGATGTAGGCGTATCAAAACAGTGCTCACTTAAGGTTAATTCATGCAACAGGGGTCATGCTAGGTAGCTTGATGCTAATACATTTCAAGAGCTTTCATTTCCCAAAGCAATGAAAATTATGCAATTAAAGCCACATCCAAAGCAAGTGATCATATACGTTCACTTGCTAAATGGATCAGAATTTTTTTTTTTTTTACTTGGATTCTCAAGAACCTGCATAAAGTAAAAACATTGGCAGAGGTCGTGCTGGGTTCAATCAATGGAAAGATCGTCAATTACTAACATCATTTCTAGGCATGCGCTCGACACCACTATTAAAAAGCCTAGCTCCCTCTCGTTAATGATGGGAGCGCCTGTCATCCAGCCACCACGTTCGGTTGATACCATATCAGATCGGGCTGAGTTCTCCCATCCCAAGTCCCTAAGATGATCCTCGCGTTAAGATTCATGTGCCTGGTCTCCGTTAAGTTATGCAAAGACGGTGTTTTCTTCTCTCAAATTGTATATATATTGGTACATATAAAACATAGTTCCCAAACCTAGCAACATGTTGAGATGGCCGAGTTGGTCTAAGGCGCCAGATTAAGGTTCTGGTCCGAAAGGGCGTGGGTTCAAATCCCACTCTCAACATTTCTTTTTCCCCTTTTTTTTACATGTTTTCTAATGATTCAGATTCACTTCTGAGTTCTAATCCCAAAATTCTAAATTAATTTTAGAATTAAGAAAAACTCAGTTGATCGGAGTATTTCTTCGGTGTCTAATTTCTTAGCAGGCAATTCCAAATCCAATGACCATCAATTGCTTGTTGTAATTCATTGCTTTTCTTTTTAATTAAAGAATGATCATTAGGACACGAACACGATCTTAGTGGGCAACAACTGCGGTTTCCATTATACTTCTTCCTCTAAGATCCGCTAGGTTGCCTACTTTTGTGGGTGACGACATTGACGCATAGAGATGCTTTCATTAACCAGAACAACATGCTACAAAATTATATAATTCGAAACATTTATTGGTTTAGTGATAAGAATTTAATTTTTTTTTTTATAATTTTAGATTTGAGCTATGTGGTTATTTATATAATAACTACTAAAAGTTTATATAGTTATTAATTTCAGAGTTTGTAGAATTAGTTAAGGTGCATACTAACTGACCCAGACATCTACGTTAACTATATATATATAATAGTAATAATAATAATTAAGTCATGATTTAATAATAAATAAAAAATTAATATGAAAACCTAATAATCTAGATCTAGGTAAGATCTCATACCAATTATAATATATATGGATTTGTACCAATTACAGCTCTCAAATACAATACTCAATTATATTTTTTTAGTTTCCATTTTTGATGAAATCTCTCAATTCTATCAACTATCAAGCAACCCTCCTCTTCCGACATGTTTGAACCCAAACTTGAAATATTTGAGCATGCATGTTTCATCAAAGGCTATTCGTGAACTAGTAGTACATTCCCAACAAATTATTCACAATTATTTTTCTAGAATTCGAATCTTGAATCATACAAGCTAATCATGCATAGCTTCTTATGACATATTCAATGCTAGTAATGGAGATCGGCAAAAGAACAAGAACAAGAAATATGGCAAAGGAGGGACCAGTATGAAAATCAAAAGAGTATAGGCACGAAATGTACCTGTATCCCCCCTTTGTCCATCTAATCCATCACACCCTCACGTGAATACCTTCCAAAAGATAAAGCTCTCAATCCCCTCCCCTCCCCTCCCCTCCTCCTCTCATCTCTTCCTCACTTGTAACCATAAAGCAACTCCTATAAAGCACTAAAAAAAAATTGTACATCAGTTTTTAGTTTTTAATTTAATTCACCACAAACATAAACCTCTAATTCTCATTTCTGGGTCTTCAAATTTTCAGTTTAAAAAGCAGCAATGGCAGTCAGCTTCAATCTAATTGGTTCATTCAAAGGCCTTTCTTTATCTTCAAGCTCTTCATCTTCCTTCTTCAAAGGAGATGCTGGGTCCCTTAAATTTGGTTTGAAAAGCTCTGCTTTGTTGCCGTTTAAGGCTCCGGTGAAGGCTCCATTACCCTTGACGATTCAAATGGCTCACAAGAAGGGAGCTGGGAGTACCAAGAACGGCCGTGATTCTAAAGGCAAACGGCTTGGTGTCAAGATTTATGGTGACCAAGCTGCTAAACCTGGCGCAATTATTGTAAGGCAGCGTGGTACCAAGGTCTGGCCTTAATTTCCTCATAATTTAGCAGTTCACCTTTGTTTTTCTTATAAGAGTTTTGTTTTTTGGTTAAGTTTGTAGTTGTTATTAGTTATAAGTTCGATTCGATGGGAATTAAATTGATTTTTTTTGGCAATGCTTGATTTTGTAACAAGGGGTTTCGTGTTAGGGAATTTCCTTAGTAATGTGATATGTAATGTAGAAAAGGGGAAATGGGAGAGCATGAGGTCTGTATTTTGGACTGTCAAGGTCAAAGAACCGAGTATTCTGCTAGTCTCCAGCTTTCACCAACATGGAATCCACTAGTCACCCTGTATCCAAACCATCAAATCCATGACTGCAGGAAGCCTCATTGTAATGGCGGTACATATCATAGTCGGTCACCGGTGCAAAAGATTTGCAAGGCAAAACCATATCAAATTAGCGAATCTTGTGTTCCCTTTTCTGATTTGCTGACTCTATATGTTTGGTTCGTCTAGGAATAGTGGATTGGAGTTTTGCTCTGGAGGGTGAAAGCTATTAACTATGAATTTAGGGATCATGGAAATGATTTCCTTTTGGAATAAGGGAATTCAAATTTGATCACTTTGAGATGACGCTCTAAGCATATTGAAAAATGCAAAATTCTTATTTCTAATATTGCTGTTTATGGAACATATCTGCTCTGCTGTTCCCCACTATCACTCAATGTGCATTAAATAGTGTTGTGGCTAGTTTTGCATGCTACCACATTTGAGTGTTTGTCTTCATTTTCAGTTTCATCCAGGGAAGAATGTGGGGATTGGCAAGGATCACACCATCTTTTCTTTGATTGATGGATTGGTGAAATTTGAGAAGTTTGGGCCTGACAGAAAAAAGGTAGATTCTACATTTTAAACCTTTCAGTTTGTGAGAGTGCTAAATATTCCAAATTGAGATGCATTATGGTCTTGTATGTTTGGCAGATTAGTGTGTACCCAAGAGAAATCCAGCCCGAGAATCCCAACAGCTATCGAGCAAGGAAGAGAGAGAACTTCAGGTTGCAGCGTGAACGGAAAAAGGCAAGAAAGGAAGGTATCGTTGCTCAGCCACAGCTAGTACTTGCCTCCAATGTTGATGCTGCAGATAGCAACCCAGTTTGCTGAATTTGAAAGTTACTATCTTTTTTAATTGCTTTTGCTCTATGTTGTAGCAAATAGATGCGCGCCACTACAACGATTTTTTCCGTGTGCATTGTGATCCTAAATGCTTGTTTTTAATATGTTAATAATTGGTTTTTCAGGTGTCTTTTTGCTATTTTACGCCCTTCCGTTTGAATTTACTACATTTCTATCATTATATCAAGATTGAAAACTACAAATAATGAGACACTGGTTGTTTGGACGTCCATGTGAATGGTGTCGAATTAGCCAGTTTCATCACATGGAGGAAACCTTTGTTTGCCATGGCTTTACCAACGTGCTTCTGGTAATATACCCAGCCATTGGGTTTTATATGCTCCGTATATTGGCACGCCTTTAAATTGGAGGAAAAAATTGAAACCATTTTGTGATCTTAAGGCATTACAGACTGGCTAGAGAGTTCACGATTGTGCTCTAGTAATCATTTGGCATATGTTAAAGCCTATAATAGGTATTGAAGGGTATGTGGGAGGAGGATCACTTGCAGGGCAGGTCACGACCCAAAAGTCGGTGTACTGTTTACAAGCAACCAGAAATTAGATCTTGCTTAATATTTGAGATGCGAAAAGGCCTCCAGCTGACCCCAATAGACAGTAATTCGGGTGCTCAGAAGGTCAGGGACAAGGCTGATTCCTACCGTCTAGGGCCGACCGAGGACAAATAAAGAGTTGCAATACTCCCTGAATTTCATTTTGGGCTATATAATTAAAGAACATGAACACTTGTTGGAGCACAATAACCACGCGAAAAAAGAAAAATTGTAAATCCAAAAAAGCTACTAGATAAAAGGGAACAAAAGTTTCATACAATATCCTCAATCCTACAGTTTTAAGACCAACATACAGCAAAAAGCAACATCAGCAGTGCTAACATTCCATTTCACCACATTGCCATCTATCTCTGGATTTTGCGATCAAGCCTGGATTCATCCATGCTATCCTGCAATGTCAACAAAATGTTACACTCCAACTCCATGCCACCCAAAAACACTCAAACCGAATGTTTCATCACATTATTTTAAGGTCCTGAACATCATCAAGTTTAACATTTTGATATCAAATAAAATGAAGTGTGTGTTGTGTAAGCACATTTATGCATAGTAATGTCACAAGTATCCCTTCTGTTTATTTTGAAATGACCATTCATTCAAGCGAGAGCGATGTGAAATCTGATCTGAAACCATAGGCAAAAAACGCACAAAACCATCAAGTGTGAGCTAAAAAGAATCAATATACCCATCTCTTCATGCCTAATACTAAAACCAATACCTATATATAGCCTTTGGATAACCCATTACAACCCAACCATGTACTTTACAGATGGACCCAATCATACACCATAGATATCTTGTAGCATACTACCACCACCATCAATGACAGCATCAAAGATTGAGGGCTTCGCCTTGCTTATTATTCCTATAAGTAACTCTATAGCCCATACCAAAACAACATGGATTGTCTAGTTGGTGTCCAGGTTGTATCACAATTGTTTTTAAAAGAAAAACAAAAATAAGCAACTTCAATTATTGATCATAAAAGGAAGAGATCAAATATAATTCAAACAAAATTCAGTAACAGATCTCAATTTAGCAATTAATCACTTTCAATAAATAATGAAAAGGAATTCTATTTAGATCAATCAAAGAATAGAGCTTACCTAAACGGATCCAACAATGATGTTGTTGATGGGGATAAATATGAGTTTCACAAAGAAACCTACGAATCCCATCACTACGAATCCTATCGCTGTACGGAAAGCCACCTTCGTGAACTCTGAAACAACAAATAACCGTATCTTTTTAGTCAGAATTCACAACAAGATCGAATCTAAAAGAGATAAAAGAAAGGGTGGGTGGTGCTGCTAACCTTTGCGATCGGGCTTGTGGCAGCGCTTGACGAGGCGAACGCTGTCCTTAGAGAACTCTCTCAATGGATCGAATACTGAATCGATGGCGTCCATTTCTTTTCGATTTTTTCTCTCTCTATTTTTGGTGGTTGTGAAGATGGTGGATCTGTGAGCTTCTGGGATTTAAGAGCGTGAGGAAGGACGTGATGACTTTAGATGTTTTTCTTGGACATGGATGCCCCTGATTCGTCATCTGGTTTGACTACTTAGCCCTTATTTGAAACGACACAGTTTAACTGCGTTAAGTGAATTCGATTTCCAAGGTGATGACAGGCCAGCTGTCAAAGTTACAGGAATGTCATTTCGTTTTCTTATAGCTTTGCTTTTTAGATGACTTTACACACGGAGTTTATTTACAGAACCAAGAACGAGACGGCGAGCCCTTCAGTCAGCTAGAACTGGAACCATTTACCAAATGATGGCCATTGGTGTTTGTCTCCTTTTCATTAACAGAAGGAAAGTAATAGATTTTACATGAAAGAAGACACAATTGGGGGCGGAGCCAAAAAAATAAAATTAAAGGGAGCTAAAATTTCAATTGTATTATTATTTTAACTAAAATCATATAGATTATTAAGAAAAAAGCTGAAAAAATAATTTCCTTGCAGGGCCCGCCCCTGCTTGCCCCCATGTCTCCGCTCCTAAGCAGGTGTTGGCACTCTAAATTAGGCTTTCATTTCAACTCAAAAGGAATAAATTCACCTGTGGAATTGAATTCAAGAAAAATCATAACAAATAAATTAGGGGTAGTATGAATGCAATTATCAGTACCTAATAATGCATGACAAAATGTGGGATTTAAACGAAAACTAAGCATCGGCTTTTCCACCCACAAATTCAACTTTCAGACTTGCATTCGTAGAAGGCTATTTCCAACTCTCAAGTAATCAGTCCCACAATTACATGCAGACAAAGTATTTACAAGTGTTCTGGCTATTGCTTCCCTCCTGTTGGCACAGAATCTGCCTTTTTCTCTCGCTGAACTGCTCGAGGGACAAATGTGACGCCGCGAGTGTTGCGGCGGCCAAAGCTGATTGAAGAAGGAGAGGAATCTGAAGTGCTTAACTTAGATACTGCTGAAACAAGGCCATCAATGGTTTCGCCTTCTATGTCCATTTTGCTGGAAGTTTCCTCGCTTCTATGAATAGCTTGTTTGCGATGTTGCTTCTGTCTTGCTTTCTTGGATAGGTGGGCTTTCTTGAAGAATTCAAATGAACTAGGGAACTTATGTTTATCTACCAGATGCTGTTGCCTACCCTTGTAATTCTTGAATTTTAAACCACAACCTTCCACCAGACATTCATACTGTTGCAGGAAAAAACAAGTATTAGCATTGAACAACAATATAGAGGCAAGAAGCTTAAAAGGTGCACATTCAAAAAGCTGAAGGATGTTTGTCATGATTTCATTTATATAGAGGATATAGACTCTAAGAATCACGAAGTAGATTGGACAGACTAGCATAACCTTGTGATTTCAGAAATGATCAGTCCCTTAAGCCTTAACTCCTAAGCATTGTCCTCTTCAGTTTTTATTTCAGCCCTTATTTATTAACTTGCCTTTGGTGATTCTCATTGAAAAATGGAATTAGGATAGTTTGGATTGCTTATCAAGTAATTGTAAGAAAGACAAATAGCCCACTAATCACCAAAAAGGAAGAGAAATTGGATCGAAGCACAATCAATTCTTAATATCGTATGGAGGGCATCAAACAGACACTATTACAGCTAACAAAAACACAAATCGTTGAAAATCATAATGATCAACTAGAATCAAATGACTGTTAGAGAATCATAGTGAAAATCAACTGAAAATGCATAATGAAAAGGGATTCAAACCACAACCCTCCACCAAGCATTCATACTGCTGCAGGAAAAGACAAGAATTAACATTAAACAAAGACAATAATGAAAATACACACAAGCAAAAGCATTCAAACAAATTGAAGAAGTTTTATCATGTGAATTTACAAACAGCAATGGGATTCTAAGAAGACGGACAAGACCAACAAAACTATGTGTTCGCATACACAATCTACTCTACAACCAGTAAACATTAATCTAAATGAGTTCTAATCCAGCCTTTTTTTATGCCATTTTCTCTCATTTTAGTGATTCTTGTATGTTCATTCAGGAGTGGAATTGCGGGGCAGTTTAGATTGTTTATGGAGTCATTATATTACAAAGGAAGGGAAAATAGAAAAGGCAGCAAAGGCATTTATATTTCTTATGGTAGCGCACAGGTAATAACACCTTAAGCAAACACTATCACAACAAAAAATAGTACAAATAACCTACAAAAGCATTGATAATAAAAAAGAACTAGACATCAAAACAGGATTCAACGGTACAAAAGCTCAATTAGAACCAAACAGAATGTTATATTAGAAATTCATAATGCACTTCATTTCACAAAAGAGGGAAGCCGATAAAAGATACCATGGCATAACCGCGTGCAACTTTTGCCTGAAAGAAAGAGTCATGTGCTTCAGATACATGAATGTTGAGCAGGAGCGAGGTTGGGTAAACTCTGGAGCAAACCGAACACGAAGCAGTGTGCCGTCCATTATAATGATCTTCAAAGTGTTCCAAGGATATCAAGTGTGCACCACAACCAACAATCGGACAGACCACCTCCCTACTATAGAATCATAAGTTTCAATGCACAAACCCAATACAATAGAAACCTTAAATTTCTTATAAATGATGAAACCCTAATTCATAAAAATAATTCATACCTTCCATCATCGTCTATCAAATCCTGCAGCCTATGCTTTTCATCTTCACTTAAATCTAACGCAACCTAGATTTAAAAAAAAAAAAAAAAAAAGCAATATCATTAAGTAATGAAAATCAAAAATAGAAAAAACAATACCGAATTTCTGTAAAGATTTTGTGAATTTAAGAGTGGAAGATGAAAAGTTAAATGTGAGAGAGTGATGACCTGTTTGGCGAGGAGTTCTCTCTCGATGTTGCCAGAAGAGAAGAAAGGAGATTCGGGGCCAAATCGACGACGAATCGGTTTCCAGTACGGAAACCCTAACTCGGTTTTGGTGTCTATATCTACAAGCATCGCCATCAGGAAGATCACTGAGAGAAGGGGGGGGAGTGTTGAGTTTGGATTTTGAATCAGTTTTTCTCTAACGGAAAGTTTAGAGCAAGTTCTGGAGACGACTAGTGATCTGTGAAGCAGTGGGTATTTTGGGTTGGGCCTTTTGGGCTTTGAGCCTGCCCATAAAAACATTTTGGTAGCCACTATCAACAGTCGTAAGACATTTTTCCTTTTCCTTTTTATTTTTTGGATTTAGAATGGTCAAATTGTAAAATTTAGACAGCGTTTGTGTTCAATACATACTTTGTTTTTCTTTATATGTACGAACATAAATGTGTCTGTCATTCAAATTTAAAAGGCACCAATCAACGTTAGATTGAATATTTCAATATCCTGTTTAAATTTTATTTTTTATAACTAAATGTGTGTAACTTTTGGTTAAAATTGATTTCGATACATAAATTTACCCATCACATATACTACTGAGAGAGATCATGATTTTACTATTTAAAGGCTAGTTTTGTATTTTTATAATAATTACTTTTTAAAATATTTTTTATAAAAAAATTATATTTAAAATTAAAACATCAAAACGAACTTAAAAAAAAAGACAAAATTGATGTACTCTTAATTAATTGCAATAGTTTTTTGAAGAATTCCTAATTCTAATTAATTTAATAATCCAACCCATTATTTGAGATGAAATCCTTTACGCATATAGTCCCATTTACCTTGCAAATTAAGCTGTATATATTTGTTAATTATATTTTATGAAATGAAAATTATTCTCACTTAAAAAAAATTCAAATACAAAATAGCAAGTTCCTATTCATCTTAAGCTAGCTATGCTTTTTATAGGTGTAAATGCCTAGTATTGGACCGGGGATTTGTTGTTGTGTCATGCATTTTCATATCTATTTCCAGGGCAAGGAAGGTGTCGTTTAGGCCTAATTAATCTATCTAGAGATGCTAACAACTAGTAAAGAAATTAAACTAATGGACATCACTTTCATAAATGTAACTTATAGCTTGAAGATTACGACATCGTGTTGTTTATTCCAATGCATATTGTTTTAGTAAGACACCTATGAAATAATGAAGATGATGTGGCTACATCTTATTGGATAGGTGGTCGTAGAACTTAAGGTCTTCTACCCACCTTCATGCTAAATTACAACACGTACAACAAGAGGCGGAACCAAGGGGTGGCAAGCAGGGGCCCAGGCCCCTGCAAGAGGCGGAACCTGTTCAATTTAATCATTTTTTATTGTTTTTTTAGCTTTTTTTTTTAGAATCCTAACCAAAAAATATAATAATACAAGTTAGAAAGATGAAAATAAAGTTGCCAATTAATTTATTGTCCATTAAAATAAGGTAATTAGTGACCCAAATTTAAAATCTTTTGTTTTTTTATGTTTGTTAAGAATTTGGTGAGGTTTTTATATTTTTATATATAATTCTGCTATTTTTTATAGTTTTACCATCTTTTTATTTTTTGTTATAGTGAATGTTGTTTTTTTAATAAATTAGATATATTTTATGGGTTTGTTTCAATTAAGTTTGGATTTTTTTATGTTTTGTTTTTAGCAGAATCGTCAAAATTATTAATTTTTTATCACATGTACCTTACTATCACTAAGTCCAATAAATTTGACATGATCTTTCTAGTCAAATTAAATTCTTTAAAGAGCACATACTTGACTTTAATTCAATTTAAGTTTCTTTTTTAGGAATTAATAATCCCATTTTTTATGTTAGATTTGCTTTTATATATCATTTTTTTTTAATATATTAATTTTGCTTTTATATATTAGTGTGGTTTATATGTAAAAATTTATACCATATTATATTAATTTTGGCCCACCCTATTAAACAATCCTAGCTCCGGCTATGCGTACAAAATGACCAGAATAGTATACTCGAATCCTTCTACGCACCGCATCGACTTGGTTCACAAGGCAATAGCCTGCAATTATATTTTAAAGGGTGGAAGCGTTCTTGTTTTCTTTTGCTCTCTCTATTTCCATATGTATAAATTAACACATTTGGCTTTTGGAGTATTCATGAGAAAGAGGTGATTGATTGCACAGCTAGCTAGGTTGTGGAGGAAATGGAGAGAGGTTGCATGCTCTTGCTGATGGTGGTTTTGATCATGGACATAGGTAGGGGAGAGGGACAGCTAGTAGAAGAATTCTACAGCCTCACTCGTCCTATCGTGGAAGCTCTAGTGAAGAAGGCAGTTTCCACAAAGTGTAACCAGACATTCACTACAATCCCAGGAACTCTTCCTCTGTTTTCTCATGATTGCTTTGTTACGGTACGGTGTTGATTCTCTTTTGTTCCATTTTTGACACTTGCAGTTGATACTCTTCAATACATCCGTAGTCATGAATTAACCATCATCATCATCCATGGCTGCTACTGATCATAATGCCTTTTGATTGTGTGTCCAAGCACTGTAAATGATCACCATGGTGAACTAATTAGCGTAGTTCTTGTACATGCAATACGTAATATACATGGAGTCATAATTTTTGTTGATTCCATTGATGAAAATTAAGTTCTAAAACCTCAGGAACCGTGTCATGAAAAAATGTCAAATTCTTTGTCCCAAGGTATTGTCAATGATACCTCGAACTATAGGAGATTGGATGTTCTATTACTATCCCAATTGTTTCTCTAGGTGAATTGTTTGGCGATTTCAACTACTAGGCTTTCAATACTGCCGACCTCCATATGAGTTTCTCTAGCTGTTCTACTTGCAATCTAACAGGGTTGTGATGCTTCAACAATGGTTTCTTCACCAAATGGAGACGCAGAGAAGGATGCTCCAGATAATCTCTCTCTTGCAGGGGATGGATTTGATACAGTAGTGAAGGCAAAGCAAGAAGTCGAAGGAGACACTATATACTTAATTTATATACCTGCTAGGGATGTCGTAGTCCTGGTAAGGGAATGCACAAACTAATTATACTTAATTTTTCTAGTATTTCTCCTTGGAAGCGGAAACTAACTTAACCATTGGGTTTTGTGTGATCAAAACTCAGGCTGGAGATCCTTCATTCAATGTAGAATTAGGACGTCGTGATGGCTTGGTTTCTAACGCATCACTTGTGAAAGGAATATTGCCAGAACCTGGCTTCAATCTTTCTCAACTTAACACTATATTTGCTGTTGATGTGATTTGTAAATGAATAAAGAAAAAATGTTTATTCCATATTGAAAAGAAACACTCTCTCTTAATGTTTCTTAAATGTGGGTTTTATTATGTAGTAAATTAAGCTATGATGGACAAACTTTTTTATTTAACTTTCTAATGTTATTATATGGATATTCATAATATCAAAAGATAGCATTTGAAACTTGGAACTTAATATGAACAATCATAGTATTTCATCATCAATAATATTGTTCGATGAACGACTATAATATTTCATCAACAGTCATAATGTTTGATGAAAAATCATATTATTTTATCTATATGTTTCACGTCTATAAAAATATGTGACTGTACAGAAAAGAAATACAATAAAAAAAAAACATACATTCTTTTCTTGGTCTTATCTTCTCATTCTTTTAGACGTTTAGAGGGCTTAGTTGAATACTGGAGGTGTTATCTTTGTATAGAACAAATAAATACCTTAAAGATAGTGTTTTCACTAGGGGTGTGTAAAAAAATCGAAAAACCAAGTAAACCGATAAAACCGAAAAAAAATTAACCGAAAAAACTGAACCGAATAATAAAACCGAGTAAACCGATTAGATTATATAGAAAAAACCCCGGTTCGGTTCGGTTCGGTTTCGGTTTTGCAGTGAAAAAACTGGGTAACCAGACCGGTTTAAAAAAAAGGAATTCACTCCGCCCTACTATAAATAGAAACTTTTGTTCACGCTACGCCCCTCTCTGCTCTAGCTCTCTTCTCTCCGCTAATTCTAACCCTAAACAGTGAACAATAAACTTTCAATCTCTCGGAGTCTCGATTCTCTTTCTCTCCTCTCAGTCTCAGCTCTTAGACTCTCACTCTCACTCTCACTACTCACCGACACCGACAAAGTACTACAGAAGAGAAGAATTAACAGCAACCTTTTTACACAAACAAACCTCAAGAAGGGGGCAAAACTTTGAAAAGCTAGACCGATAAAGGGAAGGAAAAGCCTCTCATCCACAGTAAGAACTCCGATGTTAGGTACACAACCATCTAAAATGGCATATCAATGCTGTCATTTTCGATGAGAATATCTTGAAAATATCAAGAGATTAAGAATTCAATTGTTCCATACTAGTATAAAACTGTGGTTTAAACCTAGAAAAAATGATACATTAATTTGTACATAATTCCTCCCCTACGCAATTTGATGTTATGAATCATTCCAGTAACGAGTTGCAAGCCATCCTTGGTTAAAACCCAAAAAATGCAAATAGGTTTGTCCGGTTTTTTGGCTTAAAAACTGGACTGGAACTGGCCGGTTTGGGCCGGGTCCGGTTCAGTTTCGGGTGTCTTTTTTTTTTCTTTGGTTTGGTTGCTTTTTTTGGGGAAAAACCGAACCGAACCGAAAATGATCACCCCTAGTTTTCACACCTCTAAGCCAACTCCATATTTGTTTCCATCATAAATATTCCTCACATTTGAAACAACCTTAGCCAGATTGATATGATTGCACTGTCAGGAGCCCACACACTAGGCTTCTTTAATTGCAGCCACTTTGTGAATCGACTCTACTCATTCTCCTCGTCCTCTCCTGTTGACCCTTCTCTCAATCAAGATTATGCCAAGCAGTTGATGGATGGATGTCCTTGAAATGTAGACCCCAACAAAGCCATTAACATGGACCCTGTAACCCCACAAACCTTTGACAATGTGTATTTCCAGAATTTGGTTAATGGTAAAGGATTGTTCACTTCAGATGAGGTGTTGTTTACGGATCCATCTTCCCAGCCAACTGTCAATGATTTTGCTAATAGCTCGAGCGATTTTAATGGACCTTTTGCCACTGCCATGAGAAAGATTGGAAGGGTGCGAGTTAAAACAGGTAGCCGAGGAAGTATCAGGACAGACTGTACAATCATTAATTCATGAAAATTTAAACAGTTGTTGTTTGAGGTTGCACGTTACTTGTTTTGAAGCATTGTTATCGTTACAAAAACATGTGTAGCAACTGGTCAAGTTACTTTTAATCACTCTATTTAACTTCAAAGTTTTAAGGTAATAATAAGTGTGATTTTCATTTTTAAAAAAAAATTAAGATTCTTTCATTAATCAAGGAACAGAAAGCAATACAATTGACTTATCCAATCTCCAAACTAGAAGGGACTTCTTCCAACTAAATCATTTATTCCTGACAGCAAAAGGAAAGTCTTGCTAGCTCATGAGCGATTCTATTACCTTGTCTCCTTACTCATGAACAAGAGAAAGAAACAAAAGAAAGAGCTAAAGCAAGTATGATATCACTAACTAATGAGTTTATCTAGCTGTTCTACTTGCAATCTAACAGGGTTGTGATGCTTCAACAATGGTTTCTTCACCAAATGGAGACGCAAAGAAGGATGCTCTAGATAATCTCTCTCTTGCAGGGGATGGATTTGATACAGTAGTGAAGGCAAAGCAAGAAGTCGAAGGAGAAACTATATACTTAATTTCTATACCTGATAGGGATGTCGGAGTCCTGGTAAGGGAATGCACAAACTAATTATATTTAATTTTTCTAGTATTTCTCCTTGGAAGCAGAAACTAACTTAACCATTGGGTTTTGTGTGATCAAAACTCAGGTTGGAGATCCTTCATTCAATGTAGAATTAGGACGTCGTGATGGCTTGGTTTCTAACGCATCACTTGTGAAAGGAATATTGCCAGAACCTGGCTTCAATCTTTCTCAACTTAACGCTATATTTGCTGTTGGTGTAGTTTGTAAATGAATAAAGAAAAAATATTTATCTCACATTAAAAAGAAACACTTTCTCTTAATGTTTCTAAGTGTGGGTTTCTATTATGTAGTAAATTAAACCATAATGGACAAACTTTTTTATTTAGCTTTCTAATGTTATTATATGGATATTCATAATATCAAAAGATAGCATTTGGAACTTGGAACTTAATATGAACAACCATAGTATTTCATCATCAATTATATTGTTCGATGAACGACTATAATGTTTGATGAACAATCATATTGTTTCATCGTTATGTTTTACGTCTATAAAAACATGTTACTGTACAGAAAAGAAATACAATAAAAAAAAATACATTCTTTTCTTAGTCTTATCTTCTCATTCTTTTAGAGGTTTAGAGGGCTTAGTTGAATCCTGAAGGTGTTATTTTTTTATAGGACAAATAAATACCTTAAAAATAATGTTTTCACATCTCTAAACCAACTTCATATTTGTTTCCATCATAAATATTCCTCACATTTGCGAGAAACAACCTTAGCTAGATTGATATGATTGCACTGTCAGGAGCCCACACACTAGGCTTCTTTAATTGCAGCCACTTTGCGAATCGACTCTACTCATTCTCCTCGTCCTCTCCTGTTGACCCTTCTCTCAATCAAGATTATGCCAAGCAGTTGGTGAATGGATGTCCTAGAAATGTAGACCTCAACAAAGCCATTAACATGGACCCTGTAACCCCACAAACCTTTGACAATGTGTATTTCCAGAATTTGGTTAATGGTAAAGGATTGTTCACTTCAGATGAGGTGTTGTTTACGGATCCATCTTCCCAGCCAACTGTCAATGATTTTGCTAATAGCTCGAGCGATTTTAATGGACCTTTTGCCACTACCATGAGAAGGATTGGAAGGGTACGAGTTAAAACAGGTAGCCAAGGAAGTATCAGGACAGACTATACAGTCATTAATTCATGAAAATTCAAACAATTATTGTTTGACGTTGCAAGTTACTTGTTTCGAAGCATTGTTATCGTTACAAAAACACGTGTAGCAATTGGTCAAGTTACTTTTAATCACTCTATTTAACTTCAAAGTTTTAAGGTAATAATAAGTGTGATTTTCATTTTAAAAAAAAATTAAGATTCTTTCATTAATCAAGGAACAGAAAGCAATACAATTGACTTATCCAATCTCCAAACTAAAAGGGACTTCTACCAACTAAATCATTTATTCCTGACAGCAAAAGGAAAGTCTTGCTAGCTCATGAGCGATTCTATTACCTTGTCTCCTTACTCATGAACAAGAGAAAGAAACAAAAGAAAGAGCTAAAGCAAGTATGATATCACTAATAGTTCTTTCCAGGTATGAAATATTTTTCTTGTCTGGAATTTCTGAATAACCCCAAGGATGTCGACTGTTACCTGCAGTCCTGCACTTCAAGGCCAATATCCCTTGCAGTGATAGGATATGGAATAGGGTGTGTGCTTCGGCAACTTCCACTCCACATTGAAAATGAATTCATTTAGCAGCAGCAACCATGATGTTCCTTTATAACAACACTCAGAACAGCTTCCTCTTGACACAACAATACACTATCAGTAATGATTTTATAGCAATCAACAAAACATATCTTTGTATTTTTTACCATGAGGTCATTAAGTCGGTTATGCATTACAATGAAATCATATTGAAAAATCTTTGTATTTTTCAAGCAGGCAAGTTATCTAGAAAAACAAGATTATATTGAAAAATCAAATATTTTTTACAAATAGACAGATCACTTGAAAAATAAAATCGTGTTGAAAAACTTTCATGTTTTTCACAAATAGCAGATACCTAAAAAAATAAAATTATATTGAATAATTTGCGTTTTTTACAAAGCATGTTGGTCACATTGGGAATGAAATCATTGTGAAAAATCTTTGAATTTCTTATGTTCCCAATTAACCCGGGTTAACCGTCAAATACGCAATTCAGGTAATGAGCTCGACCACAATACGTTAACTTGATTAGCCAACTGTCTCTTTCTTTTTTTTCCTTTTCCTTCTCTCCTATGTCAGCTCTTCAATGGTCTCGGATTGGAGAAATGTGGGACTAAATCAAAGAGATAGTACAGAATTACGAGCTCAATTAAAAAAAGAACGTTTGATCCTGATATTGGGTAGAATAAAAATTGGGACCCAATTGGAAAAAGATTATAGATTTAGAGTTGAAATTGCATAAAGGAAGAGAAGAATGGTTGGTGCATGTATTACAAATGCCAGCAGGTGTGAGCAGTCGCTGTATTTGCGTGGCACACGCAGGCTCCTCCAAATCATTGAATGTCACCTTCCTTGTTGCAGTTGTTACCTTTCTCCTAAGATAGTACATGTAACATAGAAAAGTTTCTGCATCTTAGCAATCAATTTTTCTTTTCTTTCTTTTCTTCTCTTTTGTTTCTCTTTTCTTTTTTAATTTTTGGGTTTGTTTCCTTCTATTTACAGAAAAAGATGTTTTAAACCAAGATTAGGTTCAATTTTTATATTTCTAATCATTTAACAAACAAAAAATAAGAATTAATTTTGCAAATTGAGTGTAAGTCAATGTGATATTTTTCGACACTATAAGAACACGCTAAAAAAATAATTCATGAAAATATCAAGTCAAGGTTAAAAATAATAGCCATGAAAATAGTAAAGTGGAAAGCAAAAAAATTATGGCTATTCAAATAAAAGATGAGGAAAAAAATTCCAAACATTCAATCCATAGTAAAAAAATAATTCACAATAATTAGTTCTTAGTTAACTAGGGATGTTAAATTCATTAGATTCATTGCTTACTCGATATCATCCAATCCAGTTATGTCAAGTATATATTTGGTTTGATCAAGCTTTTTTGGGTAAACACTTGGCCTGATTTCACTTAGGTTGGGTGCCTTCATTTCCCCATCACCCCAACCCATTATTTTAACTGTTTTGTGTATATATATTATAATTCCTAGAAAACAAATCTAATTATACAATCTTTACTTTTTAACTAAAGTTTACTTTATAAATAATAAAAAATATATTTTTGTTTTTTTTTAATATATATAATTATTATTACAATATTATACTTCAAATCCTATAAACATCAATCTAGGTTTCTAAGTTTAATTTATAGTTATAAACAACCATAATAATAATTATTTATTTCTTATTAATCAAATGTTCAATTTTTTTATATGTCAAAACTTAAATATCTTAAAATTCTTTTATATTTTGTATGTATTATTATAAAACACAAACTCTTATCGCATAAATTAATCATCTTCGTGAACTGTGAAAGATTAAAGAAAAGAAAATGAATCGTTTTCAATGTAGGAATGAGTTTAGGTACACGAGAATACGTTAATGTTAATGCATAACAGCTGAAAATCATACAACTAACCAAATTAGTTTTTTTTTTAAAAAAAAAGAGATGAAAAAATATTTTTGAGATTTTTTTGAAACAGAGTATAAAATGCTCTGTTGAAACAGAGTATAATATTTTTGAGATTTTGTTGAAACAGAGTATAAAAGGCTCTGTTTTGCATGATGTACCCATGTTATCCATTTCAACAAGAACTGTCCCCGGAATTTGCATCAAGTCAGAATTTGCTTATCCAATGGTGTTGTGGATGTTGTCTGTCTTTGAAGATATCGCACAGAATTGGACAGGAACGGGTGGATTGAGGAGGGCAGCATCAGACCCCATTAAAATGCTGTTAAACCATTCTTAAAGAAGACAAGAAGAAATCAAGGCTGAGATTTCGCATCTCAATGATTGACAAAGGTACTATTATCCCTCTAATCCCGTGTTTATTTATATGGACAGCAATATTCATGCAGAAGAAAAGTGTTTTCTCATGACCAAAACAGCAGTAAAATGTTATCTTCACCCCGAAGAAGATGAAGATGGACCATTTACATGGACAGCAATCTTGGTTTAATCTTTGATCTCTTATTTTTGCTGTTAATTGGGTGCGTGTTAGTGAAGGATAGGAAATGGAAGGATGAGAGAATATTTTGTTTGCCTTTTCATTTCTCAAATTGATGAATTTAAAGTAAATCTTAATACTAACAAATCTAATTAAATTAGGGGTATTTTAGAAAAAATATACAGCTTGAAGCTTTGACCAGACAAGCATTTTGAGACACATAAAAATAGAAAGGCAAACAATTTCTTCTGAACAAAGGGAATAAAATATAATAAAAATGTGTAAAGAAAAATTACAAAGAACATAATTGGGTAATACACTATAATTACCAAATAAACTAAATCGAGAAGAAAAAACACTATTTTCGATGCAAGACTCTTGTTAAAAAAACATTTCAATATAAAATAAACTAAACAAAAAATGATAAAATTAAAGAAAAAATAACAATTTTATATTTTAAAATTACATATATTATTGATATTTAAACGTTACTTAGAAAAATAAGATTTATAAGTGTGTGAGATTCTTTGCACAAAGTTTTTAGGATGTAATTTTGTGAAATGTTACGGAGAGAAAAAAAATTAATAAGAAAACAAAATTGAGTCGGGTCAAGTACTTAATGGGTGGGGAAAACTCTTAACCTTCAAGAACAATATTGTTATTGGGTATCTTATTGAATTCAACTTTATTCTCCCAAGCACCAATAATTCTCCCTAATTTTTCCCATTTTTGTTAAAATTAATCCTTGAATTGTTAGTTTTTGAGATATTCCCTGAAGAACTAATTAAACCAATAAAATCAATTTTGTTTTTACCCAAACCAAACATCAATCCAATGCTTTCTTTTTTTACAACACTGAAAGAACCCACGTGAAATTGCTAGAGAAATTTCACACCTCTTTTAGTTTCTTTTGTAAGAATATTTGTTATCAAATGTGTCTTAGTTGATGTAATTTTTTGAGGTACATAATATAAAAAGATATAATAAATAGTAAGCTAATAATCTAACATTAGACACATTGTTTTTAAACATAAAAGATATCCTGAATGATTTATATCATTAATAATTTGCTAGTATTGATATTTTAAACATTACTTAGAAAAATAAGATTTATGAGTGTATGAGATTCTTTGCACAATCCTTTCCACAAGATTGCGAATAGAAGGTTGCAAAATCAGGCCACCTAGCAGTAACCTTGTGATAAAACTGGTTTTAGCCACCAAGAATCAAAAGCATTCTCCTTTTTCAAACCAGATGGGAATAATAATTATGGCCAACTTAGCAAATATTGTGTATCCATAAAGAAGAAAGACTTGATGAACAAAACTGACTTCATTGCCAAAAAATCACCATTGTGAATGTTCAAACAGAAAGATAAAAATATACAACAATTGCAACATTCCAAGAATAACGTCCAGGAAGTATTACTTGAGAGTTCACTGTGGGGAGCTTGACTCAGCCAGCTCTCTGGCAATGTGAATACACAATTGTGAAGAAATCCATCAAAACCTTTCTCTGAAAACACACAAACTGCCATAACTGGATGTAGTCTAGTTATAAATGCCTGCTTTAGTTCTCTTGTGCAAGTCAACTCCGTTGTTTTCCATAGAGGTGTGCGTAGACAATCTTTGTCCGATGCACAAGAATCATGCTCAAGACAAACGCGACTACGCAAAATGCTGACATGATCAAAGAAGTAAGGAAGTAGCATATGGAACCTTCACACTTTAGCGGTTCATTCAGACCAAACATGCCTGGAAAAAGTGACCCTGAGTTCTGAACGAGGTAATTGTTTCCATGAGCTTGCTTTTCAGCTTCACGATCATATATGCTGCTAGCAATTAGACCGGAAAAGACAAGTGAACCTGCTGGATTTGCCAGAGTGAGGAAATTGTACAAAGCCCCAAACTTTTTCAAACCGAACAACTCTGAGGCAGCAGCCGGCACAATTGCCCAGTGAGCCCCGTAGCCGAGTCCAATCAGCAGAGTACCAATGTGCAATGCTCCGGGCCATCCAAATACGAAGAAGACATGCCCGACTGCCATGACAAGTTGGGCAATGGCCATTGCCACTGGCCTTGGATAAGCATAGTCCCTGAATGATATTAGTTAGACAAGGGAGAGGAATGAGTCTATATCAAAACTTGCATTAAAATCCATCCAGCGTAGAGGAGACAAAAATCAGTTTTTACCTGACAATAATCTCAGAGAAGTAACCCCCGCCAACACGGCCAAGGAAGTTCCAAATGCTAATCATGGACACAAATATATGTGTATTATCATACCCTAGAGACTGGCTCATCTGACCAAGATTATCAATCACTGTCAGTCCAGATCCAGATCCCAATAAAAGTGAGAAAAAAATAAGCCAGAAGTCTGCCTTGATCAATGCTTGCATCAAGGTGAAATCCTCGCCCCTATGAGGACCTCTCCTCCTCTTGACCCTCACTGCTCCGTCTGCAGCTGCTTGGAACAGTTTTGCTTGCAACTGTGCAATCTGTTTTTGCCTCTCTGATGCTGGTAGCAAGTCTACTTCCTTGGGTTTTTCATCTTCAACCTCACTGAATATTACCTCAGGGGTCTCCTGCCCAGATTTTCCAGGTTCTTGTTTCGGTGTCTCAGGTAGAAGAAGCTCTTGTACTGGATCTCTTGGATCAAGGAAAAAACTCATTGATACTGGAATCACAATGGGAATCAAGAGGAGGACGAATAAAACTACTGTAAAAATTATAACCACGGTGTGACTCAAATCAACTAGATCTTCAAGAAGCATAACCCCCATTAAATATGCAGCCAGTAGAAGACAGACACCATATACAAATGTGGAACTTGTGCCATCAGATGGTCTGACTTGTCTGTGACCTCCAACAGGTCTGATGATGAACATCAAAGCAATGACTACCATTGCTGGCCCAACTGCAACCATAAAAATGAGAGATGCGTGATCAGGGGAATGGATCGTTGCATATATTTGGGTCAAAATTGCACCACTTAATCCAGCAAAGCCTTTTAGAATTCCCACAACAGGGCCACGGCTTTTTGGAAAGTTTTGCACGCAAGAAACTAGAGCAGCTGTGTTGAAGTAGGTTTCACCATTGTTCCCTATAAATATAAGAATGCACATCTGCACAATTATACAAGTTAGCAACTTATCCCAGGCAAGCACTGTAAGGTTTCATTAAATCTTTGGATCAAAAATGCATGCACATGATAGGATGAAAGTTTCATAAGGAAAAAGTTACTCTAATAGTCAGGAATAGCAGAAGAGATTATGGCAACCAAGAATGCATCAGCCTGATTCCAATGAATATATTCCTATTGCAACCACATACAGGCCTATTAGAAGCAGGGAATCCACTCAAAACAGTATCACTAAGTTAAGTGTTAGTTAAAACATTTATGACATCTCATTTTGTTTCAGAATTCTATGTCAAATAACTCCTCCTAGATCTTCAGTAAAATCATCTTTCTATGTCGATTCTTGTCACCATACCATCCTTCTCCTAAGAGATGAAATCTGACAATGGGAAAACACACATCCTGTGAAGCAGGTTTAATTTTATCATGGTATGATTAATTAAGCTGGTCCAGAACATTAAGAACCAGATAAAACTTTATATTCTACAGTAAATCTGAGATTTCTATAAGTTATTTTTCCAAAAGGTATTGAGATCACGTTTATATACGTTTTCCAAGAAACCAATACGCGTATTTAAACTAAACCACCGCTTGCCTTTTGGTTTGGCAACAGCTAATTCCCAGCAAATGCCATGATACTTCCGACCAAAAAAATTCAAGAAATTTAC
This sequence comes from Populus davidiana, assembly GCA_030145905.1. Taxonomy (NCBI): domain Eukaryota; kingdom Viridiplantae; phylum Streptophyta; class Magnoliopsida; order Malpighiales; family Salicaceae; genus Populus; species Populus davidiana. The sequence goes on along the minus strand of CM057789.1, from coordinate 34,142,883 downwards.
CTTTTGGTAAAGCACACATGTTTCCTGGTCTATAGGTCATATGCATTTTGCATAATTTGGTCCCGCAAATCAAAACCCCACATGATTGTTGCGAGCATGAAAGGATATGCCCCCAAATCCATTAAAATCACACAATAAATTCTAAAACCATAACATCCTCCCTCAGAACATAACTCGCTTTGTCTATTCAGTGATTGATAGATCTATTGAAAGAATCATAACATGGTAGGCACAGGAGGAATAAACAAGAAGAAAAAAATTACCATGTGAAGAAAGAAGAAGAAAATATCAGGAAAAAATACTGCACCGAACATTTATCTAACACTCAAGGTAAAAAAGACGAAATGAAAGATACTTTCAACTTCAATACTAAACCCTTGAAAAAATTTATAGACCACTCTGATCCATGCACCATTAGGATAAAGAAAAACACAACAAAAAAGAAGGAAGAGGAACGATCCATTGTTGTAGAATTTTATCAAATATCATAAATATCTGGGAGACCAACTTGAACAGATGAAACATAAAAACTAAAAACTTGAAAGCATTAACTTGCAATAACAGAGATCTTCAACAAAAACAGAGATAAAGTCAAAATCAAAGCTAGATTTGCAACCACAATAATCCACCATAGGAGTAGAAAAAATATTGAATGCAGAAGATCCTTTTCAAGCAACGTAAAGTATCAAAAAGTTCCAAATTTTACATAAACGGACCAAACAAATCATCAACTTTAAACCATGATAAAAGTCAAAAGGTCAATAGATACTCACAGCCCATAAGGGCAAAACAGGAGCTCTGCCTGTTACCACAAGCCAAACCCATCCATATCCAACAAGATTCTGCACAGCACCAACTAACAAAGCACCCCATAAAGGCAAGATTTCTGATAAGCTACCAGCCAAGAAACCAACACTATCACCAAGATCTTTAGCCACACCTAAACTTGCAAGCTGCCTTTGATTATAGTTCAAAGAACTCTTTATAACTGGTGATATGCTACCAAATAAATAGCCGATCCCTGCACAAGATTGTATCCACATTGCAGCCACAAAAACCAGCCATCTATTATTGATAAACCCAGCGAATCTTTCATGTAACTTGCCCATCACCACCAAAACAACAAAAAAAGAAAAGTTTCTTGGTATTTGTTGATTCTTTGTGGTTTCTTGATAAATGAAATGATGAAGTGAAATTGAGCAAATGGAGAAAAGGGTTTTGTAAAGAAGACTGGATTCGCTTCTTCGTTTAATCAAGAAAGGAACTTCGGAGTTTTTTATATCACAAAAGGGATAAAGAAAAACAAATAATGGAAAACGAGGATGATGCCACTGATAATGATGATATATGCGCTGTTGTGGCCTTTTGGGGGTTACCGATCCTGCAGAGCTGCCCTGTCCTGTCTGGTTTTTTTTCTATGTATAAACTTAAACTAATATTTTACTCCTTCTAATTTATTAAAATTTCTGATTTGACCTCTACAATTTAAAATGTACCCACATGGATCTAATTGTTTACTAAATATCAAAAAAAAAACTCAAATCAAAAGAGATTTTCTATTTTTTTTATTTTTTTTTTTTAGTTTATAAATTTTTTTCTATTTTTATTTATATATTTAATATTATCAGGGTTTTTTAGTCTTTTTGTTGGAATAGAGTGATTTTTTTCTATTAGAGTTTCTTAATTTTTTATGTTATAATGTTTTTTTAATAAATGAGATGTTAATAAATATAATTAAGTATTTTATAATTATAAATTCATTTAATTTTTAAAGATTTTAACATATAATAAACCTCTTTTCTATCAATTTGGTCATAAAACATTGGAAGACCAATCAATCATGGCTTTATCTCTTTTCTTTCTTTCTTTCTTTCTTTTTTTCATTACTTTTTGGCTTCCATGTAATAATTGCTAGTTCTGGTGTCTTGGATTTATGCCATGTGGCAACGTGCAGATCCATTGGCTAAAATTGACCGTGTGATTTTCCTACGTTAGAGAAAAGTCACGCCACAAACACGAGGGCCCGCTGTCCCATGAAGTTCCTGGAAATGTCTGAACCTTTTTGAAATTAGCAAAAAATAAATGGTTGGAATTTTAGTGCTAATTACGTCATTAACTCGTACTACGCTTTAGAAGTAAAAAAACTATTTAAATATTATTAATATTTTTCTAATAAAAAACTTTAATTATTTAATAGTTGACTTAATATTTCCTTATTGATTTAATAAGTTTTAAAATAATTTAAATAATTGATAAAAATATAATTTAATTTTTAAAAAAATTATGACGATATTTAAAAAAAACAATATTAAAACAGCAATATATATATATATACAACAATTCAGATTAACTCGTATTAACTTATTAAATTCATAACTTGAGTTATAAAATTATGATAACCCCTGATATAAAGTATATCAAAATAAATTATGAAGTTTAATTCTCAATTAATTCAATGTTAAAAAATAAAATTGAAGAAAAAATCAATTAAAAATAATATGAGTCAATACAACTTAACCTTTCAAATCCACAACCTGAGTTATGAGACTATGATAACTCTATAAAAAGTAAGTTGAAACAGTATATAAAGTTCAATTTTCAATTACCTAATATTAAAGGATAAAATTAAAAAAAAATCAATTAGAAAAAGATATTAAACAACCCAAGTCAACCCAGGTTAACCCTCCAAACTCATGATTCAAGCCATAAGATTGAGATAGTCTCATAAAAACCAAATTAAAACAAATTATGAAACACAATTCAAAATCAACTTATTATTGAATAATAAAAATGGAGAAGAAAAAAATCAATCTAAGAAAAGAAAACAATAAAATGACATGAGTCAACTCAGGTTAACCCGCAAAACTTATGATCTGGGTTATAAGACCGAGATAATCTAATAGAAATTAAACTAAAATAAATCATGGAGCTTGATTTCTATTCGACTTAATATTAAATGATGAAATTAAAAAATATATCACTTTAAAAAAAGAGAAAAAATTTGAGTTATGAAAACCCGAAACACGAGTCATGAGATTGGAATAACCATATAAAAAGCAAACCACAACAAATTAAGAAGCCCGGTATCTAATAAACCAAATGTTAAGAAATAAAATTAAAAATAAAACATAAATGCGATGAATAATATTTTGTGAGGTGATGCATAGTAAAAGCACCACTTCTTTTGGTTTTTGTTAATAATAATAAATAACAAGTCATATAAATAACAAGTCAAATATTTTATTTGTGTGTAGAACATTTTATGGAGAGATATTTATCTAACTTTTTTTTATTTGTTTCTTATAAATATTTTACCAAAAATACTGGTTAATAATAAAAGCAAGCGATGATGTTCACTTATAAAAATTATCGAATTATTTTAATTATTACTAATAAGATTTCTCGTCATAGTCAACATCATCGCTTGTAATTATTATTATTATTATTATTATCATCATTATCATTATCACTATCACCATCGTTATTTTATCAAAAACTATACCACTATTCTATCATCACAACACATCTTTATGATCATTCTATTATTATCTTATTTTCTAAATTATTAACTATCAAATTTCTTTAAAAAAATAATGCAAGACATGTTTTTAAAATATAACTTTTTATAATGAAAAATATTTGACTTTTTATAATGAAAAATGAATGTTTTCAATTCTTGCATTACTTAGCTTAAACATTCGGATCAAGTGAATCATGCAATAATAGAAGATTTTGCAATTGAAAGTCAAATCATAGAATATATCCTTGGAGAATTATTTTTGGATTTTATGCTGATTTATAATGACCGTGCAGACACCGCGAAGAAAGTGGAGAGACTTCTTGTTGTGGCAATCAGTTGAAGGACGGCGTTTTGCAAAATTTAACGTATCTTTCAAGAAATAAAGTGTCATTTGGGCACCAGTTACATGCGGGTCCGTATTTTTTTCCCGCGGAAAAAAAAAAAACAATGTTTAGACATAGTAAACGTACCTCAAATAAATAGAAAAAACAAATGTCTTGAATTATACTTTAATTGGTTTTAATAAATTGATCTTATTTTAATTAAATGATAAAAAAATTAATTATAATAATAAACACACAAAAAGAACATGATAACTTGAACAAAAATGAAAATATGTAATTGAATAAAAAAAATAGTGTTGAGTCAATTCGAGATAACGTGATACATATTTAAGATAAGTAATAAGATATTAGTTATGTCATATTAACCCGTAAAATTTATAGTCAAGTTATGAAATCAGGTTGACCATATATAAAAAGAAACTTAAGAAAACAACAAAGCCTTTATTTATTTATTTTTTGAAAAAAAAAAAAACTAACCCTAAACAATGAAATCATGAAATAAAAAAACACCAAGGCAAAAAAAAAAAAAAAAGAATGTTGGGTCATGTAAACTTTTAAAACTTGTGATATGAGTCGTTAAACTGAAAGTGTCAGACATAAAAAAAAACGATGAAACTCAATCTCTGCCAAACCTAACATTGAAAGATAAATTATCACATTCATCACTATTATTATTGTTGTTACTATCATTGTCACCATTATCATTATTTTTACTATTACTATTATTATTAATAAGCAATATTACTACTACTATTGTTGTTATTGGTGTTATCATTATCATTATTATTACTATTATCACCACCACCACCATTATTATTATTATTAGAAATTCTATTAGCATTTTTACTATTATCATCATTGTTATTACTACTACTACTATTATTAATATTGTCATTATTATTATTACTACTGCTGTCACTAGTATTTTTAATATCATTCTTCTTCTTATTATCATTATTATTATTACTATTAATAATAATATCATAACTATTATTTTTACTATCATTGTAATTTTTTCTATTACTATTATTACTATCACCTTCATCATTATTAGTATCATCTTCATCATCATTGTTGTGTTGTTGCTACTACTACTACTAATATTATCATTATTATATTCATAAATAATAATATTATTATTTTTTATTAGTATCATTAACATTACAATTACTATTATTGAAAAAACAAAAATCATGAACTTGATTTGAAGAATAAAATTAAAAACCATAAATTTTTGATAAAATGTCAAAATAAAAAAAATATCAAAAGAAGAATGATCAAATTGAAATTATTTTTATTATTATAATTAAAAAAATTATAAACTTAATTTAAATTATAAAATTAAAAACCAATAACAATAAAGATAAAAGTACATTTCTCATAGTAGAAGAGATAAATGAAAGGGCAATCGAGTGTGTGCACGCGTGCGCGGGGGGTTCCTCGTTCATTTCAATTTTATCTCTTAAATGTAAATATTGCTTTATTTCGTAGTGGAAAAAATTAACAAAATAATAAACAAGCCACTATACAAATAATCTTCGAAGTAGTATTTATAAACAAACAATCTAAGAAAGTCACCCTTATAATCATAACAAAGTATATAAATTCTATCTTCAGAAAGTATATAAATTCTAATATATATTATAATTTATTGGTTAATTGGTCCTACTAAGTTTTGTTTTTATTCCATGATTAGGGTAGTCTCAAATTATTTTACATATTAATTGAGACTAAATCATTTTCTTATACAATTATATATATATATATATATATATATATAATTTCGTGTAAAATCATTAAATTATAATAATTATAAGAATGTTTAAGTCACACATTTTAATTACATGAGTGTTTGTGAAAAAAAATTCAATGGAAAAAATAGTTGCAATTATGTTAATGAAGTTTTCATGAGTACTTTTGTATTTTTAAAGTGTGTGTATATATAAGGTATTTTAAAATATTTCTAATTATCCAGTACATATATGGAGATATTAAATCAAATGTTGGGGGATATGATATAAAGATATACATGGGTTTTTAAGTATTTAAACTTTATAACTTTTAATGATATAATATATATACTTTAGTTTATATTGAGTGTTAAAATTAATAATAGTAAAATAACTTTAGTTATAAAACTTAGACCAACCTGATGGGCTGACATAGAATCCAACGCCTAGATTGGTCTAGGTTTAGAAAATAAAGAAATGATTGATTCAACCTCACCACATAAAAAACTCAATTTGACTCGTGAACTAAAATAAAACCTGATCAAAATTTGTTTGTTCTTGATCAATTAGGTAATAATAAATGAATCATGTGAAAAATATTTTAATGTTTTTAAAAGCAATATTAAGTTTTTTGGGTGAAGAGACAAAATTATCATTGCATTATTTTAGTAAATAATATTTCTAAGTCTGAAGCTATAATATTTTTCTAAGAAGTTTTAACTTCTTCTAATAAATGATAAAACTAGCTAATGAAAATATATTTTAAACATCAAATTCTTTTCATAACGTGTACAAGCAAAAAAGAAAGAAAATCAACATTCTTTTTAACAAGAAGTAAACAGTGTTGAAGTTAAGATACAACATCTGCACATAAGCATAATACTAGTTTATATGCCCATCTTTTATTGAGAAATGAAGGATTATTTTAAATGCAAAAAAATATTTAAGTCTCATAAAATTATAAATAATATTATTAATTCTAAAAATATATTCATTTTGAATCTTTTACAAATTTTTTTATTAGTGTATTTCTTATTTATCTTAGCAAACACAATGTTTTTAGCTATAATAATTATTTTTGTTAATAAAAATATTTTATAATTGTTAAGGAAAATTAACAAAAAATATCAAAATGACATGTCTATATTTTATTTGTAATTGAAAACTAAAAAAATCATAAATAAAATCAAGTTCAAAATCTATTTAGAAATTTCAAGAATAAAAACAAATCTAAATCAAGCTTTCATGAATAGTTTATTATTAGTATTATTATTTTGTACATAATAACTATATAAAAATTTTAAAATTAAAATTTATAATAATAGTTAAGAACTATATTAAAACTAAATAGTAAATAAATCTGATAATATGTATTTGGAGTGCAATAAAAACCGAGAAAAAAAAAAAATCAGTCCTAGCGCTTGCTTGGCTTATTAGTAGCAAGCCAAGCACGCGTATCTAGGCCCGTGACAGACGCCCTAGTCCGGTAGTCCCACATGCTATTCAACTGTTACAACATGCACTTGTTATTAAAATAATTAAATAAATATATTAACTTATTTCACTATTTATATAAAATTATAAATCGTAAAATAAGCATTAATTTTTTTGTTTTTGTTTTTAGTAAAGTTGTAGAATAATGGTTAAGATTCCATAGCTTACCACTCACAGCAATCACTATATGGCATTTCTCACTCAGAGCAAATTAATCGTGGGACTATAAAGTCAGATCCTTCCTATGGTCCTGTCTGATGACGTGTCGGGTTCTTCATAAATGTAATAAAATCTCATGCAAAACATGTTGATAGTGTAGCATAAGATAAGAGTAAATTATAAATTGGTCCTTCTAGTTTTTAGTTTTTTTAAAACGAGTCAAATAGTTTTTTATTTAAAAAACTAATTAATTATTTTTTAAATAGTGTTGATGATCATGTTTAGTTTAATTTATTTTGTTTAAAAAAATGTCTTATTTTCTTATTGTTTTTTTTTACAGTATATACTTGGTTGTTTTCCTTTTCTACTTCTCAAATCATAAAAAATGAAAAAGAATACGGAATGGAAGAAAATAATTAAGCTACAAGTAGATTTTAAAACATAAGAAGTAATTAATTAATTTATAAAATTAAGAAAAATATTTAGTTTGTTTTGCAAGACTAAAAGGACTAATTTATAATTTAATTCACAAAGCTTGTGGGGGCAGATAAGGACCACCAAATTATCGATCAGTCAATGTTCTCTGCTGTATTGAAAAACACCTTCTCCTAACTTCTTCTCCGAGTAAATAAATGAATTGATACATAAACGGTCCTATCAAATATGAAATAAAATATAAAACTAAGCAAGCAGAATCCTCCCTAATGATTTTCCTTGATTGACGTTGAAATTTTGCATGACAGGTCAATGTCATCGGGCACAGTGACCCCTCCTCTTGATTTGGATTTTGACGCCGTTGGCTAGCTTTGCAAGTCGTGTAGGGTGCCCTTGCCACCACTATATCCACCGTCTGGGAACAGAAACTGCATCAAGTTATAAAATGCCCCTTCGGGCAGCAAAAGGACAGATGGCATCCACGAGGGACAGCAGCCATCCCTCTTCTTATCCAACATGATATGCAGCGTGGCCGGTTCATCGTCATCGGAACAAGATTTCAAGTTGATTGTTCAGCAAGTGGGCATACGGGGATATGTACTAGTTGCTAATTAAGATTTGGAGGGCTTTGTGCATCATGTTCATGTAACTAGGAGTGTTAAAAAAATAATCCACCATTAAAATTAAAAAATATATAAATATTATGTATGATAATAAATAAACATCACAGGTCATGTGATTGGTTTAGATTTTTTAAACCCGATCAACCTGTTCAACCCGGATTTTTTACTCCCTTTGTTTTTATATTATTTAGAAATGTTATGATTACAAAGTTATTATAAATGGGATTCCATTAGATTTATTTAATTAAACAAAAAAATCTATTATCTCTTTGCTAGTGAAAAGGGGAGAGATAACTAGAATTTAAAAATAATATAATATATAAAAAGTATATTTAATATTGAGATGTTCATAAAATATTAGTCAAATATATAATACATAACCTGTTTTTATCTAAAAAAACTAAATGGATAAAATTTATAAAATATAAAAAGCTAAGTTGAACATGATCATGAATAGCCTTATGAATATATTTAAAAGTGTGATTATAATTATTTTTTAAAATGAAAATTTTGAAACGCATGCAACATATTATGTTGATGTAATTGTCACCTACTTTGTGAATCTTTTGAGAGGATGAATCACATGGGTTGACGAGGGTGTTCTACACCTTTTATCTAGTTACTAGCTTTGGTACCCGTGCTATGCAGCGGGTCATTTTTTTTGTATAAAAATATTAAAAAAAAACAAAAATTTAAAAATCTTGGGGTTTTTTGCAAGGTCATCCCAAGAATCTTGGGTTTGGCTGCAATGCCTGACCTAAAAGTAATATTTATAATATTAATAATAAAATTAAACTTGCATGACCCAAGTTTAAGTGAGCCTAATTGCAACACCGGACTCGAGAATTTTAGATGTGGGTCTGGCTATAAGGTCGTGTTATAAAAGTGTGATAATTAAATAAACTAATTAAAAAAAAACAAAGAAAAAAAATCAACATAAAGAGAAAAACTAATGAAAAAAAAAGAAAAAGAAATTAAATTAATTGGGTTAACCCTTTCATGAAAGTTTGATAACTAAATAGAATTTAATTTTTTTTAATGAATTTTTTTGTTTGATTTAGTTTGTTAATGTTATATATATTTTTTTTAGTTATCAGATTTATAATATTAATAATATTAATAATAAAATTAAACTTGCATGACCCAAGTTTAAGTGGGGTGGCTGCAATACCAGATCCAATAGTCTTGGATGTGGGTCTGGCTGCAAGGTCGTGTCATAAAAGTGTGATAATTAAATAGATTGATTAAAAAAAAAAAAACAAAAAAAAAACTAACAGAAAAAAAAACTAATGAAGAAAAAGAAAAAAAATGAATTAACTGGATTAACCCGTCAAATCTGGAATTCGCATCATGAAAGTTTGATAACTAAATAAATGAAAAAATTAACAGATTTACCTAAAGTTAACTGGGTCAACCCATCAAACCAAGTTAACCCGTCAAATACATGTTATGAAAATCTGATAATTAAATAGAAAAAATTTAATACCAACAAACTAAATCAAACAAAAAAATTCATTAAAAAAACAAAAAAAATTAAAACGAAAAAAAAAAACAGTTAAATAATATAATAATAATATATTAATAATGAGTAAAGTGAGGCGTGGAAAAAAAAAACACTCTCATTCACCGATGCTTAGGAATAATATAATATAATATAATATAATAATGTATTAATAATAAGTATACTGAGGCTTGAAAAAAAAAAAAAAAAAAAACTGATGCATAGGAGGCGTGGGGAAGCTACAGTGTTTTCCCCACGCGTTTTAGAGTTCTTTAATTATTAAGGCCAGGCTTGATCATGATGTCTCTGGTTTGGTTTCTCTATTGTCCATTTCATTTGTTTGTTGTTAGTCCAAATTACAATCACCACTTACGCGGGCATTGCTTATAATATACAGAAGAAGAGCATATTATACTAAAGCCGACCTTTTTCCTTCTTTTCCTTTTTCTTTTTGACAAAGGACACCTTTCAGTAGCTTGATAATCTAACCCGTAAAGGCTCGACAACCAAAAATAATCAATTTAAAAATTACAACTTCAGTTGTTTTTTGTGGCCCTCTTAGCGCGAAATATTTTAAATTAGTCTAATTTTTTTTATCAATGGTTATTTTATAGACTCTTTCAATACACACACAATGAAAGTAATAAAATCAAATTATTTGGGAATTTCTAAGATTTTATTAGATAGATTTAGAGTAGTTTAGAGATTTATTATCTGAAGATCTGATTTTTTTTACTTTGAATAATTTTTTAAAAATTGAGTTATCATAAGGTATAAGTTATTCAATCGTTCAGTTTCCAACAACAATTCACACGAATCTCTAGTGATAAATCTCATAAATCTATATTTAGAATAGAGAAATTGTTATATCTAGAGTATTAACTTTCTATTTTATGAATTACATAATTTTTCTATCTAACAGACAATTATTAAAAAATAAAAAGTATAACTTACTATTTATAGAACAATTGAAAAAACCTTATAAATTGATAAAATATCAATTTTTCTTTTAAATAATATCTATATATTAATTCAGAATAATTTTAGAAATTAATTTAACCAAGTATTTACTTGATTTTTTTAGATTTGAAAATATAATCTCTGTATTAATTATATTTTAATTTTTAATTTTTAAAATATATTTTAATTAAGTTACAATTAAATTAATTTAATTTAATTTAATTTAATTTTGGACTAATAATTTTTAATATGATAATCCTTTAAATTTCTAAATGAATGTACATGTCACTTTTATTTGATTAATCAAGTAGAGAAAAAAAAAGTTCCATGCATGAATGGACATGTTGATTTTATATGATCAATTGGACAAGTGTAGCAATCTGCAAAACGATTCTTCTCCACTATCTCTCGTACCGTCGGATCAAGTGGGCGGCGGACCATTCATATGAATAATGAACTATGATTTAAATATGTTAGTGAAAAGGAAATAATAGAAAACAAATTGGGTTTGGTATATAGTCGTCGTCGTCGTCATCATCGATTTTCTTGGATTTCTATTGAAATAATTTATAACGGTCCACTATCAATTTTAGCCTCATTTTGCTCAATAATGGAGAGGATTAAAACTTATCTTCACATGAATAGTTAGCCTAGTGGGGTCAAACAATGCCACTACCTAGCAATTAGCAAGGTACATCTTCATGATATTTAATATTGTGATATTAACTGGTTTTTTAAAATTTATTTTTGATAACAACATATTAAAATATTTAAAAATAAAAATAAAAAAAATAAAAAATAAAAATTTAATTTTTTAAAAAAGTAATTAAAAAAAAACAAATTCTTTCTAATTCTTCCTACTTAATCACGTACCAAAAGTCTTTGCATTAAAGGAGTCATCATGAAGAGTTTCTCAACCACCAAAATAAAAATAAAAATCAAGCTACCATATCACCTTTGACATAATGTTTTTGATTTTGATTTTTGAATTTCATTTATAATTGAAAACTTATTTTTCAATTATAAGTTAAAAGTTTGAAATTTCAAATTTTAATTAAATTAAAATTATTACTCAATTTAGTAACAAATTTTATTTATGTAGATAAAGATATTATTCATATTTATATTCTTTTGAATAAAAAACCGAAAAATAATTTAAATTAATTTGCGAGTCATGTAAAATATAATGTTAATTTGTTCTTTGATGCAAATGTCATTCTGGAATAGTTGCTTGCTGAGTTGTAGATAATCAAAAATAAAAAATATAAATCAGGAACAAGAATCAAATAACGTCGATATGTCCGAGTGGTTAAGGAGACAGACTTGAAATCTGTTGGGCTTCGCCCGCGCAGGTTCGAACCCTGCTGTCGACGGATAGATTATTTTTTACTCCATTTTATCAAACCACATTACTAGCTCAACAGACCAATCTGCTCTTGAAGCCCGTCACCTCACTGTCTTTCTCTAACGTAAACACCTTGGGCATTGCACGCTGAGCAGCATAAACACGCCAATCTGAATCGAGAAATTTAAAAATCTTGATTTTTATAAACATTATGTGACTCTTTCGGGAGGTTTTATCAGAAAAAGTAAAAAAAAAAGTAGTTTAAAAACTCCCATGATCATAGCAAATTGGACACTTACCAATTATGTAGAAAAACGCTACATCATTCCCCTCTAATTTACCACTCAATAGAAATCCATCCTCTTCTATCCAAACAAAACAAAGTATTACAACTTAAGAAATCAAAACAAACAATAATTAACCATAAAAAAGAGCAAAATTGAACCAATTGTTAAATTATTGGTTGAATAACAGCAGCAAAAACCCTTCTTTTAATTTTCTTAATTAACGGGTAATGATGGGGTTTGAATGGGAGCTTGAATTGAGTTTGATCTTCACATGGCTCTAATGTATACCCTGAGTTTGATCTTGCATGCAGGGATTTCGAATCGCTAAATGGTAATGGGTTGATTTGTTCATAGGAGGAAGTGGGAGGGTATCGATGATGGGGACTTCATTTCAAAGATTGGAGTCCAGGTTCTAATGGGCCATGATGGGGTTCTGTGGATTAAAGATGGAATGATCCACACCGTGGGACTCAATAATAACAATCTCCTTTAATGATGGTTTAACCAAAGCTTCAAGCTCATGTCCATGAATCATTACTCTGAAGTGGAAAATATTCATCAAGTGGGCCGTGTTATTAGTCTATCCACATCTTAGGACAGCGGTGTGATCTTGGAGGAGATCCACAAAAAGTTAGCACTCTGTGTTTTTGTCTCATAATGTGCTTTTGAGAAATCCAAACGAGGTAGATTTAAGTATTTCGGTGGAAGTTTCCTTTTTAGTTGTAGTCCATGTGATGGAGCTAAGAAAATGGGAACCCGAAGCTTGATTCTCTAACCTTCACTTTTCCTAGTCATCAATCCTTGTCCGTTCTTCTTAAAGCAATACCTTGCCTTTATAATCCCATTTTCTCAAATCCACGATTTCAATTTAATTACAGGAGAGAATTGAGACACACAGTAAGGAAAGCAAGAGAGAAGATGTCGGACTGGGGACCAGTGTTTGTGGCGGTGGTGCTGTTTATACTCTTAACACCAGGTTTACTGGTTCAGATACCGGGTCGTCAGCGATTAGTTGAGTTTGGCAACTTTCAGACCAGTGGAGCTTCCATACTGGTTCACTCCATCCTCTACTTTGCTCTCATTTGCATTTTCTTGTTAGCTATTGGTGTCCACGTGTATGTAGGTTCATAGCCTTCGAATGCCGATCTGCCTGTTTCACAGGGATGTGAGATCTTAATCGTTCTGATTTTCTTGAATTGTGACAACTCTGCTTTTCTTTTCCCATTTCATGATAGATGTTTTGAAACTGATTCGTGTAGCAAATCTTTGTACTTGATTTCTTTAGTCAAATCTAATGCAGTTCTGTCTTTGCTTTGTGGTTTCAAGTTGGAATTCTTGGCTAAATCAATTAACAGACGAGACTGGATTTACTTGCAGAGCAACTTCATAAACATGACACATATTTCAAGCACAATGGATTGTATATTTAGGAAGCACTACGCACCATAGGTTGGCTTTTCCTGTCACTGAAGAACTGTCGCTAGTGAGAGAGAAGCAAAGATTTAGGTTGAAGATGAGTAGGGGTAACTTGAATGAAAGTGGATTAAAAAGGGTTGGAGGATCTGGAATCTTTGCATAAGCACGCCCAGTGAAGATAGAGACTGAGGGATCGCAAGGCAAGAAAAGTTTAAGGAACATATCAATTTTCTTCATGCTAGGTGCTGTTTGTGTACACCATCTATGCTTGATTGAAAGACCTGATTTTTCCAAGATTTGCTTTAGAAATCGCAACTTGCATGGCTCAAATGGCAGCCAGAGGGTTGTTTGTATAGTGCTGGATCCTTGCTGTTTATGGTTTTATCTATTTGGTAATCTTCATTGTTTGTATACAATAACCATCACCAAACATTCAGGTCCAGGATCTAGCTGACAATTCTCTGTTAAAACGTGGAGATCAAACTGGTACATGGTGAGAGAATCAGGCACTGCATTTTGAGCACTATGCCTTTTTTTTTCCTTTTCTTTTTTTATGAAAAAGTGTGTCAGATACCTATGATACCCTCTTGTCCCATTTCCATTTTGTCGTGATCCACAACCACCATTTTCAAAAAGTGGTCTTGACTACAGAGCTTTTTGGACTAGCCAGCTATTGCTTTCCTGTATGTTACTCGTGATGCCGGGTCACAGGAACACCATCCTGCACACAAGCACATGTTTGTGTCATACCTGGGAAAGCTAAACTCTTTGTTCAAAGAGTTGCTAGAGATGGCGGCGACGCAGCCATAAGAACAACCAAACCCTAAAGAGATTTTGTACCCCTTCAGCAAAATTCAGATTTTATATAGCGCAACAAGAACATGGCAGAGCATTAGAGCACTAAACACTGGATGAACACTAGACATAAAGGTGGGCGTGAAGAACAACAAGAAACAAAATAAGAAGCAGGCCGTAGATAACCAAATGAACAAACATGGCAGCTAAACTTGTCTTCATATTCATGAAATCAAGAGGCCGCTCCTTCCCTGGCATTTGAAAGACCAGCCCTGGTGACAGAAATGCAAACAAAGCAGCAGCTATAAGAGGAGCAGCCCAATCCTTCATTATAAAATCTCTAAATTCCTTCTTTTCAGCTCAACTTTTGAAAGACTTGGTGGGAGGAGGAGGAGGAGGAGAAGGAAGCAAAGTATACCAAAAAGGCTTTTGGTTACTATATTTTTATATCTTCCTTTCAACTCCCAGAGAGAGGGTAGTTGATAGTTCTTTAATAGTTTACTTAGAATAATTAAATAAATTACATGAACTTTAATTTATTAATTATTTTAAATTATTCTTGTTATCTTTATTTTATTTCTTTAAAGATATTTTAGAAAAAATTAATGAATATTTTAGAAAAAATAATTTTAATATTAAAATTTTTTAAACTTTATAAATTAAAAGAGTTAATCTCTGATTTATTTTTATAA
Source organism: Populus davidiana (assembly GCA_030145905.1). NCBI lineage: Eukaryota > Viridiplantae > Streptophyta > Magnoliopsida > Malpighiales > Salicaceae > Populus > Populus davidiana. Next base: position 34,127,582 of record CM057789.1, on the reverse strand, counting down.
TATTTTTATAGATCAAATTTTATTTAGAATTTAGTTAATACTGATAAAGATTCCGAATATATCCGAGAATAGAACTCCATGAACACAGTAATGAATTATCTTATCAATCATTCACTTTATAAGCTTTTTTTTGAGCTAGTTGGATAAGGAAGAGGTCATTTTCTATTAATGTAAGTATGGTTAAACGCACCATCACCTTTAATTATATTGATTTGAGAGTATTTGATTGCGATGGTTTTTATTTTCCTGTAATTATAAAACAAATTATTTGATTAATCAAATAATTTTTATTTTTATATTAAATTGGGTTTTAAACCTTCATTATTTTATAATAGCTAAAATAACTGTTTTTTTTATTTACTTTGCATGTAAAATTTTATTTCACAATAATCGTAATAAAACACATATTTTCTTAAAACCATAAGTAAAAATATTTTTTTAAACATAGTTTTTTAAACCGCAACAAAAGCTATATATACAAAAGAGGATTGCTTAAAGCCTTAAAGGAATAATCAAGCCAACGGATTGAAAGTTTGTAGGTCCATCTGCTTGCATTATTGTCTTAAGCCATAGCGGAATTGGATTGCCATTATTTAGCCTTTCTTAATTTTGTCCACTGTATTTGAGTAAATTATAAATTTATCCCTCTTGTTTTAAGAAATGAAGTAATTGGTTTTTTTCCTATCATTTCATGCTCTTTTCCAATATTTTTTATTTTAAAAAATAGAAAAACAAAAGATATTTATGGAAATTTATAATTTACTTCATTATCACGTTACCTCACTCCCTTGAAAGCTGGTGTATAGCCGTTCAGCATGGCTTTTTCCATCACTGGGGCCCATTCTCGAGATTAACAATCTCTAGTGTCCTTATGAGCTATTATTTATATCAAGTCATGGGCCTGGGCTTTTCTTTTGAAGATTCCTTACTTCCTAAGAAGAACGAGTGATTTACAGATTCAGTCCTTATAGTTTATTAAAACAAGTGAATTAATCCTTATAGTATCAACAATTAATTAAATAGTCTTTTGACTGGGTTGATTGTATACTTTGTTTAATGGTTTTGTATCAAAAAAATGAATTCTTTTTTTACTAATCTTTCATTATTATCTTTTTTTTCCTTTCTATTTCTTAAATAAAATGAAAAAATAAATCAGAAGAAAATCATGAAATGAATGAAAAGATTACGTTTAAAATTGGAATGAATTATCCCTTATTATATAAAAAAATTATTTATTTATTTATTTTTATTTTCTATTTCTCAAAACAAAATGAACGAAAAGATTAAATTTATATAGTTTCGAAACAACAAGAATCTATCATTTTTTTGTTGTTGAAGAAAATAGGAGGAGGAGGGTACCAGAAACGACGTCGCTCATTCCTGTTTTGACGGTCACCGACCAAGGAAAATGACGCCCACTGCTTTTCTTGTGCTTTTAACTACTGTTTCAGGTTCCCATATCCCAAAGGCCACCCTCGAAGCTTGACAAAGAAAAAAAAAAAAAAAAAAGGAAAAAGAAAACCTCTTCACTTCCACCTTATCGCCATAGCCTCGTCTTCAAGCTAGCTTAACGAAATTACCACTTCTCTTAAAAACAAGTAAAAAACTAAACAACCTCACCTGTCTTTTGAGCTACATAAATGGCAGACTGGGGGCCAGTGGTAATTGGGGTGGTGCTGTTTGTGTTGCTACAACCTGGTCTTTTGTTTCAGTTACCAGGAAACAACAAGCATGTGGATTTCGGGAGTTTGAAGACGAATGGAAAGGCTATAGCTGTTCATACTCTCATCTTTTTCACTGCCTATGCCATCCTCATCTTGGCTGTTCATGTTCACATCTATACTGGCTGATTACTCGAGTACTTGGTATGTTTGTTTGACGACGTTGTTGATGGATGGGCAAGATCTATATGTCTTTCTATGTTTTTTCTTCCTTTTTTTCGCTAAAGAAGAGATAGTCTCTTATAGTTAATGATCATGATCTATTAGAATCTTGGCTGCTAATCCCAGTAATTTGAATAAGAAGCATGAAGCACTGATCTTCTAGTGCTGGGTTGATTAAATGAGTGCTTGAAATTGAATGTGTGCTCTGTTTTTCCATTGATACACGGTGCATACATACCATCATCGATATTATTGGGATCCATTGAATGTTTAAAGACTTGTTAATCCTAGTCAGTGTGTGTGAATCCTTCTAATTTTGTTGTTGTGGAAATTTAGTTAGAAGGCCCATTGAAAAATAAATGCTAAAGGGTTCTTGTTTAAAAGAAAGAAATAAAACATAAACACAAGGAAATGCCATAGAGTTCCATTGCATCTGCAGGCCGATTAGAATAAAGAGATGCTGAAGATCTCTTGTTCGGTCACCATCATCGTCTCAACCTGTGTTTTAGGACCAACTGGCTGAATGATGTAAGATTTTTATTCAGTCTGATCCTTTAATTAGTCAAAATGATATCTTATCTATGGAGTAAAGTAGTCAAAATGAAAATAAATAAATAAATAAAAAACTATAGACTCCAGACCTCAGTTTTGGTGGTTGTTGCAATAAGTCAGCAGTCTCATACCAAATCATAGAGATAAATTGTTCATTAGCAGGATCAATCACTTTATTATATTAATTGAGACACAGATAATCATTTTGAATCAAAAGAGAGATTTAAGGAAGTGGCAAATCTATTCCCTCTATCCTAGCATGTTGATGCAAAACAGTCCAGACCAAGCAAAGAAGATTTGGTAACACGGAGGAAAAGAGAGAAGAAACTCATGCATAAGAATAAAATGAAAGCAAGCACTGATAATGATAAAGAAGTGGCCTTCGCCTGGGTGTTTCTGATTGATTACTCATCCCCGCGAAAGAAAGGAATTCTACAATCAGTGGACATGTATGTGAACACCTATTGCAATGATCAAGATGGTGATTATGCAAAAGTATATAACAGCATGAACAAGAATGGCAATCCCACTAGTGTACATGTTCCCAAATTCTACCACTCTTGTTCTTGCTGGTAGCTGGAACAATAGCCCCGGTGACAAGAGGATGAACAAAACCACTGCAACAACAACCGGCCCCCAATCTGCACTCATCTCGTTTTCGTTCTCTCTCTACTCTGATTGAGGTTTAAGCTTTCTGAGTATTGCTTCAAGGTTTGATAAGAAAAGACAACCAAGAGGGTTTAAATATGGAGGAGGGCGAATAGGACTAATTTTCTTGGTGACTAAGGAGGCGGGGATGCGAAACTTAGTGAGAAAGAAGAGAGTTGAGTTATAAATGGAGGGAAGGTATGCTTTGGTAGTGGGTTTTCTTTATCAAAGCTGAAAGGAAACAACTTTTCTTTCACTAACATCTAATAATTGTTCACTTATAGGCTTCTTTTTGCCTGCTTTAGAGATTAATGGAGGTGGAGCCTTTATAAAAGAAACAAATGGCTAGGCAGGTGCATGTGTAAAGGGCCAGTTAACTCTGGCGCCATTTTAAACGTTTGCCTGTCTCTTTTGTCTTTCTTAGGCAAGGCGAGCAACAATCTCCTTGATCAATATGTTGAATCCGTTACTCTCGCCGTTCGGGTTATGGCTTTTTTGACCCTTCGCGTAGGCAGAGACAGAAGGAGTATGTGCTAGTAGATCCTCAAGTACATATTCTAGTAACTAGAAGTCTGGCTTCTATAAACTGATTCTAGAAATTAGTGATCGATCATAAGTCTAGTCTGTGGTAAATAATTAGCAAGATGGTTGACAGTAACTCAGCTTCGATGGCTACGAGAGTCAGCGTACGAAAACAGGGCAAGTTCCTATGATTTATGTGTTGGAAGCTGATGAGCATGCTTAGGCCTGAAATCAGTTTGTTGATTACAGCTCTAGAACCATGGTGTAGTGCCCTTAGAGGCGTTGTTCAAACTCGAATTCAAGCCTTCTCCAGATAAAACTGCACCTTGCACGTTTCAAAAAGGTGTCTTTCCACAAGAATCCCACTGTGTGCCTTTGTGGATAGTTGATAGAATTTGAATTCAACCTGAGGTTGTATTCCCATTTATTTTCCTATTATTAATTCCTGTTATATTCAGGATTCACTAATTAACCTTAATATCTACTCAACTGGAAGAAACTATGCACTGAAAATCGGAAGATGAGAAAATGCTTCCTTAAACTCTCTGTAACATTACATTTTGTGTCTTCCTCGATCTTGCTCTTCCGAATTGAATATGTAAATGAATACCAGTCCTATCTTCTGGTTGGACCCCAAGTCGCCAAACAGCAAGAATCAACCAATCACCTACTGCTGAAGAAAAATCCATGATGTTTACTCTTACTAGGAAATCAAACACCTACAGAGTGAAATAGCCAAGCCTCACAAAAAGATCTAAACGTTTCTCAGAGACATCCAGAGGAAAGAGAAACACCATATCCTGTGCCGTCCATGGGGATGCAGCTAATAAAGCAGAGTCAAATCCAATGCCCCCTTCCGGAGATTGACCTTTTCTTTGTCCTTCAGATTTCCATTCCTCGTAAGTTGTTTCCCTCATGTCTTTCTCCAGGCAACTCTTTCCATCCATCTTCTCTGGATTCCGTAACTCACATATCATCAGCATTTCTCCTCAATCCTCACCACTCCTAGTGGGTAAGTAATAGAAGGCTCAGACAAAGGAAGGAAGCTAAGAAGACTCTTGCAAATGGCACATTGGGAACCAGTGGTAATAGCTTTGATTCTGTTCATACTGTTGACGTCGGATAGCCGAGTTGTGGATTTCTGCGTAGACAAACCAGTGGACTCTTTATGTTTGTTCAAAACGTCGTCTTCTTTTGCCTCAACCATTTTTCTCATCGCACTTGGCGTTCACAGTTACACAGGATAATATCTTTGCCATTCACCACAACCACGTCAAAAACCTCCTCCGCCTCCGATGCCAACAGCCTTTAGGGTTCATTTAGTAGTTTAGTAAGGTATGGTTGAAAGTGTTTTTGCTGATTAATTAGTACACATTACTGTTTTGTAGAGGTCCGCTAAAAACTCTTTTTACACCTTGGTTATGAAAAACTACAATTTAAAACTTTTCTTAAACCTATTTTTCAAACTATAACATCAAAAGCTACACACACCAAGTCAAAATTCATTCAGAAAAACAACAGCATCTCTCTTAGCTATAGTCCACAGAAAAAAAAACTCTCCTTTCATAAGCTTCTACTCTTTTCCCTACTCATAATGTGTTTTCTTTTTAGTCAATTGTTTACATATTTTTCTGGTCAGTGATTTATTAAAAGGATCCTATGTTTGTTGAAGAATGATTAAGTAATGGGATTGGATTTGTTGTGAGTTCTTAAAGTTGAACTCCAAGTCCCACCACTAGCACACAAGATATCCTGTTTCAAGTCCTATTAGCACACAAGATATCCCTTAAATGGCTGTCATCGTGATGCAGAGAGTTCAGAGGTACTCACAAAAGCATCCACACAAAACCACGCATAACTTTTGGAAGGTACATAAATGAAAACACTCATACGAGGTTTTCTGTTTTGAAAAAATACCATGTAAATGAAACAACGAACAGTTTTCTTCTTTTCTTTCAGTTTTCTTCTCATACGAGGTTTTCTGTTTTGAAAAAATACCAAGTAAATGAAACAACGAACAGTTTTCTTCCTTTCTTTCAGTTTTCTTACAAAAGAAAGCACGTTATCAATACAAAAGTCATTTAAGCACTCTAAATCTACCTCAAAATTTTCATTCTCCACATCCTAAATTTTTAGACTTCAACAATCTGTAAGTACGCCCAGCTCATGAAAAACTCCATTCTGCACAGAGAGAGAACCAAACTTGATTGCTATAAACAGCCCTAACCATGATTTTTCAAAGCTCGACAAATAATAGAATGGCAAAAGAGGGTTCAGCTTTCTTACCAGGGACATGATGCCGTGGAACAGGGCAAAAGATGGACTTTCCAAATTCAGACAGATGAGAAACAATAGCAGCAAAATGAAAAAAACAAAACTAAACAGAAAACCCAAGCCATCAATACAAAGCCAATGACAAACGTGACAGGCCCAAAAAGCCAGGGAAATTCCAATGAACAATGACGCAAAAGCTGTTGGAGAGACCTAAGCCAGAGCCAAGGTGGCCAAGAAGGGGATTTCAGGATTTCAACTATCATAGAACAGAGCTGGGAGAGTGCTCTTGATTGATCATGATCATCTTGCGCTCCCATGTTGCCTTTTCCTTTCTTTCTTGAAGCTGGAGAATGAAAGATAAGGGTGGTTTTTTTTGGTGGGAGAAGTCGCCGGAAGGTAATTACGCCTGCAATTCATAGAAAAAGGGCATCAAATTACGGTGGATCCTGCATGGGTGGATCTTAAAATTCGTAGATCTTCTACTGTAATAGTTTTTTTTTTTTTTAATGAATTATAAATTATTTTTTGATATTTGGTAATATAATGAAAAATAAGTTGTAAAACACTTTTCAATATTCGGTTATGTAATGAAAAATAAATTAAAAAATAACTTATTAATATTTTATTTTTTTCAAGTTTATTAAAAATAATTTTTATTTTCAAATATAAAAATGCTTGAGTTGTATTAAAAGCACATAATATATTTGCACCATCACTATCTTGAAATAAAGTATTTTCTATAGTAATACTGAATAACACATAGCAAAGGAGTGCCTAATATATCGACAACTAATTTCTTTTTCTTTAATTTTTGTCATTTTAAGATATTTTCAACGTTATTTTTTCTCTTTAATTTTTTTCTTTTCTCTTATTAATTTTTTTTCATACTATAAAGAGAAAATAAATTGATATGGTATTTTTTATATTATACAAATTTAGGTGATGATACGTAATACTACAATAGCTAACCTATTGACCCTCGCTCCACGGTGGATCAATAATTTTTTTTTTTTCAAATATAAAAATGCTTGAGTTGAGTTAAAAGTACAGAATATATTTGCACCTTCACCATTTTTAAAGAAAGCATTTTCAATAGTAGCACCATGAATAGTACGTAATACTACATAGCAGAGCAACGACCCAATACACTAGCAACTAATTTTGTTCCCTTTAATTTTTTTCTTTTTGAGATATTTTTAATTTTATTTGTTTTTTTCTTATTTAATGTTTTTTTTCATACTTTAAAGAGAAAACAAATTGATGATACTCTTTTTATATTATACAAAAGTTGGGTGGTGATAAGTATTTTTTTTTTTCATTTGAGGTTGGGTTGAATTTTTTATTAAATCATATTTGTTTTTGCATTTCAAAAATGCATTTCAAAAAATTGAATTTTTTTTCTTAACTACAAATTAATATTTTTTAATGTTTTTGTATTATTTTGAAGTGATGATATAAAATATAAATTTTAAAAAATTAAAAAAAAATATTATCTCAATATATTTTTTAAAAAGATATTTTAAAAAATAATCATTACGTAATAATATAATAACTAGTATATTGTCCTGCGCTCCGCTGTGGGTCAATAATAATTTTTTTTTTCAAATGTAAAAATGCTTGAATTGGGTTAAAGACATGTAATTTATTTGCACCATCATCATCTTGAAATAAAATGTTTTCTACACTAGCACCATGAATAGCGCATAGTAGATGAGCGTCCAATACACTCGGAACTAATTTTATTTTCCTTTTAAGATATTTTCACTTTTATTTTTTTCCTCTTTGATTTTTTTTTCTGTATTGTAAAGAAGAAATAAATTGATTGAACTTTTGTTATATTGTACAAAAGTTGGGTGATGATTTTTTTTTTCATTTGAGGTATGATTTTTTTTTTCATTTGAGGTTGAGTTGAATTTTCTTATTAAAGCATGCTTGTTTTTGCTTTTCTAAAATGCTTTTAAAAATTTTGAATTTTATTTTATTTTTTTCTTTACTTCAAATTAATAATAGATTTGAAAAAAAAAATATTATCTCAATGTATTATTTGAAAAAAATAATTTAATATATTTTTAATTTTATTTTTTTAGGATATTCGGTCTGGCTAAGCTGCTATACTCAATGTTATTGGGTCTGGTTTTAGCAAACAGACCCCAACGCTATTGGGCAAACTAAAAACTATTGGGTTTGGATAAGCCGCCAGATCCAAGGCTTTTGGGTATGGCTTCGACTGCCAAACCAAGATCCAAACTGTTAAATATATTCAAAGTTATTAGATCTGACTAGATTGTTATACCCAATGCTTTTGGATTTAGCATTGTTTTATATCCAAGGCTATTGAGTGTTGTGTGGTCCTAGAAACATCATACTTAAGAAATTCCGTATATTTTAAATTATTATTGATCCGTTACATTACGCGAACAATATGCTAATTCTGAGGGTTGATTGTTGTCTCACTGCTTTTTACTATAGGTTAGACAACTAGAGAAGAGAGATTTTAACAAAGAAACTCTTATTTTACAAGTGTGAAGAAGAGGTTTATACATGTAATTGCTTTGAGAATAGAGTATTCTTATTATTAAAAAATAACTTGTCAAATTTACACTTTTTGTCTTATCACACCTTTATCTCAGGTGGTGGTCCCGAGAGTCGAACCCAAGAAGTCAATAAAGAGAACCAATCCCCTTACCCATTAAGACACCTCGTTCGGATTATCATGATTATTTTATAAGAATAAATCCAACTTAACCACTGACCTTTTTATTCTTCTGATTTTGGCCCCTCGCGAGCTAAGAGCAAAATTGATATGATCGTGATGGTTGTTTTGGCAAAGCAATGACCCATCTCCATCAAGGAGTAAGTGCACAGCACAGCACCATTTGGTGTACAAGGAAAACTACCTTGCCTATATATATATATATATATATATATATATATATATTCAGGGTATATATATTACTTATCACCTTATAAAGACATCATCATCAAGGCAAATGCCCTTTGAAAATAGGAAAAAATAATCTTTATACCCATGAAAAAAAGGTTGCAGCCCCTCCGAATACTAGGAGTCCACATTTCTCCCTCTAACGGGACACAAAAGCAAAGCTTAACCAAGTATTAAAATACCAGGAATTAGGAGCCACTTACACTTGTCTGAGAAAAAGACAACACGGTGCCTATTCGCTCAGGCACGGACTCGTACTCTCCTATTGATCATATACAAGGAGGCATATACAAAGAGCTTTCATGCATCGAATGGAGACACACGTGCTTCTGCCAAGTTGACGATTTCACCATCTAGCTAGGCCTCACAATATCTCATCGAATATTCTAGAAATTCATCTCCTGATCATCACGCTTTGAGATCACAAGTGGCAAGGGGATTTACATCTATACCCTCCTTTCCAAGCAACTTAGCGGGGCTCCAGAGACTATAAGGCAGGGAGGGGTTCCCAAATCTCTCATCTCTCAATCCTTGGTCATCCTCTTCTCTGGTATGTCATCTCTTTCAATACCTACAGTACCATCTTTTTAGGCTTGTACCTTTTTTTTTTTTTTTTTTTTTCTCTTTTCTCTTTTCTAACTTGGATATCCAAGGATCTCGAGCCCATCAGGGCCGGGAGCTTGTTGTGTGAGTGCATCAGCGAATCTAACCACCATGCATCCTCCAATACTTGCCACGTCAATCTAACCATGCAAGGAGCCACGTCATACTAGAGGTTCTCCAACCTCTCACGAGTTTAGCATTTTTCATGATATTTATCCATTGTGCATATGGCAGTTTCCCAGTTTCAATAACCAAAAAAGGAGATATATAGATGTCAGCTAAGGTTGTTTCATCGTTCTGATCTCAGGGTTAGGGGCCAAGGAGGAGGAGGAGATCACATGTTTGTCAGAACTATGGATGCCTTGTCATATGCTTGAAACAACAACGATAAGCCGCTCACAAGTGTAAATTACAGGGCATTTTGCAAGAAATAGGATTCAAGTTTTTGCATATGGCACCGTGAAGGACGGCCATTAAAATAGTCCGAGCTAGTCCCCGTGAAATATATGTTCTCCTACCAAGGCAAGGAAATAACATCAATAACAGCGATTATTATGATCATAATAACAACAGTAGTCATGATAACCATCCTGAAGCCACTACTAGCTGCAGGGTCATCGGACCGGTCTCGCAATCCCGGCATCTACCCACATGAGTGGTAGACATGACGCCTGCCGTGCATGCAGCAATTATTCACAGGCACTACTAGCATATAAGGGACCCAACTTAACGGCCCAATCCTGAGCAGACATATATATATATAGGTAAGCTGACGTGCCACTTGGTAAAGGCTTGTGCTTCCAACTGGCAACTAGTTACATGCTTAATAATTTGTTTTGACCACCACCTGGCACTAGGTGGGTATAATAAATGCATATATGTTATTCCCCAGACGTAGGCATCCGGGATTCGCCATCTGTCCTTTTGAGATCTTGCTAAAAGTGGAACAAGTCCAGTGGAGAAGGATGAACACAATCCGGATCTTCAACAACACGGCCATGCTGGCCGGCGAGGTTGCCATTGTTGATGATTGCAGATATCTGGTTTTCATGATACAGAGAGACAAGCTGATCAGTACATATCTGATATTAGGCGAGTTGTTCAAGTTTTGTTTTATTTTACAAGAATATTTCAACTGAGTTTACCTCTCTTTCTATGAGATTATTTTCATCTGTCAGATCTTGTTCCTGTAATTAGTAATAGAAAATGGGAGTTAGCAAAGTATCGATCCGCTTGTAACCTTAACAGCTTAAGCAAGAGCACTACGTTTATTAGGCACTTAAAACAATAAGAGACCTAATCTTGGAGACACGAAAGCAACACGAGACACAGGAGAAATAGAGAAGCCAATAAAATAATGACCCTGCCCAGTAGGAAAAAAGTTGCACACCAAACCTTGAATGCGAAAGTGAAGAAGCAATCAGAAAAATTCCCATGTAATTTATTGACAACCTAGCTACAAATTCTTAGTTTTGTGCTCTCTTGCTGTTTTGAGTGGAATTACTAATTAGTACTCCCATAGTAATTCAAGGGGAAAACCAGAGCCTAAAGAAAAGCAACACATTAAGCCTAGACTGCAAGAATGTGAGGAGAAAAGACCACTAAATTTCTTGGGACAATCCTTTGTTCCTCTTATCATTAGGAGTTGTTTTTCATGATAATTAATCACTCCCCATCAGTTTTTCCTACTGCAACTGTCTCTACCTGCCTGCTCAACCCCATTCCCCTGCTTCTCACATCTTCTAGAAAATGTTCTCACTTCCACGAAAACAACATATACTGAAACAGAACACATTCTACCTAGTATTCCTATGCAAATGAAGTTTGTTACATGCCATATCAGGCTGTGGATATGCTCCTGACAAAACACCTACCATGCAATTATTTAACGCAACAAACTTAAATGATTTGTCCCGTACGGATAGAATGTGACTATATGAGAACCTTACAACACAGGCAGCAGTTCAATAAAGGCACCATTCTCTTTCATGCATTTTAATTAAGTGCTCATCGTGTAACTAATATTGCTTCTAGGAGGAGGCAGCCGTACAGTGGAGAATGGCTTATCTGGTTTAGAAGCCATCAAGCACCCCCTCTTGCAACTGCGTAAGCCTCTAGGGGCAACTAAGTCTAATTCTGATTATTGCAGATTAAATCCACCTCGGCTTATGGATCTAGGAGTCGCATAAAAGTATTTCCGTGTTCCATCAATACTAAACAGCGCTTCGCTTTCAATCATGGTATCGTTTTCGTTCCCATCATTTTTATTGTTAGTGTATGCTGGAATCTCTTGCTACAATTTACAGAAATGACTGGTACATGTATGCTTGGCAGTGGTAGATTTCATAGTTTGATTCCTACCTTTGTTCTTTACGAATGATAGGGACAGGCTTGGACAGTTTCGATTCTTAATGTTAATCATATAAACTTTCTTCATTTGCACATAACAATTCATGACACTTGCATGCAGTCACTTAAGAAAACTAACTTAACTATTGGTGCGCGCATAAATAAAACGAAAGTTCTTGAACTGACAACACTTAATCCAGATCCACAAGGCTTCAATAAATACGCCCAATTTATTTGAAAGAAAGAGAGGATGGCATACCTTCTGATGGAGGGCTGTTACGGACTTCATCATTGCTTCTGTCTACATATCACCATTATTCAAATGTTTCAGTATTTCGATTGCTAAGTCACTCACATTTTGTTTAGGAGTAGTTAAGTGTGTTAAATAGATGGAACATGATATTTAGATAATTGCAGTAATGAAGAGTTTCAAGCTCTCACAACCAACAAACAAGGCTGTTCTGTTGATCATGGGTTTGAATTGGACAACTGACCTTTCTTCCTCTGGTGTAAACTAGTGTGGAGTCCAGTTCTCTTTCTAGCTGAATGAGTTGAGTTATATTTAGCTGTTCTATGTTCTTCCCTTCAAGGTACCTGCAAAAAGAGCCAATAAATGCTAGTGATAGGTCCAGTGGAATGCAACATGTCAATTTCCATGAAGCGTATGACATGAATCTGAAGATTGATGATACCTTTGGACCATTTGGAGTGGGTTAGCATCCATATAGCTGGAACCCATGTATTCTGCGTGATGATTCTGCTGAATTTCCAAAAGGTAAACAAAATGAAAGCTAGGCAATTTTGATTTCATCAAGAGGATCTAGAATTCTAAAAGGCAAAAAAAAAAAAAAAGTGAAATAAAATCTTCATCAAATTGCTGTATTTAGCTTTGTCTAATTTGAATCGAAGTGACTTTATGGAAAATTTCCCTTGCCATGATGGCTTCTATCATGAGGTAGTTCAACCAAGTTTGGTAACTCAAATGCTGGATCATTGAACTTGAACCTGATTAAGATGGAAGAAAACTCATCCCACAAAAAACAACTATATAAACACGAAAATAAAAGACTAAAAACCTCTTGAACCTGATTAATATGGAAGTTAATATTCGAGCCTATTAATCTATGGTTACTTTAGCAAAGCCAATAATCTTGAACAATCATTGCACTGCCCTATGCCTATGACTATGACTATAAATCTGGTCACTAGTCTACTCGCCTTCACATTTCACACTTTCTTTTTCTCTGTTTTTTCCCCCCTACAATGATCCTCCTAGAAAAACACATCCTTCCTCCAGGAGCTGTGCACTGATCCCTGAAGTAACATGCATGTATGCGTCATAGGCATCCACGTAAAAGTGCACATACATGATAGAAAACATTTTAAGACATTAACACAGGTAGCCTGAAGAAGCACAGAGCATCATATGCACCGTGAACCCCTCTATTCAGCAATTGCATTACAGTGTTGTTTCCCAGCAAAAGCTGCTGCCATATTCTGGGTGGCTGCCTATAAGGATTTCACAAAATCTCTCTCCCTCTCTCAAAAAGTTCCCTTTTACTATTAGGTTTCGAAAACAGAGTTGAAGTAGTTTTTAAGCGACTCTTTCCTCCGGAGTTGGATCTCACGCATTTTTGCCCAAAAGATAGTAAAATGGAATAATCGAAAAGCTGTATCTTTTGGAAATTTAGAGATTTCTAGTGCTATGCTCAAATATTGAATGCAATAACAAGTTTTGGCAAAATGATGAATAATCGACTAACCTTGGTTTTATCAACGTTCTTGCAGATTGCTATTTCTTGACTTTTAGTTTTATGTGTGTCATAGCGCTCAAGGATATTTCTCAAACTGTACACAAAGGAACATTGCGCAACTCAGAAATCCTCAAACTGGGCATAAAGGAACATAGTACAACTGATAAGCAAGCAAGGAACCTACAAGTATTGTGAAGCAAATACCAACAGAGAATCAATAAAACGTAAGTATAATAATGAATACTCCAAAAACTGCATCATATTGTAACCACTCATGGATGCTATATAAAGTACTAACTTCAATTTCCGTGAAATTCTTTTATATAATTCTAGAACAATGAAAGTAGATGAACAATCAAAATTGCAACTCGGTAATTCATTTCAATTTGCAAATATATTTGTTTTTAAAATATTTACATGTGAACAATTAACTAGGAGGTCGTTTTGCTAATTTACTTGGATCTGTTTTGCTATGGTCAGAATTGAAGCTACAAGTGAAGTTTAGCCAGCATAAAAATCCCTGACAATCCATATGACAGGTATTTTCCTATTTCTTCCATCTTCTAAAATTTACAGTGGATAATGGTTGTAAGGTTCACTTCTATGAGCCCTTGTTAGTGTGTGTTGTGGTGGTCATTTTTCATTTATGCTGATTGTATTAACTTATTTTCTTTTTGTATCTCGATAGCATTCTAAGGCTAAGGCTTTCATTTAGACTGGTAGCCAACATGAAAGGTCAATAATAACCAACTCTTCTACGGCAGGCCTTGTATCATTGAACATTAATGTCCATGTCATATGTAGTTTCTGGGAGAGACAGTTTCTAGCCTCCTGCTGTCATACAGTAGTGGGAAACATGCTTAAACATTCTTTGCTTTTTAATCAAGAGGCATGACTGATCTTAAATAGAGGATATATTATCAGTTCCAAGGGTTTTGGACAAAATGAAGGCATGAAACATTGAAAGTATGCGATGCGGGACATGATTTTGATTTTTGCTAGTGTACTTGAGGATTTATCACGATGAAAATCATGAAAGTAGTATTAGGATGCAATAATAATCATGATAGTCAAAAGTCAGAAGATAGATTTATCACACTCAGTTATCTTGTTAGGATTTACCTGTCAAGTAAGATCATTAGGAAGAACAATATGCCAAGCAAAAATTAAGCTTTTTGGCCCTTACTCTTAGAGTTTATTATATTTATTCTAACATCAAAAGGTAACGGCTATTACTGAGATGAAACTATATGAAATTTCTCGAACTATACATGATAGCTTAGGTTCTCCACAGAAACTTTGCAATAGGTAACTATGCTTTTATTATTTATGGCCGAAGTGAGTTCAAATGGGTTCTTTTCCTTCTTTCTTTTTTTTGTAACTACGCTTTTATCAACAGTATGTAACTATTGTATTTCTATTGATAATATTATTCGATTTAGAAATATAGAAAAGGAAAAACAAGATTGAAGGAAAAAGGAACATAATGAGAATGCTTCTCTGCTGTTCTCATTTCTTTTCTTTCGATTATTTTGGAATTATAGTAGGTAATTTGAATGCACTATATGTTTGAGAATATGTTGTTAAAATGAGAAGAATTGCGAGAAAGAAGATAGAAAAAACAGAGAGAATCGAGTATTTGTGACTATGAGTATTTGCTTTGAACATGGGTGTAGATAACTTTGCAATCAACAAAATCACCATTAAAAACATCTCTGTGCCATGCTTGTTTCTGAGATAGCATACCTGTTGTTTCTAAAAGAAGTCTCTGTACCAAGAAATTTTCATTATGAGTTCTATTACTATATGCTTGAATAAATATTCAGCTCAGAAAGCCTTTGGAGAGATTAAAGCCTTAATGATTGAATCGCCTGTTATTATGCTAGTTGATTTCAATAAACTATTAACAATGTAGTGTGATGAATTTCAAGCTAGATTTGTAGTGCCAGTTAATAAGCATACACAAACTTTTTCAATGATGAACTATCTGGTTAATTTGGAATAATCAAGTATGGCAGAATCTGAACTCTAGAAGAAGCTTAACAAGCCCTATGTCATGTGAAGTTCTTATGCTGATGAATTCATCATTGAAGTATAAAAGAAGAGAGTTTAGTGTTTGTAGCAGATGCACTTGGCAAGTGATTTTCCTTAGCAAGGCTAATGGGGAATACAAGTTTCGAGGAGTTCTTATTTCTTCTTCTATTTTCTCTAAAGCACTTTATTCTACTTGCTCCTCTCTAACACTTCTTTTTGCTACAATAAGCTCGGATTACTTCAGAAATAAAAAAAATCTGAACTCCACCCTAAACATAAGACCTAATCAATCCTAATTTTCATGAATCAAACCCCAACTCAAATTCACTTCTAAAATTCCGAGTTCTCCAACAATAGCTAACTATAAACCTTTTGTGGAACGCAAATTTAATTTGCTCGTTCGTTTGTTTGTGTTTTTGTGTGTTTCAAACGCAGTCCAAAAAACACACGTAGAGAGAAACAAATTCCAAGTGGCTGAGCAGTTGCCATCACTTTTTAACCAAGTTGCATTTTTTACTTGGTAACCAAAAAGCAAGATCCTTAGTCTAAAGAAGCTATATAATTATAATCTAGAGAATATCTTTTGTTCAGTTCCACTATATATATATATATATATAAAGTAAAGGTTTTCTATAAACCTGAACTTGAACTATTTTGTTCCAATTTTGTTTGTTCATGTTTAGTGTAATTTATTATTCTTTCCGTCGGTTCTAGAGAGATAAAAGTCATTAACTGATATATTATATCATTGTTCTTTATTCGCAATTCTTTAAAATACCCTTATTTTAATCGCAGGTCTTACAAGATTAGAGATATTATAAGAAAATATATGATTTGATATTTTGACAAGCAACAATAAAAAAGTTGAAGACATTCACTATGGGGAGGATAGAGTACTATTTTTCTCTCCACACTGTTATGTCACTAATGAGAATCTCATTGCTGTCTTCTAACATCCCTCTCCTATTGGATTCCGTTTCAAACCTGATTTGACATGTTCATACGAATTTAGTAAATTAGATATTGGAGCTTCTGTCAATCCTGAACCCCATGGTCAGTGGAGGACCCAATCACAAGTTAGGTTTTCAACAGAGGTGGACTACACATAATGATCAGGTCAATTCACCATTTCTGCGACAACTTTGAGCCTAGGTTGAATAAAGCCTTGGGCCTACTCTAAAACCATGACTTCGACTGGCTGCTGCTCTGTTGGGAAATCTTCTTTCCTACTTCTTCAATCCCTTCCCTTACCGAGAACTCTAATTTCCAACCTCTGAAAAAATACCATTACTTAATCCCCATCTTATAGAGAACCATTTTTTAACTTACTCCTAATTTGTAACCTACGTTCATGAATTGGCAGCAAAGTCAAACATGCTTTTAAATCCTAAATAACAATTCAATAAACTCATAACTTAACTTCTCTATATTTTTTTTGTGGAAGTACTTAAACCAGTAGAAAATAGAGAAAACAAGTGCCTTGTGTTATAGTTATAGTTTTGTTCTATCTAGTTTATTCACTAAAGCAATTATGATTTAGAAATTGATTCAAGACAAGCGTTCCGATCTATTACAACATAGGCATTAGGCGCTCAATGGACCTTTCTGGGCTTTGAATTGATCCAAAAATAATTTTATTATGCAACATTAAAGTATTTAAAAGCATCTTTTATTCCTTTTAATATAAGAGTAAGAGAATAAAATATAAAATCTAGAAATATATATTTTCTACTATTTGTATCTGTGAATCATTTATTAAATTCCTATGAAATACTAGATAAAAGAGTTAGTGATATTTTTTTTTCTTTGTTTTCAGGATACTCATCGAAGCCTAACGAATTTTTTGAGTCAAAATCATAATACAAACTCATTTTAAAAAAAATCCCAACTTAATTCAATAAAAATCAAATCTACTAATAAGTTACATGAATTTAAAAATGACTACTCTATTTATGTATAAGTTTTTTGTTTTTGGGATACCACATAAAAATAGTGTTTTTTCATTACAATCAAAGTTTCAATCGCAATATTACTACATGCACAAACATGACCTTAATCTCTACTTCTACATATTAATATGTTTGTTATCTTTTTTTTTCCTTGAATTTTGATAATAAACCTCTATAAATACACCCATTAATACACTTGACATTCACCTCCACCAAAAAGCTTAAACTTCCTTCTATATTCTTTTTGTGCACTTAATAATCACTCATATAATACAACTTAAGAAGTACTTTTGCCATACTAATAGTTAATGACCTACTATACTCTCTTTTTTTAATTCTCATTTATAAATGAGATTTGAAGTGTAATTTAAGATTTTCTATAAAAGCCTTCCTTTAATGAATTTGTACACATACATATAAGAAAATGGTTCATTCTCTTTTATTTTTAGCTTTTTTAAAAAAAAATTACATTTTTTTCTTAGAAACAAACATTGTGGAAAATATTTTAAGAAAATAATAATTAAAATGCATGTTGTTATGATGATGGTATGGTTGTGGTGACAACGACATAATATGATGGTATAAGTAATGGTGCTGATAATGATTTTGATGGCTATAGCAAAACAAATTGATTGGTTTAGTTATGGTTGTGTGATTTCGTTTTCAATAAAGTTAAAGTGCATGCTATAGCTCTGGTAGTTAGTGTTATCAAAATTGGATTTATCTGACTAGCTAAACTAAATAACTGGTGACAAGGACCTGAATCAGATCATTTTTAAAACTGATAAAATTCACAACATTGAATAAAAAACAACCTGATGGTTGAATCGGTGAACATTCAATTCAGAGCAATGATCTAAAATTGTAACTAGGATAACATTAATGGTGATAACAGTGTTTTGGAAGTGTTTGGGGGAACGATGGTGATGGGATAGTGGTGGTTGCTGTGATAGTGCGGTGGCGCTGTGTTGACATTACAATCTATGAACAGAAAACAGAGCACTAAAAGCCATTTTTAAATATTTGATTCGGTTTATACGATCATTCATAAGAAACAATAAATATATCATTCATAAGAAACAATAAATATAGCAGTTCAACAAAACTTGTTTTGAAAAAAATAAATCATAATGATACCAAACACTACCGCCGAATTTAGTATAATAGTAATTCACGATCATGTAATGTTTTCATACCATCATGAGAATTCGATATTCATAAAATTTTACAGGCAATTTTTAGCAATAATTTAAATTATATTGAAGTAATTCGCTATAGTGCTAGTTAACATAACCTCCTTGATTAATTAAAGAATATACAGAGGAGATCAGAGTAGCCTCAATGGAGGTCAATTCAGTTCATGGTAGTAATACTCTCCTATTCCATAACTACGAACCGTTAACATCATTGACTATAGTCACTGATTTTAGACTAAAAGATCCTATCAAGTTGAGTATGAAATGTTTATGCTCCATTTGGGATGTAGATGTTTCAAAGTCATTTAGTTTTCATTACTTTAATATTGTAAAAAATTTGGTTTGGAAAAAGTTACAATTTGCTGCTTTTACTGCTATCACCAGAGCAAGTTCAAGCATCGACCAACCAAATTTTGGAATCAAAAGCTTGATATTTACAGCAAGAACTTATTAAGTTGGCGGTGAAGGTACAACTTTATTTCTTTGCACAATATTTGAATGAAGAATCCTACAATCCTACATTACATGGTATAGAAGGGGACAGAGAGCTTAGGCGCCAAGCGAAGGGGCAAGAGGCTAGGAGCCTAAATGGCTACTTCACTATCTACTAGCAAGTGCCCATGAGGCGTTGTGGCGTTATTTTGAGTCTCAACCACTTGAAGCATCATAAAGCAACCAATCAACGCACGACTGTGCACTATCCTAGATGATTCAGACTCGTGAGTGCTTCGCTCTACTATCAGATTCTAATAAATAAAAAATCATTAAGCACAAACGTTGATTTGTTCATTGTCTGTCATTTCCGGAATGAGGACGTGAATGAGTTGTCTAACACAAAGGCCCCACATTTTAGTGCCATATGTCCATTTTATGTATACATCAGCAATTTTCGAGTAGATTCTACTAAAAAATTTTCAAGTGTAAAAACTAAAGAGGAAAAAGTGGAAGAGAATAGGTGTTTTTAAAAGTCACTGCAAAAGAATTTTGCATTCAAATGAAAGAAAAACAAACTCTTCCAAACTCTTAGGGAATTGAACAATATAATTCAGGTATATAGAATTATGAGTATATATGGCTCGCTCTAAATAATGTGATTATGCTTAGTCATAAGTTTTATAGAATAATTTTGGATGAAATGAATTTTGATTCATTTATTAGTTTTTCAAATAGTTTTCAATTAGGAAGCATTTCAATTTTCAAATATAAGTCTACATCAAAATAGCAATAATACAATTTCAATAAGAAGTTAAGAAACATGAATGCTTCAAAAAAACCATAGTATATATAATGAATATGCGTTGAATATGGATATAGTCGGATCAGATATATGGTCATATAGCCAAAAACAATAAGATAGACATTAATATAATTTTGGTTAAATAAAATGTAAGATAAGATATTTGAGAAATATGATTAGAACTACGATAATATATGAGAGGGATATAGCTAAAAAAAAATTTTTGTGTGTTAAACTTTTTATTTTTAAAAAAGATCCAAATATAATTTTAAGTTTTATGAGTTAAAAACAATCAAACATTCAAGTAGACATAACTTCTTCTTTTTTGTGTGTAAATCGGACTTAAAGCCCTGAATTAAAATGAGATTTTAATGCATAATAGAATACAAACCACCTTTAGGTGAGTTATTAATAACCCAGTCCTCCCTAACAAATGGATTGGCTAACCTTACACCTCGCTTCAACCAATGATTAAAGTGTTATCTCCTCGTCACAATTAAGTATGATAGGATCAATGTTTAATATATGTGTGTGCGCGCCCACCAAAAACTTAAACTAATTATGAAAGTGAACTTTACTTTCTTATTAAAAGAGTCCTGCACCAAGTGTCAAGTGCTCGTGAGCTGCACCGAGCACCATTGCAGTGTTGGAAAAAGTCAAGCAAGTTACTTTCGACCAATTACGTTCTTCTACGCGAGGTTATGCAAGAGAGGAAATTTGCATTCCTTGATCCTTGCGCAATAATTTTGCTTAATTCTAGACATTGTGGTGTTCTAGGAAGCTTTACTGAAACCGATGAACTTTCTAAAAAAAACTTGTGATGGGGTTTTTTTATATAGCGAGAAAAAACAACAGTGTGTGGTGAATTTGGATATAGAATATATGAGGGGGCTTGTTTGAGCGGTTTAACTATTGGAAAAAAATATTTATGCGACACTAATTTTTCATCTATATATGTTCCTTTAGTTAGCATTGCATTATTGTTTTGGAATAGAAGAGTTAAAACATAACAAATAATCATTTCTATTTTGAGATAACAAGAATTCTTCACTATAAAAACAAATTTATATTTATATATTCATTGATGTTTCTCAAACTTTTTATACAAAACATAATATCCTTCAATTTAGAGAAACACACAGAAAATACGAGGTTGGTTGCTAAATCAGAATTCCATCGTGTAATTTGCTACCCATCGTCACATCCTCAGCTAACATGGATCTTGCATTTATAATCCATATCATCCTCGTAACCTATCTTGTCTCCTTATAGACAGTAATTCCTGAAATCAAATAATAAATAATATACCTAGGCCTAGACGTGGCTGATGATCCCAACACACACAACACAGCACAACAGCACGGGCATATGCAAATCATGGCAAAACTGGTGGTATGCATATCAAAGTCAGGAAAGTGACAAAGGCCCACATAAGTGGACAAACTTCTCTAGTAGGAGATCCTGTTGATTTTTCCAATGAACAAGGATATACCAAGTGAATCTCGCTCCCTCTACAGTGACAGTTAGATGATTTGAAAAGGGTTTTTGTCTCTCAGTGTATGTGTTTCCAAAAGCCAAGCAAATATATAATATCATGAAATTCAAAGCATATCTCTAGCAAAAATATCTTCCATATGACCACGATCAAATCAAAAACGAAGAAAAAAATAAAATTTAAGGCAAGCTTAAAATGGAAAGTATAAAGAGACAGAATTAAGGACGTGCCTGTTGCCACTGCAAAACTCGAAGAGCTTGCCAGTGGAGGAGAAGATGATGACCGCCATCTCAACATCACACAGAACCGATAGTTCTTTAGCTTTCTTTAATAAACCTCTCTTTCTCTTTGAGAAACACACTTGACGGCTGCTTTTGTCTTCGATTCGTTGTAACTGCACCTTCCCTCTCACCATGACCGATCCACCAAGGAGTGATCTCTGCGTTCTGTTTCACAAGAAGAAAATGAAGCAGTGTAGCTAACTCAGAGAGAAAATGGAGAGACGATTGGGGATTCTTATAGATTTGAGCAGAAACAGTGAGGGGTCGAGTTGGGTGAGTTGGTGATTCCGGGTTGAGAATACTATAAATGACTGGCACGTGGACGCATATGATTGCTTCAATTTCCGTATTTGTTTTTGGGCTTGTTCACTACTTAAAATGGCTAATTCTACTTTTGTCCTTTGTAATGCGGTTTTTCCTTTAAAAGCTATAGCTGTTGATAATGGTATCTGTGGTGTGTATATTTTATTAATGGGGTGTTTGATATTGTGGTTGTGGTTGTGGTTGTGATTGTTTTTTATCTGAAAATATATTATAATAATATTTTTTAAAAATTATTTTTTATATAATATATCAAAATGATATGAAAATACAAAAAAATATATTAATTTAAAAAAAATTAATTATTTTTTAAAACACTTTTAAAATATAAAAATAAATAGGATATAAAAGCATGTGACGTTAAGTAAATACCCGGGAGTTATTTACATGAGACCTAAGTATTGGCTACATGCTGTAAATATTATAGTAGAAATAAATAAATGAAAGAAATTTTATCTAAAAAAATAAAATATCAAAATATCAAAATATAATTAATAACATTGACTGAAATTAATTAAAAAATAGACCATGTTGGTTGAAATTCATAAGAATCAAACTATTTTTTAACACTAACTAGAGGTGTGTTTGTTTTGCAAAACAAATATTTACCTACAATTTTATTTAAAAAACAAAAACATTCTCTTGAAAAACCAATTAAAAAATTGACAGATTTAATTTTGGTTTTATAACTCTGAAACCAAAAAAACAGAACTAAACTCGAACCGAAAAAACCAGAAAAAAACCGAGTCAAATCAGAAAAAACCGAGCCAAACTAAAAAAACCGAGCCAAATTGGTTTGAACCGATTTTTATCCTAAAAAATCGAACTGAACCGAAACTGGTCGGTTGGAACCGGTTTTGGTTTTTTTTAAAAAAAAAATTGGTTTGTAAAAAAAATTGGTTTGGTTACTTGTTTTTTTATAAAAAACCGAACCAAACCGAAAATGATCACCCCTACATATTATTACCAATAATAAAGAGACTTTTTATTGAAAAAAAATAGATATTAAGATTATACCTATTTTTCATGAAAAATCAAAATAGTAGTTATCTTATTTTTTTTTATATTTGTGATAATATAATTATTAAATATTTCTTTTATGAAAAAGTACTTATAAAAAATTAAGAATGAAGTAATTGTTAGCAAAATACAATTACCTATTTATATTGATTATGTTTCGTAAATATATGAAGTATATGAAAAAATCAATAGATCATATGAATATTTATAAAAAAGTGAAATACTATATAATAAAAATTAAAAGATTGTGTAACATGCTCGGATATGTGTGTTTATAGTTGAATAACAAATTATGAAATTTTTATAAAAAGAGATCATGTCATTAAAAATAACAAACTATATTCTGAAAAATATTGTTATGGATAAATAAATAAATAACTAGATAACAAATAATGGAATTATATCAGGTAACATAACAAAAAATTATGTAATAGTGATTAAAAAAAATGCATTTGATTAGTTATACTTTTAAATTACTAATTACCCAATAATTTCTATAATTGTAATTTCTTCTATTACTATTCTTTGTCATAAAAGGAGATGAAAATGTACTCAATAATAATATTTTGATGGTGTTTAATAAAAAGACAAGACATCAGGAATGAAAATGATGGCACGAGATTGTAGGATACAAGATGCTAAGATGTCCTGTTTGAAAATGGGGTTGCGGTTATTTTTTAAAATGTTTTTTTATTTAAAAATGTATTAAAATAATATATTTTTTTTATTTATTTTAAATTAATTTTGAAATCAGTGCATTAAAATGATTTAAAAATATCTAAAAATATTAATTTGAAACAAAGAAAAAAATATAAAAAATTAAATTTTTTAAAAGTATTTTTAAAACATAAAAACAAATAGGCCATAATTGATTTGTATTCGGTAAAGTGGACAAAAAAAGAAAATTTTGCTCCTATATTTGTTTAATGGTAAGAGATGAGATGCAAAAAAATACAGAGAATATTTATTTTACACTCATAATAATTTTTTTTGTGCATGCTATGTTTGACATATGATTTAATCATGTTTTAACATATATATATATATATATATATATATATATATTCTTCAATAATTAAAAAATAAAATGCATTTTTAATCTAAAAATTAAAATGCTAAACACGCGCACACATTCACATAAATTATCATAACTTTCAACTTCATAGATGACATTTAAAATGACACAGAACCAATGTTGTAAACCCTTGCAGCGAATAACGGATTGTATAATTGTGTGGTTTTTTAAAATTATTTTATATTTAAAAATATATTAAAATAATTTTTTTATTTTTAAAATTTTATTTTTAACATTAATATATTAAAATAATCTAAAAATAATTTTAAAATTTTTTAGAGACATGCTCAACGGAATCTTAATCACAAGTAATTGTTTATGAAAACAATAATTGCTTAATTTGGATGATCGTCGCTTGTGATTTCTAAGTCGTCTTCATAGCACGCTTGGAGCACGTGATTAGTTAAGACGGCAACTATCATTATCATTTTTATTTCGGTAAATTTAAAGGCCGAAAGTTAGACACCTGGAACCCTTTAGCATTTCAGATATTTGACGAAATATCGTCATAGGCTTTAGGCCGTGTGTATGCGAATTTGGTCTCATATAGGCCATAGGTCACCGCCGTACGGAGATATTTTTATCAAATTTGAGGGGCATTTATCTTGGATAAAATATTTTATAAAAAAATGATATTTTTTTTGTTTATTTTTTTATATATTTAATAAAAAACTGGTTAACATTAAAGACTTTTACCATCCACTTTTAAATTGGAAATATAATCTATTTACTAAAAAATACTTTCAGTTCATAAAGACTTATAAACAATCTTATAGATAATGATTTATTAACTAGTTGGCTGTTCTTTGCCGTCAAAAAAATATAGTCATTAACATCAAGAATGTTTTTCAATGCGAGTAAAAAATATTTTATGGTGAGCCAAAACCCTTGTGGAGGGCTACAAAAACAGGACGTCGACTAATATAATAAAAAATAATAACATAAAATAAATTTTCATGACAAAAAACAAAAGATCAAACGGTATTTAATAAAAAAAAATGACAACCGAATAAAATCTAAAAAAAATCATGAAGGATTGTGGAAAAAAAAAACACTTGCTGATAAAAAAGGCAATGATTCCATAAAAAAACAAATTGCAATGGTAACCAATAAAAAAAAGACCTCAAATTATTTTTTAGTTAATAGGATTAACATAATAATAATAATAATAATAATAATAATAATAATAATAATAATAATAATAATAATAAAACAATACAAAACAAGCCCAAATACATGTATCTAAGTGTTTGGCCCAATCAATAAAGGCCTAGCCCACAAGTAAGGTTTATTTATTTATTATTTTTATATTAAATGGTAAATGGCATGTTATTTATCTAGGCTAGACGTAGTCTACTATCCTAGTTTTTTATGATAAGAGAACTGCTGAAAAGTCGGGCCGTGAGATTTTTTTTTGTTAAAAAATCTAAATTTTAATTTTTTTTACTTAGAATATCTAGAAAACATCACATTCACCATCATCACTGTCACATTATCACCATTGCTTTCACGAACTCATCATTATAACACATCATCAATCATTGTGGGACTACTATATATTTTTTTTCACATAATTATTTACCAAACATTGTAAAAATCAATTTTCATGTAAAATGTTCCCATTAATGAAACATTTCACACAAAACAAACATCCCATTAGATTATGTTTAGTTCTAGATTAAAATAAGTTAAATATCAACCCTTAATGTGCAACCTTACTTGAGAGGGGGGTATTTGGAAATTCTTTGGATCCACCAGTAAAAAATAGTTTTACACTTTTACTAAGCATTCTCAATATTTTATACTTTGATCGCTTTTTTACTATCAACACTTGATCCCTTAACATTTAAGGTATAAGGATGTAATTTATAAAATTACCATAGGGATGCAATTTATATCTCAATTATTCCTTAAGAGTTAATCAATGTATCTGATTTGTTCAAAGGAACCCAATTGAACACTAATTATTAAATTGTAGGACCAAAATGTAACAATTCAAACTTCAATGACCATAATATTATCATCATAAACTTCAAAGGACTAAACTGTATTTACACTGCTGGGACCAGAGCAAAACCAATTTTCTTTCGGAGTCCCTAACACACACCAAAACAGGTAATCAATCATCAATAAATCTGACTTCCATGCTAGAGCCTAATTGCAAACTGTCTTTTACATTCAGAGACCAAATCATGATTTCTCATAACCAAGGGACTAAACCATAATTTTACAAACCGGGGACCAAATTGTAATCTTGTCATCTTCAACCTCGCAAATGGGTATCTCCAGAATTCCAAAACTGATTATTCCAATTTCTTCCATTTTTTCAGATTTTCTTTTCAGTATTAAAATTCCTTAAGATCTCTAACCATAATACACCAATTAAACAAAGTCTCATCTCAAATCAATTGTTTCTACCATTAAACCCATATCACTATCAATTTAACATGAAAACCATAGAACTCAACTTAATCTTACCCGAAATGAACTTCAAAGATCAACCCATCTCACATCCTTACTAACAACCATACTTCCTCTAAATCAATTCTTGATCATCTTCAAATCCTTACTAATCAAACTTAACATATATACAAAACCATACTTGACAACAATAATCATGCTTTACAACAATAATCTCACCTTAACTACTTATTTTTCACGTCATCCATTTCGTTTCTTTTCCTTCTCCCTACCTCCCTACCTCCCTGCTCTCGGTTCTTCTTTCAATTTCTGGTTTCATCTTTTTTTTTTTTTTTTTTTTATGACTCTTATATATAATAGTAAATGATGACAATAGCGTAAATAACTCAAATTAAATGAAACGTCCAATTTTCCCACCAGTCATTATTAACCATAATTATTTATTAAAGGGCAATATTATTTTTTCAATCCTTTTAATTTTATTCTTATTTCACTCCAAAGTCCACAATTTATTATTAATTATTAGACCGGAGTATTCGGAGTGGGTGCAATGACTTCCGCAAGTATTGACCTCTAATAATCCTATAATTATTTAATTGAAAAAAATAAATTAATTAATCAAATTGAAATTTCTAATTTACTCTCCTTTAAAAGTAATGCAATTTTAATATTTTATAAGCATGAGTCTTTGAAGAAGAAATTTATTAGACTTGTAGAGTTACTTTATTTTAATTCACCACCAAGACTTTAGAGAATTGACTTTGTGGTTAAAGATATTTCTTGATTTTTGTATCTGAATTTTGAAACTAAAACAATAGGAATTTCACGTTATCTATCTCCGTTTTTGTTTAATTGTAGTTTTTGTATTTACAATGTTAATAACATAGTTAAGTGTTTGGTAATGTATCAAACTATGTTTTATATTATGAGATTCATCCAAAAATTGAGTTTGAAATGAAATTTTTGTAAAGTAATTTTTACATGTTTTTCTAACTAAATTTCGTAAAATTCTATTTGTTTTTTAATTTTAAAAGCACTTTTTTCAAAATTTTCAAATTTTTTTATTTTTTTTTGCTTCAAATTAATTTTTTTTATATTTTCAGATTATTTTGATGCACTGATATAAAAAAAATTAAAAAATTATTTTGATGTATTTTCAAGTAAAATATATTTTTGAAAAGCAACCACAACCAAATATTTTATATATGTTTTTTGCTGCATATAAACCTTTACCATAATTTTTACCAAACACGTATCTAAATCCAACTAACCACGATTAACCATACTTTTTTAAAACTTATTTTTTTTAAATCACAACCACAAAAACTACCTAAAATACAATCACACTAAATTATATATATTGAGTTGATGTATAATGTTTGTTTTTAGGATTGTTTAGAAAAAAAAAAACTTAATCTTGATGAACAAATTAGTTTTAAAATATCCCTAATTATCGGGAAAAAAAAGCCCTTCTTGACAACAAATGACTTTAATAGTCATAAAAAATATATTACTCGAATTCAATTAAATCTTCGGCTAAAAACTATATTAGCATAATGATAATAATAAAAAATAAATAGGAAATATTATCGTGAGCAGAATCCATGTAGCTAGAGGGGCCATTTGCAAAGTCTTATAACCATTTATTATTTTCATAATATCTCAGATGATCCCTTTAAATTTTTAAGTTTTCATGCATACCCTCCTCCGTGTGAATTAAAAACCAATTGATAGAGGTACAAGATTGCTCCGTGTGCTTTGATTGTGTAAATGGAGTGTTACAATACTCATTTTTCAAAGTATTATTCAAAAGTATTTTGATTGTATTTTCAAATACTCATTTTTCTTTGTATTAGTTTTTAGCAACCAAGGACTCTCATTGTGATTGTTTCACATGCATATTATTTTTCAAATACTCATTACATTCTAGTTTTATTTTCATTATTTTAAGGAACAATGGATGGCAAGCTTTGAGAGAGAAATTGAAGAAAATAATTTGCCATCTAGTAAAAGCATGTTTGGTATTATGATAACAATTATTTTTTAAAGTATTTTTTGCTTGACAATATTTTAAAATAATACATATTTTTTAAGATAATTTATTTTTAATATCAGCATATCAAAATGATCTAAAAACATACAAAAAAAAAAAATTCATTTGAAGAAAATAAATAAATAAAAAATTTCAAAAAAATTTTTGAAACGCAAAAACAAATAGATTCTAACTGCAAAACCTAAAGAAATATTTTTTTTAGAGATCAAGAATAAAAGACTATATAAAGGAAAAATAATTATCATTCAATAGTGTCCTGCCTCTTGAAAGGTAAAAAAATCTTTTCACAAGGGCCATTTGTCATTCTAGAATTGTTTGGGGATATCTTGGTCCTTTTATAAGTTTTAAAATAGTTAAATTACTTGGTTTTTCTTAAAAGCAAAAACCAAAAAGCTTTGGCTTAGGGGCATTTTTTATAATTCCTTTTGGTACGCAAAGTATGATTACTCTATTACCCTTGAAGTAAGAAATTATTAGGCTTGACTTTAGGGGCATATTAATTATTTCACATTGTTTTCGGCAATAATCATGTGGTCTCGGGGTGATTCAATAATTTAATTAAAAAAAAGGTGCTAGCGCGTTTCACAAATGTGCCAACAAGTGAGTCTTCATGTTGTGTGCAGTGGCTCACTGAGGCGGAAAATGGGTTTCTTGTTGTTTTTCGATTCCTCGCGGCGGTTAAAACCTTTTATGAATGATGTGTGTTACTATATGACCTCTTATTTGGAGGCGATTGACTTTTTTTCTCTCTTTCTCTTTTCTTTGGATTTCATTTCAAGCCTTGTAACATTTCACATCAACCTTTTAATATATTTGGTCTTAGGATTTGGTCTCTGGTTTTTTAATTGTTATTTTGTATATTTCAATTAATTTATAGAATTGAGTCCTCTATTATTATTATTATTATTATTATTATTATTATTATTATTATTATTATTATTATTTTAGATTTGGTTTTCATTTTTTTTTATTTCTAGTTTTTTTTTTGTTTAGGATGTTTTTAAAATTGATTTATTTTTAAAATTTCATCCTCTATTATATTTACATATCAGATTTTATCCTCATTTTTTATGTTATTTTTTTTTCCTTGATAAGTTTTTTAAATTGATATTTTTTTTTTAATTACATCTTTTAATATTAAATTGAGTTTCTTGATTGACCCCAAATCTATGAAATAAGAGGTTGCAAATTTGAAAACTTGACCCATATTTATGAGTTTTGTCCGAGTTTATTTATCTATTTATTTTAAAACTTATTTTTTTTAGTTTCATTATTAAACATTTGATTTGATTGGATATTGAGCTCAATAATCCATTTATTTGTTTTCTTTATGTAGGATTTTTCATTGATTTTAAAAATTACTTGGGTTATCCTAGTTGTTTTTTTAATTTTCTGTTCCTTGTTAAATTTATCCTTTTTAAAAGGATTTTTAATTAAATTAAATTGATTGTTCAATATATTTTTTTTAAAATATTATCAAGTATGTCAACTTCTCAATTTTTTAAAAGGTTAAACAAAAATATCTGACTCGCAGAGTAGCGCTAGGCAAAAATCATTTGTTTTTTTTTAACCTTTTTTAAGTTCATGTTTTTTCAATTTCATCCTTTAAGATTTTAGTTTTTGGAGATTGGGATCTGTAAACATTTTTTTGGCTCTCTATTGGATTTTTTTACTAATTTTAAAAATAACTCAGGTTATCTAGGGTCTTTTTATTTTTTATTCTTTGCTAATTTTTTAATCATATTATTAAATTAACCCGACTTAATTGATCCAATGAGGTCAATGAATTGAGCATCCTTTTTTTTTTTTTTTTTAATGTTAGAACCAATTCGGTATGGGTCGCGGCATACCATGAGTCACAAATCTAGGTTTGCTCAAGTTATTGTTTTAAGTCTTTTCTTTAATCGACTTTTTTTTTTTTTTAAGTTTTAGACCTTTAATATTTGGTTAATTAAAATTGAACTTTCAAATTTGTTTTAATGTGAATTCTATAGAGTTATTACGAGATCATGCTCTAAATAGCGGGTTAAATATTGTTGGCCCGAATCAATCTAGTCTATTGACATCTTAATATATATATTTTTAAAAAATATATAGTCCAGTATATCACCGCCCTAATATTTTTAAAATGTTTCTTGCATTATACATCAAATTCTTAACATTTTAACATCTTTAAATTTTTTTATAACATTATAAAAAAATAATTCAATCTGCAGCGTCACGGAGGTCAAAAGACTATTCTTATCTAAAATAGATTGCTGCAAGTCAAAAGAAGAATATTCAATTTTGTTGTATTAAACTACCTAAACCTATTGGATATTCAAGAAAAATGGATAGTGAGAAAGAAGAGGAAAACGCAAGGGAACCCGATCCAACATCCTAGGAGTACCTACTATACATGAAGCAGATGCATTCACGACAACACATAATTTAAAAACTAATAGCAAGTATCTCGAATAAAAGAATAAGATAAGAATATTATTTTTACAAATATTCAAATGATTTTGTTTTTTTTTTAAATGAGAAATTTAAATAAAGAAAATCTATTCACATGAGTCAGTAGAAAACTTAGCAGACCAAGGACGAAGATCAAAAAAGTATGATCCGAAGTCCGAACACCTTTGAATCAACAAATCCAAACAAGCATACCGCATCAAAGAGGAAAAAAAGCAAAGTAATCATATAAAAGCATCTTTTATTTATTTACTCATGATATAATTTATGAATAACTTGAAAGGCTTAGATAAAAAAAGTAGATAATGCATGGTTTAGGTTTCTGATATGTTTGTTGATATGGGAATCTTGTTGTTATTGTAGTTTAGAATTAAAAATGAATTTGTTGAGAAGTTTTTTTTTTGGATAAATTTAAGGAATTATGTTATTTTTTTTATTTTTTATTTTTAGTTTTTTACTAGATTGGTGCTTGTTCTACATTGTGGGTTGTGTCAAAATTTTCCTAACATAAAAAAAAAAGTTTTTGCAACACCAATATTTTTTAAGAAAACAAGAAAAGTCTAAGACATAATTCATTCATTTGATTGAGTTTAATAATATCGTTTAATTTAATAAAATAATTAAAAAAGACATCAACAATAAATAAAGTAAAAAAAGGAAATAATTTACAATAAAAAATGAGTTGGCAATATTGTATTCGGGAGGAGAAGAAAAAAAAGTTCGTTAGAGACTCACCGTCTATCCACCGTGGACGCCGCTCCATCACCAGAAAAAGCTTATCAATATGATTCTAAAGCCACAGAGAAAGGCTACAAGACAATCCCAAAAGATGCTGCACACACTGCTATAGTAATGACCCATAAAGCAAATCAAGCAAAATATCATGAAATAAGGATTTCATGCTTATATTTAATCCATTAACTTAGTTTAATAAAAAATAATTAATTCTTGAAGTGGGCATCTCCTGCTAGACCCACATCTGTTTAGTCTCAGCATGTAGCAGAATCCAAGAACATTCTCCAGACTTATATTTATTTGCGTTCAACGTTTAATCGAATCCAAGAATGTTAGGTCTGCTTATATTTAATCCATTAACTTAGTTTAATAAAAAATAATTAATTCTTGAAGTGGGTATCTCCTGCTAGACCCACGTCTGTTTAGTCTCAGCATGTAGCAGAATCCAAGAACATTCTCCAGACTTATATGTATTTGTGTTCAACGTGTAACTGAATCCAAGAATGTTAGGTCTGACTCTGATAGCTCACCAAACCCATGCCTATTTCGGCTTAGTGTGGGGCTGAACCCAAGAATGTTGGGTCTAGCAGCTCACCAGACCCATATATACTTGGGCTTAGCGCGTAGCCGAACCCAAGAACGTAGGATCCAACAAACTCGCTAGAGCGATATGTACTTGGGCTCAATGCGTATCTAAACTCAATTACATTAGGTTTAATAACTCGCCAGATCCATGTCTATTTGGGTTTAACGCGTAGCTGAACCTAATAACGATGGGCCTGACAACTTGTCAAACTCATGTCTATTTGAGCTCAGCGCGTAGCTGAATCCAAAGATATTAGGTCTAGAAGTTCGTCGAAATCATATGTACCTGGGTTTATCGTTTAGCTGAATTCAAAGATATTGTGTCAAGAAAAAAGTCAGACCCATCAAATAAACGCATAGAGTAATTAAAGAGTGAAAGGATGAATTAAATTTCTGATTGGCCACAACTTTATTGGTAATACATGAGAAGCCTTGATGACTTAAGACATGCACTGCTATTCCTAAAAATTAAAGATTCAGTTTAAACAAATGCAACGCGTACAGTACCTCTCTGCACAAATGAAACTATACGATCAAGGTTTTATTAATTCACGACT
Organism: Populus davidiana; assembly: GCA_030145905.1. Lineage (NCBI taxonomy): Eukaryota > Viridiplantae > Streptophyta > Magnoliopsida > Malpighiales > Salicaceae > Populus > Populus davidiana. Next base: position 34,094,643 of record CM057789.1, on the reverse strand, counting down.
AGCTAGCTAACCAGCGGGCAGAGTGAACCATCCATGGATGTTAATCCCTACAGCTTGTCTTCAAGCTGCTTTCGTTCCGAGTTGACTCGTTCAAGCTTGAAGCGTTCTTGAACAGAAGAGATGTAGCTAGTAGCCTTGGTATCTACACTTACATCACCAACAACACCGAAGAAGGTGTCGAACTGGCTTAACTTGTCACGATGGTTGTCTGCAGCAGGCACTATAAATGAGACCACCTGCTTCTGTGGAGCAATCATATAATCACGGTTAACATAACCCACTGAAGCTGTTGCTGGAGATGTCTGGCTTGTCTTAACCTTGCTGCTGTACTGTACATTTGAGGGAGGCTTCGGTGATGAACGATAGAACAGCATCAACTTGCCCTTCGTGAACCCTTTGCGCTTGCGGTTGGACTCCATGTTTGCTTGAAGATCAGGTTAAGCACTAGATATAGATTGTGTGATTATTTCAGTGGAACAGAGGGTGCATATATATAATATTGGGATTGGCTACTTTTTTTTTCTTTTTTTTTTTCTCTTTTGTGAGTGAGAGTGGCGTGGAGGGGGCTACAGATAGACATGAAAAGTCCAGATGTGGTCCCTTGGCTTAAATATCTTGAAAGCATAATCTCCATAGAGGACTGCGAGGTACTTATTCCAGTTATTAGTTACAGTTAAACCACTTTCCAAGATATGGGAATTCATTAATCTTTATGCCTTCCAAAGCAATGAACATATAATTTTTTAATTACCACTGCCAAAAGAATTGAGTTCTATCATATATTTTATAGGGATTGCAAGTGCTTACCCCCTGCACACATGTTATGGGAATTTGTCCCCGGGAGACAAAGTGCCCTTATCAATTAGGCAGCATAGTGGATCATTACATAAAGGAGAATAATTTGTTTTCTTTCTGCATTGCTTGCCACTCTCTCTCTTAGTATTTTTGAACTGTAGCACTTAACAAATGGATAAAATAACACATTACAAAAAATATATTTAGAAAAGTAGTATAATTTAAAAAGTTCTAGGTGATATATACGACTTGTTAGTCACGAGTGTCTATGTCACAAAAAAAGAGAGGAGAGGAGATAGAAAAATAAAAAAAGAAAGAAAAAAAAAACTTGGAGGCACACCGAAACTCTGATAACAAAATTGTTTATAATTTTTTTTAATGTTATTGAATTCATATCATTGAGATCTTTCCAACTGTATCAATTATATCATCACTGGAGCTTCAGTGTGTTTTTAAAATCTTTTTTATTTTTTTTTTACTTTTTATCTCTTTTCTCTTTTCACAAATTACAAGGAGTAGAAAAAAACAAAATAAAAAAAAATCTTGAAAACACATTGAAATTTCAATAATGACACCACCAGTGTAGTTAGAAACAAGGGCGGAATGAGGGGTGGCAAGCAGGGGCCGGGCCCTTGCAAAATATATATTTTTTTATTTGGTAATTAAATGTGAGGAGCTGTAATTTTATTTAATAAGATGGGTCCTGCGTACAGTAAATATATTTGCTATCCTTTGCTTTCCTTTTGAATTTCTTTCACTTTGCCTTGATTTTATGCTACCTATATGCCTACGTGGAAAGAACAAAAAACATGAAGTTATCAATGTGTTTTTGTTGCATTTTCTCTCCCTCCAGCCCTAATATAAATTTCTGTAGTGCACCTGATCAATACAAAATCACAAATAAAATTTTTGTGTGGAAAGATTGGAGTAAAGTATCGATTAATTCATCTTTTATTAAACAAAATAAGGTAATTGAGTATTAATAACTTAAATTTAAAATATATTTTTATTTTTTTTAGATGTTTATTAAGAATTTGATGAGCTTTTTTTTTATATATAATTTTATTATTTTTGCTCTTTGTTTTTAAGATCGGCTAGTTTTAACAATTATTTTTTGAATTCTTGATAGTGATTTTTTTTCTGATTAATTAGATATATTTTATTGGTTTGTTTTGATTATGCTTGGATTTTTTGTTTTTGTTTTTAGAAGAGCCATCAAAATTATCAATTTTTTCTCACGATATATATTTTGATTTTATGTTGAACTATGAACAAAATAAGAAGAATTGATTTTGTTTTTTTGAAAAAAAAAGAAAAAATATTTATCCACTAGTTGATAGGTTGATTCGGTTTATTTTAACTCTTTCGATAGCAACTACTGAATGAGCTTTCTCAGCGATGAAAATTATTAAAATTAGACTTCATAATCGGATGGAGGATGATTTTATTGCAAATTATTTGATTGTCTATATAGTAAAAAAAATTGCTGAAAGATTCACAATTTATATTATAATCAATGATTTATATTATATGAAAGAATAACGAATACAATTAAAATAATATGTAAGAATCATTCTTTATTATTTTTTACTTTATTTCAAAGTTTATCAAACATAAAATAATGCTTCGCTTTAGCTAATGTTTCTTATATACTTTGTATATTTATATTTGATAGGTATAAAGATCAACAACATTAAAGTGATGGATACATCATGAAGATAAAATTAACTTATTATTTTGACTTAATTTGGTATTGCTCCAAACCTTTTACATTATATGTTTGTAATAAGTTATTTGAATAAAACTAAATCATGTTGGTTCTTTTTTACAACTCATGTATAATAAATTAAAATAAATATTATATCTTGTTACATTATTTTTGGCCACCCCTAACAAATAATCCTAACTCCGCCCCTGGTTAGAAACATCTTGACTAGAAGAATTCAATATGTTTGGACGCCTTGTTTTACCCACTCCGGGGTCTTGTTTTTGTCTTTATGCTTTCTCTTATTCTTTTATTGTAAATTGTGTCAGTTTATTTTTAATTTTGAAGACAGTCGGAGATATCATATGCGACTTTTTAAACTATACTATTTTTCTAAATATTTTTTGTATTATGTTATTTTATCTTCTTTTTTAAGTGCTAAAAAAAAACTCCTTTTTTTTTTTTAGTACTTCAAAGTAAGTCACTAGGTGATCTAGCAGTGCTCAGATGGGCACCAAGCCGCATCCCTCCTATAATGTCCAATTTGAAGAACAAAAAAAATATAATGCCTTACCTTGGTGAGGCTGCCTTAGGTGTGCTTCTCTTCAGCTATTGGTCCAAGGCGGTTTATCATTAATCGCAGGAAGCACTTTCAGGGACTTCAAAGGGGCTGCCTTGATGGAATAAAGGAGACTACTCATATTCATATATATCCTAGCTAATAATTCCATAATTGTATCATTTCCAAGAATATAAGTTAACATAAATAAATAAAAAACTTTTTTCATTTTTCGAACAAAATTGCTTAGTCATCGAGGATAAGGAGAAGATATTGGATAATGAATCTTCATGGTCAACTTGTAAATTACCAAGTGGCATTTAAGTGTTAATGGCTAAAACTATTACACCTATTTATTCATAGGTTTATATGTGACTTGTTAGTCAATTATGTTTCTCATTTTGTTTATTCACAAGGCATATTCGGACAACATGGAGTATATGAGGATTTTCTTTATCTTAATTTCATTTTCATATAATTTGTTGTATATATGTCAAAAAAACCTATTTAGAATTGAATAATTATAAAATAAAAAAAATAAAAAAGATAGAGAATAAACCATCTAAGATTTAAATCTTTTAAATGAAATTTAAACTCAAATATCTAATTTAATATAATAAAATATTAGAGTTTAAAAGAGATCCAAAGAACCATAAAAGAATCTATAAATTAAAAGAGGATGGGGTTTCAGTGTGCCCCACCTCACATAACATTATTCATTGGAATAGTGCTTTGCTTTGCTCTTTTTTTTTTTTTTAGTTTTTTCAATTAATTTTTTTTTTAATATCATCCTTTAATATTATATATTTTTTCTATTTAATTATCGCACTATCATGACACAAATTATATATTTTTTTAATATTTTAGGAGCTAAGGAATTGACTATATGAAGACAAGGGGTTTCTTGGACTTGTTTTTTAATATGATGAATAAGAGCAATATGTTTATTAGACTATGATAATTGGTTTTTTCTCAGTCTATCATGAAGAGGTTTTGCAAGTCTACTGATATTTAGATAAAAGTCTAAAACATAATTTATACTTCCTAAAAACCTTTATAAATGAGGTTTACCAAGGATTTTATCAGGAAATTTATTAGTAAAGATAAGAGACCTCTCAATAGGTGTGATAGTACATTGGCATATATAATGACCAAGAAAACTAACATGAGTTTGAAAAAGAGAAATCTTTGATTTAGAGACAACTAAGCCATTTTGTTTTGTAACATGAAAGAATGTTTGTAAATGTTTAAAATACTATTATAATAAGTTCAAAAAAAATAAGAACATTATCAATGTGGACTATGCAGAATTTGGAATATGCATTGAATATGTCATTTATTATTCTTTGAAATTCAGATGGTGCATTTTTCAAACCAAATGGCATAATGTTCCACTCATACTGACCAAATGGAATTGTAAATGCAATTTTATAACAATCTTTTGGATGAATCTAAATTTGCTAAAATCCTGATTTCATATCAAACTTATAAAATATGAAAGCCGAATGCAATTTTTATAATAAATCTTTTTATTTATTTGGAATTGGATATCCAATCCACTTTAAAGCTTTATTCAATGGTTTGTAATTTATCACAAGTCTATGTGTGTCTCGTTCTATCTCATGGTATTATTGTCGGGAACAATTAGGGTTGAGGCTTTAATTTGGTGAATATGGTCTTTGATAGCTTTGAAAAAGTCATTTTTATTGTTTTGGGGTTATGTTTGGCTTGTGTTGGTGACTTTGTAAGGTTTGAAAACTAGGTTTTTTTTGGCTTGAGGTCTAAGATCTTGTAGTCTTAGAAGAGTTAGTAACACTCTTTTGGATTTATTTTTCTATTTTTGTTAATTGTTTGCTTATGGTGCTGAGGTTGGTATTGGTAAAATTGTTTTGCTGGATAATGTGTTTGATATTTGTAGTAATGTCTTCACTGAGAATTTTGTAAGGAGTTGCTTCAACTATTTGGTCTTTGTGAGTGATTTTGAGGTTCCTTAAAGGTGGATGTTCAAACTCGACTGAAGGACCACTAGCAAGTTCCCAAACATGAGTTTTATTTCTAGATATTATGGGACATGTATGTTTTACATATGTGAAAGGATATGTAATATGATGTTTAGATGCATAATATAATTCAAACCAATAAAAAAAAAATAAGATTTTAACTTTATGTAATGTGATGAAATCATAGAAATATTTTGATATCTCGTGTCTTTGTTGTAAAAAAGTTTTGAAAAAAAAAATATTTTCAGAGTTATACATGATCACTATAAAAATTATTTTTAAAATAAATTTTGTCAATAAAAAAATATTTTTTTAAAGTCAAAACATTTAGCTCGTTTTGAATTTTTTCTGTGACTGCAGAAAAGTTTGGAGAGGTTAAAAGGGACTGTTGTTTAGGGTTTGTGTATAAAGGTTTAGGTATATTTGCAGTGTAATCTGCATTTTGGAAGCTGGTATTAGAAATATCAGAGGTTGATTTCCTGGATGGAGTTGTATTGTATGGTGTATTTATGACAAAAAGGATTTTAAAAATTCTTCCTAGAACTATTATACTGGATGAGGAAGATTCATATGAAAACCTAGAACTAGTTGAGTGGCGGTGGAAATACAATTTGACTTTACCATTAGTATGTTGGGTTATTTCTTTAATGTGGACATTTGGTTTTAGTGGCTGTTGTGATTCGGGTTGTGTTGCATCTTTGAGGATTCAATTTTTTGGAAGGGTTGCATCTCTTCATTGGATGGTTCTAGGAATAACTGTATTTGATCTAGAAAGTTCAGTTTAGAGGAATAGGGTTTCACCAACTGATATACTTGATTTCAAAACAAAATAAATTTATAATGTGAATGAAGAGGCAAGTCAAGGAATAAGAAATGTAACCCTTCCAGTATGTGTAACAATGCCACATACATGTTGGAAAAGGAGAATTTAGGGATCAATATTATAAGAGATAAGAGACAAGAAACCAATAAGAAATAAGAAACCATTACACCATGAGAGAGAGAGAGAGAGAGAGACCTGTCATCCATCCCTAATTTGTTTTTGAAAAATAAAATCAGACAACATGTCGTCTAATAAAGTAAACAACACGTTGTCTTTTTACCCATATTCTAACCATCATTATGGTGGCTGAAAAATTAGGGTAGAGCTTTTATTTGCCCAACAAACCCATTTCAAGGGAAAAAAAACTTTATTAACACCATTAGAACATTTAGAAATTAATTTATCAACCTCATAAACCCAAAAAAAAGTCCAAAAACACAAAATCAAACTGGGTTAAATTTTCCTTCATCAACTTTAATCTATTTTCTTAGGCAAATTGAGGTTTTAAACAACCTCCATTAAACTCATTTCATTAAATAGAATTTATGGGCACTAATATCAACCATTTTACTGGTCATAATTGGCTAAAACAACAACTTTCTCTATCCATGTAAAAACTTGGCAATGCTCTCTCTTTCCATTTACAAACAAGAACTAAAAAATAATAAAAATATAGTTTTTTAACAAAATTGAATTGGAAAAAAATGTTAAGGGACCAAAAATATATCATTTTGTAAATTAGAGAACTAAAATGAACTTTTCACGCCACCTTCAAACATGCCATCGATTTTCAGCACCTTTTTCACCTTGGTCTCCCTTTTTTGAATTTTCCCCTAGTCAATTGGCAATCAATTTTGCAACTGAAAGATTCAATTAAAATAAAAAAGAAGTTTAGGGACTAAAAATAAATAAAAAATCAACCCGCTGCACAATACTTTGTAAGAGGGTGAATAGTAATTTAGACTGTTATTAGACCGTCCTTCTATTTTGGTTCATTTTTTTATGACACGTGCATGTTACACACGAACTAGCAAGTTTTATGCATGCGTGTTGTATTTCATCCACTGCTTGTCTACAACCATACAACCTACACTTTTGTATTTCCCTTCACCTATGGCTGTCTTTTAAATTATTATTTTTCATGTAATGTATAGTGAAAGATAGAATATAAAACCCTTTCTCAGGCCTTAAATTATAATTTTAAATTGTAGAGAAAACTACGAGTCTATAGATTCCGAATGTTAGTAATATCAAATTTGATAATTTACTATGAAAAATGACATACAAAACTATTTAAATACGAGCTAAAATTGTGCTAGTTAATAAAATCTAAATCAAATAAAATTATAAAACCTAATTAAGAAGAAAAAAAAAACAAGAAAAAAACAGCATTTTTTTGTGTCTAATTTGAACATGATTCCAACCTTAGCTAGCTATAGAATATGCTTGCAAAATGTTAGGGCATATCGCAAAACTTCAATTCTATCCCACAATCATACAAGAGATTATATATATATATATATATATATATATATATATATATATATATATGTTAGAAATATCGTTTCACGCGTGTGAATTCCTTTTTTTTTTTAGATTTAAACTTATCGATATGATTCATGAACGATGCAGTCAATTATTACACAACCGCGTCGGCTGTTGAAGTCTTATCGAATGACTGCGTGTAAGAAGATAAACACCGATGCAGATAGCTGTATTGCAAGCATGCCATTAACTTAGCTGTTAAGTTTAAACCCTAGGAATATTTTTATATTGGATTTAAAGTAACCGAAGTACAATTCTTCGGCATAAGAAATAAATTTATTTTTAAAATATTAGAGTATGAATATGGATAATTACTTGAAAGGGTGAGAAAGCAGGCGTGGAAATATCTCACCAGATTGTGGTGGATGCAAGTTGTGTTGGTTTGCTTTTCCAGGACATGTACTAAAGTTTTTTTGACCAGTCACGAGGATAAGATCTCCCACCAAATCGCACCTCCACCGCAAGTGGAATTGTTCGTTTGCTTGAATTCCCGTTGCTTTTCTTTTTCAATTATATATATATATATATATATATATATATAGCTTAAATAATTAAATAAAATTTTAAAATATAATTTATATTATTCTTTCTAACACACTACCTTAAATAAAAGCATTTTAAATTAAAACTTGTATATTCACGTATTATCTTGTACTTAATTTTTATTAAATAAATAGAATAGTGAGATTCGAACTCGTAATTATTTAATTATTAAGACTTTGATATCATATCAAAAAATCATCTTAATCCAATAACTAAAGCTGTTAAATAAAATCTCAAGATATAATTTATATTATTCTCTCTAGAAAAAGAGCATGATATATAATAATCTAATGCTACTTATATATATATATATATATATATGTATGTATGTGTGTGTATATATATATATAACCATTTCAATTAACAATTTATTACATCTAAAAAAATGCTCGAAGAACATCAGCAAGTATAGGTTAAAAGTTCAGTATTCAGTAATTTCTTTGAGTGAAACAAGTCGGAGTTCTCATGATTATGCCCGAATTTGTTTTAGCAATGTTATGAGCTGTCGACGTGGTCTATAAACTAGGCTAGGAGTTAAAGTATTTCGAGTAGAAATTGACTTAGGAATGAACTTGTTGATCGGATTAAAATTTGATTTAATTTTTTTAAATAAAATAAAATAAAATGATGAGTTTTAGAGTAACTCTGTTTTTTTAAAATCCATTTGTTATTTAATTAAACTATTATAAAAATAAACATATGCATGAATTATAATGATTTCTTCAATCTAAACTTTATTTTCTTATTGATGCATCTCTTTATTATTTGAATAAAAACATTTTTATTTATTTATTATAGGTGTTGATTTTTAAATAAAAACCTATTATTATTTCAAAAGTAAATTAAAAATAATATTAACACAGTGTCTCAATAATATATATGTGATTGAGAAAAAAATAATAAATATAATTAAATAATGTATAAAGATAGAAAAGGGCCAAGCGTAGGAGTCAAAAAGATGGCTTGGCCACCTGGCCTAATAAAAAGATAGGTTAATATGCGAGGGTTTACAAGGTCAGGCTCGCATGTTTATCTTTCAATTTTTTTCAAAGGTTGTTCATCCTCCATTTTATTTTTTAAAATAAAACAACATTGCGATGTTCCCTATTCCAGATTCTAGCTATCAAAGAAATGACTAAAAATCAAGCTAGGATTTTTTGGTTTAAAATAAATTATTTTTTTACCTATTTTGACCTAATAAATATTTTTATAACCTCAATCAATCAATTTCTTAACTCAAAACATCTTAAATCATTTTAAAAACACAAAATTAAATCTAAAAAAAATCTTTATCAACCTTGATCAACTTTTTTTCATTAATATGAAAACAAGGGTTTTTTTTTAAGTTGCGGGTTTAGCGAATGAATTTATAAATCAGTATATTATTTAAAAAAAAAACTACATTATTTTAATTAAAAGAAATGGGCTTGTCCAGGCTAGGTAGAGCTCCAAGTTAACAAGATGATCCATGAAGCAAAACTGGATTTTATAACTACTCATTTGATTACCGTACTGTACAGCACTACATGCTTGATTAATGTTGATACTTTTCGACCTGTATAATTAATTAATATTCATGTAATGATTGATTAAACACCAAGTGATCGATGAACTTTCAGATGATGATTATCTACGTGCAAGGTCGCGTACTTCCTTCATGATCTTCGTCGTTGATTTGTAAAAGGGAGAATATATTATCTGTGGACCCAAAAGTGAAAGTGCTTTTTATCCAAGATTTCTGAATCCAAGATTAGATCAGAACTATATGCGAAGAAAAGTAGACTATGCCGGCAAATTAGAAATAAACAACGAATCCCACTTATCTGAAAATACTTGCGCACAGCATCATGCACTTTCATATCGTCTCTGTTTCTGTTGGGTCTCTTTCACTGGAAAATTCTTTCGACCCCATCGATGTTCTTATGAACGATCCCTCGCTTTTTCGTGAATTCTTGCTAGAGAAGGGATTGCAACCGTTGGTAGAATGTGAGAAAAGATGAGCAATTGTATGCCCATTTCTTTCTTACGACCACAGATATTCGGACCAATATCGCGATCACCTGCAGATCGAGGGAAAGTGTTGTTTCTACTGAACAAATTCCCTCTCCCAGCATCTTTTTTTGAAAAAAAACTTTATTTTTCGATACACAGACCAAGAGTGTGGTTGGCTACGTGTTCAACACTTTTGCAGGGCATCCATGCCAAATGCAAAAGGATCAATAGGAATCTGCACTGGAAGATGAAAATACAAAATGGAATGCATCTGATAGTTCATACGACTTTTCATGTACATTCAAGCACGTAAACTGCAACTGATGAAACCATCAAACGACTGACGTTTCTTTCTTTTTTTTTTCTTTTTTTGGTTCACGTAGGTGTCCGGGTAAGCTTGTATGCACCTCGACTAATCTACAGACCCTGAAGTTGATGATTATATAAGCCTCTAGTGGTCCTGAAATTTATAAGACTTTAATTGATGATCTCTAAACAAAAAATTTAGAATTTAACTAATTAAACTATATCTCTCAAGATTAACAACTAACATTCATTTTTGCAGCAAGATATAGTCAAGTTTTCACTTGAAGGTAAGGTTGTTAAAAACGTATTTTTAACACGACATGAAAAATATAAAATAAACTCGGATCGTATAAACGGATCGTGAAATCATAAAAAGTTATTTTTGTATTTTAAAAATGTTTTTTAAAAAATTATAGATTATTTTATTTTTTTCTTTAAATTACTTTTTTATAATTTTAGATCATTTTAATTTGATATCAAAACTAAATTTAAAAAAATAAAAAAAAATGTTATTTATATGTACAATTGAGCACGTAAACATCATTTAAATTGATTGATGAAAAAACTTGATTAATTAATTGTTATAGTATAAGAATAATACAGATCATTCTGTGTAAAATTATAATAAATAATGATTTTTAAAATAATTTTTTATTTAAATATTATTTAAATTTATTGGTGAAAGAGCTTGATTAATTAATTGTTATAGTATAAGAATAATACGGATCATTTTGTATAAACTTATAATGAATGATATTTTTTAGAATAATTTTTTATTTAAAAATATTTTTTAATGTTAAAAATATATTTTTTAAAATTCTAGAAATAAAAACAAAAACTATGATAATTGCCAAATACCCATTAATATGAGTGATTCTTACTTGACCACGTCATACTATAAATATATTCTCTATAGCTTTACTTGGACACGTCATGCTATAAGTATAGTTTTTAAGGTACACTCAAGGTCATGCTGATGTGAGCTGGAGGGCTGGAGCCTGGAGTATAGAATTTTTTATGAAATTGTAAAAACAGTTCTAAAATTATAATTTTATGCGATTTCATCTAATTTTACCCGATTTTATATATAAAAGAAACTAATAAAATTTTGAAAACCCACATCTTGCCGAACTGATCTCACATATGTATAAGTCTTTGTGAACATAAACATAGTTTTTTCATGATTTTTTTAATAAATACATGAATAACTTCAAAGAAAATCAAACCAAGCATGAAAGCAAGCTTTGAAAAGTTTGTTTATTTAACTTCTTTTTTACGGTTGTTCAATTTATTTATTTATTCGTTATTGTAAGGATATTTTTATATATATAAAAAACAATAAAATGGTTTAAAAGAAGAAAATATGAAATATAAGTGCACAATAAATGAAAATTGGAGGACAGGATTCTAAAGCATTTTTTAAATCCCATCCTAATATACAATACGAACATAACAGGGGTGACATGTAAGCAATGGTTGAGAAGACCATTGTGTCCCCAATATTTTCATAAAATCACTTTAATCCTTGAAGTCTAGGCATGTTTTTATATTAGACCCTTGAAAATTAATACGAGCCCCTCCCCCAATTTTCAAAATATTTCGTAATATTCCCTTGGCCATGATATTTTTTAGCTTGCCACCCCCCCCCCCCGGGCCCCAAATTTCAGTCCAACCTCTGCCACTAATTATAAATCTCTCCAAAAAGAGAATTAAAATGCTTCAATACCACAAATGAAATATAAATAGAAGAAAATAAATAATCAAGAGATTTTTTTTTCATTTTTTTCAATAATAATAATAGTGGTTCCTTGACACGATCAAAAGATTAATATATTATCCCCAATACAGAAGTGTCGAAGTAATAAATAACCCGACAAAACCATTGTCGAACCACATAGAGGTGAACTATATAAAATTATAAATAACAAATGAAAAGGAGTTAAAGATAATTTTTGAGATGTGATATTGATGTGAGTATTAATAAAAGATAAAAGCAATTATCAAGGTTAGAGATCCACTAATAGTATTAGAAATAAGTATAGTATAAACTCTTTTTATTAATCAACTGGAAACCACATACAAATGAGGTTCCAATTGGATGATTTATCCTTAATAGTTCATTATAAATTTTTAACATGATCATATTAATTATCTTATTTTAGTAACACCATACTTTTAAATATTGTGAGGAATTCATGATGTTAACTTATGTTAACAACAAATCAAGTCTCTTTCATAGCATAGGTGTAAGTTATATCATACAGTTGGCAATGAAATTGCCAAGCATTTGTTGTACCAAGTGTTATACAACACAAATTTAGATTAACCATTTAACAAGCAAGGTATTAAGAATTAATAAGATAAAAAGATAAGACATGTTAATAACAAACTTTCTTGGATATAAACATTGAAGTCCATGTTGAGTTTATATTATATATATTCTAACACCATTAGTGAAACCTTTTTACCTTGACATAATAAACTTAGCTAAACATAATGAAGAAGAGAAACATAAATAAACAAGAAAAGAACTCATATGTAAGTATAGTAAAGGAAATGAAAGGCATAAACAAGAGATTAATGAAAGCAAAACTTAAGCATTAAAAACATATAAAGAAAAAGAGCAATAATATGATCTTGATCTGAAAACCAAGATGCCTAAATGCATGGCAAATGCCTCCTTTTATAGGCCAAAATTGAAAACTATTGATTTGATGACTAATTGTTGTGTGGGTGGCCACCTCCTTGGTAACAATCATTATCTTTTTGTCCGCAGAAAACATCATTGCTAACATCAAAATTTGAACAGATAGCTTTCATGAAAGTTCTGGAAAATTATCTCAACTTTCCAACAAAACAAGAATGAGGTCATTTGGACTTCTAGAACTTGAGATATGGGCTGAACGTTGAACAGTATATGAGATGCAGGACAGATTCAGACTTCTCTTTTGATGCTAAGATTTGGACTTCCAAACGGCAGAATTGAGTCTTGGACTCTCATGAATTTACAAACAAGTACAACATTACAAAATCTAAAACAAACCATAACATGTATAAAATCATAAATCCATACAACAAGTTTGTTTAAGAAAAAACAATAAAACAAGTAAACACCCAAACAAAATACATATACTACAAAAATATGCAATAAAAAAATTAACATTTTAAAATTGTGTTCAAATTAAAAAAAAATAGTAGATTTACTTAAAGTGAAAAAATCACAATAAAATTTCAATTAGAACACAGATGTTGTTAAATAAAGTGCTTTTGTGACTGGAAAAGTTGATGAATGATGAGTTGTGTTAAGATGAGTAGGGATTGGGGCTGTTTATTTAGTTGAAGAGGGGTTTTTTTAAGGAAGAATGAGAAATAAGGGAGGGAGGGTCATATATTAACTATTATTGATGGATTTATCGATGGAATTTTTCCGTCTATCAATCCGTTGGCAATTCTTTTGGTATAAGTGACATATCATTGTACGGGCTTCCCTGTTTGAATCCAACTGTAACTCCATCAGTAAAAACATCTGCAAAAATTTACATGTTATCGTATTGTTTAGTTTTTTAAAATTCTTTCTTTTCCGACTGGGATTCCCTCGATATATACAAACAAAATATTTCTATCGGTAAATACCAACGGAGTTAGCGATGAAAAAAATTTAATCGGTAATTATAATCCTAAAATACCGACAGAAAAAAATCTGTTGGTGATTTCATTTAAATTCATAGATTTTCTGATAGTGTTAGATTTAAATCTTGAGACTAGTACCCATGACTTTTTTTTTCTTTTCAAAAATACACTAGGTTGATGTAGAGTGTTCAACTAGAAAGAGAACTTCCTCTCAATAATACACCTCTTATTTTTAAATAAAAAAAATGTATACAGTGAATCAATAAATATTAGAGTTTATATACTTTTTAAGTATAACATATGCACAATCACATTATTAACATTGTTGATTAATTTGCCCCCCAAAAAACCTTAATATTCTGCATCTGCCACAAATAGCAATCAACAATCTTCTTGACTAGTTCTCATTAGTTGAGCTTTTTTCTATTATTAATAATCTTATTAAAAGAGCCTTAATCATAACGTACCTCTTATTCATTTTATCACTACATTTTTTTTTTATTATGACATTTTATTGGCACGTGTTTTTTCATTTCGTGATTTATTTTTTGCATAGTTATTGTAGGAATGAAATAATTGAAGAAGAACATATACTTATTGCGGCATTGGAGTTATTCTAGTGATGCTCCCTTTGTCTAGCACTAAAAGAGAAGAGGAAACCATCTATAATCAGCTTATGTACGTTATCTAACTAAACTCATTTCTCTCCTTGGAGAAACAAATTAAACATGAAATGGTTGAAAAATGGTGGGCTGCCTTTGCAATAAAATTAATGGACCACAGTGTTGATAACCTTGTTGGGCCTATTATACAGTGAATTACCTTCAAAGTTCTCAACTGCTCTTTTGCCTGCATGTTGTGTGGCCTATCTTGTGTTTTCAAGGTGTGTTTTTATATTTTAAAAGAAATTAATTTTTTTATTAATTTTAAATTAATATATTTTTAGTGTTTTCAAATCATTTTAATATACTGATATAAAAAAAAAATTAAAAAAAATTTTTAACATAAAAAATTATTTAAAAAACATCCTTAACTATCCTAAAATTTCCTGGAGATGAGATGTTATCAACTAATTCACTTATGGACTTGACAGTATAAGCACCATTGCTTCTCCTCCTCGCATTCTTATATTATATATGTTTTCATGTAGAGTTGGACCTACTAGCACTTGAGTTCTACTCTGTAATTGCTCCTCTTCTGATAGCTGCAGGCGTCTTTTCCAGCGTGGCCTCCACTGCTACTGAGCTGAAACGTCCATCTCCATATCCAACAAGCATGGTGAAGGTGCCGAGGACAAGAAAAATAGACGTGGAAATATAGAGATCTTTTAACATCCCACCACATAACCATTTGTCTGTCTAGAAGTGGATGTGTTCGCCATTGCCAACCCAATACCAATAATCATTCTTCAAAGCCTCTCCGACTGCGGAGTCTATGGTGATGAGAGAATTTATGGATTTCTATATTTATAAAGTTATTTTACATAGAAAAACATGTGCGTCTTGCTAATAGTGAGTGGAGACAGTAACGACAGGGGATCGATGGAAAGATGTATTTGTGAGAATAGAGAGGGAAATGAGCTCTAAGATTGTGGGAAAATAAGTTGCAGAGATTTAAGAGGCAGTTCTTGAAGACGAGCATGTAAACTAGCGAGCCACAACCCACGGGCCACGAAGAAAAGTAACTAATCTCATATTTAATATCAATTATGAATAATTATATAACAAATAATTATGACAATCTGTATAATTTTTAGCTACTTTTTTTATGCTTAATATCGTTAGGTGTAATAGTAGAAACAAAAGACATCAATCACTATTTTCTAAAACCAAATTCACAAATTGAGAATGCATCGATCCCACTGCTTTCCTAGCTATATAAGGGCACATATTTGGACGTCCCAACCATTCTTTGCCCCCTCTTTATCATTCTTGTTTTTCCCTTTCTCTCTGTCTTCTCTGCTCGACCACCACTCGTATACCTTCCATGTTCTTCGATAATCTTGATCAATGCTAGGAGCGGCGGCGCACGGGGGAGACTCCATTCTGGCGGGCGGCGACGCATGCGCATGAAATGTGCATATCCTTTACAGGAGCTATCGTTTGATTCTCTTCTTTCAACTTCTTCATCAACGTCATTGTGTATCGGATGATCCTCGGTGGAAATTTGATGTTGGCAAAGCTCAATCAAATCAAAGCACTCAATGGTTGGGTTCTTTCATCTGATTGAGCCGTGCCAATATCGCATTAAATCTCTATCTATCACATAAAAGATTTTGACATTTTAAATTCTGTTTGATTTGTGGTTCAATCTATTTTTAAAATGTTTTATTTTTAAAAAAAAAACTTTGAAGTAATGCTGATTTTTGATAATTTTGATATGTTGGTGTTAAAAACTAAAAAAATATTTAAAAAAACTTTATTTTCATTTAAAAAATACTTGAAAACGTACTACATTATCAAAAATAGACATGGTAAAAACCAAAAGATAAGCTACTAATTCTGGCTTTACGTTGTATCTTCTGATATATCCATGGCTTGTGCTGTGTACTGATATATTCTCGGATAGCTGTCAAGTGTTCATCGAGTCATGTGGCTGGATTGGTCTGATTCTTCGTCAAATAGTGGAGGATTAATTATATTTCTTCGGAGGGATTCGTAGATATCTCAATGCTGTGAATATTGGGAAAAAAGAGAGATCATTTTGAACTTTTGAGCAAGAATGATAAAATGCTACACAGAAATTCAATGTTATGCATGTACAAGTTGCTATTTTAAATGTGGATTCCTTCGAACTGTTTAGTTCCTTTCTTCCCTCTTTCCAGAGAAGAAAAGAGAGAATTCTGATTCCGTAGAATTACGAGGGTCCCAGCTGAGCCGGTTGTAGCGCAATTATGATTTGTTTTTCTTCTCCTTTTTCTTACAAAAATATAAAGCTTTGGAAAAATAAAAATAAAATAACCAATAAAGTTTTAATACTATTATACTTCTCTCTCGATTCAATAATTACATGTCCTTTACACGGTATATTACATATTTTAATTAATCAATAGTTTGTTTTAAAGTTAGATTAGAATTTCGTTCAATAGGGTAGGTATAGTATTTTTGAAAGTGTTTGGTATCGTGGTTAAAAGTATTTTTTAATTTTAAATTAATATATTTTTTATGTTTCATATTAATTTAATATGTGAATATTAAAAATAATTTTTAAAAAATAAAAAAATATATTTTAATGTGTTTTAAAATAAAAAAAAATAACCGCTACTATACTCTCAAATACCCACTAAAAAATCTATGCTTTTAATTTGTTTATAATAATTTAATAAATAAACTATATAACTTTCAAGGAACACTTCTTATGGAATTGAGAGAGAACGTTATTTAATAATTAAAATATTACTCATTATCTAATGACAATCAAGATTAGTGGGGCTAAATTCGGTTTGCAGGACAATCCTTGAAGATATAGTGAAAAGGACAAGTTCGAATGAAAACATTATTAAAACTCCACTTTCCATCTAAAATGTCCTTATTTATTATATGAAAAGGAATAGTTAAATTAAAAAAAAGGATATGATTATTTATTCATACATGAACAAAATTAACTTTATTATTCAATTTGATCAATCTTTTTGAGTTACTTTTTTAATATTATTTCTCTTATTTTTAAAGTTTATAAATTTATCTACTCCCTTCATCCCGCAATTTTACAAAAAAAAAAAAAAAAAAATTTAAGAAACATCAATTAATTTATTAATTAATATCAACTATAATGTGTTATTCCTTTTTTACCCATAAATTAATATATATTCAATCAAATATGAGTTCAGGGCTAAAAAAACACATGCCAACTTAGATAGAAAACGATCCTGCGGAATGAAGAGGCAGAGTATTTACCAGACAGCTGACGTCTTTGTAGAAGAAAATACAAAGAGAGTGATTGACTTGTCGGGCTCCAGTGCACCGTAGAATTGAAAGTGTAAGACAGTGATTGACCTGTCGGGCTCCATTGCACTGTGGAATTGACGGTGTATAATATTTTTTAAAATATATGTTACAATCTATGCACAGAACCGAAAGACGTTATTAAAATATATGATTATAGTTGATTTTTAAAGTTTTTTTTAGTTATGTATTAAAATAATATATTTTTTTAATTTTAAAAAAAATAATTTTAAAATTGTTTCATCAAAACAATCTAAAATATATAAAAAATTTAATTATTAAAAAAATTTTAAAAATATAAATATAATCATGTTTTCAAATGATCTCTCCAACTAAAGCTTGACATTAATTAGAAGGAAATATCTGGAATATTTTCTTGATATAATGTACAAATTTTATCTATTTTTGAAATAATATTCATAATTTTGAAAAATGAATCAAAGGTTTTTTTTTTGTTTTATTTATTTTTTATTATTTGAAATATATTTGAAATTCAAATCAATTCTTTTTAAAAAATTCAAAATACAAGAATTGATTTAACTCTTAAAATTAAATTTAGTTTTAAAAATCCTAAATAGCCTGTGACATAAAATCTAAGTCGAAAATTGAAAGTTAAAGATTTGAAATAGAGAGAGTAATTATTAATGATGGTTTCATTAATTTATTCATTTTATATAGAAAAATATTTTTTTGTCTAAAACAAATGACTTGCGTATTAATATAATGTACAAACTCTAAATAGATTAATGAAGGGTACATTACGATTTGTAAAATACCCTTTTTTTAACACAAGACAAGTGTCTTTAGTGTATTCATCAAACATTCAATTAACTTGTGTGATTATTTTTTAAAATATATTTTAAATTAAAATAATATTATTTTACTTTTTAAAAATTATTTTTAATATTAACGTATTAAAATAATTTGAAAACACTTAAAATAATATTAATTTAAAATAAATAAAATTTAATTTAATTTAATTTTTTTCAAAAAAAAATAAGAAAAGAAAATAAAAATCTAATATTAAGAAACAACCACTTAAATTAATTAAAGATATCAAATGAGTACTATTTTGTATGTAGTTTTTAAATTTTAAATAATTAATTTTTATAATAAATAGGAAAGCACTTATTTATTACGAGCTTCGAATGTTTTTTAACAATGATTTGTTTTTTCTAGATTTAGATATTCTCATGTTTGCTTTAATTTATCATATTTATTACATCTAAATCATTGAGTTCAAAATGGAATTAATAGATATTTGGTATGAGATTTTTTCTATTAATTTGAATATCCAAACTTTATTATGCCACATGTGTTGGATATGTCAATTTAACAACCATGTCAGCATTGTATTTCACATAATCTAACAAAAACTAATTATTTTTTATTTATCACATTTATTTTATATTATTGAGTTCAGAACTAATTATGAGATTTGAAATATGACACTTTACTTTTTAAAAAAAAAAAATATATCCAATTTTTTTTTTTGAGTAAAGATATGATCTAATCTATATGAATCATCAAAAACATAAAGAAAATTAATAATAAATGAAAATGATAGTAGTTATGCTTTAAAATTGATTTGAATTCTTTCATGTGTTTTTTTAATTGGGTAAATTGAACATTATATTTTACAGAACACGAAAGTATACTAGTCCCTTAAAAATAGAGCAACTAAAGGAAGTGCTTTCTAAGCTAGGCAAAAGAAAAGAGCTAATACAATATATTATAAAATACACCCACAAACTATTTACCTCTTATGATTTTGTTTGGTGGTATATCCATGAATTTTAAAATTTTATAATTTATAGGAGTTCATGCCTCTTATTATTTCTATTCAATAACTTAAATTTTTATTAAATAATATTTTAAATATAATTTCTAACACTCCTTTTTATATAAAAACTTTTTAGACTAGAAATTTATATAAACACTTGTATTTAATTTTTATTAATTATAAAAAAATGATGAAATTTAAACTCGTGACTACTTGATTATTAAGACTCTGATATTATATAAAGAAACCATATGTACCCAATAATTTAAATTATTAAGTGATATACCAAGATGTGATTTATATAATTCTCTAGTAATCTAACAACTAAAATTTTTAAGTTGATATGATTATTTGACAAGTTATCAAGATCTTAATGACCAAGTAGTCACAAGTTAAAATCTTATCATTACATTTTAATTAATAAAAAATAAAAAAAATATAAATATCTATAAATTTTATAGTAGAGAATAAAATAAAATTAGTTTTTAAATCTCAAGCTATTGGCTAGATAACTTTAACAGTAGGATAAATATTATCATTTTTTCTCTGGAATTTTAGTCATATGATTTTCATTCTGTTTATTTTTATGTTTTAAAATAATATATTTTTATATATATTTTTAGATCATTTTAATATTTTAATATCAAAAATAATTTTTTTAAAATAAAAAAATATTTTAATATATTTTTAAATAAAAAATATTTAAAAAAACAATCAATATTATCAGTAACTCTTTTAGCGTTTAACATCTTTTCCTAAATTTTTTGCAGTCAACTTGCACATGCGCAATCATTAGAGGTGGTCCTCAAAGGGTGTAGCGTGATGGCAAAGGGCTTGAGATCTGCACAGCAGGTCTTGAGTTCGAGTCAGGGCGTGCATTTCTTGTAAGAGCCTGGGACAGCCGGGGTTTTACTCGCTTATCTGGGCCCACAAAGTGTGCTTTCCAGAGGGTGGGGTTTCCTCAAATTCAAAAAAAAAAAAAATCATTAAAGGTGAAATGTTGTTAGAACAAATTTCTTACCTAGGATCTTTTCTAGTTTCTTTTTTTGCTCTTTTTTCATGTGCATCCCAAAAGTAGCTTTGTGACATGACCGCATCATTAAATTATGCAATGGATCGAGGGAAATTAAGGTTTCGCTGATTTGGTAAGGATTTCTTTCTTGAAAACAGACGTTGAATTTACCTTTAGTTGGCCAGAGGAGACCTCATCGATACCAGGTTTTCTTTTTCTTTCTTTTATAAAAAAAGCTAAAGTATACCATTTCAATTGATCAACGTTCTAATTCTTAAAAAAATTATTTCATTTTAAATTGTTAAATAAAATTTTAAAATATATTTTATATTATGTTTTAACACATCTACTTAAATAAAAATATCTTGATTTCAAAACTTATATATAATCATAATATTTTATATTTAATTTCTATCAAATAAAATGATTTGAACTTATAATTACTTGAACAATGAAATTTTAATATCATATCAAAAAATCATTTTGAGCTAATAATTTAAACCATTAACTAAAATTTTAAAATATAATTTATATTATTTTTTATTAATAACATCTTTTCAAGAAACATTGTAAAATCTTGTCATTTCCAAACATGAGACATTGTTTTGTTTTTCCTTTTTCTTTATAAGAATATGAGTCATTCTTGCCACAATAAATGATGAACTCAGACACTTTATAATAATAACATTTTCTTATGCTTGCTCATAGCATAAAAACCCTCTTAACCAAGTAAAAACTAATAAACATAGGAAGATTTTATTTTATTTTTTAAAAAAGATTTTTGATATAATGATACATTCATTTGAATCATAAATTTTTAATGTTCTACAAATCGAGGAGAAAGTTATAACACTTTTTTCTTAATTGAAAGTCCCATATTGTGTAGACTATAACCAATATGGTACTAAGAGAGTGACGAATGAAAATAATAATATATTTTCCAAAAACAAAATCCTCTATCAAATTTTCTCATGAGTTTATTTCTTGGTAGAGTTCATTGATTCAAGAGTGAGCATCATTTGAGAAAGGAATAAAGTTCTAAATTGAGAAGATCATTACTCCAAGAAGTTGACATCAAAGATTTTTTTTTTTTTTTTTTGACTTTCTACTTTCAAATCACACAAGAATTTATTAAATTTTTATGAGTCAATCATACAAGGGATGTTTTTTTTTTTAAATAATTTTTTTAAATATCAATTGTGCAAGTTAAGTTAATCCAAAACGACTCTCACTCTTGGAAAAAAAAAACAACGAGGGGATCATTGTTCAATAAATAAATAAGTATAGTTTTGAAGGAGAACTATAGGGCCAACTTGAAGCCCGCGTGTCTAGGCCACAACACTATAAGTTATTCGGACCAAAACCAGGCGCTTAACAAATAAAGCCCATTTAACACCTAAAAAATTACACAAGGTATGTCTATCGTCTTTCTCCAAGCCCTCGCATAGGTGACTTGAAAACCCACTGGCCTCTCCAATTTTCAAAAACATTTAGGATTTAAAAGCAAAAAATTAATAATGGGATTGACAAACTTGATTATAACAGTAGCTGGTGTAAGTGCCGTGATTCTTCTACTAAGGAGCGATGTGAAGCAATCTGCTGCTGTCTTTAGACGCAACGTCAAGCATATCCGCCACTGGCTCGAAGAAGAATCCGCCGCTGCCTCCAAGTGAGCTCTCCCCCTATGTTTCTATGAGTAGAAGTGATTATGATGTTTTTTAGAATTTGTAGTAAAGCGTGATGGTCATTATTGATATTTATTAAATCGAATGATTTCTGATTCTGATGGGTTTAGTTCGCTGGTTCTTGGGTTGTTTATAGTATCCTTTATCTAGGAATCTAAATTAAGGAATTGGGTCTTTTGTATTTTTCGCATTGAGGATGTTTAGGTTGGACATGCTCAGCTAAAAATTTGATGAACTGAACTGAACCAAAATTACGTTCATTTTTGCCATTAAGAATTTCAATATCAGTTTTGGAAAGACACATTTAATTTATTGGGTGTGATTGTTTGTGTGTGATTCTCAAATAGCGTCTGGTTACTGGCTCGGAAAACTTATACTTCTTGTTTTGATAGTTAGAAATACATTCTAAAACTGCCTTAAAAATAGAGAGATGGAATGGGGATGGAGGAGACCTGTGCTTCCTATTTTGATAGGATAGAAATTCACTTTAAAACTGTCTTAGAAACATATTTATTTTAGGTCTTTGTTTTTGTCTTTCAACCAAACACATTTCTATCTTGTTTTTATTTGTCTCTCACATTCAAAGTCACTAACCAGACACAACCTTAGTGATTTATTTTTGAGATATAAAATTGGTTTTCTGACATAAATTTGAGTCTAGCATTGGGGTAAATAACTTAGGTATTTTTGTTGTAATGTTAAACAAGTTTAGGATAGTAACTCAGCTGGTGCTTATGGATTTGAAGCGGGAATTGGATAGTGACTTCAATGAGCCTGGTCGGCATCTTTTCATAACTCTTGCCCTTCATTAGTTCGCTGGTTTTTGGTTGTTTATAGCACCCTTAATCCAGGAATTTAAATTAAGGAATTGGGTCTTTCTTATTTTTTGCATTGAGGATGTTTAGGTTGGATTACTATTAAGAATTTCAATATCAGTTTCGGGAAGACATGTAATTAATTGGGTGTGATTGTTTGTGTATGATTCTCAAATAGCGTTTGGTTACTGTCTTAGAATATAAAAGATAGAGATAGTGGGGATAAAAGGGACATGTATCTCTGTACTTTATGTTTTGAAATTGCTGAAATTCACTCTAAAACTGTCTACAGATAGCTTTATTTTAGGTCTTTGTCACAATCTTTTCAACTGCCCCTTTTGTATTTCTCTCTAATATTCAGAGCCAATAGCCAAATGCAACCTTGGTGTTTTATTTTCGAGATAACATGGGTTTTCTTGACATAAACTTGAGTCTAGCATTGGGGTAAATAACTTGGGTATTTTTGTTGTAATGTTAAACAAGTTTGGGATAGTAAATAAGCTGGTGCTTATGGCTTTGAAGCCGGTATTGGATAATGACTGCAATGAGCCTGGTCGGCATCTTTCCATAAATCCTGGCCTTCATTTGTTGAAGGCTACAATATTCGTGTTCTGGCTAAGTTATGGAATTGTATTAGATTCTAATGAACAAGTTGCATATTATTCATACATTGCCATTTAGCCTCTTTTGATAGCTTGATATTGTCTTCAAATCAAAACTAGATTGTTTCACCATGAGTTTAAAACCTGGATATAAATTGTTGACCAATGCATAACCTATTATTAGGATTTAGTTGTAGGAAAATTGAACAACTACAAACTGTTGAATCGACTCCATTCAGTTGGCCTATGTTTACTATCTTGATACGAGTTTATCCCTCCATTTTCAGTACTGAGAATTGGTTGTTGATGCATCTTATTTCAGGGCTGCAAAGGAGGCGCCACCTAAGGAACTGGAATCAAAGGTCCCCCACAAGGACATTCCGAAGGAGGATAAGCACTAGTGTCTTATCTCAAGGATATGCTTGTTTAAGAGATTTCGTAGTCTTTCCTTTTAATTTCATGAATATGATGGTTTGGTTACAATAAGTCTGTAGAATCGATGTTCAGAGAGTCTGAAATTTCTTAATTTTGTTTTATCCTTTATTCAGTCTTTAGTACGCTGAAATGTATCTACCAAGAATTTAAACTACGCTCATGATGTTGGTAAAGGAAGTTCTTTTTATATTTCGGCTTCATCACTTAATGACTTCCAAACCTCCTTTTAGCCCTAAGATATGTCAATTTATTTCTGCTGTTGTTTATTTTCAGTCTCCAAGGGAAATCTGTGAATTCTGCGGCCTCTTAGTTTCTGCGTTTTAAAAATAGTTTTGAAATTTTTTTATTTTTTTTAACTTTAAATTAATATATTTTTAGTATTTTTAAATTATTTTGATGTGTTTATATTAAAAATAATTTTTAAAAAATAAAAAAAATATTATTAACATGTATTTTGATACAAAAAATTAAAAAGAGAGCCCGAAGATGGATGCCCCCGGGTGACAAGCTCATTAGGGATTAGCTATTACTGCTGTAGTTGTCTCCCTGGCATCCAAACCGAACTAAAGTAGTTTTTTATTTGTGCTCTAATCCATTACCGTTGCTTGAAATGTGGATTGAAAAAAACTGTAGCGTGCTTTGACGTATAAAGCTTATTCCTTCAACTTGCATTAGTCGTGTATGTGGCCAGTGTTCAAAGATCGACAGATACATAGCTAATCAATTGAAGCTGTAAGAGCATGGTTTTCTTTGCTTTCATAACTTGGTTTTCAGGGGTTTTCTTTTGATTCTGACATGTGTGAGGGGCATCCTTAGCTCAGTTGCGTAAGTGCATACCATTATTGATCAGAACCTAACCCTGTCAACACACTTGAAGTCTATTCAAATAGGCTGTGTGAAATATGGAGGTTTACGCCACTCGATTCCATTAGTTGGCCAAAAGTCCATCTGCTGTGTTCACGGTTTGAAGGGAGGAAAGGAGAATGGATGTCGATGACTTGACTCTTTCTCAATTATGGACTTTCGCTGTCAATCACCTCCCTCGTGGAAACATGAAAAGGCTGTGGAAAACGAAGCATAAAAACCACGTCTTTTTTCTTCTACACTTGTCCATCCTCATGCGTTGATTAATTGTTTTTCTCGTACCAAATATATGCCAAGAAATGTAATTGGCACTCTTCAATTCAGTGCTCACACCAATCTACCTTTTCCATGACAGATTAAATTCAAAACCAACCCGCAACTGCTTAGATGAAGGACATTAGTCTCAAAGTGGAGCACCATAAAATACACAATCAAGTTCTTTCACAACTAGAAAAAGGGTTAGGTGGATTACTGAATTACCATACAAGATCATAAGATCAATGCGTATCGTAAATATTTTCAATATTTCAAGACCATTGACTACACAAAAGGAGCCAACTACTTCGGCAATATTGAAGGGGTGGATGAGGGCCCTTTTTTTGTGGAAGTCGACGCCAGCTGGGCTTACTTGAAACATTCCATTGTAGTCATTGTTGGTTTCTTTAGCATCCAAAACCAAAAACTGATCCTACTGGGAAGATGGATCAAAATGGAATGCACCAAGTAGCGCAAATCAATCCAAGAAGTCTGGTTTTTGTCGTGGTGACAGAAGAAAGAGAGCATAATTTAAGTTGATGAATTGACTACAGCTCCCATCAGATTCATGGCGGATCTTTGATTTTCTAATAATACAAAATCATTATGAAGTGACGCTGTTATTAAAAATTTGACAAATATAAATAGATATACATATATGAAAAAATTTCTTAGAATAATAATATTTATTGACAAACTATTTCCCTTGTTATATATATCTATATACACCAATAATTTTTTTTTTTTTATCAACGTATACTAAGGAAATTACGATAAAAAAAATGCATGAAAAAAAATGATATGTTATTATTGTAGACAGTATTACCTACACAATAAAATCGTGTTAATTTTCATCGGTGAATCATCAATAGTTTTTAAGTTATGACCTGGCAATCGAACTCCCTCTACCCTTCCCCTACTTAGTCTTTTTCTTTTATTTTTTTCTGCAAAAAACAACAAAGAATCACTATCTACTTGCTCAGTTTGAGTGATCTTGAAAAAGAAGGAAGATGAAAAGTTTCTCATACTAGCCAACCTAGTCATTTAGATGGAAATTAAGTCAGCAAAAGTACCTAATTGAGATGTTGAAAAAGCATACATGACATGTGGAAATGTTGTTGTTCTAGAATTAAGGCAACAATAACACCTAGGGGTAATTGAATTAGGTGTTTCACTAATAATAAAAATATTACAATTAAATCAATTAAATACAATTAATCAATAATATAATTTAAAATGTTTAAAGTAAAGATTATAGGGATAGAAATTATAAGTTCAATTTTTAACGTGATTCGACAAGCCTACATCCACACCTCAAGCACTAAACCGGTCTTAAGTATTGTATTCTTTACTAATCCAAGCCAAAGATTATAATGTTCCTAATGAATCCTCACTAAGCCCATTTTCACAATTTGAATAAATACCCCCTTCAAGATTTCTCATCTTGGTTGCTTGATTTTTTGACGAGGCTTAGAACAAATCCAAAAATCTACTAAAAAAAGAAGATAATTTCCAGGCTAGAAAGATGTGGCAGTTTAGAAGGATTTTATACCTTCGTACATCTCGAAGTCTGTATAGGCAAAATATGTTCACCAAGTGATTTCTGAGCATTTCGTGCGGTGGTCACAATCTGATGCAGATAATTAGAACAAGTAGATTCACGATTCCATTATCACACACATTGACAAATCTATTATGTTTGTTTCGTATACGAAGCAGATACTAAGATTTTTTTTTTATTACATCATTTTTTCAAAATTATTTTTTATATGAATATGTTTAACTAACAACAATTTTCTTTTGCAGGCTATGATTATTGGACGGAAATCAAGA
The DNA here is from genome assembly GCA_030145905.1 of Populus davidiana. Classification (NCBI taxonomy): domain Eukaryota; kingdom Viridiplantae; phylum Streptophyta; class Magnoliopsida; order Malpighiales; family Salicaceae; genus Populus; species Populus davidiana. The sequence continues at coordinate 34,067,517 of CM057789.1, read as the reverse complement.
TCGATGAAGCTTTTTATAGGAATGCATGTGTGAAATGATGATTGTTAGAAAAGGGTGCAATAGCTTATGGATAGTCGAGCTTAGTACTTTATAGTATATTGGATTTCAACAATTTATTTTCTTAAGTTGTTATTATTTTAAATTTGTTGACTGTTTTTTAAGGAAACATATAACACCTGGTTGCAAAAGAGATATGACGATGATCCTTCAACCTAACAGGAAATTGATCCAAAAATGTAGTTGGAGGCAGGATCATTTGGTAGACTCGATATCTTAAACATTATGGTTGAGGAATTATGGATGGCCTGAAGTGTTTCAACTGTTAGATGCTCGCAATTAGTTCTTAGCACTCAAACTCCAAAGTTCAAGGTGGTTTTAAACCAATGAGCTTAAGCTCGAATGACCCATCTTGTTGTTAAGACATAACGATTAAAGTGACGCTATTATTAAAAATTTGACAAATATAAATAGATATATATATATATATATATATATATATATGAAAAAATTTCATAGAATAATAATATTTATTGACAAACTATTTCCCTTGTTATATATATATCTATATACACCAATACAATTTTTTTTATCAATGTATACTAAGAAAATTACCATAGAAAAAAATACATGAAAAAAAATGATATGTTATTATTATAGACAGTATTACCGACACAATAAAATCGTTGTTGATTTCCGTCGGTGAATCATCAATAGTTTTTAAGTTATGACCTGGTAATCGAACTCCCTCTACCCTTCCCCTACTTAGTCTTTTTCTTCCATTTTTTTCTGCAAAAAACAATAAAGAATCACTACCTACTTGCTCAGTTTGAGTGATCTTGAAAAAGAAGGAAGATGAAAAGTTTCTCATACTAGCCAACCTAGTCATTTAGATGGAAATTAAGTCAGCAAAAGTACCTAATTGAGATGTTGAAAAAGCATACATGACATGTGGAAATGTTGTTGTTCTAGAATTAAGGCAACAATAACACCTAGGGGTAATTGAATTAGGTGTTTCACTAATAATAAAAATATTACAATTAAATCAATTAAATACAATTAATCAATAGTATAATTTAAAATGTTTAAAGTAAAGATTATAGGGATAGAAATTACAAGTTCAATTTTTAACGTGGTTCGACAAGCCTACATCCACACCTCAAGCACTAAACCGGTCTTAAGTATTGTATTCTTTACTAATCCAAACCAAAGATTATAATGTTCTTAATGAATCCTCACTAAGCCCATTTTCACAATTTGAATAAATACCCCCTTCAAGATTTCTCATCTTGGTTGCTTGATTTTTAGACGAGGCTTAGAACAAATCCAAAAATATGCTAAAAAAAGAAGATAATTTCTAGGCTAGAAAGATGTGGCAGTTTAGAAGGATTTTATACCTTCGTATATCTCGAAGTTTGTATAGGCAAAATATGTTCAGCAAGTAATTTCCGAGCATTTCGTGTGGTGGTCACAATCTAATGCAGAGAATCAGAACAAGTAGATTCACGATTCCATTATCACACACATCAGCAAATCTATTATGTTTTTTTCGTATACGAAGCAGATACTAAGATTCTTTTTTTATTACATCTTTTTTTCAAAATTATTTTTTATATGAATATGTTTAACTAACAACAATTTTCTTTTGCAAGCTATGATTATTGGACGTAAACCAAGATCGATGAAGCTTTTTATAGGAATGCATGTGTGAAATGATGATTGTTAGAAAAGGGTGCAATAGCTTATGGATAGTCGAGCTTAGTACTTTATAGCATATTGGATTTCAACAATTTATTTTTTTAAGTTGTTATTATTTTAAATTTGTTGATTGTTTTTTAAGGAAATATATAGCACCTGGTTGCAAAAGAGATATGACGATGATCCTTCAACCTAACAGGAAATTGATCCAAAAATATAGTTGGAGGCAGGATCATTTGGTAGACTCGATATCTTAAACATTATGGTTGAGGAATTGTGGATGGCCTGAAGTGTTTCAACTGTTAGATGCTCGCAATTAGTTCCTAGCAGTCAAACTCCAAAGTTCAAGGTGGTTTTAAACCAATGAGCTTAAGCTCGAATGACCCATCTTGTTGTTAAGACATAACGACTTAGTCCTGAGATGACCGAACTCTGGTGATTGTACATGGAGATGTAAATGAATAGGTGGTATATGTTCTCCCTTTTATTGGCCCCATAGTCTTGGCGAAGACATGCCTCCTCCTCCTCTAACTCCTCTATTTTTAATTAACTGTATTTGAACTCATAATTTTTTAAATATGTAACAAATATTTGATTTGTATTTTTATTTAATTTATTTCAATTATTTTATACTCAATTTATTATATATATTTTTTAAAGATGATATTTTACTAAAATTAATTATGGTTTTACCGATGTATCAAGTTTGTCGGTATATTCCAGAAAGTTAGAGAATAATTACTGGAAATGCCACTCCCACTGTTTAATCATCGACAAAATTAAATCATTGGTATTATTATAAAAAAATAATTGATGGAATTATAAAATGTCTTTTTTTTTTCCAGTGAAATGTCATTTTAACCAATGAAAATATCAATAGAATAAATCAGGTAATTTTTTTTTTCTTTGGCATGCTTTTTTGCCTGTAAATCCATCAGTGATTATATTATCTACAAAATGATCATTAAAACAAGATCAACGAGAATTTTTTTTTGATGAACAGTAATTGTCTGTATATATATCGGTAAAAATCATGCTAATGGAATCATTGTCTAATTGTCGACGAAATATTTGATCGGTAAAATGTAAAATTCTTGTAACAAGTAGAAGTAAGCTTGAAGGCTGCATGATTGTCTATTTATTAATGTCTTTTACATGTCCAAGTATTTCCATTCTTGTAGGTCCAAAATGGAGGTACTTGGGTATCTTGTTTATTCAATATAGACACCCAAATGTTTGTCTTAGCTCTTGATTACTAGTCATTGTTTGTGCATTACCATTATTTGTGGAACATTTGAACTAAAAGAATCAAGTACCAAACTGAAAAAAATATATATATTTCTAAGACTATCATAATTATCTAGAGACAAGAACAAGGTTGAAGAAAAAGGCAATACATGAAAAATATATAACTAGAAAGAGAGAAGATGGACTAGGCAACTAGTCATGTTATGTGAACTGGAATATTTAATTCTATTTAAAAAAAAAATTATTTAGAGTCTACAAATATTGATTTTGTGGGTGAATATGCCATATATACAATCAGTTGGTTACACGTATTTAAAACGTATTTATTATTAATAAAGGATTTCTTTATCTTTAATATTCAATTATATTTGATTAATGAATCTAATTCTTGATTGATGAGTCTAGAGTAAAGATAAAGTTCATGAAACAATAATGCTTTGCATAATAAATTATAAAGTTGTTATAATTATGAGACTTCTAATGCATCAAAGCATTGTTCCTAAATGTTCCTAGTCAATGTTCTATTAAGACCAGACATTAATTAGAGTTATTGAGACCGATGCATATTATGTTTCTTCCTTCATGAAAGAAAGAAAATGCTCTCATAAATTAAAGTATGAGGGATACTTAGAACTAATATGTAGGTGTTTGTCAGATGACATGTACACTAAACTAACTTGTAATTGAATTACATATGGAGAGATCATTTATGTCTATGGAAAGGTTTACATGGTAGTTGTGTAAGTGATTCTTAGACTTAAGATCACTAAGTTATCATATATTGGGAGTGTTATGATCTGATTTTGATCACCCGTTGCCCTAATCAAAAGAAACAAACAAGTAAATATAAACTATATTAAGATGTTTGAGTAATTAAGAGAGGATTTATCATCCAAGATGAATAAAAAAAGTAATACCCCATCTATTTTCAAATAATATTGATTATGAAGTTCTTGGTCAATATGAAATGAGTTTTGAAAAGAGTTTCAGAATCTTATTCAAATAATCAATTACTATAATGTTGAGAACTAAAATGATTTAACAAAGTAGATATATTCCATGCTATAATGTCTAAATTAGAATATTTTTTATGAATGAATAATAATTACATTGCGAAACCGGTCATTGAAAGGTAAAGTCAAACCACTTATGATTTTTTTTAATATTTGGGAGATCATGACAGGTTGTTAGACATTGTAATTGATCTTCAAATATAAGTCAATCAATTATTGAATTGATAATAAGTTAAATTTTTTAATTTTATTTTATTTAGGATTGTGATTTATATTTGAACTAATTTATTACAGAACCTAATAGGTTACAAACATAAGAATCATTGGTCATAAATTAAATAGGATGATTAATCAAGTGCACTTAATTGTAAATAAAGTTTAGAAATTGAAGGACCAGAATGTAATTTATATAAAGAATTATAATTCTAGACCTAAAAAAGATCAAGTAGGAACTTGATTGAATATATTTTTATAATTATCCTAATATTATATATGTGATATTATTTAAGAGGTGGATTAATATTTTTCCATTCAAAAATTAAAAGTGTTAAGGAGATTTCTCATTAGTTGTTTGTGTGGATTATCATTAGAGGTCGGAAATTTGAACAACTTATAGTTTGTGACAACCCAGCCTTGAAGCAATTATTCAAAGCAAAAAAAAAAAACACATCTAGTTTTCAGGTAATCTTCGCATAAACCCTAAAAAACTCTAGATCTATCTAACAAAATCCTCAGGACTCCTGAAATATTTTAAATTTACCATTTTCACTGCGTGTATGTGTTTTAAAAAACCCAATTTTTTTGTTTGTTAGGAATAATTACAAGTAGGGAGTAATGAATTTTGCTTTAAATATGAATTGTGTGACTTTTAGCCAATCCTCAACGAGAAAGGTCTCTTACCTATCTTCAACAATTGTTTTTTTATTATTTAGAGAAAACTAGTTAGGATACCTATGATATGGTGTGGGTAAGAATTTAAGCTAATTTGAAGTAGATAAAGACTCTAGTGTTGTGGATTTTTGCTTTAAATATAATTTGTGTGACTTTTAGCCAATCCTCAACAAGAAAGGTCCTACCTACCATGATTAATTTTTTGTGTCATTGAGAGAAAACTAGCTAGGGAACATGTGTTATGTCATGGGTATGATTCTAAGCCCATTTGTAATACAAGAGGTTCAAGCATCATAGATATGTATTTTTGGTATCATAAAAACTTTTAATTGAAAATTGAAAAGATGATGTTTTTGTTTTATAAAATGAATTGAAAAATATATCTAAATAAAAATTAAAATAAAAAGTGGATCTTCATTATAATAAGCAAAAAATAAATGTATAAGTAAATACTTGATCTTCATAACTTTTATTTTTTTTATTTAATTGTATGACAATAAAAATGGATATTCGTAAGAAAGACAATAATTTAAATTTTAGGGAAAAAATATATTTTTTTAGTTAAAATTGTTTTTCCTTAGTATGATTTATTGAATACAAATGAAGGTTATTGAAATAGAAACTAGAAAACAAAATATTGATTTGAAATAAGAGTAAAAATGCACATCTCTAATAAAAACTCCCTTTTCTTATTCGCATATATTTTTTCTTATATATATATATATATATATAAGTATAGTTTTCTAAATTAAAACCTATCATAATCTTAAAAGGCAATTTGAATAAAAAAATAAAAAAAAATCACAAATTGATAATTTCTAAGTGAAATATAAAAAAATATAAAAGATTTATAATAAAAAATATTTAACTATATATTTTATTTGCATTAAATTTTTTTCATTAGGGGAATTGTTTTTAAAAAATTAAGCAATTAGTTTCATATATAGTTATTAATATTATCATAAGAAATTATAATATTATTTGAGTGCTATGACATAATTGAATGATTATTTAAATATCTTTTGAATAAGTTTATTTTAAAATAACCCTATTATAAAATGTTTTAAAAATAAAAATAATTAGGTTTATTTAAAAAAACCTAAATGCACTTGAGCAAGAGATATTAGGTCACATGCCTTGCCCAAAACCATAAAGCCTAGGCTAACACCTTTTTTTTTTCTTTTTTCAAAAAAAGCAAACGATGTGTCCTTTACCTTTATATAAATATCATCAACGATGTGTCATCCACCTATAAGATTTTTCTACTACCATAGCTAGCTCGAGTGGTTGAAAAATCTTAGTTTAAGTTTTTGAATTTCAAAAACTCAATTTTCAACATTTCTTACTCATAAACATGAAAGAACAATCATATGGATCTCTAGAACCTTATTTGATGCGAACCAAGTAACACCAAGAAATTCGTTATAGCTTTTAGGTGATCTAGTTAAAAGATTTAGGGCTAAGAGGTTCAAAGAGGCTTTCAACTGACTTCTTTAAAACACATGGGCTAAGATAGACTTCAAGAAGATATTAATAGCATATTAGGGAACGTCGTTGAAACCGCGTTCCCTCAAATTTCAAATGTTTTATTTTTTTTACTAATATTTTTTATGTTTTCATATCATTTTAATGTGTTGATGTCAAAAATAATTTTTTAAATTAAAAAAACTTTATTTTGATGTATTTCTAAGCGAAAAACACTTTAAACCGCCACCACTACCACAATCTCAAACACACCCTAAATAATAAGGTATAAGCCTTGATTAAGTTAGTTCATGTTCAAGAAGTGCTTATAGGTAGATATTCAGACATTACAAAGAGATTAGAATAAAAAGATTCAAACATGCTAATTTTGACCTTTCGCTATTGTTTTCATCATAATTGAAGCTACATAAAAAATGTTAATGTGATTCTAGTTTCATTGAAAAATAGGTGTCCATATATTTTCAATGATATATGTCACACATTCTAATTCTTTAATATGAGAGAGAATCATGCATTTGAAGTTGGGCTTTGATTCTGCTAGCAGGTTACAAAAATGACTTTAGTCTTATTTAAATTAGTTGAGGTATTATTTTTTTTATCCTTTTGTTATTATTAGACCTTTCAGAGATATTAGGGCCTTTATTTAAAACTGTTTTCATTAAATTATTATTATTATTATTATTATTATTATTATTATATCCATATTGATTAGGGATATCCTATTAGATTTAAGATTTTTTATAGTATAAATACTCTTTTGTAAAATGTTTTTTTTTTGTTGAGAAAATACTAATTTTAATAAAGAAATCGGCATTCTACCTTCCAATCATCCAAAATTTGAAAAATTAAATTTATAAACTAACTCACACATATATCATTTCGTCATGGCTGTACCAAATTTTTTTTCTAGTAAAAAACAAATATTCAAGTGCGAGAAATGTGCTTTAAAGAACTAAGAGAAATCCACAACTTGGATTATAGAAAACGATAGTAAATGGGCTGAAAAAAATGATCAGGATGACCTAAAAAAAGAAGAAAAAAAAAGTATAAAAAAACTGACCCAAATCAACCTAAGTTAGCATGTCACGCTACATCCTAGGTCGTGAAACTAGGATAACCCCATAAAAAATAAAAAAATAAAATCATGATGCCTAATTCCCCAACAAACCTAATATGGAATTATGAAATAAAAAAAATCAATAAAAAAAGACCTAAAAAATCAGCAAAGCCTAATAAGTCCACCAAACCTCGTGAGTCAGGTTATACAAACGAGATAACCTAATAGAAAGCAAAAAAAAAAAATATAAAGTCTAATTCTCTATCAACCTAATGTTAAATGATGAAACCAAAAAAATTATTAATTTTTAAAAAGATGACCTAAAAAAAGACCCAACTCAGCATGGGCTTGCCCATCACACCCGTGATCTAAGTAATGAGACTAGAATAACCTCATAGAAATAAAATCGAACAAAATCATCTGGTTTAACATTTCAAACCCGTAATTCAGGTAAAATTAAAAAGGAAAAAAAATGTAAAAAGAACCTGAAAAAAGTCTGATGTCAACCTACTTTAACCTTTGAAACCTATAACCTAGGTTATGGTACAAGATGACTCATTTGGGGGAAAAAACTCGAAACTTAATTACTAACCAACCTAAAGTTTGAAAGATGAAATTGAAAATAATAATAATAAAAAAAAAGCATTAAGAAGGATTCAAAATAAAAAATAGCAATCAAGAGTGATTAATGAATTTGACAAAAAAAAAAAGATAGAACACCTTTAACTTTTGGCAAAATAGCACGAATACGGAGAAAAAAGATGAGAAAAGAAAGAAAAGACCATTATAGTTTGATTGTCGCTTATTCATAGACACACGTTGCACCACTATAAAGAACTCGTCATACCATTTCCATCGCAATCGTGGACAACGTGTTAAGCCATCAAGGAAGTTGCATATACCGTTAGAGCGTAGCAACTTCAATACACACATTGGCGCTTGCAATGTGCTCTCTAACAAAGTTGTCATACCTATCGTTTTCAATCCCTAGAATTGTTTTAGTTTCGAATTTGATCCCCCCAAGCCTTCATTGTTTTACATCAATAAAATAAAATTTTATTTTGTAAAATTGAACATCAAACACATGTTTAAATTTTTTCTTTTATATTATAGGATCCTTATATCTAGACAATTGAGAAAAACTATCAAGTCTAATAAAATAAAAATAAAAACTCAATGTGAAATGATTAAGTTGAGAAAAAAATGAAAGGCAAAAATGTTAAATCTCTCTTCTTCTTGTACAATTTAGTCCCTGATTTTTGTAAGAAAAGAGGGCCCAAAACTTGTTTAGTTTTCAAATCTTGTTATGGTTACTTTATTTGTTTTAGTTTAATTTAATGTTTTAAAATTGAGAGCTAAAATCTATTCCAACAAGTTTAATTTCAAATTAATTTAATATAAAATGATTAAAATGAGAACAAAAAAAGATTAAAAAAAAAAATTAAACTTCAAAAAAAAAAAAAACAATTTACGAATCCATAAAATTTCCTCTCACATTGCATATAATATATAACTTAGCTCTTTAGAATTTTTTTTTATTTATTATTATTAACATGCTTCTTGTGTTGCCATGAGAACTCAAAGAAGTTTCACTTTTTCAAGACAAGGATAATATTTAAAAAAACAATTCCACCTTCTCCGTATAGTACTTGAAGAATCCCTTTATATATATATATATATATATATATATATATATATAGAGAGAGAGAGAGAGAGAGAGAGAGAGAGAGAGAGAGAGAGACCACGTTGCTAAACCATTGAACAAAAACATTTAAAAAAATTCTATGTTTGCTCTCGTAAAAATATTGAGAAGAAGTGCAGTAGCTGTTGACCAGTCAGCTGCCCCGTCAAAAGAGAAAGGAAAAGGTCAGTCTGAATACGAATTTGGCTATTTATTCGTTAGTCTTTTCAAATAATGTTTAAATGGTAAAAATAATTTTTTTAAAAAATATTTTAATATATTTTTAAATAAAAAATATATTAAAAAATAATAGTTTTTACATTATCAAATGAGCTCGAAATTAATAATAGAATTGTTACATTAAAAGATTATTTAATTTTGCATTTCAAGACTATATTTAAAAAATGTATTTGATATATAAAAAATATTAAATTGATATTATTTTAATATTTTTTGATAATTTTGATTTTGATTTTGATTTTGATGGCATAGTTTTAAAAATAAAAAAAATTATTTTAATATATTTTTAAGTAAAAATTATTTTTAAAAAATATATTACTATACAACATCAATAAAAACATATTTAAAAAAAAAAAAACCCTCAAGTGTGGAGCCAGCCAGACAGCAGAACTGCTCTATATATATATATATATATATATAAACACACACACAGAGTTCAGCATTTTAGCTTGAGATGATGTTGAGGCCTCTGAATAGTGAATACCACCTTCAAGGAAGACAAATTAAGAGCCCAAATCTGTTTTTGCTTCTTTTACACGTGTGTAGAAAAGACAGCCACAGATATACAACACGTTTGGTCAAGATAAGGTTAATCATTCTCTTATGTCACACGTTGCGGCCATTAATTTCTGCAGTGTGACAACTGCGCAGCTGGTCATGCATGCAGCCTCAGAAAATAATGTTGCCATCTACATGAACTTCGTTTTCAAATACGACCTCTTTTTATTTATTTATTTATGCATAAAGTGAAATAAATTTCGAAGAATTCAAGCTCGGTTTTTTTTAAAAAAAAAGAATGTTGCAAAAAATACAATTTTCTTGAATTTTCTTTTTCTTTATTTTGATAAATAATTTAAGACCTCCTGTGAATACATAATTTGTGTTGTCGCGTGGATATCGATGGACTTGTCAACTAAATTATGCTGAATTGACAAAGCAAATGTAAAAAATTCAAACCTTTTGAAACTATCTCATGGGATTGCTCTTGAAACAGGACCAGGCATGTTCTTCCCGTCTTAACCACCTTTTCATGTTTTCTTTTTCTCCTTTTCTATTTTTCTCCAAATATTATTTAAAATTAACTTCTCCCTCTCTTATCCATACCTCACATTCATGATATTTTTATTTTTATTTTTTGTATGCAAACAATAATCTAAGAATTTTTAGGAAATATCTAATTATTTAACTTTCATATTCCCTTTTTTGTTCAAGGAAAAACAGTTAGAAATGTTATAATTTTCATCTTTTATAACAATTATTAGAATCGATTGAAATTTTTGTGTTCAAGATTTTCTTTTTTATTTTCAAAAAAAATTTATTATTAATTTTACAATTAATTACAATATTAAATGGGCCTGATTTCATTTATTTTTTTTTTACTATTTTATCTATTATATTTTTTCATAAAATTAAATATCAAAATTAGCTATTTTTCCTCTTTAACTTCAAAATGAAACACAATAATATTAACAAAACTTAATTGAACTTGAAAAATTATCATAGCTCAAGACACATTAGCACTATTCATTAAAATAATGTAATGATAATTTTTACCCTTCATATAAAAAATTTGTACTGATTTTAAAAGACATTGTAGTCTTTACATATGACTCATTGGATTTCTATTTTTTTTTTATTATTTTATAAAAATTTTATTGGTGTTTATGTTATCCTTGAATTCAAATTAATGGTATTATATTTTTCAATTTGATCCTCATTATTTTGATTTTGAATTTTTTTTCTTGGCTCTTTTGTGAAAGTTATTATTTTTTTTCAATTTCATCTTTTAATTACAATATTATTTTTATTTTTACATCAATTTTGAGCCTTATTTTTTAAAAAAAGTTTTTTTCCTTTCACTAAATTGATTTTTTTTAATCACCCTTCAATTAAATATAAAATTTATTTTGTATATTAACTTTGATTCTTATTTTCTAATTGTTATTTCTTAAAGTTTTTTTATATAACTGAATTTTTTAAAAAATTCCATCATTCAATATATGATTGATTGAGAATTAAATTTCATGATTTTTTTAGATTCGGTAATTTAGGTATAATGACTTGATTCATGGATTTGAAAAGTGAATATTAAAATGATCCGACTCACAGCATAGCACGGGTCAATAATTTCGCTCATTCTAAAACTGCCAAAATATACTATTTTTTTAAAAGATTGTTAAAAGCAAATGAGTTGTGATTCAACTATTATTATTAGTGTCTACTTCTATTTAAATTCCGAAACCATTACATAAAGAAAAAAAAAAAAGATGGATAAGATGAAGGAAGGAGATTGAGATAATTACTTTGCGCGATGAGGAATTTCAATTCTCTTATTGAAGTTGAGCCCACCTTAGCAGAATTATTTACATCATACAATCCCACCAATGTGAAAGAAAGAACTGAAAAGTAAAGAAACTGACAGATTACAATACATTTGCCAACTAAAGAACATAATTCCATAAATTTTAAGCATGCTGATCTCCAGCCCTTACTTTATATATATGAATCCAACCTTATTAGCATACGGAAAATACACTACTTGATATATATATATATATTGTTACAAAGCAAACATGATTTTGACCCTGTTCGATGATCACTTCAAAAGGGAGTGCTGTAAATTTGCATCTGGCTCAAGATATGTTCAAAATTATCATTTGGCTTCTCTATAGGATGGGTGTGCATTCCTTCGTAAGTAGTCACTACAACTCCTTCGTCTTTGGTTAGGCGTTGGACTTGCTTCTTCACGTCACACCCTTGATACGTGCATCGGTAGTAGCTCCTGAAAATGAGAAATTAGAATCAGTGAGTTGTTTCCTCAAAAACATTCTTGCTAATGTTAAAATCGAGAGGTATTGAACGATAAATATCGAGGTAATGATCATTTGTAGCTTAACTTCGAGCCCTCTTGTAATTAGTAATCAAGAAAAAGTTACATAATATTGAAGTAAAATTGTTAAAAATCCGAGTTATGCGCCATTATTAATCTTATTCTCTTGAGACTTCAAATCTCAAATCATGATACATCAAGGCATATGTATGTACTCCTTAGACCTAAAAAGGTAAGCATCAGTTGCTGCTGCAACTCCTCGATCGATTAGACCTAAAAGGAAGGAGAAAGAAAGAAATATGCATCTCTTTACCCACTTATCCTCGTCGTTTAAGTTTCTTTGCTGCAGTAATTAAATGATAAATGTATATGGCCTTCATTTGAGGCTGGATCTAGGGTATAGCCATAAAAATGCAAGTGCCTGAACTTACCTGATCATCAAATAAAGTGTTACTATTTTAGTTACTTAATTTATGCATCCATATGATTTACACAGAATATACTGGAGGAACTAAGTACTACTTTACTCTTCAATGTGCTAGCGCTTCAATTCAAGTTTAGGTAAGGAATAAATGTAAGCTTATGTCAATTAATACAAGATCTGTTTATGTTTTTGTTTCTTTGTTCCTTTTGATCATAGATTTGATTGTGTTTGACAGACGAGCTTCTATATGAAGTATTTATAATTGATCAAAGCTCTCCTGGGATCTACTCTTGTACAAGATTCATAGCACAAAACATCTTTCTCTTGATCTACTACACAATGCATGTAGAGAGACACTTCAAAGGAGGGCATTCTTCTATTGAAGTTATTATATATCAATAAATATCCATAAATAGGCTTAAACAAAAGAAATCTGCAATCCTTTGTTTTTTTTTTTTGAATAAGAAATCTGTAATTCTTGAAAATTCATTTTGATGGTTGAATTCCTTAATTTAATTTTACAATAAGAGTTGAGGGAGAAGGGGCTCGGCAAAAGGAAGGAGAAACCCTAAACCAGACTAATTGTTAAAAGGATCAGAAGATATCAACATATTTGCACTTCGAAGGATTATTAGAGGATACTCACATCAATGCAAAAGGATTTATGCATGCGGGCATCAAAGTCTCTCATCCATAACCCTATCTGAAAGGAAGATTTTCCCTAAACTTTCTCATATCTAGTGGGAGATCCAGCAGGATCTTGCTTTCGGCCAAGCCGCAGGATAAAATTGCTAGTGGGGTCTAGTGAGAATTTAATTGCATAATCATAGTCTTAACAAAAAATGAGAAGAAAAAGCAAATGTAATTATCGAACAGAAGTTAGACATAGCTAGAGAAATCAATATATATATATAGTACCTTGGAAATTTGTTGTTCTTCACTGCCTTTTGTCCATACTTCCTCCATCTATAACCATCGTCAAGTATATCAACTTGACTCCTAGTTTGAAAAGCATATTTGGGCTTTCTAATCTTCTTCTCCCCTTTCTTTTTGGCTGCTTGAGGGTCAGTTTCAGACCTGATTGCAAAGCTTGCACTCTGAGAATTTAGGTCTTTATTAATTTCGGGTGATGTTCTTGGTACTGGGTGTTGAGTTTCTGTCTTCAATCCCAAGAACCCACCTGAACTATCTGCCTGAAAATTATGAAAAACATGAGAACTATCTGTCATGCTTGAAGAGACAGAGTAGTTTGGTGATCCTGTCGACGGAAAAGGAAATAACATTTGGAACTTTTCCATGGAAAAACCAGCTCTTATAAAAGAAGAGGAGGAGCGGAAGAAGGAAAAAGGGAAGGTCTCAAGGGTTAGAGACTACACAATATATAAACGGAAGGGGCGGCTTGGTGGCTAAAAGCCACGAAATAATAATAATAATAATAATACTAATAAAAAAAAATCCAAGGAGATATTCAGTATTTAAAAAAAAAAGTGTCGTAAACGGCACGAAAATTCTTCCAAGGAGAAAAGAAATTAAGCTGCTTCATTAGCGGGTTGATTAGGAAAAGTAAGGTGGAAAATAAAGGCGGCTTCATCATTATGATTAAGACAATAATTTGTACGGTGATTCATATTGAATACATTACTTAAAAGAATATTTTGACCTACCCATTTGAATTTTAATGTTCATAGGATGAACTAAGATTAAAAGTTTTTAATTGTTAAGAATTTTTTTAAAAACAATTTTAAAAAAATTAAAAAAAATTACCCTGTCATCTTACAATTTAAATAAAAATAAACTTGCCCTAATTTTTTAAAATTTATACTTTATAATCTGAATTTTTTTTATTCACGTATCACTTTATATCCTAAAATATCTTATAGTTTAATCTGTTTGACACTTAGAGTACAACTTTTTAAGAGTTTATAAGTAAGTATAATTTCGATTAAACTATAAAATATTAGAGGTAATTTTTTTAAAATTTAAATTTAATAATAAACATTTATAACAATTAATTATTTCTTTAAAATAACAAATCAATATGAAAAAATACACATCTAAAATTATTTAAAAAGATATTAGTGTCAGCTAATATTTAAATTGATTTCGAGAAGATGCGAATGAGTGTTATTTTAAAAAATAATTAAATAAAAAAAAGGCTAAAACTGTAGGCAGTTGGGATTGGACTGGCTATTGCAAGACGACTCACGTGTAAGAACTTTTCTTGAGGCTTTTGTTTGGTGGGAGAAATGCTGCTATGGTGCATGTCTGCGTCTGATGCCTCCCGTAGTTTCCATGAAAGTGCTTCAATATCCCTCGTGGTTAATGTATTTGCCTCCTTTATTTTTCTATCGTCCAGTGTCCACCACAAAAGTAACACATGAAATCTTGTGCATAGATCAGTTTTGATACTGAACAGTTTACCATTAATGACTCAAAAGGTTTTCTAGCTAGGGCCGGAGCTGGGCATTCTTGATTTGCTGAAAGAAACACGACATCTTGTCATGTTATTTCTAAATATATATGTTTTCCTTTATTTATATAATTTAAATATAGTTTGATTGATGTAGGGATTTAGATTGGTTTGCTTTTTTTATTTTTTTTATTAATTTTTTTTTTATTTGAGCATCTATGTAATATTTTTAAAGCGTGAGATTAGTCTTGTTTGAAGTTTATAGTTGTCGTTTTTAATAAATATATTTTCTAGAGATTGAATTTGTATTTCCACGGGTATAATAATACCTTAATTGTTAAACCAACTTATTGGTTTTCTTTTTTCTTCATTGATTTATTTTTTCTTATCTCAATATCCTCCTATTTTTTTAAAAAAAAATAAAACTAGTTTTATTTGAAGTTCATGATTACTCCTTTTAACAAGTATATTTTTAAAAAATTAAACTTATATTTTTATCTTTACATAAATATAATAATATTTTAACCACTAAACCAACATTTCTTTAGTTTTCTTGTTCATTGATATATATATTGCTTAAACTCGCCTGTGATGCAAGAACTTACTGTATAAATATTGAAGATTTTCAAAAGAAACTCGCCTGTCATCCATGTCATTATTAAAGGGCCAATTGCTGTCCAAAGGGTCATCTTTTCTAGCATTGGTTTTGTTGGAAGATTTTTCAAATAGCTAGCAAGCATTTTGATTGTTACATGTTCTTGTGAATACCGTGTGAGAATAGCAATCATCCATTTATACTTATTCAATGTTAATTAAATTATTATTTTCTTTTTTTAAAATAGCTGATGTCTATACACACACACACAGTTTTGTTTATCATATATATATATATATATAAAGACTAGTTTTTGCCAGAAGATCATCATCAACCATTGATGTTTTTATTAATCCTTACTTTGTGCAAAAAAAAATTACTTCAACATGTTTTCTAGGATTTCAACAACTTTTTTTTTATTTAGGTGCACTCCTAAACAAGATCCAACAAATCAAAAAAATAAAACTTAGAAATCTCTCTACAAAAACTGAATTTATGCTCTAGATTAAAAGATAAATAAAAAGAAAAATCAGAACTAGAAGAGTGTCAAAGAGTCTGTATGTAGATGATTTAAGAACCAAAACTTCTATAGAATTAATTTTGATAATTAAAAGAATAAGTTTCCTTTATTATCAGCTTTGATTATCTATCATAAAACAAGAATTAAACCGGGATGTTTTGACTCTAAATATGATTTAAGCTCAAAGCTCACTTCACTTATGTTATCTCCCCTCTAAAAGCTTATAAGGTGTCATTTAGGTCTAGTTTAACTTTTCACATTTGCATTAAATAAACAACAAGCAAAGCTTGTTTCTTTCCTACGTGAAACGAAAGTTATTAAAGGGTTTGGGTTTCTTTAAAATATGTCAACTAAGAATTATTTAAGATTAATTTCTCATTCATTCATAATTTATTTAAATTATGTTAATATTTCATGTTAAAGAGATTATGTTGAAGATTAAATTCCAACAAAGTTCTAACCTCAAAAGTAGGTTGATCTCACTTTGAATTTAATCTCAAATATACCCATTAATCATGTTTTAAACAAATCTTTCAGCAAGTATAAATGTGTTTTTCATTAGTTTTCTAAGAGAGATAAATGAAAAAAATAATTAATTAATAAACAGATAAAATGTTAAAGAGGTAATTGATAAAGCACAAACTTTTGAGAAAAAAATCCATGTACTTCAGAGGATAAAATAAAATAAATTCAATTCATCATCTAATGTCCTGTGTAAGACATGGAATGAGATGAACAAGTGAGTTTTGGATCGCAAGAACATGTGGGTTTGAATTGGACATGGAAGACGAATAATTAGAGGCTGTCTCTCTCTCTGTCTGGGTCCGCGCAGCCCTTCTTCACATGTTTGCAAAGTAAAGCATTTGTTGAATATGTAATAAAGAAGGGGAAAGAAAAAACCATAAAAACTTGGATTATTCAAACTCATTTTGAAATGTCAAATACTCACATATCCCTCTGGATTATCTTGAAAGGTCAAATCCAATCTAACCAAATGTCTCCCATCGTGCATCATTGTATAGAAAATTGTTTACCTTAGGGCACCACTAAGTTATATTAAAGTGATTTGAAGGCTTCAGAGAAAAAGAGAGTGTTACTTTCTGCAGAACTTACAACAACCCTCGGATCGGTGTTGAAAGATTAATTGCTGATCATATATAGTTATTAATTAGGTTTTTTTTTTTTCAACATTACTTTTATCCAATATTCACATTATAAATTCGAAAAAGATATCACATTTCTAATTTTCCGATCAAAGATTCAATGGCTAATAATTTACATATTATAAGCAATGGTTTTAGATATATAGTAATGTGCTTGATGATATATTCGTTACATAATAATTTTGATATTTGTTTTTTCTAATTATTATATCATTTGACGATCATCAATTACGTCAACTGATTTCTGGAGAGCTCTATTTGCTATTTGTGAAAAAAAGAAGAAATAATAAAATATTGAAAATTGATTTTTTTTTTTTTTGCTTAACCAATTTTTAATATCGGAATTTAAATAAGAAAATATTGATTCCAAAATAACTATTAAACCAAATCCAAAAAAAAAAAAACCTAGACCACACAAATGAAATCTTGCTGATTTAGCTTGGACTCAAACCATATATTCTTGAGCAAACTTTACATTTTTTTATAATTTTTTTAAACAAAAAGTCCAATTGATGTTGAGATACAAAATGAATGTAGTCCTCTTCCAATCATATAGCCGTTTGGACATCATCTTGAGGAGGACTCTTCAACAAATTTTACGAACATACTAACCTCGTTAGAAACTTCAACCTTGATGAAAACAAAAATCCAAATCTAAGTGTAGCTAGGATCTCTTCAACTAAATTGGGACCATAGAAGCTAGTTATGCTGAAGAAATTAGTGACAGAAGCAGTTACGTCATAAAAGAGACGAAGACAAATTCAACAATAAATTAGTGTTTTCTCACAAATTCCAAACAAAGAAAAAAAAAATGAAACCAAGACTAATAGTGGGATTCTGGCTCAAATTAATTGCGTGTGCTTCATGCTTCGGGAGAAAATATACATGTATAGAAATGGATAAAAAAAAAATTTAATTAAATTGATAGAAATAAGAGCATAAAATAAATTTATTAACATAAAAAATATATATGGACATATCCTCCCTATTTATTCTCTTTGTCTCTACTTGTTTAAGATAATAATTAAACAATATCCTAAAATCCAACCAATCTTTTAACTTAATTAAATACCTCGTAATTAAAATTCTTCTTGATGAAAATTCGCCCATCTCAGGCCATGGGGTTGTTTTTGGATTGGAATTTTAATAAATTTTAAATTTTTTATGTATTTCTAAATTATTTTGATGTATTAATATTAAAAATAAATTTTAATATATTTTTAAATAAAAAATATTTTAAAAATCAACAACAATTATATTCCTAAACACGTCTAAGATATTCATAGATAGCTCTAGGGTATTAAACACGTTCTTTCATCATGAGAAATTGTGTACACTTTATGGCTGCAACGTTAAAATTTAAAATATCTAATTTGACTATAAATAGTTTTTCTATATTTAAATAAACATACTTATTTTTTCAATGACAAAACTTATAGATCGAAGTGGATTGCATAATATCAAGTAAAATACTATATCTACTGGTCTCATTTTATTATACAGTTATATTTAAAGAAAACATTATTTCACTGTGTGTTAATGTCGATGGCGTTGTTCAATTAACAGTGCTATTTTTTTTTCTGTCACCAAACTTTATTTTTCATTAATTCCATCCTTCCATGTGCTTTTTATGATATTTCAGATATTTGTTTGTTTGTATATTCTCGAGAGTTTAAGGTGTTTGGTTAGACTTTATAATTTAGTTAGAGGGTAATTTAATGGAATAGATTTTAAACTTCTAGTATAAAAAACAGTTAAAAGAAATGGTGGCAGAATGAAACAAAAAAACAGGAGGGCTTTTCTCAAGTTTGCACGGAAAAATTCATTTTCTTACAAAAATTCTATGTTTACTTATTTTTTCTTACTTTAATTTTAAATTTTTTATTTATATCTTAAACTTTTTTTTATTTATATTTCAACTCCTAGGTTAAAGAAATGAGAGAGAAAATTATAAACCAAAAAAATATATATTTATTAGCCGCGTTCCAATAAAAAAATAATTAATATTGATGTCAATAGATTTTACTTGAAAAGAAAAATGCAATTGAGGTGTTTTGAAACTCTTATTTTACTAAAAAAAAAAATTGATGCTCAAATATTTTTATTCAATTTAACTTTTTGTTTTTAATTGATGATTAAAATATATTTTAAGATTAACAATGAATTTATTAAAATTTTTAGGGTGTTTCATGTAAAAAACAAATAGTTGAAAATAGATTCTAGAATCCCATAACTCTGACCTTGACATTTTAACTACCTTCAATTGTTGAAATTGTTACCATAGACAACATCTATTTGCCACTATTCATGACAAAAAATGCATATTCCACTGGGAGATTCAAACCCAAAGTTTGAAAAGTCATAAAAAAAATCATATTTACAAGTTGTAATAAACACATATCAATCTAATACTAGAGGACAATATTAACCACTTTCTACACCAAATAAAAATAAAATCATATACATGTATAAATTTAAGAATGTAATTTGAAAATTAAACATGTTATGCAAAACAGAATTATAATTGAAAGTACCATGTTAATTGTCTAATCCAAGTATATTAGAAATAAATACAAGAACAAGAAAATCTCAAATCAAATTTGTATATTTTAATTTTTAACATGTATGAAGTTCTATTTTTTTCCAGTAGAAAGATCCTCAAGTTCAGGGGAAAACTAGATGATCTCAGTCAGGATCACCATTCTGGAGATACAGAAATGGGTTTGGTTTGGCTATTGTGAAGTGAGACTAAGAGAAGTTGCATACAATCAAGAGAGATGAAAAAACAAGAACGAAAAAAATGGTTTGGTTTCTCTAGTTGTGATTGGTGAAGTGAAATAGAGAATTATTTTAGGGTTAAGTTAATTGGTAAGGATTTAGTATTTATATCTTTTTTTTTTAGAAATATTAGGTTGTTTTTGTAAGGTTTAGTTCGGTTTAACAGATTTAGTTTTTTGAAATCGAAAACAAACTGAACGAAGTCTATTTAATAATTTTCTAAATTAGTTTAATCAGTTTTCCCTCTTAGTTAGGTGTTTTTAATTGATTTTATTTTGTTTACTCGTTTTCTTGTGTTGATCAATTTTTTTTTTTTAACATCTTATTGTTACCAAACGTTCTCAAAGTTTTTAATGGTTTGCAAGGAGTGTTTCCTCAATGGGTCTGGTAGTGCGGCCTGCTTGCTCTTTACTTCATAGTAACCTCAGCTCATCTATGAGCGTGCAATGCTACAAGTTCTAGCAAAGAAAATCAACATTTGGAAATTTCATTGAAAATGGTATTGTATCTGTGCCTTCATTAATAAATTTTCAAATAACTATTTTGCATCAACGTAATAAAATACTACTTTGCATTCTAAATAAAATACGTTATCCATTAATAAATGTCATAACACACATGTTATTATTATTTTTTATATACTAGATTAAAGTCACAATTCCAAATTTATATCCTAGCAAATACATATACTCTAATTTCCAAAAGCATTTGTATTATTATTAGTAAAAAAAAAAAAAATAAGGTGTGTTAGTTTAATATAAGAAATTGAAGTATTTTTTAGAGAATAATATAAATCATATCCTGATATCTCACCTAATAGCTTAAATTATTGGAATGAGATGATTCTTTGATATGATATCAATACTTTGATGACCAAGCAGTCACGAGTTCTAATCTCATTATTTTTATTTATTTGATAAAAATTAAGTATTAAAGTATTTTTACTTGAAGAGTTTGTTAGAGAATAATATAAATCAAATCTTAAAACCTCACTAAACAGTTTAAATTATTGAATTAAATTGATAAATTAATTCTATTATGCTTGACATCTTAAATTCCCATCATTTTATAAAAAGAACTACATTTCCGTCTCCGTGTCCAAATAAGTTTTTCAAGATAAATCTTGACCCGGCAATTGTCTTCTAATCTTAACCATTTATAAACCCTCTCGAGAACTCTTCGGCAAGATTTACAAGCATGCTCTACTTAGCTAAGAACTTCAATTGTGATGAGAAAAATCTTAAGGGAAACGATACATTCACATACACACAAACGTACATGTACATTTTGGTCCTGATGTTTTATGATTGTCAAACAAGTCCTTTAGAATTATGACATATACTACATGGCAATTTATATAGTTTTCTAAGGTATTAATTATTACCCGCACACATGGTACTCTAGCTCCCCTACTGATTCCAAGGAACAGCTGCCATTGTTGAAAAACAACCGTGGCGTAATTGGTTATGCGGTAAATTTTACAGCACGAAGTGACAAGGACGTAGGGATTAGGTTTGGAAATTTTCCACTCTGTACAGTACAGCACTGTTGTCTGGGTTGCGATATCCAATGGTATCATGAGATCTGAGTGATGGCCAAGAAGACTTGCACATGCATTTCGTTAGAGCTTGATTGAAGCAGCAATTAACCTGTAATGGTGAAATGGACTGGTGCTTGCCTCATTGGCTGCCTCTAAATTTCAGAGATGATCATCATTGTCACCTTGTATATACAAAAGATGTTCTTTGTTCATTTTGATCTTAATGCTTGTGTACAGTGCCGCCTATTCGAAGGGCGGTTGAAATTTCACGAGGGTGGTACAAATTAGTCTTCTTTAATCATTCCCTGATCTGAAAGTAGACAGAATATCGACATCAGATAGCCGATTGGCCTTTTCACCAGACCGTCTTTGAAAATTTGAAGATGGTAAAGATTATGAGTTGTTCTACCAAGAAAGTATGGATCATGGAGCCTTTAGTGTATTATTATCTCGCACACTAACTGTTATTCCAGGATTCCAAGGCGTGACCTCAAAGTCCAATCGTTTAGAGGCATCCAAAATTAAGTTTAAATTCAAACTCCAAAGGTCAAAAGTGATTTGCTCCTGCATTTATCATCTCATGTCGGGATCCAATACAGAAGATTACAAGAAATTGTTGGTGCAGCAACCTGGATTAGGTTGGTCTGCCTAAGAACCAGCCCAAAATTTTGTTTTGATGTGCATAAACTAGTTCAAGATTACTACTGTCATGTATCAATAATGTGATGCAGCGACACTGATTGGCTTGTAGTGCAAAAAGAAAACCTAGAAGTCGAGTTTGGGTCCCAACTCAAGCTATCTGTCAATGATCCATAGAGAAAATTCTTGATGGTCGAATTAGTCATTACCAGAATTTGTCCATCGTTTCTGAGCCTCGCTGTGGTACAGTTTCTAGCCAGTTAAGGCATCCGTGGGGACAGAACCAAAAGAAAATCACTTTGTCATTGATCCCTTTTACGTCATTCACTTCAAGTTTACAAGGTGGCCTTGAGAGGAGAGCTAGAGATGTTATGAAAATGGGAATTACTAATGAATTAATGTTAAGAATGACAGCTAGTTCAGAATATACTTAGAAGACTAGTCTTTTTTATAAGAAACATAAATAATCAGCTGCTTCGCTGACATACTTTTGACAGGCAGCAGACGATAGTAAACGACCAAGCAGTCACAAATCCCTGAGGACATGTCTTTCCCTTCGAAAAACTGATTGATTGGATCACCCCATGATTCCCTTCTTGCTCCAGGTTTTGCGCCAGAAAGAACTCCTACATGTATGAGCGCATCCTAGGCCTTGTCAAGGACTGCCCCCCGTCAAGAAATATGGTCGTCCCAGTCATGTATCTTGAACCATCACTGATTAAGTAGATGACAGTTGATGCTACATCCTTCTTGGCATCAAGCCATCTCTGCATCGGCACTACCTCTTTCACCAGCTTCTCTGCCCTCTCCTTCCCTTCTGAAACAGGATATGCATCTTCTAGGTGCAAACCACGAGCGATTCCGTTAACCCTGATCTTGTACGTTCCTATCGCCATAGCTGAATGCTGGAAACAATAACCAGAAATGCTGGTGTAAAACAATTATGTTCTTTCATGATATGACAAAAATAGCATTGCATCAATAGTGTGATGAAATGCAAACCATTTATGTTCCATGTCATTGCTCAAGATTGAACTCAAAAGATGCTCGAAAGCAAAACCTTGAGTGCCCCTTCAATGTAGCTGTAACCCGACTTCGCATGACTTGCATACATATGACGTATCAGAAGAAGACAGGTGATGTTATATTCATTATCTTGATCCTAGACTGACAAAATGGATTCAATTATTCCAATTAGTTGTGTCCCACTTGAATTCTGTTTTGCCATTCAAAAGTTATTATTTAGGAAAGCCAGCGAAATAAACCAATTTTGCTATCCAGAACAATGTTACAGAAAACCAAACCAATCCATCTGTATTGACAGGAGGCTTCTTTGATAAATTATTCATTGAAGAAAACAATCTAATTCCTAATAGTGTAATGAAACCAATCTTATCCAGAAACATTGTATGATATTAGCCATTATTATCATCCAACACAAAGTCTACCATTGAATTTATTTTCATTATCCCTTTCCTTACCACCTCAACCAGCATTCCTGGTCTTGATCATCCTAACACAGGAACACCTTCCTCTTCACACCAGACCACTTCTCACCATGCATTAATTTCTTTATATCGCAGATGCAAAAAGAGAATAAGGCATGACATGAACACAAACAAAAACAACCAGAAACTCCATCATTACTGCTAAATGCAGATGTGTAGCAAATGCAAAGGTGGGTCAAGACACAGGCTTCAGGAATTCAAGGTGTTTGCTAGGGTTTATCTCACTTGTATCCTTAAGATAGTGAGCATCCATGGCCCAGGACCCTAACAGAACTGTGAACACACAAAAATAAATATGATTAAATACTAATTGATTCACTTACTCTAACTAGTTGCTGTATTCCTGCTGAACATGAACCATATGCAGCAGCCCCTGGATACAGTCCTCTCTCAGCACCAATTATTGAGGTCAAGAATATAATGGAGCCTCCTGAATTATAGTCCCGCATTTTTTTTCCAACAGCCTTTAGCAGAAACCATGGAGCCATAAAATTTATTTTCACTATTTTTTTGAACTCATGTTCTGTTACTTGCAGAGGTTCTTGAATCTTTCCTGTAGCACAAAATTAGAAGTAATAAATTCACTTTCTTGCTTCCAAGTTCCAACTTCATTTCACAAACCTCAGTATAACAAATATATCAAACTGATAATGTTGAAGGGAAACAAGAAATTGATAGGAAAAAAAAAAAGTGACTTTAAGTCTTTCCCATTTTCTATCCCATCATCTCCACAGTCCACTCCAAGAAAGAAGAGCTATTTATTTAGCATTGAAATAGCAAAGAAGAGAGTCCCAGGTGAACAGGGCAGAGGTTAAGCTTCCTACTTCTAACAAATTACAGGATGGATATAAAGGGATTCAAGAGCAGGCCTTCTACTGAACCAAGAAGAAAAACATGCTACGAAGGAGAATAATGGTTTGATAATTTCAGATTCCACATTTCTTAGAAGATGCTAACATACGTTCCCAGTATAACCTAAGCCAACCAAGCTACAATAGAACAGTATGTGTACAGCATATATGATACTATTCTTTCTGTTGATAAACACAATGGCGGAGGGGAAAAAAAGAATAAAGCACATGTTTATAATACTACAACACAATACAAAGATCATACACAAAATGCTCACAAATACATAAGGTACTATCTACTCTTACTGCCTATAACTCTTATATGGAAAGTGGAGCCCTCTCATCTTATAAACACGCATAGAGCACACCTCTCAGCTCAACTCCCATATATGCAGCTCTCACATTTTAGACCCCACACACAAATGAACCAAGCATTTTATACTAACACAAGTCAGTGACATAAATCCGGTTCCTAAGGCACAGCTGGATGTGGAGATAATGTACAACTTTGTTCAAAGCGGCTCTCAATCCATTGTCTGCAACTTTGTTTCATTGTCGAATTTACAAACTATCACAGCTGGCCATTGCAACATAGTTCAACCGATACCTGTCTTTAATTCGTAGAGTTGGTGTCTCCACCAATGACATTAGAGACTGAGCCAACCATGAAGCACAATGCAACCAATAGTACAAGAGACCAATTAGACTAGAAGTGTACAATTTCTCTACCAGCTGTCTCGTAACTGATATCTCTTTTTATATTAGAAATGGCTGGCAGAGGGATGGATTCGAACTCGAGACCTCACCCATTATTACTTTGTAAGAATACTGTTGAGCTATAATTGGTATAACCAACATTATAAGGGAGCACTTTAACAACAATTATTCAGTCCTCCTGGAGTACTTCTCCACTCACCAGAAAGTGGGTTCCACAAATAGGTATCATGGTGAGGTTCCACAATGGGAATATCTAATACTTCCTTTCACTTTAGACATTATATGCTAGTATACATAGGGAACCTGGGTTCAGATTTTGTGGGGTGCTAAAAATATGAATGCTACATTACATATGTGAGTGTGTTCCTTCTGTGCGTGATGGATGGTGAGTGAACAGAAAATAAGCAAGCTTGTGTTCAACTTTGTACGAGTTGCTGATAGAATTTCTGAGCAATTTTTCATTTCTATATTTTCAATGTGCAAAGTGCCTGTGTTTTCCCAAATATAACAAGAGTGTTTAATTTCTTATTCTTCCACCCTTGTATTTCTCAACACTTCCAACTCATAGTAATTTTTGTTCCCACCACCCTGAATCACAACTATCCTACTTGCAATGTTACTATTCTAGATACCAGAACTACTGCCAACACCATAGCTCTATGCATTAATCCTGCATGCACAAAGTCAAGAATCTCACGTCTATCTTCCAGTTGAAAGAGTAACCTGTGTAGGAGGTCTGATCAAATTAATGGCAGAGGAAAAGGGCAAGCACTGCTCCAATTCAATTGTAGCAATGCTTGTTCCTTTCTAAACATTATGACTCATGTGCGTCTCTTCCTTGTCAACTTCTTAAGAAATAAATTGAATGATTATTATGGCACCAAATACAATATTTGATTGTAATAACTCTACTAATGTCCTTTCCTGTATTGCCATTAAGCTTTGCCAATTCCTTCAATACTCTAATGGTAACTTGAAGTTCAAAATGAACAGGACACGAGTTTCAATATGGTTTCATCGGTAATTTTAGAATTCATTTGGTATTGGGTTGCAGTTACATTAAAAATGAATGTGCAAGAAAGGGTCCAAAATATGCTGACTTCTGGTGAAGTATCAACACTAAAATCTATTTTCAGATGCAGGTTTAACCAAAACAGATGCAGTTCACAAAACAAAGTTCAACACAAAGTCAAATACCAAATATTGCCTTAGTGTTTTAGCTATGATCCATTACAATATAAGTTCCAAATCGTAGTCAATCAGTCACTACCATCCAAGAAAAGAAAAAAAATTGAATCACTCATGAATGATGACAGAACAAAAGATCGAACTTATGACCTGACTTTCCTAGTCTCTCTAATTCTACTTCAAATTAAAAACTCCAAGTAACACCCAGAAAACTAGGAAGTTATGGTTCAAATTCCACCTAGTGGAGCAGGAAATTCAATGGAAGCAAAGAAGAGAATAGACGAAGACACAATACCCAGATAATCAACCAAACAAGATAAAAGTATTATCTACACCGTGGAGAGATGTAAAGAGAGATAAAATTACCTTCATATTTATAGCAATGCACAAAAGCATCTAAATTCCCCAAAATCCCACATGCCTTGTCCACTGCCTCTTCAAAACTTGCCTCCCTTTCCTCTTCCATATCCATTTCCACTACCTCCACTGGCAAAGCACCTTTGATTGCACCTGTTATCTTCTCACCGATACTCCTTAAACCCTTTTCATTTCCCATCAAAACCAACCTGATCATACATCACCAAATAACATATTATTCAATAAACCAACCAATCTAGTTGAATTGTTATCTGAATATAAAATTGAACAAATAAAAGTATATTAACTGTCTTTTATTTATATAAAAAAAAATGTCTTTGCTTTGTTTTTCTAAGCATAATAAAAAATCAACTGTCAATTGTAGATTGTAGACGGCCAGGATTCCATTTTTGTTTGTAGAACACGCGGGAATATTACTTAAAAGGTACTGTTCAAACTGTGGATTTCATTAACCAAAAAACAAGTGAAACTGATTAGAAAATTATAAAGAATCCAAAACATATCCAGCTTTCCCCGCCCGAAAATAAAAAATCCATTTCCTTCTTTTCCTTCTCTTTTCTCAGAAACCAAACACAATTGAAAAGCAGTATTCAATACCTGAAACCTTTTTTCTGCCATTTCCTCCCTTTTCTCAGAAACCAAACAACAAATCAATGAAACTATAAAATTCATAAAACTGAACCTTAAACTACATCCTTGGCCAACCAAAAACGCAAAGAAACTTGCAGAAATTTTTTTTTTAAAAAAATCTCATTTGTCTTTAAAAAAGAAAGAGAAAAAAAACCTTTCATTTCAAAACCAGTAAAAAAAAAGGAAAGAAAAAATCCATTTTCTGTCATTTCCTTTGAAAGACTGAAACTATAATTTGGTGGCATTTCCTTTCGTTTTCCTTGTCTAGCTTCGCTCCCAGAAAAAAAAAATTGACACTAAGAAATTCAATTAAAAAAAGAAGAACAGAAACTCAACCTGCATCCTTGTTTAACCAAATGAAACGCGATATTCTGCGAAATCTCATCTCCATTTGAAGTAAGCAACACTTTCTTCACGCCACTTCCCATTCTCCAATTTTCCAACTTTAAATTTCAATACAAACCCTGTCAATAACAAAAACAAAGAACAAATTCATGAACCTAAACACACACAATTCACGTAAAAAAAGAAGAAATGAATTATCTATCACAGACGGTACCTGACAAAAAAAAAACTAATTGAATGAAGGTAAGAAAAAAGAAAGACGTTGTCTCGTCAAATGAATGTTATGTGCTTTGGACCTCAGATCTCTTTCGGCCACGAGTTGTCATTTATATATTTATATATCTGTGCTGCTGTGCTGGAGCAAAATTTTGCGATGGCAGTGTCTGTCACTGTTTACACAGGAAACATGGAGGTAGTTGAGATAAGAAAAAAAAAATAGTGTAAAATTGTATAGATTTTTTTTATTTTATTATTCATTTATTTTTTTAATTAGAAAAAAAGTGGAAAAATTTTGTGGTCAAATAAGAGTGTGTTTGGTAGTGTGGTAGCGGTTGCTTTTTAAATAGCTTTTCGTGCCGAAATACATGCTAATGATGTTTTTTTATTTTTTAAAAATCATTTTTGACATCAACATATCAAAACGATCCAAAAAATACAAACCACACTCAATTTTAACAAAAAAAAATTAAAAATTAAAATTTAACGAAACACAATTTCGACCGCAGAGCCAAACAGGCTCTAAATTGAACTAGAAACAGCAACTGTAGTTTCTTTTGCAGTACAGTGAAAGAATAGAGGAATGGGACATCTCATTCTTTTCAGTTTTTAAAATAAATAAGGGTGTCCTATTTGCACGTGCAATGGATGATAGTGTCACGTGACATGGCACTCCTCAACAACCGCTAGTGTGGCAGTATTAATAATGCTAGGAAATCCAAGTTGTGAAAATTGTGAAGAATGTGCGACGTGATTAATTAATTTTTCCGTGTTCGGTAATACGATGTTTTTTTATTAAAATATTTTTTATTTTTAAAATTAAGATGTTAAAATTATAAAAAAATAAAAAGTAAAATAAAAAACATTTTGAAAAATAAATTCAACTGAAGAGTTAAGATTCGTTAAATCGTGGAGGTAGGTTTGTTTTCCACTGTTGGGACGTTTGAAATTGTTGACCAAAACCTCCGTTGGTCGTAGAGGCGTGGAGCTCTGGAAAACGATTGTTTTTTACCCTTTTTTTTTCTTCTAGTAATTACTAAATTGGTATCCTGTGTGGAGCCCGCGGGCCACATCATGTTTTTTTAACCTCAAAAAATAAATTAAGAGGCAATTATATTTTTGATTAATTTGTTAATAAAATAAATTTGGTAATCAAATTAAATTTTGATTAATTTGATAATAAGATAAAAAATAAACAACAATAAAAAAATAAAAAAACAAACATTACTCTGTGTAAAGTTGGGTTAACACGCGAAATCCATGACTTAGACACAAGATATATCTAGATTACATATATATCATGCG
The DNA here is from genome assembly GCA_030145905.1 of Populus davidiana. NCBI lineage: Eukaryota > Viridiplantae > Streptophyta > Magnoliopsida > Malpighiales > Salicaceae > Populus > Populus davidiana. The sequence continues at coordinate 34,038,170 of CM057789.1, read as the reverse complement.
TCCTAAATCATAAAATCGAGATAAATAAATAAAAAAATTGATGATAAATAAAAAAAAAAGTGAAAAAATTGAGAGACAAATATAAATCAAGATATTTGAAAGCGTAACACAAGTTATTGAATAGACTGTGCTTAATAAATTTATTTATTAAAATAATTTTTTAATAAAAATCGATAGACACAAAATTTGTTAAATAAAAAGAAAGGAAAACAATACCATGTAAGGTTACGAGTGTTAAAAATATCATAAAAATAATTTTTTTAATTTTTAAAAATAAATTTAATCCATGTGAAATATATATAAAAAATACAAATAAATTATATTAATCTTGTAAAGAAGCAAAGACACCTGATATAATTAAAAAATTATTATTATTTAAAAGTCTAAATAATCTAAAAAAAATGACATAGGAGGTGTATTAATTGCAAATAAATAAAAAATATAAAAAAGTATTAATTGGAAAAAAAAATATCAGGAAAGGAAAAGCCTAGGCACGTGGACCTTGAAGCCTAGGCTCGCGTGTTTGAGCCTATTGTTTTTTCTCTTATTTTAAGGGGTAGATGACCTGTTTTTCTATAAAAAAAATAAAAGGTAGATGACACGTTGTCCTTTGTGGTATATTACATGTCGTATACCAGTCAAGATTCGGGTACCACTATGATGGCCAGAAAATCAGGCCTATGAGTTTTTTACCCAAGAACTCGTTTTTCAACCACAAAAACACCTATAGAACATCAAGACACTAAGATGTCAACCTAACAAACCTGAAAACCAATATAAACCACAAAATCAAACTAGAAAAAATATTTCATTATTGACTTATATATGATTTTTTAAGCTACATTAAGGGTTAACATAACCATAATATAACTTTTCTCATCTAGTGGAACCCTTCGACACCAATTTTAACTTGTTTGATAGCTGAAATAGTCACCAATGAAAAGCTTTTTTTCTCTTTATTAGAATTCGATGACTCATCTATCTCTTGCCATGAAAAATGACGACAATAAAGTTTTATATCAAAATATAATTTTTTAAAATTAAAGGGACCAGTCTCTTGATAGAAAAAAGAAAAAGATGAGGACTAAAATCTCCTTTCCAAACAACTTGTAAAGGTGCAACCTATATCACATGTGCTTTTCTCTTTTGTCCTTTGTCTTGCAATTCAACCATTCCTCCTAAAAAAACATACAGTTTAGTGTTAATTTGAGATTAAAAGGTATTAATTGTGCAAAATTAAAATTAAAAAAAATAAACGCTTCAATTTACAATGACTCGTGAGAGGAAGAACAATGTTTTGTATTACAATAAAAGCATTACACTTTTTAGTTTCTTTTAATATTATGGGCTAGCCACAAAAAGTCCCTCTAATTATAGAGGTAGTTTTCTTTGCATTCATAAGAATATCATTTTGTCTGAATTTTTTTTTATCAATACTCTTATTACATCCTTTAGAAAAAAAATATTTTTTTAAATAAAATAATGCCATTTATTTTATGAAATGTTATACGACTCGGACACAAATCATCAACCAAAATGTGTGTTTTCTTAATGTAAAAAAGATAAGATGGGGATTTAATTGAGGGTTTAGCAAAACCTTAAAGATCCAATTGAAACTAGTTGGATGTTTAAGATTATGGTGGAAATTATTTTTAAAAATAATTTTTTATTTAAAAATATATTAAAAATATATATATTTTTAACATCAGTATATCAAAGTTTTTAAAAAATACTCAAAATATCTATTTAATATTTTTTTCAAAAAAAAATAAAAAAAATAAGCATAAGCTGTGTAAGACAATCTCTAGACTACCCCCCTATGGTTAAAGGGATTTTTGAGGTTTGCCCTTTAAATAAAAACAGACAGGGGAACATGTTCCTGACACGTGAGTGGAGAATCAATGGGTGGTAAGCAATTGGGCCCACTTAGTGGAATTTCATGGTGATTTCTTGAAGTGTAATCCCAATAAACTAGTAGTGAAATATTTCTTTTTTTTTAAATACTCATAATTGCGTTTGTTGGGGCACTCAAACGAAAAAAGAAACACTCGTGGCATAAAAAATGTGAATAACATACTAAAATACAATACAATACAATACAATATAATATAATATATAGAGTGACATTCCTTGAAAAGAAATATCTGGGCAGCATCCTACAACTAGGTTTGGTAATGAATAATTAATAATCAGACAATGACTTGGCTCAAGATTCAAAGACGAGAAACAGAATTTACCTCTCCAGACAGTTTACTACCCCCAACAACTCTTCACTTCCCAGCGATAGTTCCCCACCATGGCCACCCCCACCAACCTTTTCTTGTTTTCTTGGGCCATTTGTTTTTGTATTTTATTTTTTTGAAATAATTTAAATTTTTTATTTTTTATTTTAAATTAATTTTCTGATATTTTTAGAATATTTTAATATATTAATATCAAACATAATTTTTAAAAATAAAAAATATTATTTTAATAAATTTTTAAATTAAAAATATTTTAAAAAATAATTATTACTATACTTTCAACAAGTCTCTTGACCACCACACTTTAATAGTCCATTGCTTCATATCAAAAACTAATTATTATTTTTTGTTAACAACCATGGAAGGAAATTTCCTTTTTTATTTGGTTTTGTTTATTTACTTGGGACAACATAAATTTTCGACAATTATAGTTAAACCTGCTTAGTAGCTAATTTTTTAATGATTAGTTCTGTTTGTTTTTACGTTTTAAAAATACTTTTAAAAAAAATTGATTTTTTTTTCAAATTAATATGTTTTTAGATCATTTTGATATACTGATATTAAAAATATTTTTAAAAAAATAATAAAATATTATTTTAATATTTTTATAAATAAAAAATACTTTAAAAAACAATCAAAATTACAAACCATGCTGTATACTTCTTGAGTTGTGCACCAAGCATATCATTTTCAACTAACTTCATGACTTGTCCGTGTTTCCCCCATAGATTTCCGTTAAAGAAATTTCCTCTTTCTTTTAGAGCTTGTTTGACAATTTGGTTGTGGTTGCTTTTCAAATAGCTTTCGTACCAAAATACATGCCAATTATTTTTTTAATTTTTTAAAAATTATTTTTGACATCAGCACATCAAAATGATTTGAAAACACTAAAAACATATTAATTTGAAGTTAATAAAAAATAAAAAAATTTAAATTTTTTCAAAAGTACTTTTAAAATGTAAAAACAAACAGGCCCTTAATATGTGTGGCGAGGCAAGCCTGATGAGAAGGAGAAAGGTGATTGAAACTCTTCTGTAATCTTGTCAGATTTTAAATTGTGTTTAGCTAATGCTTTGGAATAAAAGGTACTAATATATATAAAAAATATTTTTAATTAAAAAATAAAAACATAGATATGTTACTGAAGTAAACTTTTATTGATTTAAAATATTAAGAATAGGTTATATTCGTATATTTTATTTTAAAATAGCGGTTAAACTATACCCCAAAACATATAATTAATTGTAAATCAATAAGATTTTTTTTCAAAAATATTTTTTATTATTCAATAAAAAAAAGCAAGATTTGATGGGATGTTTGAATGGATAAGGCAGAAATTGTTACAAGTTACTATCATATTTTGAAATTAATAGCATGAATATAGGGATTATTGGAAGGTAGAGTAGAGATTTTTTTTTAAATTGTTTATAAATATATTAAAATAATATTTAATTATTTTTAATATTAAATATCAAAATAAATTAATTTGAAAAATAAAAAATAAAAAATTTATTAAAATTTTAATGTCACATCGAGGTGGTGTTTGAGAGTATGGTTGTTGTTTTTCAAAGTGTTTTTCTCTGGAAAATATATCAAAATAATATATTTTTTATTTTTTTAAAATTATTTTTAATATTAGTACATCAAAATAATTTGAAAAGATCAGAAAATATTAATTTAAATAAAAATAAAAATTTTAATTTTTTTATAAAATATTTTAATACCATAAAAATAACAGGATAAACAATTAAAAGTCACAACATATTAATAATTGTATTTGAAATGGGTATCAGGGAAATCCAAAAGTCAAAGATCCAGCCACATCGCAACCTAGTAGTCTTTTCAAGACTTCTCTGCAATACTTATATTAGGCTATGTTCGAAATCTGAATCTAAATCTTCTTGCTTTCCAGCTGGTAGGTGCAAGTTAAATCATCACCAGGCAAAATGCTACTTGTAATCAAACATGAGAGTCAATGATGGTAAGGATTTTGATTTTCTCCTCCTTTTTTTATATTTTTTTAGAAATACAACCGGTCATAATTATTACGATCGATCTTTTAATTTGAAATAGCTATTTACATTTAATTAACATAATTATATTATATTTTTAAGAATATGAAAAAATCTCAATCCAAAAAGAGTTTGTGTTTAAGATAATTTAGCTGAATATGAGGAGTATATCCTGAATTTTCATGCTGAAGATCGACAATGGTTAAAATGATATAATAATGACCTTTTTTCTTGGAAGAAAGAACCAAACTCCATTGGTGGACATTTGTTCAAACCTCATTCTTGCTTTATATATATATATATATATATATATATATATATATATATATATTCATCAATGTTCCACTTATCCCTTTATAATTTAAATTTTATAACCCTATCCTTTTTTTTAATTTATAATTGAGTACGAGGATCTTGAAGAAAAAAGAAATTTAGAGAAAAGTGAAAAAATTGAAAATAAATATTTACCAGTAAATGGTACAATGAAAGCTGTGTTCGCAAACACAGGGCAACCCATGTTTTCAACAAATTCAATTTTATTTTTTTGTAAAAAATTAAAAAAATTTATATGTTTTGAATCGTTTTGTTGTGTTGATATCAAAAATAATTTTTAAAAAATAAAAAAGATATTATTTTAATATATTTCAACAAAAAAAACACTTTAAAAAACTACTGCAACTATATTTTTAGTAAGGCCGAAACCCTTTTAAAAATTGTAACTTTCGGACACTTCCAGTATAGGAAAAAGATAAACAAGTATAGAAGAAAAAATTATATTTGTTCCCAAAAAAATGATGATAATTCTCTTTCCTATTAAAAAAAATAATTTCTTCTATTTTTTCATTTCATATTTTTCTCTCCTATTTATGTTATCTCTCTCTTATACTATATGTAATTAAAATCTAAAAACCATAGAAGTTCTCATGAGAATAATTAATATAAAAAACTTTAAACAATAAGAATATAAATGGAATATCCATAAATTTAAAATGGCAAAACTATGAATTAATTACCCTTGGCTGTTCTTTTTTTGTTTTCTAGATAAAGACGCAAGTAGAGTTGGTATTGGATTTGATAATTGATATAACAAACCATTTGGTTTTCCCTTTCCATTAGAGGACAAAGCTTGGTAGGTGGCATGGTTCGAAACTGTCATTATCTTTAGATTCTGGACTTGGTTGTTGAAGGACAAGAAAAATATTTATTTATTTGGATGTTTTTTTTTTCTTTTTGCATTTTACTTTTAAAATGAAATCAGTGGATGTGAGTTATAAGTTATAACTCGTTTAATAATTATTTTAAAATAAAATTTATGATATATTTAAAATTTTATAAACTGTAAATTTGAGATTTGCTTCTCCATCTCATTTTACTCATTAAATTTTTATATTATATATTTATTGTTCTTTTTAGTTTTTGTATACATCAGAACACTATTTCTTATTGTTTTTAGTTTCCGCATGCATCAGAAAACTACGTGCTTCCATCGAGAATCTGCATTTCAGATTCCACCATATGGCAATTAAACTATGAGCATATGCAACAGATCATGGAAGAGAAGGAATCTTGATTTTAGAGTTACATGGAAACTTCGTAGGTCTCAATTTTCAAAGAATATTAAGTGTGATCGGTTGTTTCCAATTAAGCTTGAAGCCTCTATTCTATTTTATTCAAATGACCTAATGGATTCCATTGGGTTTTGAAAAAGTTTAGAATTTAAGCATTCGATGGTAATCAATGCTTGGTTGACTCAGTCGGAGGTGCCAAGACCTCCGACCACCTCCATTTAAAAATGCCAGAATAATTATTTTTTATTTTATAGTTAAACTTTTACACATTCGTGTGTTATATATTTATAATAATAGAGTAATTTTTTTTATTTTTGGATATATAAATTAAGTTCGTATAATTATGCTATTTTGAGATCGAAAGAGATTCCGTGTTCCTATAATATCTCTCATTCTTTCCATTTGTGTTCCTATAATATATCCTATTACCTATGTGTTACAGCTCACACCAAGACTTTACTGGACACAGTTTTGGTAAGTTTATTTGTTAGTTGATCTTTAGATTTGACAAATAAAAATTGAATTGTCTTCGTTTCGAGGTTATGTTTGATGAAATCCCGATCGACCTCCACATGTTTAGTTCTATCATGTTGGACTGGATTTTGAGAAATATTTATTACAGTTTTATTATCACAGAAGTGACTCATTTCTGATTTAGGAGTAAAACCAATCTTAGTTAGCAATTTTTTCAGCCAAAGAAGTTCACACAAACCTTTAGTCATCCCTCGAAATTCTGATTCGGCACTAGAGAGTGCCACCACATTTTGTTTCTTACTTCTCCCTATCATAAGATTTCCACTAACAAATGTGAAATACCCTGAGGTCGACTTCCTATCTAGGCAGTTCCCGCCCAATCTGCATCTTTATAGCCCTTGACTTTCAAATTACCATTCTTGGAAAATATAAGCCTTTCCCCTGGTGATGACTTTGGGTATTTCAGTATTCGAGTTACAGCCTCCATGTTTTCTTTACTTGGATAATGCATAAATTGACTCACCACTCTTACCACCGTATATGCAATATTTGAACAAGTATGCGATAAATAGATTAGTTTGCCAACTAATTGCAGATATTTTCCCTTATCAGCTAATTTTTGGTCCAGATAAATCCCAAGCTTGTGATTCTAGATAATTGAGGTATCTCCTAGTTTCCACTCCAACAATCCAACTTTCGATAATAGGTCTAGGATATATTTTCTCTAGGACATAAAAATACCTTGATTTGACCTTGCAACTTCTATTCCCAGAAAATACTTTAACCCACTTAGATTTTTAATTTCAAATTCTCTGGACAATTGCCTTTGGAGTCGTGATATTTCCTCTCTATCATCTCCTGTAATAATCATATCATCAACATAGATAATTAAGGCTATTACCTTGCCCTGCTTTCTTATGAGAAATAAAGTATGATCTAAGTTGCTTTGTGTGAAACCATACTTCTTCATTGCCAAGCAAAATCTCCCAAACCATGCTCATGGTGATTGCTTTAGTCCATACAAGGCTCACTGTAATTTACACACTTTATTCCTTCCCATAGTTACTGAGTAGCTTGGAGGAATGTCCATATACACCTCATCTTTAAGATCACCATGAAGAAAAGGCGTTCGTTACGTCAAACTGATATAATGGGCAATCTAGGTTTGCTTCAATAGACCACAACACTCTAATAGTGTTTTTTAGCTACTAGAGAGAAAGTTTCTTGGTAGTCTACACCATATACCTGTGTATACCCTTTTGCCACAAGTCTTACCTTGTACCTTTCCACGGATCCGTTTGTTTTATATTTGATAGAAAACACCCACTTGCACCCTATTATCTTCTTTCCTCTCGGTAATGATGTTAGGTTCCATGTTTTATTTTTCATTAAGGCTTTCATTTCTTCTCTGATGGCTTGGGTCCATTTTGGGTTTTTCATGGCTTCTTTTACTCTTATAGGAACTTGATTAGTAGAGATGTCATGCATAAAAGTCTTGAGGGGTTCAGGTAGTCCCTGTGTGGACACATAATTGGCAACGAGGTATCATGATCCTCTTTCTTCAATATCCAGTGAGTACCATCTTGGTGGTTTCCCACGATTGTGTTTGTGAGGTAATTCATAACCAACAGAAGATTCTATGATATTGGTGTTCAAAGGACTTAACTTAGGGTCATTCTCAAGAGTTGGGTATTTGGATACTACAAAGGGGGAAGAAACTGCACCATCGTGGTTGACCTCTTGATGATGAAAAAATGAAGCTTCTGGAACTGCATCTTTGGTAGCTTCTAAATTTGTATCTTCTGCAGCTTCTGAAACTCCTCCAGCTTTTAAAACTGTATCTTCTGTAGCTTTTGGAACTGCACCTTCGTGATTGGCTTCTTGATGATAAGAAATTGTTTGGTGTTGAGAAGTTTGAGGAGCACAAAGTGATTATATTGATTCCAAATGTGCTTTATACAGGCCCGGCCATTCCAGTTCCATCCATTTCAACTTTTCTTGTCTAATCTCCCCCTGAAGAGGAGAATTGAGTGGAAAAAAGTTTATGTTTCCATGAAGATGAAATCCATAGAGATATAGATGTGATTAGAAGCACTATCATAACATCTATATCCCGTTTGATAAAATGTATATCCCAAAAAAAGACATCACGAGCACATGGGTCCAACTTAGTTCGTTGGTTCTTATTAAGATGGATATAAGCAACACACCCAAACACACGGGTTGGAAGCATCAAGACCGAGGGTAAAGGAGTATGTTTTGCAAGAACTTGTAATGGAGTTTGGAATCCCAACATTTTAGAGGGCAATCTGTTCAGGAGATGCACAACAATAGTAACTGTATTAGCCCAGTACTGAGAGGGAGCATGAGCACTTATTAGGAGAGCTCTGGCAGTTTTAAGAACATGTCGATTTTTTCACTCTACAATACCATTTTATTGAGGAGTTTGAGGACATGAGGTTTCATGAAGAATGCCGTGAAGATTGAAATAATCACGAAATTAGTGATTAACATATTCACCACCATTGTCCGATTGAAGCATTTGAATCTTAATAGAAAATTGTGTGTTTGCCATAGCATTGTCACACCTGGACATCGCGACAACCAATTAAAAAATTAATCTTCGAAAAAGAAAGAATAGATTTCTAGCATCCTGTTCTTTTAGGGGAAAATGTTTTGCTTAAGGAGTCACCACCTAGTATTATGGTCACTAGGAACCCTAACTGGTCAACAGAGATTCTATGGTTCGGGACTGGTTACATAAAAGGGAAGATATCATCACCCCTTAAACATTCTGCCTGAGGCAAACTGCATTGCCGGTTTCGTCTTAAATTGCTAAATGTTTATTGGTTTATGCTATGATAATTTGCTTATAATATTTTTGACTTTGGTGCCAATTAATATTCAACTACAGATACTTCCAACTCTGGCGTTGGTAAATATTACGTAGCTATAAAAACAAAATAAATTTAAATTAGTATTTTTTTTATTCCTGACTCTGGTGTCAATGAATAAACAAACAAAATAAATTTATTTTTACGCATGCACAATTTTTATTTTTATTTTTTTTGCTAAATAAAATACAACGAATAAAAATAATATAAATTTAAACCGGTATTTTTTATTCCTGACTCTGGCATCAGTGAATAACCAATAAATTTACATTATTTTTTATTCATGCATACACATTTTTTATTTTTCTATTTTTTTTTATTTTTTTGGGTTGGGCCTGGCCACTAGCCCAAGCCAGTGGCCTGGTTAGGTTAGGCAACACGCATGTGCTGAGGCATGCGTGTTTCCACACTGTGCAAGTGAATTAAAATTCACTTGCAGAGTGTAAAATGCTAACTGATTGCAACGATAGAAGAAGCAGAAGCCGCTTACCTGGTCTGTTGGAGGGCGAAACTCTTCTCTTGCTTTCAAATTCCCCTACTCTGGATGAAGACTATGATGGTAAGGGTCCTGGTGCTGCGGGTTGGTTGGATCCAAGCTTTCTCTGGTTCTCACCCGTGTTGCCTTTCTCCTCTACTCTCTTTCTCTCCCCTCCCTGTGTTTTCGTTCTTCTCTATGTCCCCTGCATTTTTGGTGTATTTCCCCCTGTCTTTGTCTATGTCTTGGCTCTGTTTTTGGGTTGATTTTTTTGTGCAGGGATGAAGATGATGGCAGGGTTGATCTCTGACTCCTTTATGCCTTTCTCTCCTTCTCTCTGCGTATTTTGTGTGTGTGTTTATGCTCTGTTTTGCTCTGGTTTCTGGGTTTTTTCCTCTGTCTAACTCCCTTTTCTGTTTTCTGGTTTTTTCTCTGGTCCTTCATCCAATTTCGGTTCGTCCTCTTATAGAGCTTCCCCCCTGTCCTACCTTTGCAGGACTTTTATGTAATCCACGAACGAGATCGTGGGCAAGAGACGTGGTGCAGTGGCCTTGAGTTGCTGGATTTCCTTGTTGAATCTGCTTGATTTTTCTTCCCTGTTGAATCAGTCTCTCCATGCGAAACGGAAGCGATGAAGAACAAAGCTTCCAAACGGCGCCGTTTGTATCCTTGAGGCTATTTTTCACTTTTGTCCCAGAACGTTTTAAACTTAACAATTGAGATCTTAATCAGTAATAATCAATTTCTAATTGTGCCCTTGGATTAATTTCAATTGAACCCTCAGTTATAGTGCCATTTACACAACAGTCCTGATTTCTTAGACTATTCAATTTAGTCCTTGGACTTTAATTTTCTAGCAATTTTTCTTTGAATAAGCTCCAAACTTTGGTATTTCTTCAATTAAATCCCTGATTTCTTTAATTAATTAAATGAAAGTTTAATTAAGTCCTCAAACTCATCAATTCTTCAATTAAACTCTTGATTTCATTAATTAAAATAATCTAAATTTTAATTAAATCAATTCTCCAATTAAGCCCTTGATTTAATTAATTAAACTAGTCAAGAGTTTAATTAAATCTTTAAACTTCCAATTATGTTGCCCTTAATCCAAATTTTAATTCATTCTTCATTTATTTTATTTTTACTTGTTTTTCATCATTTTTTTTTAAAAAATAAAAATAATTAAAATAAAAAGGGTCAAATTTTGGGTTATGACAAGCATGAAATGATTTAAACACACTGAATATTTCATCTTTATGTTTTAGCAGATAGAGCCATGTCATGCGGGTATAGTCATCAACAAAGAACATAAATCATCTGAACCCTGATATGATATGAATTGGAAAAGGACCCCACACATTGGAATGTATTAAGGCGAATTGAGTATCCTTTTTATTCAAATGCACAGGATAAGAAACCCTTTGGCTTTTTGCTAAAGCGCAAGTTTCACATTGAAAATCAAAGTGTTGCACTTGAGAGAACAAATCTAGAAACAAGTGTTTCATATAAGTGAAGGACGAGTGTCCTAAATGATAGTGCCAAAGCCAGACCTCATTCTCTTGTATTCCAACAGAGTGTTGCATATAATTTGCTCTTCCTATACTTAAGTCTTCCATATAATAGAGTCCCCCTCTCTTAGTACCATGCCCAATGATCTTCTTGGTGAGAATGTCTTGAATAAGATAGAACGTAGGATACTTAAGCACAAGACAATTAAGATCAGAAGTCATTTGGCTTACGGAGAGGAGCTTATGAGACATAGATGGAACAAGTAATGTATTGGGCAGCTGTAATGTATGTGTTAAGATCATTGTGCTCGCACTAGTGACTGGAAAGATGACACCATTAACATTGGTGATATTGGTACATCTTGGTAAGGATGTTTGGATGGAATTTTTAGCATCAAACATCATGTGATCAGTAGCGTCAGGGTCTAGTAGCTATGCACCACATTCAGCATCATATGGTGAATTAAAGCAAACACAACCAAGGTTACCTAGGTTAGAAGATGAGGAACTGTGAGGCTTTGCATTGGCCACTACTGCAGTGCCAATACCCGTTTCTTTGTTAGTTGTGTCACAACGTTTCTTGGCTTGGAGATCATTCCACTAATTAGGATACCTATGTAACTTGGAGAAATTTTCACGTGTATGCTTTTGATTTCCAAAATGAGTGCATTTCAAGCCTTCAGTTGATGCTTGAGATTTGTGCTTCCTATTATGTATATTAGAAGTATAGTTGATTGGCCTAAATCGAAGTCCCTTGGTGGCGAGAACAACCCTAGAAATATTCTTGTTGTCAGTGATCATAACAGTCTGGTGAATTGCTTTATGATGGATATAGGCATATGCTTCCTCCATGGTAGGGAATGGACAAAGTTGCAGTACATATCCTCTGATTTTTTCTAGTCGGTTGTCAAAGCCATCCAAGAAAACATACACCCGATCTTCTTGAAGGATATTATTGTACTTGTGAATATTGACTGCACACTTTATTGGATTAAGACACTTAAAATCAATCTCACGCCAAACCCCCTGAAGATCGTTGTAGTATTATTCCAGAGACCCTCCCGCTTGTTTGAGTTACGTCACACGACGTCTAAGGTCATAAACCTGAGATTTATCACTTCTATCAAAATGGGTGGTAGCAATGGAGCCCCTCACTATTTTTACAGTATGAAACCAAATGAAATCCCCTATTAATGAGGGATCCATCGAGTTAATTAGCCATCCTTTAACAATTGTGTTATCTGTATGTTATTTGCAAAAGAATGGATTTGTTGATGGTGGTTGTCGCACCCCAAAAAAATCCGGCGCGCGGCATCGGCTGACGATTTTTCTCGTATGTTGCGTTGCTTTGAATTCATTCGTTGGAGTCGCCACCTAGTAATTCATTGAGGGCTACTAGGAAACCTGATGTACTGGTCTTGTCAGAGATCGCGGGTAAGGGGCTGGTTGTGGTTAGGGAAGGTATTAGCACCCCTAACGCACCCTACCTAAGGTAAGCTGCTTTGTGTTTTGATGTGATTTGAAAATTTAAAATATTGATTAAATTCTAAGGCTTGAATAAATCAGTTATTACATCCTCGAATATATGTAGAAACTTGTTCCCATATTTTCATGGAAAATACAACTTGATTTTATTTGTCCTTGAGATATTTAACCATATTTAAATTAACAATTAATTCTTTTTGTCTTTTTATTTTATTTTTATAACATAAATAAAATAAAATAAAAAAACAAGCACACACACAACTTTCTTTTTATTATTTATTTTTCTTTTCTTTTCTTTTCTTTTCTTTTCTTTTTACATCACATTTATACAATAAAACAAATAACAAAAATTCAAAACAAATCAAATACAATAATATCTAAATACACACAGCATCTAGAAATTATAAAAAGGAAAAAGGAAATCCTCGGGAACAGTGCTGCACAGCTTTGGTGCCATCTGAACAGTGGCGGCGCGTGGACTTCACGCACCGCCGTCACTGGCTGTGCATGGGTTCACGCGCCGTCTCGGAAACCGGGCAAAACAGAGGTGTATGGAGCGGCTTCCTCCCCGGTGACCTGCAAAGAAAAAATTAAAGCACAAAAAGCCAGTTGATTTTAGTTATTTTCCCATCACTGTTTCGGATCGGCTTCTCCTCTTTTTCTTCAAATCTGCCGAATCTGAAGCTGGGCTTTACACGCGCCGCCGATGACAGATCAGACATGTGGATGGCAGGATCGGCAACTTCCATCTTCCTCCTTCATTTCTACGTCGGCGGTGTCGCCCACCGCTGCCACGGTGGGGAGATCGGCGCGCCTTTCAAGTCTCAGTTTTCTGCTCCCTTCTACTGTCCTTCGGTTGGTTTTTTTCTTCTGCGATGGTCGATCTGGTGGCTGGGAGTAACTCTTCTTCTTCTCCACTTCAGATGGCTGACGGTGCAAAGGAACAAAAGAAAAGGGAGCGCCGCTGCTGGGGCTGTTCGGTGTTGGAGGGAGCGCCGTGAGTGAGAGTTGAGGGGTGCTGGATCATGGCTGTTGTGAGGCAGATCGGAGGAAGAGAGGGAGTTGTGGTCGGGTTTGTGAGGGAGAGAACCGGGTTGTGGGAGAAGGAGAAGAGGAGGCGCTGTCAAAGGAAGATCGGTGGGAGGAGGCTGTGTTGTGTGTTGAACGTGGATGTGTGATTCTGAAAGGGGGAGGGGGTGGCGCCGGAGAAGATGAAAGGAAAAGGGAGGCAGTATGTGGGGGAGAGAGACGATGGAGAGGGAGTGTTGGATGCGGTGGAGGGAAACTGGGGAAGAAAAGTCTTGGCCGGCGGCTCAAGGTGTGAAAAAAAAAATCAAACCGGGGGTGGCTGTGTATGAGAGGGTTTAGGTTAGGGTTTTTTGTATTTTGTTTTTTAGATGTTGTCAAAATTACCCCTCCCCCTTTGTAAGTGTTGGAAACCAGTATTTATAGGCAAAAAATATTGCCAAGTTTTCAAAATTGGTCCCTTAACTTTTTTTTTTTTGTAAAATTTAATTTTTCTTGTTTTTTTTTTGTATCTTTTGAAAACGAGCAATATCAACGTCGACTCGATGAGGAAAATCAATGATTTTAAAAACGACACGTGAAAAGTCGAACGCGTTTGAAAATCTTTTGAAAAATTAAATTCTTTTTAGACGACGCTGAAAATGCTAAAATGACGAGAAAATATTAAAATACATATTTTTTTGGATTTTCATTGTTTTTCTCTATTTTTGGATTTTTTGAAAATATATCAAAAACATGGGTCCAAAATTGGGTAGCAACAGATGCCCCCTCTTTACAATGCTTACGAAGCGAAAATCCTCAAAATTTTGCATAGTAAGCTTTGTAAAGAAAACAAAAGAAAAAGGATTTCATTATCTTGGGCGACCTGCCCACACACTCACACTGATCTATTTTCACGGGCGACCTGCCCACCCATACTCACTCTGGTCTATTTTCACGGGTGACCTGCCCACACATACTCACTCTAGTCTATTTTCACGGGCGACCTGCCCACCATACTCACTCTGGTCTATTTTCACGGGCGACCGACCCACACTCTCACACTGGTTTATTTTCACGGGCGACCTGCCCTTTTAATTGGGTTTACCTGAGATCCCATCTGGCGACCTCATTCAATTGGAACGAAATATGCGTAACTCGGTTAACCTGAAATCCCATATGGTGATTCCCTTTAACCAAAGCTACCTGAGATCCCATCTGGCGACCTCATTCAACTGGAACTAAACTGTGTGTAACTCGGTTAACTTGAAATCCCATCTGGCGATTCCCTTTAACCAAAGCTACCTGAGATCCCATTTGGCGACCTCATTCAACTGGAACGAAAATATGTGTAACTCGGTTAACCTGAAATCCCATCTGGCGATTCCCTTTAACCAAAGCTACATGAGATCCCATCTGGCGACCTCATTCAACTGGAACAAAAATATTATGTAACTCGGTTAACCTGAAATCCCATCTGGCAATTCCCTTTAACCAAAGCTACATGAGATCCCATCTGGCGACCTCATTCAACTGGAACGAAAATATGTGTAACTCGGTTAACCTGAAATCCCATCTGGCGATTCCCTTTAACCAAAGCTACATGAGATCCCATCTGGCGATCTCCTTTAACCAAAACAAAAGAATGTGTAAAAAACGGTCTCATTGTAATGGGTGACCTACCTAGGTGGAAAGAATATGAAAAAAACGGTCTCATTATGATGGGTGACCTACCCAGATGGAAAGAATATGAAGTGCGGTCTTATTATAATGGGTGACCTACCCAGATGGAAAAAATGTGATATGACAAGTGTGAAAAATAGGACTTACCTGGCGAAGTCCTGAGGGGATGACAGAAGAAGGGTTGGAAAACTTGGTGCTTCCTGATAATTCCCGATCATAGGGTTTGAAAACTCGGTGTTTCCTGACTGTAAAGGTTGAAAACTCGAGGCTTCCCGGTTGCAAGGTTGATCTATTCATTTCTTTGGGATTTTCCTAATGGTAGGGTTCATCCCATCGTCCTTTTATTCCATGGTCAAAAACGATTTTTTTATTATCATCACCACAATGCTTCTTTCTCTTTCCACCATCTTGCTGGACCTCATTAAGGATTTTCAAAAATATATGCAAATGGTTTTTTTTTTTGAGGTTAGATGATATGCATGCATCCTTACCTGATTTGAAATATAGGTCCCCCCCTCTTTGATGCTCCATCGTCATAAGGTGCCTTTGTTTGCATTCCAAAGCTTTCCTTGTTCTTTCGATGTATTGGCTCATTCATGTGCTAGCCATCCACTCAGCTGTAAATGCAGTGCCCATCCCGGGCTGTCTTCGACAATTACTGCTCGCGTCGTTCATCAAGCTTGACCCTGCCCCCAAGTGTGGTGCTGCTTGATTCATTATGAAGGATTTTCTCTCCTAGATTCTTTCGAGGATTATCATGCCAACACCCATCAAGATTGTTAACCAGTCTGAAATTGCCTCCAGTTGAAACACCATTCAAGTATATATGGTCATCCATAATCATGGAACTGCCACGTCATTCCAACATGCATCTCATACTTTGCAGGGAAAGGCTCATTGTTGTAAGATCAATGTTTTCCTCAAAAAGTTATTCTCACCCATCTAATCAGATCTTGAAAAGAAATGTATTGGCATCATCAATGATGTTCATGTTATCACCCATATTCATGCGATGAAGTGTGCATTTGAGCTTTAAAACAAATGGTCCCACAGTCAGTCTTGGTGGGTGCATCCTTCCAGCATTCATGCACATGCAACTATGTGATAGCATCGATCAAAAGTCATAACCATGTTGAAGATGATAAACCAAATGTAGATATGAAAATATCATTCTAGTGCAGCGTTGCTCATCAATTGCTGCTGAAATGCACTAGATCATGGATTGTCTTTGAACAACATTGCCCCTAATATGATCTGAAGGTTCGTTCATCGGTTTATACTTAATAAGGTTTTTCTTTGTCATTGTCAGATGCTAAACATAACTTTGATGAACTTTGACGACTCATCATCGGATTCTTTCTTTGCCCCCAGCTGATCAGAATGTTGTTTGTTTTTCTTCTAAGGGTCCACTATATTGCCCCCAGGTGGTCAACGTTTCAAGGAGGGTCGAGAAATGTTGATGTCGTTTTTGTCAAGGATTTTGTAAACTCCATCGATGTTCTTCTTTGTTTGACAATCTTTCTTGTTCTAGAACCAAATCTCATACTTCAAAGGTCATGTCTATTCAAGTCTAATTATTGAGATGAAATTAGAGAGATATCAGTTTTTGAAAAGTATTTTTGAAATTCAAGCTTCTTGGGTCAAAGACCCAACACACGTCATTCAATGTAGTCCTTCGATTGTCTTGTATTTTGAAAATAGAAATCGACTCGTTGCAAGATTAAAATGGTCTTTCTAATTGTTCTTTCTGTCCACTTTAAACTCTAATTTTGGGTATATCTTTTTTTTGATGGTTTGTGATGAGGTGATCCTTTTATGAATTTCAAATGACTAGATGCTCAGGCTTGATCAAGAAAGGTTGTTTCTTTTCTCAGTATTTATTTTATCAGCATGCATAATAACCAGTAGCTTAATTCATGAAGTCACGACCCTTATGGAAAAGCTCTTCAAGTTTTGAGAGCGCAATTTATCGGTTCAAGTTGTTTGCTTGATTAAAAAGGGCTTTTAAAAGCACGTAATGCAGGCTATGGTTCATGGCTATGAAAGAAAGGAATCTCAAAGGCTCAAAAGGTGTTTGAGGGTTTCAAAGACCTAGGATCAACATCAATTATTCATCAACTCTTTTCTATTGTTGTCTTTGTAGAGGAAACGACCTATAACCTTGTTAACCTCAAAGTTCAGACTTTTCTTAACATAAGTCATAATGAAAATCCACCTTTCCTTGATGAATAACCAACCTTAATCATCTGATAACATCAGAGGCTTTATAATGGACACCAAAAGTCACGTTTATAACTTAGTCTTTTTTCCGGTCTTGACTTTTGTTGTGCCTTTCCTTGATTGAAATGTCTTTTGCTCTTCATAGACTTGATAGGCATTCTCCTTCCTTTATCTTTGACTTGTCTTTAAGTGAAGGCAATTTCAACTTCTTTTTCTTTTTTCCATTGTTTTTTTTTTATCATAGCCTTCCTTAAAAAATTTCCCATATGCCCCCAGTCTATGTGTCTTTTTCTAGCTCTCTCTCAATCATTGGACTTTTGTTCTAAGCCTTCCTCTTTATCCATTAATCATATCAATGCCTTCAAAATATCTCTCATTTGCCCCCAGTGTGGGGTGTGATCCTAGTCAGGGTTTCTTTTTGAAAGAAAATATTTCACTAGGCTCAAAATGGGACTGCAAGGGATCATATTTCAATAAACGTGAAAGGACAACAAAGATGGCCTTTTCTCATTTCAAGCAAGGTCAGTTAAAACCGGTAAATTTTGACCTCATCCAGTGTAATGATTTGGACTTGTAATAATCATGATTCACGAGTCCATAACTACCAAATCCACTACATGTCATTATGCATACTGCTAAAACTTAGCTATATGATGTGTGGTTCAGTTTCAGGAGGTATGAGTTCAAAATTGTTTAGTCACCTCATGTCATTTTCAAGCATCGAGTCATTTCTGTAATCAAAACACTTTTAATCTTCTAGATTGATTAACCTTTATCGCATGTTGGAGTTTGATCAAAATATTTTGTCAGAATAAAATGCTAAACATCTGTTGATTTCAAAACAACAAAGAGACAAAAGCAAGGCATGTTTCGTTGAAGGATGAGATGTAATCCCAAAACAAAATGCAGAATTCCATAACAATATGATTGACTGTTCATCACCATTCTTGAATCAGCTTTTCTGGCAATATCTGTGTTTTGCCAAGCATTTTCGATCACAATGTCATTCTGAAGATGTTCGGGGAACAATATAGCCAATGACACCCTCATTCACCGACTCCACTTGTCTCTTGCTCACCAACTTTCAGACTCAATTCTTGCAATTCTTGAAACTATTCACTTGAAATGGTTGAGGACCCCACCAATGACATCACATCTCTTATTTGGATTATACCACCTAGAAATTGGTGGTTGCATGAGATTTGTCGAAGTCAAGTAAAATTCTGGAATCTGGCAGATGCTGGTCGACAAACTTAAGTGGCAGAGGAATGTCCCATCTTGGCAAAGACATTTGAGCAATTGATGCTACTGTGAGACCTGACCATACCACATAATTAAGGGTTCACACCATCAAAGCCATCTCCATGATTCACCTCTCATCATTGTTCTAGAATCCATGGCAGATCCTTTAATCTTTCTCTCTTCATAGCTTGTTCAATTCTTCGGCAAATCCTCATAACATTATTTCAATCTTCCAATGTTGCTGTGGTTGGTTTAGGACTGTTAGAAAACTTTCCAACAACTTGGTAATCTTGGCAGCGCCCAGAAACTTGTAGTATCGCCACTACCAACACGTGGAATCATGCTTTATCTCTTCTATGGGAGAAAACGATGAACATGAATCTCCTCTATTTCTTCTTCGATTCCTCTTGAACGTTGCAGCAAACAAGCACCAATAGAGGGAGTTCTGCTCTGTGGAAGTTTCAGTCTTCTTCATGTTTTTCAGTCTAGGCATGTCTCTTCTCCCTACTTTTGCATTTTAATACTAACACTGTTGGAGGAAAATCATAGATGACCTGAAACTAACATATTCCTTCTTGGATTTCCCACTTGCGGATCCTCAAACAGATTCCTGCCGGGAGAGCTCTGCTACGTTGAAGTTTGATGTCTGCTCATATTTTTCAAACCAAGTCTGGCTCTTCAACCTGCTACAGTTTCTTCGTGCTGAAACTGATGAGAGAAATATTTGTAGCATATGCAATTAGTAAATCCCCTCTTGCACTCTCAACTTGCAGCATCATAAACAGATTTTTGTAGAAAGGGCTCTGCCATGTTGAAGTTCGACGACTGCTCATATTTTCAGACTAGGCCTAACTCCTCTGCCTACTACAATGTTTTGCTCGTGCCACTGGTGGGAAAAAGTTTCAAAACATATGAAATTAATACATCCTCTTTTCCATTTCCCATTGGCAGATCCACAAATAAATCTCTACAGAGAGAGCTACCACGTAGAAGTTCAGTGTCTGATCATGGTTTTCCGGACCAACATCTTGTGTTGCTGAACTGGAATTGAGCTCATAATTCGAGGTAACTTCAAAGCATACTAATGCACCATATACAGGAGGCTAGTAGTCGTTTGGTTCCATTAGATGATGTGGAGGCGATGAACACTTAACAGTGCAATTGGACAAGAACCAGAGTTGTCACTAGTTGATGACTGAAGGCATTGTTGTTGTTGTTCATGACTGAAAAGGAGAGATACAGCTTCAAATGGACGTGGACAAACAGTGTTCCCACAGAAAACTGTGCAGTCATTCTCTTTCCATTTGATGCTCAACACTTGTTCGAGCAGATCTGAGTCTAGCTACTTCACCTTTGATGCTCTCAACCTCAATCTGATAATAAGCCTCTATCTGACATCTTTCTTCACTTCCATCATCTTTCTTCAATCACGTGCAGCACAACTTGTACAGGGGACCTACCTTTCAACCCGGTTCATGCATGATAAATGTATGAACATGTAATCTATATGATGAACTCGCCCTTCGAGGGGTGACAATATGGTCGTAACTCTTGTATGATGGAACAAGAATCGTGATTTTTGCCCAAACTCTACAATGAAAATTTTCGGAGTGACGGCCAATGTGTCACCCACAAGTCTTGAGTTCAAGATGCTTCAAGAAGGGCTTGCTCAGATGCAAAAAAAATATTTACGGAGCATACATCCTACAGGTAGGTTCTAATCTTTTACGTGAGACAAGGTAGGTTTGCTACTTGGTCTCTAAAAGGGGTCTCTTGTTGTCCCAGTGATTGCCCTCGTAAAGGCAATATAGGGGCCTAATAGGTAATGAGTTGGCACGTGTCCAACTATTACCAGTCTAGGCACTCAACAAAGAGTTGGGGTTTACACAAACTTAAACCTCGACTTAAGTCATAAGGTAAGCTGCTAGTCCCCCACCTAACTTAAAGTTTAATGTGTGTGCTCTCAACAATAAATACAGGTGATGCATGAGACAATTCTATAAAATGCATGGAAATAAATATTAACAAAGAGATAAAAATAAAAAAACTTAAACACATCAAATACACAAAGCTTAGTCCAATAATGTCAGAAACAGTACCTTTCCCAGCGGAGTCGCCATTCTGTCGCACCCCAAAAAAAATCCGGCGCGCGGCATCGACTGACGATTTTTCTCGTATGTTGTGTTGCTTTGAATTCGTTCGTTGGAGTTGCCACCTAGTAATTCATTGAGGGCTACTAGGAAACCTGATGTACTGGTCTTGTCAGAGATCGCGGGTAAGGGACTTGTTGTGGTTAGGGAAGGTATTAGCACCCCTAACGCACCCTACCTAAGGTAAGCTGCTTTGTGTTTTGATGTGATTTGAAAATTTAAAATATTGATTAAATTCTAAGGCTTGAATAAATCAGTTATTACATCCCCGAATATATGTAGAAACTTGTTCCCATATTTTCATGGAAAATACAACTTGATTTTATTTGTCCTTGAGATATTTAACCATATTTAAATTAACAATTAATTCTTTTTGTCTTTTTTATTTATTTTTATAACATAAATAAAATAAAATAAAAAAACAAACACACACACAACTTTCTTTTTATTATTTATTTTTCTTTTCTTTTCTTTTCTTTTTACATCACATTTATACAATAAAACAAATAACAAAAATTCAAAACAAATCAAATACAATAATATCTAAATACACACAGCATCTAGAAATTACAAAAAGGAAAAAGGAAATCCTCGGGAACAGTGCTGCACAACTTTGGTGCCATCTGAACAGTGGCGGCGCGTGGACTTCACGTACCGCCGTCACTGGCGGTGCGTGGGTTCACGCGCCGTCTTGGAAACCGGGCAAAACAGAGGTGTATGGATCGGCTTCCTCCCCGGTGACCTGCAAAGAAAAATCAAAGCACAAAAAGCCAGTTGATTTTAGTTATTTTCCCATCACTGTTTCGGATCGGCTTCTCCTCTTTTTCTTCAAATCTGCCGAATCTGAAGCTGGGCTTTACACGCGCCGCCGATGACAGATCAGGCATGTGGATGGCAGGATCGGCAACTTCCATCTTCCTCCTTCATTTCTACGCCGGCGGTGTCGCCCACCGCTGCAACGGTGGGGAGATCGGCGCGCCTTTCAAGTCTCAGTTTTCTGCTCCCTTCTACTGTCCTTCGGTTGGTTTTTTTCTTCTGCGATGGCCGATCTGGTGGCTGGGAGTAACTCTTCTTCTTCTCCACTTCAGATGGCTAGCGGTGCAAAGGAACAAACGAAAAGGGAGTGCCGCTGCTGGGGCTGTTCGGTGTTGGAGGGAGCGCCGTGAGTGAGAGTTGAAGGGTGCTGGATCGTGGCTGTTGTGAGGCAGATCGGAGGAAGAGAGGGAGTTGTGGTCGGGTTTGTGAGGGAGAGAACCGGGCTGTGGGAGAAGGAGAAGAGGAGGCGCTGTCAAAGGAAGATCGGTGGGAGGAGGCTGTGTTGTGTGGTGAACGTGGATGTGTGATTCTGAAAGGGGGAGGGGGTGGCGCCGGAGAAGATGAAAGGAAAAGGGAGGCAGTATGTGGGGGAGAGAGACAATGGAGAGGGAGTGTTGGCTGCGGTGGAGGGAAACTGGGGAAGAAAAGTCTTGGCCGGCGGCTCAAGGTGTGAAAAAAAAAAATCAAACCGGGGGTGGCTGTGTATGAGAGGGTTTAGGTTAGGGTTTTTTGTATTTTTTTTTTAGATGTTGTCAAAATTACCCCCCCATTTGTAAGTGTTGGAAACCAGTATTTATAGGCAAAAAATATTGCCAAGTTTTCAAAATTGGTCCCTTAACTCTTTTTTTTGTAAAATTTGATTTTTCTTGTTTTTTTTTTGTATCTTTTGAAAACGAGCAATATCAACGTCGACTCGATGAGGAAAATCAATGATTTTAAAAACGACACATGAAAAGTCGAACGCGTTTGAAAATCTTTTGAAAAATTAAATTCTTTTTAGACGACGCTGAAAATGCTAAAATGACGAGAAAATATTAAAAAAACATATTTTTTTGGATTTTCATCGTTTTTCTCTATTTTTGGATTTTTTGAAAATATATCAAAAACATGGGTCAAAAATTGGGTAGCAACAGTGGTTGTGGAAGATCACCATTGACATATCCCAATTTTGTCTTTGCTTGAGATGTACATCTCAACAACTTGGGATTAAAGGGCATAATTGGTGCCATTGAACTTGATGTCGATCGGAGCAGCAAAAGGCTTAATAGACAGGGTCGATGTTTGGATTTTTCTAAGAGCTTCAATGATTTTTATGGTGAATTCTGTAGACATTGACTCTGGTTGAGGTACATCAGAATGTTCTGTATCAACTTCTGAATTCATGGTGGGTGAGGAAAAAAAAGAAGACAAGTATTAGGGTTTTTTGAAGCAGAAAAAGCTAGAATGCTTTGATATCATGTCAGAATAATTACTCTTTATTTTCTGATTGAACTTTTACACAGTCGTTTGTTACATATTTATAATAACATAGTAAATCTTCTATTTTAGGCTATACAAATTAAGTTCCTATAATTATGTTATCATGAGATGGAAAGAGATTCTCTCCATCTCTATTCCTGTAATATCTCACATTCTTTCCATCTTTGTTCCTATAATAAGAAATGTGTTACAGCTCACGCCGATAAGAAATGCCTTCCTATAAATGCACCGGACTTGTAAATTAGATACCTCTGCTCTTCTTTCCGGCTTGTTGCTGGTGTTGTAACCCATTTTTGGGTTCCCACATAAAAAATAATAAAATACAAAAAAATTCAAAAAAATATATTATAAAAAAATATAACAGTGAAAAAATGCCAGAGTGTCCTAAAAATGCTCAAAAATTGATTAAGGATGTTCAAAAATATAAATATTAATTTTTGACAGTATATCATTGACTGATGAGAGCCCCGATGATAAAGAAAATTCAATTTGTGGAAGGAAAATGCAAAATCAGAAGTTTATGGACTCAATTAAATTTTATTAAAGGTTTAATTGCATTTATGAAGATTTTAATTGCAAGAAAAATTGATTTTGGAGTTAATTTGGGCTTTAATTAGGAGAAATTAATTTTCTGGGGTCAAATTATAATTTTTGGAAGTTAATTTGGTCAAATCAGGGGCTTAATTGCATAAATATTGAAGTTTAATGGCCAATTAGGGACTTAATTGAAGAAATCCGAGACCAAGGACTAAATTGTAAAACGCGCGCAAATGGAGGGCCGAAATTTAAATCTGACGCGTTTTGGCGCCTTTTCCTTTTAAATGAAACGACGCGTTTTGACCAAAACGGCGCCGTTTCGTGCATTGTTTTTTTTTAAAAAAAAGAACCCAAAACGGTGCCATTTTGAAACGGCACCATCGTCTTCTTCCCTGAGCACGCAGAGAACAGGGGAGAAGAATTTTGTGTCTTCTCCACTTTTCGCCGAACTTCTTTCCCCGATGGCTTCAAAAAGACGCCCACAATTCAGCCACTTGCACACTTTTTCGCCCACTTGGATAGTGGAGGGGCGGCCAACAGTGGCCGCCCCAACAGTCGTCTCCCCTGTTTTTTTTGCCTATAAAAACATGGGAGGAAAGACAGAGAGAGGAAAAAGGAGACCAAGGAGAACAGAAGGGAGAAGAGGAGAGAGGACAGAGCAGAAAAGAGAAGAAGAGGAAAGGAAAAGAAAAAAAAAACCGAAAAGAAGAAGAAGCAGAAAAGAGCAAAAACGACAGAGGAGAGAGAGAGAGAAACAGAGCAACGCCGGCCACCGTGCCTCCACCGCCAGCAGCACCACCGACAACGCCACCGCAGGTAATCTCTCGCCGCCCCATCTCCTTCTTTGTTTGCCATCCTCCTGTTTTCGTCTGCATGCAGAACGTGAATTAATTCACGTTCTGCAGCTGAAGGAGGCTGGTTACTGTGCATAGGCACAGTAACCAGCCTATTTGGTAATGGTCCGGGGTGGCCTAGCCCACTGATATGGGCCGGGTCCGGCCCATTTATTGAAAAAAAAGATTAAAAAATGTTTTTGTGCATACGGCCAAGTGTCTCAAATCTAAAAAATCATATCGTATTTTTCATATGTCAAAAAAACAATATTTTAGCATGCATTTTGGCTTTAATAACCAGTTTATTAAAGTCAAGAGAACATTGGCCAAAATCTCAAAAACAACAAAATATTTTATTTTGTTTGATTTTAGTATCAGGGATTATGAATTTATACGTAAATCGTATTCCTGATATTAAAAAGATATTTTCTTTTGACAACTTCGAATAGTTAGTTTTTTCACCCGATAAAGATAAGGATCTCCTTACAGAGGAGGATTTTTCTTAAACCGTAAACGAACCAACAATTCAAAAACCACTACACGATTTTAGATTTTATCAGGCATTAAAACAATGCAGCCTACCTTAGGTAGGGCGTAGTTGGGGTGCTCATACCTTCCCTTTACACAACCAGTCTCCGTACCCGATCTCTAAAGACCAGTTAAGGTTCCTAGCAACCAGAATACTAGGTGGCGACTCCCAGTCCATATTTTCACTTGTAAAGACAAGAATTCCTTGTCTCTCCCCTCCCTATTTGCCAGGAATAAATATTTATGTTTTTTTCCTTGAGGGTGGACGATCGCCGCGCTGCCGCACACGTGCAACAGCTGGGATGAAAAGTAAGTGGGTTATATTCTCAGATCAACCCAGTTTAGCCTTAAAGCCTACAAATACCAGTAAAAAGCTTATTATTTTTCTGCCTTGGATGCATGCATGAATAACTTCTCTATTAACCTTATCTTTTCCCTTCAATGCATAACCAACCAAACAATCTCTGGATTGGATTACAATGTCGAATGCCAACATTCTTCTTTATATCTACTTTAGAAATTAATTTCTTTCATCTAAGCTTTAAAGTTTTGTTTTTTATTCCAGGTTTAGCCTAGAAGCTCTTAATTGGATGTTTGTAAAGGGATTGCTTGTCTGGTTTATACAAGTTGCATTGCTCAAAATGATACTCCTTTCATTGCACAGCTAACCCTTGTTAGACATTGTTGCAAATGCTAGGTATGTTACGATATTTGTATTCTAACCAATTGGTTAGTTATAAGTGTTATTAACTTTGTTCATGTAAATATATTTAATTATTAATTAAGATTTATTTATATTTATTATTCATCAAATATTTGATTAATAAATCTAGATTAAAAAAAAGTCATTAAGATAAAAATGTTTTATAAAGAAAATTATAAAATTGTTATAATTATGGGATTCATATTGCATCAAAGCATTTTCCTAAATGTTTTTGGTCAATGATTTATTAATAATGAACATTAGTTACATTGATACATATTATGTTCTTTTCTTTATAAAAGAAAGGAGGTTATTATAAGCTGATGTATGAGAGATACCTAAAACTAATATACAAGTGCTTGTCATTTGACATGTACACTCAACTAACCTGTATGAGAATTTTATATAGAGAGATCACTTGTATCTATGGAAAGGCTCACGTGACAATTATGTAAGTAATCACTATGCTTGAGATCACTAAGTTATCTTATGTAAGGAATGTTACACTTTGATCCTGCTATACGTTATTCTTATCAATGGTAAAAAATAAGCAAATATTAGGTATAATACGAAATATATGAAGGTTTTTAAGAAATTAAAAGAGTTATCACCCTAGATGAATTAAAAAAAAAAAATCACATGTTCTCAAATAGTATTGATTGTAAATCCTTGCATAAGTGGAATGAGATTTGAAAATAATTTCAAATCTTACTCAAGTGATCAATGACTATGGTGTTGAGAAAAAAACATGATTTGACATAATAAACACATTACATGTTATAATATCTAAAAAAACATTGTTGATGAAGAGATAATAATTACACTCAGAAACTAGTCACTGAAATATTAAGTCAAACCATTTATGACATTTCTAATATTCAGAGGGATCATGACAAGTTACTTGATATTGCACTTGATTTTCAAATATAAATCAATTAATTGTTGCAACAATTGATAATAAATTAGTGTGTTAAATTTATTTAATTCTATTTTATTTAGGATTGTGATTTATATTTGGATCAACTTATCAGAGAACTTAATATGTCACACACATAAGAACCATTGGTTAAAAATTAAAATGGATGATTAATCAAGTGTGAGTTAATTGATTGTAAATAAGTTTTAGAAACTTAGGACTAAAGTGTAATTTATACTTGCAATTTTATACCTAGAAAAATCAAGTAGGGACTTGATTGAATAAATTTCTAAAATTATCCTGAAATAATATATGTAATATTATTTAGGGAGTAAATTGATATTTTACCATTTATAGGGTTTTTTCATGTTTCCCTATAAATAAAATGTTAAGCCTCTTATTTTCTATACTCTTTAATAAATAGAAAAACTATGTTAGTTAAAGAATACCTGAAAAACATAAAAGAACAGAGCTAACACTTAAAGTCATAGCTATCCATCTATCTTAAAAGCGTCTAGATGATTTTTCATCGGTGGTTTACGTGAATTACCTTTAAAGATTGAACACTTAAACTACTTTGGATTTGAGACAACCTAACTTTTAAGCAATTATTCAAAATTAAAAAAAAATCTGATCTTCAGGCAATCTTTGTACAAACTCTCAACAACTCCATTTCTATCTAACTTGATCCTTAAGACTTCTAATTTGTTTTTAAAAAAAATTAAATTTATAGTTTAAGTTGTATATACATGTTTTAGGAAACTCAACAATGGTAGCGGAGCCATCGTTAGACAAATAGGGTTGTTGATTGTATACTTTAATTGTTATTGACATTAATTATAAGTTAATTTTATGTAAAAAAAATATTCCCTAAAAATAAATTTTCTCACCCGAATTTTTTCAAAAAAAAAAGTTCTTTAGTTATTGTTCTGGTAAGATTTAGCTGAATTTTTCTAGATTTGGTTGGAATCCTCATAAAAAAATTATCATAGGTGCAACACCAAGCGCGCCATAAACACTGTTGGGGCTGGTCCAATGGTGGGTCGCCTGCCCACTGCCACACCATCTCCATGAAGAAAGAAGAGATGAGGGGTAGAATTTTGATCTTACCCTTAGAGCTTTATTTAGGGTTATAAGGGTAGAATTGTAATTCTACCCCTTACACCCTATAACTCATTACAATAGGGTTTTTGGGATTTAATTTACAAATTTAGCCTTGCAATTTAATCTTTATTAAAATTTAGTATGTGAGATAGAATTACGATTCTTCCCCTCTATATATAAAATTTTGATTTTATATTTTAAAATTAAAACCTAAATTGAATTGATTATATCATTAATTTTCTTAATAGATTAAGATTGAATTAAGATTTTTTATTAGAATTTTTAAGTTTTGTAATATCTTAATAGGATTAGGCAATCAGCACTTAAAAATGCATTTTCATTATGGTTTTTTTTATCATTATATTGCATTTAAAATATCATTTAATTTTCTAATTTAAACATGTTTTATAATAACAAGTCTGATAATATAAGATATCTTTAATTTATAGTAAATGTTAATTTTAAATACAAGCATATCTAACAATTCAAAGGATTGATGGATGTGTTTAACTATTGAAACTGAGAAGGCAAAGAAAGGGTTAAGTTTAAAGAAAAAAGGGCTAAGTTTAGAGAAGAAATTCTAATTAGGTTGATTCAATTGAAACTAGAACACCATTCAGTTATTGGGTTGTATATGGAGCTGTAGATCTTGGATTTAAGTCTGGTTTATCTTGATGGAAATATAAGATACATGCTTAAAACATTCATAAAATGTCCAAGATTCAAAATTGATGATTTCAAGTTCAAATATTAGCAACAAAAGAGAAGTCTGAATCTGTACTACAGCCAAGACAGTGTTAGGTGTTCAACTTATATCTCGAGTTCTAGATGTCAAAATAAACTCATTCTTTTTTGGTTGGAAAGCTGAGATAAATACCCACAACTTTCATGTAGTCTATCTATTTTTAAATTATGACATTAACAATGATGTTTTAGCCAGCCAACAAGTCAAAAACTAGTTACTAAGTATGGTTGGCCACCAACTTAATAGTTAGTCATCAAATGAATAGTTTTGAATTTTAGCCTATAAAAGAAGATATTTGCCATATATTTAGATTGTATGGATTATTTTTAGACCTATAAAATCAATTGGGTTATATCAAGTCAACCCTAACAAGATTTTTTAAAAAAATTCTACTAGAAAAAATATGTAAAAATACTTTTTTTATATTAAAAAAAACATCTAACCTAATCTACAACATAACACGGCTGGTAATATAGTT
This sequence comes from Populus davidiana, assembly GCA_030145905.1. Lineage (NCBI taxonomy): Eukaryota > Viridiplantae > Streptophyta > Magnoliopsida > Malpighiales > Salicaceae > Populus > Populus davidiana. Next base: position 34,009,072 of record CM057789.1, on the reverse strand, counting down.
ATTTGCTATACTTATAGCAAAGTAATTATAGCAAACCCAATAAATTGTACCATAAGAAAAAAAGAAAGCGCAGGTTAACGAGGAATTTAATTAAGGGGGCATTTGTTTTCTGGAAAGTGGTTTTCGGGAAACCACTTTCCAAATTTTTCTGTATTTGTTTGTTATTAGGAAAGTTGGTCAACGAAAAATACTTTTCGGTCAAAGAAAAGTTTTGCTTGGTTTACAGGAAAGTGTTTTCCTTTTATTTTAGACGGAAAACACTTTCCGAAAGTTGTGAAAAATTTAAAAATATTATATTATTTGCTGATTATATTAAATTTGGTCCTCAAACTTTTAATTGCTATGCATATTTTATTTTGATTTTTTTTTAATTTCATTCATTAGAATTTAATTTTTATATTAACTTTGATCCTCATTTTTATAATTGTTATTTGCTTTTCCCTTATTATTTTTTAATTGAAATTTTTTTATCTATTAAATTTAGTCCTCATTTTTTTTATTGTTATTTATTTATTTGAAATAATTTATGAAATGGTAATTATTATTATTTTAATTTTTTTATCTTTTTATTTTTTAGATTTGATCTCTATTATTTTGATTATTATTTATTTTATTTGAGATAATTTATGAAATTATATTTATTTTCAATTTTATTCTTATTCAACCTTTTAATTTATAAGATTTATTCCTTATTATTTTAATAAACTTGAAAAAAAAATATTAACAAGTTATTTTTCATGATATAACTAAATACTAAAAAAATCTTTTTTAATTTATTTTTAATTGCATTACAAAAAAATAGTTTGCTTTCTGAAAAAAAAATTGCTGCAAACAAACGGGCCAAATAAATCTTACCATTTACCAAAGGTCTTAAGGCTAAAGCGACGCTGGCTAGCACACAAAACGACAGTACGTTTCATCCATTATAAAGCCATACCCAGTTGAGTCACTGTATATGAATCTCCCGCCTCTGAGATGGCGACTTCCACTTTATCGACAATCAGGTCCTCTCTTAATCACAAACGCCTTCGATTACCACCGCTACAGCGAATCTCAATTTCATTTCAATTCCACAAAATCGTAAAAACTTCTGCGGTTACTCTTCCTTTGAAGTTCGTAATTTTCTGTCTCTTTTGTTTAATAGTTAATTGTTATAATCATCATCGTGTTAATTGTAGGTTAAGGATGTTAGCTATAGACCTCCAGGAACTAAGCTTAATCTTGTAAATAAAGTTACCTTTTCACTTCCAGAGAAAACGTAATGAATTTTTTTAATCAATCAATTAACTGTTCTGATTCTGTTTATGCATTTGTGTTGCTTTTAATTTTTTATCATCTAGTAATTTCTTAATAAACGAAGTAATATTATGGGTTGCCATCATCTTTATTGAAAAATATAGGAAGGCAGGAAGAAAATGCTATGTGGTTGCTATATATTGCTTTAGGTTTATTATATAGAGTTGAACTTTGATGAAAAATGCTTTTTTGGCTACAAGCTAGCTACTTTGTGGCTGACACTATTGTTGCTGAACTTACATTTTGGTGGCCCAGGCGAAATAGTATTTGATTTAGGGAGGTCTTGCTTTGAATCTGCAAAGAGCTGTAAATTGGGTACTATTTTTAAAAAGAAAAAGAAAAAAAAGGGGAGAAAATTAAGCATGTTTTACCTTTTTCTTTTTTCGGTCATTTTTATTACATTTCATTGCCAATTCTTAATGCAGTACTTAATTTAACTGATAACTATAGGTTGGATTGAATGATCTCGTTGTGTAAAGATCCTTACTCTCTAAGTGGTGAATATAAATGTCGGCTTGCCTTGGCTGTTCAACTGGTAATAACCTTTATGTTAGTCTACACTTCTTGAGTTGCTCCATTCTAAAGTTACAGATTAGGTACGTGTATAACCTTTATACTCGTAGCATGCTTCGAGTGATGAGTGTTATCGATTTAATATTCAGTTTAAAGTCCCTGATATGTTGGTTTTGGATGAGCCTCTTGTTGGCCTAGCTGTGAGTCATACTCAGTACTTTTTAGTTCCTAGACCATTCCTTGTCTTCCCTCTTGTTTAGACCCCCAGCTGATGATTACTATGATTTTTTTGAAGTTAATCAATAATTAAGAACCCCTAATCCCTGTAGTGCAGTGCAGTTTCCTCCAACTTTTTAAATGCATGAATACTTTTAGAGATAAAGAGTCAAGGGAGGCACCCTCTGGGCTTGTTGCCTTGACATCGGCTAATTGATGATGAGTTATGGATTTGAATGTTCTCTTATTTTCTTTCTTACCATCAGTAATACCAACCTATACATCAAGAGTTCCCCTCACCATTTCTCTCCTCTTCGATAATTTGGACCTTTGGCCTCCCTGCTGAAAGCAGGACTGGTACCACCTTGCTTTCAAGACTGGTTAGGGTACTCCAACTGTTTTCATTTAGATCATTTAACTTCAAATTCAATTCCAGCTCTTTTGCACTCAAAATTCTAAAATTCAATGCTTAGCCTCATGTTTATCAGTTATTAAAAAAATTTCTTGATATTTGAAGTGATGAGTGTTTCACACTCGAGTGAGTCCATGGTAAGCTTTCAGTACATCCTCCTAGCTTCTCCATTTTCTAATTCTTTTCTGCTGCAGTGAGTTTGTTTTAATTATTATTAATGATGCTTTGGAGATCAGATTGGAAGGCATGGGCAGATGTCATAAAGCTTTTGAAGCGCTTGGAGAAAACAATGACCATCCTTGTTGTCAGTCATAATCCCAAGTAAGTTTGTTTATACTTGTCTTGAGCTTTTCCTTTTGGATCTTTTCTTCTGAATTGTCCTCCTTTATCTGTTAACATGCTGTTTTCTTTTTGGTACAGTTTGTACTAATGCCATTTAAGTGCCATCATATTTTCGCTGTTCAAATAATGTATTTTAAGTTCCTGTTTTCATAAATAAGTGATCTTCTTAGAAGCATATGAACGTTATTGTAGAAGTTGCGTGGGTTACAATAACTGTATTATTAGTTCCTGTTGTTCATAAACAAAGATATCTGTAATCTCATTAGAAGGCTTAGAGGACTCAACCAAGCAAGCTCTTCTTATTACTCTGTAGTTAAGCTTGATTTCCCAAATCCAATATTAATTTAATTTACAGGTTCTGCAAACTAGTTTATTGAACCTTCGCCTATCTTAGGATGCACAATGTGTATTCTCTTATATTGTTTCTCTTTTCACTATATGTATATGGTGCTACTCCTACTTATAGAGTTTCGGGTTTCTCTTCCAGAGAATTAGCTACTCTAGTTGATCATTCCTGGAGGATGGAAATGGGTGGATTTCTGATGGAAGAGCTCCTTTCAGTGTAACCTTAGAGTGGACTATTGCCTACTTGCTATGAGGTTTGACCTAGTGGGTTCCAGTTCTATATGTTTATGCCAAAAGCTGGAATTGCTTACAAATTATGTCAGGAACATGTCTTGCCACTAAAATCCAAATCCTTGATAGTGATTGTTTTTTTTTTTTTGAGAGAATCGGATCCTTGATGTTTGGCATAGTTACCAGACATGTAGTCAATCTCTAGCCAGTGTTCTTAAAGTGTTAAGTGCACTTAGGCACAAAGGGTTCTTGGAGCCTAGGTGCAAGGCACAAGCGCTCGTCTAGGCAAAATAAGGTGCATACTTGCTATAATATGTATATACATATAACAGCATATAGAAAATTGTTATTTTTTTGAAAAAATAAGAAAAATATTAATACCTCTGGTGTTTGTTTCTAATCTTGATAATAGATTAATTAGAAAATGAATTAACTTTCAAACTTTGATTCTATAAGAATAGAAGAGTAGCAATATTCTTTTTTCCTTCTTAGCATCAATTATGTCAATATAATGTGACCATCATGAACTAAGAGAGAGTGAGTGATTTGACCGAATAGTAAAAGAAAGTGATAAAAACAATAGTATAATAATTTGAAAGAACAATTGTATAAAAGTCACATTCTTTTGGCCAAATAAACCATAGCTCTCCTTATTGTCCTTTGTGTTTCTTTCACAAATAGTTTAGCTTTTTTAATGAATAAATTTCACATAAAATAGTTTGTGGATTGTCACGTGTACAATCAGTAAAAGTTTGCCCTGCAAGTAAATAAGTAAAAGTCACATGGGTGGTAAAACAGTTTTTAATAATTCAAACTACACATGCTAGAAAACTAACAGACAAGAACTCTAATCAGGCATGCTTTTTTGTGCTTCTTTGTAAGTCCCTAGGCATGCACTTCTCTCGCCTAATGTGTGCTTGATTAAAATTGCCTGGCTTTGACCCTTAAAATCCCTTTCCTGTCACAGCTTAGTGCCTTGTGCTTTAGGTGCGCCTTAGGTGCTTCTAACACTACTTCCAACGGTTCAGAATTTGATGCACCCATTTCAAACCATCTGCTCACTGTCCTACTTGACTCTTAACTAGACAGTTTAATTATTTTTCTTAGATGAATTTTGGTAGGTGAATTATGGGAACTTAGATGTTACGTTTCCAGCACAAATTTGAGGTGCTTGGCTCCTTAAAAATTAAACGGGAAAGGGGGTGATTTGAGGAGCCTTTTGATGTAAATAGGGTGCATGGCCTTGGTTTTACTAATACACTACCGGCTCACTTTATGTAAAAAAAAGGGACTAATTGCAAGTTTGCTCCAAAGTAAAACTATGATTTCAATTTACTCCCTTAGCAAACATTAAATTACATTTCAATGCTACCCTTCCATAGACTATCACATATGTTTAACATAGTGCATAGGAGAGTGACATTGTAGTTATTGTAGTGGTTTGAGGGGAGCATCGTCATTTACTATCATTTGGAGTATAAGAGAGCACAACTGGCTATAATGGCGAGTCTCTTAGAATATCATTACCAGCGTTGACTGCCTAATGAAATTATAGGTCCAAGTAGGTAGGTGGTACTTGTTAGAGAATAATATAAATTATATCCTGGAATCTCACCTAATAGCTTAAGCTATTGGGTTGAGATGGTTCTTAGACAGTACTTAAGTGAGAGTTGTAAAACTTAGCAAATGATGGCTTTTGTTTTAGTTTCAGCTATCTATCTCCTTTCCCCTTTCTTATTCTTTTAGTTAACAAATCTGACTTGGTAGTACAAGTTTTGTTCTCTTTTGTCAGCCGGATTTTTTCGTTTCAGTTATAAATCACCAAGACTTTGAAACCTTTGGCTATATCATTAACTTCCTTTTTTCCTTCTTTTCAGCTGAATCTTAAATTGGGATCAAATGCCCAACACTAGCTCCTTCCATAATACTCCTATGTTTCTCATGTTTGAAGAAACTAGTTTTTCTGAATATTTACTTGTTTGTGAAGTGAAAAATAATTAAATAATTGAAATGGAACAGGCAAACATATCAATCATGTTTACTAATTAAGATGATTACATGACGTTCAGTGCTCACAACTTTATTATTATACAGACAGATGAGATGGATACCTTTTACTGTTTCCATCTCCTTGGGTTCATGGTCACTTAAATCACTCACAAATACTTAGGAACTTAGATGATGCAATCAAACAACACATTGTAAGTGTGCTTTAGCTCCTCTGCTACAGCTCCAGCACCAAATCTACATTACCAATATTAGAAAAAGGGTTAGCTGTGTGCATCAATATGCTTAATCATTTTAATAATTCACCTTGATGGTTACAATGAGGTCAAAATAGCTCTTCAAGCGAGAAAAAAAATACTATCAATGTGGCAGCGTACATGGAAAATATGCTATTGAATGTTTGACTTCCCATATTAAGATATTCTTAATATGGTTATGTTTATAATAGTTCGACTTTTTCATAGTTGTTGCTTTTAGCATATCTTGATCCCATTAATGCAGCTGTGTTTCTGAAACCTCTTTCTTGCTTGTAAATAGATGTTTTTCGTGCATGTGCATGTAAGGAATTACAAATGTCAGACATTTTATTCATCTATGCATATTGTAACAAATGATTGATGGTGCCATGGTCAGCAATCTATACTTGAAGTAAATCAAAATCTAAATGTTCTATGCTTTTGAAAGGTCAAGATGTGTTGGTACTTACAGTCTGCATCCGTCTTAATCCAGTATTCCCGATTTGCACTTGAATTACTGCAAATATGATCATATTGGGGCAGTTTCAAGCTGTTCTTATGGCATTGGACCCCTTCCTTTGACTTGTATCCAGGAAGAAACTTTCTTTTCTCTTTAACCTGATACGTCAGTTCTGCATTATAGCCACCATCCTTCAGAGTATTCATTGTCTTGTCTTTATGGGACTTCGTAAACTCTCTTTGAGATAATGGGTTTTCAGGATGAACTTTTCTATGGAACACTTTTAGGACCTGCATGCCAAAAACTGAGAAAATTAAGATTTCAGTGGAGGTTCTATCTCTGAACCTATTTAGAGTGGTATTGTTAGGTTCCTTCTCCTCTGGAGTTCCATATGATGCTTTGTGACCAATATTTTTGATATTGACCAATATTGTCTAATGGAAACCTTTCTGGAAAACATAGTGGTTGGTCATCAATATGGCTTAGCTTGATCTAAAAACTTGAGGTATGTAGGTATAATCGAAGTATTTTTTCAAGAATCCAAGTTTGAGTCACAAGGGGTGATCTTGTCAGATGCTAGGTTATTGGATGGCGTGGAATGAAGTTCAAAAACACTTACAATATGACTAGTTTATACTGTAAGTTCTATCCAAGTTATAAGATGATATTTCCTTCAGATCTGTTTTGTTAACAGCAAAAGAATAAGGTGTTTGCAACTTAAGATTTTTGTGCTTGGCTACTGTTATCCTGGTTGTCATGGTAGTACACTTTAAAATGAAATTAGTATTCAACTTATTTGGCCAGAGGTAATTGTAATGCAGTGATATGGATTGTGTGTTTATGGATAGAATCATCAGTCTTTTCCCTAATCATTTCTTATAGAAAATAGTGGAGGAAGACACACCTTATCAAGTATTTTCTTGGTAGAAACAGAATTTGAAGTTTCATCACTAGTAGAAGGGGTAGGATTTCCCGACGTAGTGCGCAACATTCTGAGTATCTTCTTGATGAGGTATTTGGCAGATTTATGTGCTTTCTTGGCTTGCATCTCCCCTTTCACTTCTTTTTCTGAAGGAATTTCATCTGTAACTTTTGTCATACGAAACATCTCTCCAAGTGATACCTTTTCCTTCTTTACTTCAACTCTTGTTTCTGGCAGTTCAACTGATGACCCAAATAGATATCCTTGGAGCGGACATGCCACTGTCTTTCCATAATCTTCAGCATCAGTTGCTTCCATTTGCATGCCACTAAGTGTAATAGTGCTAACATAACTGCTCCTTGCTAACGATTCATTGCAACCTTCTTCAGCCTCAGCCTCTAGAAACTTTTCTAACTCATTGTTCATGATCTTCAATTCATTTTCTGTCACCTCTATGTTTTCCTCTGTTATGCTCTCCAAAGACATGGGAAATGTTGGTGTTGCAGGCTCACTGGTAATTGGTTCTGAGCCAAGGGTTCCAATAGTGAGAAAGCCATGAAAAAGATCAGAGCTGATGATAGATGTTTCATCTCCATTATTCTCATCCACTCCTTGATTTTCAGAGAAAGTATTCTCACATTCCTCATTTGGCTGTTTTAAGAGCCCAGGTCCATATCTGGAGTCAAAACTTGGCCCAGTGTAGGAAACATGGTCATCAATAGGTGACTGTGCGGAAAGGCAAGTACAATAGTTCCCTGAAACATGGAAAAAGAAAAAGGATAATTTATGTGAGTTTTTAAGCAGGGCATATTACTTATCCCTTTTATCACATTTTGCATGGGCCAACTAGTGACTGAACAATCTTCAGATTTGTGAGGATAGTGGTTTAAGGGTCATTGGTTTATGTAACAACCTAGCAAATACTACTTGTTATTTGTATCATGAAGTGGCTGCAATATTTATGCCAATATGCCCACTTTGAACCTTATCCCTTGGGAGAGAAATTCATTTGCGGAGTGGCCATAAAAGGCCTTAGCCATTGGTGGAAACTCTAAGAGGTGGGATGTCCTGAAATACCTGCACTGAGGCTCCACCCTTTTCTTTTTCCATGAACACCCTAGATGATTGATGGTTGTGTCTAGCTTTATTGCAGACAGGGATCAGCCGTTCCTGAGACCTAAGAAGATTGGTGGTCTCATCCATTGGTGAAAAATCTTCTGAGTTGAGATGTTTCTAACACGATTGACCATCTTTGTGAGACCATCAATCTTTGGGTTGGACCACTGTTTTTTATCCTTTTCTTGAAGTGAGAATCAGCTACTAAGATTGGTGCTAGACTCTGAGCATGGTAGATTAAATTACTTTTTTGAGTTTTCCCTATTTATGTGACCATATCTTATGTCTGATGCACACCTAGTGGTCTTTTTAGAAGAAAATGAGCAAGGGTTGTTTGAATACCTATCAAAAAATCCTTGAATGGTTCGATATTAGTTTTTTTGGATCGGTGGTGCATCCAACCTAGTGCCTGCAACAATGAAATGCAAAGATAGAGTTGAAAATCATTAAGACGTGTGCTATTCAAAATTCAGGAAGTGTGCACTTACCCTCATCTTGAACTTCTTCTGTGGGATTCAATGTTAGTTTTGCTTCAATTGTCACAGGGAGCAAGATGTAGGAATATATTTAGATATGCAAGGGGAACAATGCATTACAGGAGAGATTTGGATTAGCAAAAAGAAAGGGATGGGGATCTTTTGAACATGGTTGTTTAATGAGTTGGGAGTAGTGGGTGCTAGGAGGATCTTCTGATGGATGCGGATAGAGAGAAACATTTAGATAGATACAAGGTTTTGGTTGGCTGTTCTTTGTCAAGATCAAATCAAGCAAAAGAATCAGGGAGAGTTGGGAGACCTGCAAGTTGGGGGGTGCAACATTTGCTATGCATGCTTGATGTGGTTGTCCAATGCATGGACATAAGACATTGATGGAAACATTTTATTTAGTTCTTTCAAATGCATGCATTATGTATATTATGCAAAAAATAATAGTGCATCATTTGCTAATGGACACTTACAACGAGTACACACTAACATAATCAAATCTCATTACATATTAATATTTCATTTCATGTTATTGCATGTTTGCATTTATTTTTCAAGGTTCTCGGCCTGAAGGATGGTGGCATTTCTAGCAGGACCAGCGAAAACTATTGTGAGTGGAAATCATTATAAATATATACTTGCCATGGACCCCAAAGGGACTGTGAATTATTCAAGCTTTTTGGCTAGTCATTGCTTCTAGTAAGATACTTCTTAACTGAAATATACTCATCTAGCAGACCAGTACTACTGTGGTTGACATACGAAATATCTTTTCCGGGAGTGAAAAGTTTATGCTGGGCCATTCATGTGGTAGTCTTTGCTTTTATATGCTTTTTTTTAAATGCGTTTATCTTTTAAAAAAATATTAAATTAATGTTTTTTTTAGTTTTTTTTTATAATTTTAAAATGTTGATGTCAAAAATAAAAAATAAAATCTGAAAAAAATTATTTTAATGTATTTTTAAATAAAAAATATTTTTAGAAAGTATTCTATGCTACAATTTTAAACACCATGCAACCAGCCTTTTCTATTAATTTATGCTCTATTGAGGCTACCATTACCATTGTTATTGTTATCAACGTTGTCATCATCTCTATTACCCTTCTCTGCCTCACTCCCACCTCCTTTTGTAAAATTAAGATTCTATCTATACGGCAATCCTACTGTGGTTCCCTTGATGTGATATATTTTTCTGACTAAAAGTCATGGATGCGCAGTTTCTGTAAAAGGAGACCCAGGACAGGAGCAAGTTCTTACCTTCTTATCTAACGGCATTCCATTTATGACTCTGACCTTCTCTTTCCACAAATTGGGAGCTTTCTCTGCCGCTCCATACCGGTTTGTCACTGTAGTTGAACTGGAACCGCCAGCATGATTTCAATACTTTCAGTGATTGGCATTTGGCTTCTCAAATGCCCCGATTGCACACCGTTAAATGAGAAGATGCCCAGCTAGTCAGGGTTGGTGACGTCAATTTGTTAGCGTGTCCCACAATCATAAAAGCGAGGAAGCTGTTGTCAGCTTGTTGACAAATGCCACGCAACAGTCTTCAATCCTGGATGCCCTAATTCCGTCAGTGGATTTGACAGTGAAAGATGTTGACGAGAGTGAAAAAAAGTGTGAACAAAATGCACTGTTTTTCTTACAATATGTCTAAATTTTTCATTTGTTTCTGCTGATTATAATAGTTGCAATTCTTACGTAAGAAGCCCGGCGCGGTGACAACTGCTATAAATTGATGTTGTTCCTAATGGAGCGTCACGATCAATAACGATCATGACACATGATATGTCGGTATTGCCTACTATTTTTGCCCGTTCGATGCACACGCATGATCAAAACCATACCCTATATAGTTTGTAGTTGCAGGTCCTCAATCTGCATCGTTATAGTACAATTGTCTCTTGATTTCTCTGTTTCTCTAAGAAAGTACATTCTGTCACATCGTTGTGAATCTGTTGTGCTTTAAGGGGATAGTTCTATTTATGGAGTGCTTTCAACTTGTTTTTATTAAAATTTATTTTTTAGTGTTTTTATATTATTGATGTTAAAATTGATTATTTAAAAAAAAATTGATGGATTTTCAAGTGAATTATTTTGAAAAGTAATAACTACTATATTTTTAAATATATTACATATTTTATTAGAACACGTGCGTACCTAGGTAGTGGCATAATATTCTGATAACGTTAGCAAAATTCATGGTGGTCGGGTGCTATGGGATATCTAATGCATAAAGGAAAGGATATATATATATATATACAAAGGCAGCCGCGAATTTGTATAAAAACTGCATTATTGCAAATTAACCATCCATCAAAACATATAATAATCAAAGGCGAGATATGCTTTGCCCATTTACATAAAAAGAGGGGCAAGTAGGGGGTGAGGTAGGGCTCGAGGGATCCTATTTTAGCAACCCAACGAGAAACTACAAAACGTAGGAGTTTGCCGCTTTTGGAGGACCCTCATCCCTAGACAAACTCCTATATTCTACTCTACTCTCAAGTCTCAAAACCAAAACAAACACAAAACCCTTCAAGCTTGCGAGTCAGCACAGCAAGTGGGGTAATGTGAGTGAAATATCGAAGAAATAGAGAGAGAGAGAGAGAGAGAGAGAGAGAGAGTCCATGCATGGATGAAGCCATTAGATTGCGACCATGTGAATAACACGTTCAATCTTGATCGTTTATGCCTTCTCATTGGCACACGCTTTCAGATCCTTAAACATGTATTGATTTATTTATATGAATTTATAGTCATATCATGAGAGGACCCCTTCTGCTGCAGAAGAGACTGCAGCTAAATAATTTTTGGTCCCCATTCCCACCTTTAGAGATTTGTAATAGCATGAGTGAAAAGAAGACGTATTCCCATGTGTGCTAGTGTCTCTGTCTGCTAAAATTCCTTGGACCAAAAAAGAAATGTCGGCAACCATAACATTTGTTGGAAATTGTGTTACTGGATATGGATATAAATGTCTGATCAATAATTAAGCATAGAGAGCATTTATGGTAGTAATATATTGCGTGATATGTATTTTTTTTATTATTAACGTGAATATATGATAATAATATAATGCATGTTTTTTTTTATTATTATTATTATTAATATGGATTTTTAGGCTAGCTTACAAATACCTCGACTAATCGTACGAGTCTAAAGTTAATAATTATATAAGTTTATAGTGACTATTATATTAACAATCATAAAATTTATACCTAAAATTATAAAAAAAAACAAATTTTTTGATCCTAAACTCTTACAATTAATCACTTACTGAATAGTTTTCGATAATGATCTGGACATGGGAATTTTGAGGGCTAATCAGTACTGGCTTTAGACCTAGCCCTTTGTTAGTTCTCGTAAAGAGTGAAGAACTTGAAGAAGTCATAAGAATCTATACTTCACGTAGAAGATGCTAATGAGGTACAAACGTGGAAAACAACATTTGCTCAGGTTGTTTTCTTATAATGTTTTTCATTAACTTTTCTGTCCAATAATGGGTGGACATAACTGATATACTTCTCTCTGTCAATTAAGTCTCTTAATTTCTGCTACTTTATCTTAGCTGGAAGCTGGAAATAGAAGACACTTGCACTGAAATTTACAAGGAGGGCCAACGCCACCAGGCCAGAGGTGGCACACGTGACCATCATATGGGATTCACGTGAAGTTTCCTTCTCATGGGGCTTCTTGGTCTCAGCCTCAACCTCTTGGTATGCACATACGCCCCCCTTGAAAAATGATTTATCGTTGCAGCTTACAAGGCCTATCGAGCCCAAATCCACCTCTTCGTAAACAAGCCCCTTGGATATGCAATGACTTTTTCTCTGGGCTTGAGCTTCAACTGATAAATAATTATGTAGAAATTCAGAAGCACTTATAAATGGCCTCCAAAGGAGCCGACTACAAGAATGTGGAAGCACGGGAGGATTTTACAGTTTTATTAATGAAAATTTTTGTTTGGTAATTATATTAATATTTTATCTATAATTATTTTATCTATGAAATTATGGATAGAAATCGATCATAAAAAAAATAGTCGTTTGTAATTTGTAGTTTATTAGTAAGTTTGTCATTAATACATTTACCGATGGCTTTAAAGACGAACTATGTGCACCAAAAGTAAATATCCACTTTAATCTTTCGGTAATTTTTTTGGTAATATTTAACATATCACCAACAGGATAATCGTGGGTAATTTCGTCGGTGAGTTGCAGTGGCATTTACAATAATTCTTTTTTAGCTCTCTAGAATTAATATACTGATGGAATAATTTTGTCATTGATTTAATAGTTGCAAAAGCATTTCCTGTAAATCTTTTTCAACTTTCTAGAATATACCGACAAAATTATGTCATCGATGACCCCATCAATAATAATTTTAAAAAAATCTATTGGATAGAAATAGAAAATAATTAAAAATATAACACTAAAAGATTTAGTAGTTTTATCGACGGAATTTTTCCATCGGTGTAAGACACATATTCCATTGGTAATTAATTTACTGATGAAATCACTAACAGAAATTCTCTATCAGTGAATTTTTCGTCGGTAATTTTTTGTCCGTCGGTAAATCCATTGGTAATACAAAAAATATTATTACTGGCGGAATAGACGTGTCGGTAGTAATATTTTTTTATTACCAACGGATTTACTGTTGGAAATTTCCGTCGGTAAATATTTAAAAACATTTTTTAAAAAAATTATTTTATAAAATTATAAAATAATTGAATTAACATAAATCAACACTGTATAATATATACTCAAAATGCTTAGAAAAAAGAATAAAAAAATTCAACTCAAACAAATTTGCAACAAAAAAATAAATTCAACTAAAAAAATTCATATGAAAAAAATGAAGTTGCAATTGCTAAAAATTTAAAAATCCTATAAATAAATCAACTAAAAATTGATCTCATATAAAAAAAATCTCACAACAACATCTATACAATTATTAAGAACAAAAAAAATTAAAAATAAAATAAAAAACAAATATAGTGAAAAAAATCATGAAAAAAGAAAAATCTTACCTTAATTTACTTGCAAGTGAAGCTAAGGAGAGAGAAAAAAATTTCGTAAAGCATATTAATTAAAAAAAGAACTAAGAGGATAAAAGAAGAAAGAAGAAGAAGACATACTTGAGCATGGAGGAAAAGAGAAGGAGATGAGGAGAGAAAAGAAGAGAAAGAAATATATATTGATGTTTTTAACATATAGTGAAGAAGAAGAAGAAGAAGAAGAAGAAATGAGTCTGCTTTTGTGAAATAAGCGAATTCAAGTTTTTTATTGGGTCGCGTTAGCGACGGATTTACCGACAAATAATTAAATATTAATATTTTTTTAATTATTCCGTCGGTAATATTTAATTTAAATTTTCAATTTTGTAAAAAGTTTTCAGAAACCGCCAAAAATTACCGACGATTTTTCAATCCGTCGGTGATTCTATCTGTAATATTTAAATGAAAATTTTACATCAATTGAATTTTTTCAGAAAACCGCCAAATAACACCGATGAATTTTCAATCCGTCGGTGATTTTGTCTATAAAGAACAATAATTAACAGAGTAATTGGAAAGTGAACAATTCTAGAGCTCTCTAGAAAATACCGATGGAAAATTCCGTCGGTAATTCCCTTTGTAATTAACATGATGAATAGTGTTCACAGTTTACCGACGAAATTTATTTCGTCGGTAATTCCATTGGTGAAAATGACACGTCAGCATTTTGTTTTTGCTTTGTTTAAAAAAAAAATCCACTGTAATTCCCTCGGTATATACCGAGGGAATATTTCCGTCGGTAAAATCCCTCGAAAATTTACCAATGAAAATATTCCCTCAGTATTTTCGTTTGTATTTATCGATTTTCTGGTAGTGTAAATTAATATAAAATACATGTATTTAAAACTCAATTATCTTAATATAAAAATCAAATATTTATTACAAATTTATACGTTCAAATACAATGAAACTAGAATAGAGGAGGTGCTGAAGGAGAAGGAGAAGGAGGAGGTTGGTAGTTCCTGGGACCATGGGGCTAATAAAGAGGTGCACATGTATCACCCATCTGTTATCTCATATCCATGATCATTTGATGAAGTTCTTTTATAATTCGTAGAGAGTCGTTCATATTTTTTTTTTTTATTAAAATGGGTTGTACATTCTTGCATTCATTGATCTAACAAGTTCGCGAACTCTGGAGACTGAGTACTCGGTGATGTAACAATATTATTCGATATTTTTATCTATATTTGCCTATTATTTTGTTCATGTTTTATATATAAAAAGCCTTGTAATTTTTATTTTATATTTTTAAGGCACTTTTAGATGTGAGATTTGAAAATGAGTAAATTGAACATAAAATTTAAATCATGTTCCAACCTGTGTTGAATATTGACAGATTTAACCTTTTATCGATATTTTATACAGAACTTGAGTTGTAGAGGTCAAAATGAATTGATTCTAGTGGTATTAGAAAACTAATATTCATACATTTCTATACATATATGACAAGAAAAAAGAGAAAGAGAATTCTCACATTCTGCTAATTTTGACCTTTATCCATTCCGACTTAGATATCTTGAGTTAGAGAAGTCCATTTGGTGCAAACTATTTTTTTTTTTATTCCTGACTCAGAACATATTAACCTACCAAATTTCAATAGAAAAAGGAGCCTATATGAGAAAGATATAAGTTTTCTAAAACAACATATAAATTCTGATAATAGACAGTTTTTATGAAGAAACAAGTCCAACTTATTTAAATGGATTTTAAACAAATAAAAAATATGTATAAAACACGCTAATTCATCACCGATGTATTTGATGAGCTTGAAAACATAGGTCAACAAAAGTTGTGTCATAGTCACCATGTTTTCGATAAGCTTGAAAACATAGATTATCTAGATGTATTTTCTTGCTAAGCGAATTATGGTTTTTTCCTGTTTTTACTCTTTTTTTAATGTATTATCGTAAGGTGATATTCTTAATTAGTTTGTAATTTAATGAAACTAGATCTCTTTTCCTCCTCGGTGAAAACTGAACTAAACATAAAGATATTTTGAAAAAAAAATACTTTTACCTTTTCAAAGTTTTCACTATATAACTCCTTTTATCTATAGTTTTATAAATTATAGTTTGCATACCTTTGTTTTTTATGCTCATAACATTTTACATCCTCATTTAATGACGTAGAAAAAAATCAATAAAATAGTTTGAAAACAAATATAGATCTTATTATTTTTGAAATAATGACTAAACAACTCTTGTATTGTTAATTTTACAACTTTACCAATATTTTCAATAATTTTACCAAAAAAACCTAAATGTTGTCGAGTAGAAGAAGCCCAGAAACAATTGCAACTCTAAACTCAAATCCAATCTCTGCAATTCTGGAATACACACGGATGATGTCAAGAGCCAACATAATCAATTTTTAAAAAAATAAAAAAAATATCAGGCACAAACATCACCAATTTAGAAGAGAAAGAACACAAACTTGTTGGTGAATCAGTGCTCTTCCATAGGCAATAAACACTTTTAACACCAATTTGATATGGGAATTTTCTAGCTTTCTAATGTGTGTCATATAGATTTTCTCATAATAAGTAGCATAGATAGAAGCATATCATATAAAAAAATCATTACACATAACCCACTTGCATTGAAAGTTAGAGAGAGAATAAAGCTAGTGGGTGCACTGTATGTGCTCCACGAAGCGGTCTATATGCAATCTAACCTTATATTTTCATAACTCCATTAACAATTGGGAAAAATTATTAGTTTTTCCATAATTGTCTGGGCATAGCCATCAAGTTCTAGCTTATGCTCGAACTTTATCAACCTTAACAATTATTGTTTGGCTTCTTGTGCATCCTCAGTCAATAACTTACAAAAATCAATTTAACATCTTTTTAGGGCTTTGAAAAAACAAGAATAATTAATTTACAACTCACAGTATAATTGAAATTGTGTCCTAAATGGAAAGAAAACAAATCAATTAAACAAATTATGCATGCATAAATTAATTTTTGATTTTGGTGATATTTTGTGCTTATAAAGAGAAGAGAAGAAATTGCATGATGTTTTTTGATGGACTGATTTGTAGTTTACATGTTTGTGTTATATTTTTTTATATATAATTTATGAAACTATAGAGGGAAAGTGTTATAAAGTGCAAATATTAAAAGTAGGGGTGAGCAAAAAAACTAAGAGAAAAAACCAAAAAAATATAAAGATTTTCTATTTAATTCAAGGTCGGTTTTAAACTCTTAAACCCATTCAAACTTAACCAAATTAGTTCAATTTGAACCCTAAATCAAACCCATGTATAAAAGGCTTTGTTTTTCTAAAATCATAATTTCCTGTAACCCTGCAACCTTTCCTCCCTCACCTCCTTTTGTCTTTGCAACCTGCTCTCTCAAACTCTCTCGTAACCTTCCTCCCTCCTTCTTTGTCTCTTGTCTCTTCTTTTTATTCTAGCATCTTAAGAGCGACTCTTCTTTGTAACTTTCTTCCTTAACTCCATATACTATTCTAAGGTTCAATGTTCATAATAACCTTAAAAATTTCTTCTAAGATGGCATGTATGGATTTTGCTGGGTAGGTTACCAAATTTGCATGTTTTTTAAAATCTAATTATGAAATTTTAATGATCTTGGTCTTAATTGAAAGTTTTGATTTTGCAAATTGATGAGGGTTTTTATCACTATTCTTCGTTGCTCTTTTTGTTGTTTATTAAATTTATTTTTTTCTTATTATTGTTCGTCATTGTGTTTTGTTTTTTTTATGGGGATCTGCAATATCATTGATGGTTTGACATGTTCATATGATCTTTTCCTATCTTTCTTTCGTTTTTTTTTCTTTTGATTTTTCTTGTAATTTATTGTCCGTGTGTATGTAATTTTTCTTAAGGACCATTCATGTGATTCTCGTAAACAAGATGGTAGGAGGAGAGACTTGAATCCAAAATAAGTCTTTGTTTTTGCAAGGATTTAGTTTTACTGTTTTTATATACAAAAACAAAAAAACCAGTTTGATGCATCAATAGAAAGCCTTACAAAACACTCACTCATTAAAACATAGGTTTTGCCAGTTTTATACAAAACTAAACCAAATCTAACTAAAATTGGTCAGTTTGAACCGATTTTAAGTTTGGTTTGGTTCTGAATCCTTAAAAATTTTTGGTTTAGCTGATGATTTTAATTTAAAACCAAATCAAATAAAAAACAATCACCTCTAATTGAAAGTCTCAAAGTATTTTTTTCTCCAAATATTTTAAAAACATTACCTTTCTACCTTCTAAATTTATAGAAATAATTATAAAATAATATTTTAGGAATTTAATTGTATCATTCATCAACATGATATTTTAACGAATTCTTAGAGTCATCAAACATAATATCTAAATATTATAGGAATCAACTTTTTTAAAATACTAAAGCAAATACATTAGAAATAACTATATTATTGATATGTGTCACACTGCCATTCAAATCAAATTTTTCTTAATTTAAAGAAAATATCTAGTGTTGCTAATGTTTTTTCAAGAAGAAGAAAAATTAAATTGTGTGAGGTTTGATTTAATGTAAACCAATTAACTTGGTGGGTTTAAAGACAACCTTAACAACTAGTAAAAACATAGTTTAACTCAAAATAAATATTCAAGATTAAAATTATTCTTATAGATATTAAAAAGGCAACATATTAGATTAATTCAAGTTAACTCGGGTTAACTAGTTAATTCCTATATTTATTGTGCAATGCTTCTCCCGTGTGAAATGGATTATGTTAATTTCATTTTTTTATTTTTATTTTTATATATCAAAAGACAACATCAACCCTATGAACATATAGTTATTGCTAAAAAACCATATGGAAATGATGAATTCACCCTTGCAAAAATGCTTTGAGATCTTTCATTTCAAGAGTGATAGGCTCGATGTCTTTCTCTTAAAAAAAATGAAAAACCAGGAATGCCTTTAGTCATAGTTAAGTGGAAATTCGCTTTTAAGAGTACTAAATTAATTTCATTATACAAAAAGCTTATAAAAGAATAGAGATGTCTCTCAATAATTATAAAATAACAAATGAACATATAAAAATATAAATCCACCCTTATAATCCATTGCAAATAGATTTTTTAAGGACAAAAATATAATTTCATTAAAGAATAGAGATATGATATCTCTCAATAATAATTGTAGAATAACAAATGAAACCTATAAAAATACAAATTTACTCTTATAGTCATCGCAAATAATTTTTTTTAAATAAAAATATAATTTTATTATTATAACCCACAATAAACCAATATTACTTTACAATACTTTTCCAACTTGAAATAGGATGTGATGATTTTCAGTGGCGTAATCTTGCAACTAACTTTCAACTTTTTCCTTCGTCTCTGATTTAATATTGCTAATGATCATTGAATTATACTATTCTGTCACATTAACCCCTGCACCATTAGAATATGCAATCAAGTCCTTAACTTTAAGTTTTTGAAAAGTATATCCTTTTATAAAACTCTAGCCAATTTTACTATTAATTATCATGTACTAAACAAGATGGTTTATTTTAAACTCTCAAATTGTGATTCATTATTAATTAGTCCAAGAGTAAACTATTTTATTTTCTCTAGTACACATAGAAATCATGAGACTATATAATTCCAATCTTCTGTAAAAAAAATTATAGAAAAAAAAATCATGATAACATGCAATATATAAGGTTTTATAAGTTACAAGATAAATGATAAATCACTAAAATATCCAAGATAATTAAAATAAAATAACACTTTAATAAAAATTACAAAAAAAATAATACATTATACTTTTTTTAAGATGAACAACTCTCTCTGTAATTCCTTAGAACTTTGTACTTAAGTTATATGGACTTGAATTAAAACTTAATAGACAAATGCATTAAAATAAGTTTAAGAAACAAGGAGCTTAATTGCAAATAATTAATAGTTGAAGGCTTAGTATGATAGAATTAACATAGTACAGGAACTAAAATATCATTAATAATTTAAAACACCTCATCCACAAGGAACTAAAAATATCATTAATAATTTAAAACACCTCATCCACAGGAACTAAAAATATCATTAATAATTTAAAACACCTCATCCTCTTTCTTCTGATTCTACCACCTCATTACCTACACCCAATCCAATCAAATAAAGCTTCAACAAAAAAAAACCCTTTAAAATCCCTAAATCCCCCATTTTGATCTAAAAAACCCAACGAATTCAAATCATGGGAACCGAAATAACAGAGCCGTTACTAGTCGACTCCAAGGACACAATCAACACCGTGGACTCTACTGAAATCATTCCAGAATGGAAGGATCAGATCACGATAAGAGGGCTAGTAGTGAGCGCTGTATTAGGAGTACTATTTTGTATCATCACTCACAAGCTGAATTTAACGGTGGGGATTATCCCGTCGTTGAATGTAGCAGCTGGTTTGCTTGGTTTCTTCTTTGTTAAATCATGGACTGGATTCTTATCCAGGTTAGGTTTTTCTGTTTCTCCTTTTACCAAACAGGAGAATACCGTTATCCAAACTTGCGTCGTCGCTTGCTATGGCCTCGCCTTTAGCGGTAACCGCCGTTACTTTGATATAGAAATACAGTTATTAGTGTACATAGAGATTGATAATTATTTCATTTTTGTTAATAATTTTAGATCAGGTTAGCTAATTAATTTTATTCTTGTAATTTATTGATAATTGATGATTAGTTTGTTAATCCATTCTTTGAAGAGGAAAGAGGAGGTTAGGATAGTTAATTTTGTTAGAATTACATTTTTTTTAACTGTACTTGATTTTAATGGTGACAGGAGGATTCGGTTCGTATTTGATTGCTTTGGACGAGAAAACATATAAATTGATCGGTACAGATTACCCTGGGAACCGAGCCGAAGATGTTAAGAATCCGGGATTGGGGTGGATGATTGGATTTTTGTTTGTTGTTAGTTTCCTCGGGCTTTTTAGTCTTGCTCCGCTTCGTAAGGTAGCTTTAAACATAATTCTTTTTGAGATTTTTAAAGAATATGCTGCTGCTAGAATGTTAAAATGGCGATGTTACTGAGAATCATCTTGTATCCGTTTGTTTTTGTTCGATGTTGTTTCAATTAAACTGCTACTTGCATCTATTCTTGGATACATTTTGAGTAGTTTCTAGACATTTGCAACAGATTTTGGTGGTTATGACCGCATAAAATCTGAAAAAGGCTTACTTGTGCTCGAACTGTTCCACGTATACTATTACTCTTGTGGTGTTTAGTGGGAACCATGATTATAAGTCTAATTGATTCTCATATTCTCATTATATTTTGTGATGAAATGATAGGTTATGGTCTTGGATTATAAGCTTACATATCCCAGTGGTACAGCCACAGCAATGTTGATAAATAGCTTTCACACAAACACAGGAGCAGAACTTGCTGGGTGAGTGCTGGATGTGTCAAGTTCGTCATTATTTTGTAGGTCTTATATGGTGTCTATTGATTTAAAGTTGCTGGAAGAAGTTATTAGAAAATATCAAAATCAGTGAAGAAAATTTAAACAATTCTGGAGAAAATGTATAAAGAACGAGATTTGTTTGTCTGTAGGATTATCAAAGAACATGAATGGTACTGCCGCATACTAAGTAAATTTAATAATCAGATTTTTTTCTCTAAAGTTTATGTTTTTTTTTTCCTTTTTTGGCTGCTACAGTTTGTTGAGTGGTTTGGTAGTCAGAATAGCTGAATTAACAAAAAGTGAGTTTCCTAATTTATATTTATTTTTAATGACTTTTAACAGGAAGCAAGTCAGTTGTCTTGGAAAGTATTTAAGCATAAGTTTGGTTTGGAGCTGCTTTAAGTGGTTCTTCAGTGGTATTGGGGATTCATGTGGGTTTGATAATTTTCCCAGCCTTGGTTTGACGCTATTCAAGAACACGTAAGCTTTTAATGACATGCATGTTTTTTGGACAGTGAATTACATTTTGGTTGGGTTGCTTTGTTGAGGAACTTTGAGAGAGGGCCTACACATGCTATTTTCTTCTTCTTCTTCTTCCTTTTCCCTGGATACAAAATTGAAGTTCAGCATTTCTGTATCAATGGTTTATCAGTGATGTTACTTGTTTCTCACATGACTCTCTTTATGCAGGTTTTTCTTTGATTTCAGTCCAACTTATGTTGGATGTGGCCTTATTTGTCCTCACATAGTCAACTGCTCAGTTCTTCTTGGGGCCATCATCTCATGGGGTTTCCTCTGGCCCTTCATTTCCCAACATGCTGGGGTCTGGTATCCAGCTGACCTCAGTAGCAATGATTTTAAGGGTCTTTATGGATACAAGGTATGGAGAATAACCATTTTTATTCTGAAACATATCCTCAAGTTTCAACAAAATGACTTAACTGTAAAAGGGTTTTGACTTTTCATGGCTTTGCATCTTGAGGTTTTTCCTTAAGAGGATGTAAGCCACCACATTAATTTTTTGCATGCTATAAATGGATTAGTACTACTGCCGGAGCAACATACAAGTTCATGAAGTTTAGAAACTTCAACTTTCACGTGTATTTATTTAGCACGCTGAAATTATTGGATTTGGTCTCCGATTAATGACAATGACTGTGACTCCTTCACCTTGTATTGTATATTCACTCTTCAGTCCTTCCCCCATTGTGGCTCCTCAGTACTCACATAGACCCTGGTCCATCCACTGTTCATCACTAGAATTGGGCTTGTTGATGAATAGTCTGTTATTGAATTTTGCTTGCATGGCTGTGCCTTGGGGATGTTGTCTGAATGAGTTTCATTTCACACTGTTTGCAGGTTTTCATAGCAATTGCCCTTATCCTTGGGGATGGTCTTTATAATTTGATCAAGATAATTATCATAACTATCAAGGAAATGTGCAACAAAAGCACCATGCAGAACCTTCCAATTGTCAGTGAGGTTCAAGGTAATAATTCATAGTCTCCATTTGTGAAATGTAATCACGTGATCTTGTTACCAATAGGCCTTTGGCTTGGTGGTAGGCTGGTCGTGGCCCCTTGGTAAAAATTAAAAAACCGAAAGATCTTGTCTCATCTGCCATGTTTCTCAAATTTGTCTGGCATTTATCAAGTGTGCTCATGTTTGAACTATTAACGTAATGTTGAACTGCTATTCTTTTTCTCCCAAATTTGTTTTGAGGAAAATTGGCTAGTTCAAGAAACTGCTCGTGTTGCAGAAGTGTAGTTTCTCCTTCAGGAAGAATCTCTTGTCTTCTACACCAATTATTGTCCATTAACATCCTTCAAGTTTTGTGTCTGTGCTGAACATCATGCATGATTTTTTTGTAGCACAAGCATATCCTGAGGTTATTGAGTTCAAGAGATGAATTATAATTACTCTTTCTGTCATTGCATTGATATTTTGTTAAATAGTGATGCTGTATTTAACAATGTTCAATTATTTTGATCGATATACTTGTTGAGAAACATGTGCTGTTGATTTTTGGGAACCGCAGTCAGACTAAAAGATTGGTTCCTATGTGACCAAAACCAAAAGATGAAGATCCGTCCCTAAATGTTACCTAATTAACCCAAAACCAAAAGATGAAGATCCGTCCCTAAATGTTACCTAATTAACAATAACTTATTGGATTCTTATATTGTTTCCTGAGTTCTGTTACAAAATGATTTTTGAGACATCTGATTTTACCTGCATTGAACAGTACTTTCGTATCTAAATCTATCAGCGATGCCTTTTATTTCTCTGGCCCTACTAAAGCTTAATCTTCATTACACACTGATTTCATGTAGCAATTACTGAGACTGCCATTTTCATAAGATAATATTTATGCATTGTCAGCATTTTCCTTCATCAACAGATGCGTATAGTTAGTATCATCTTCAACATTTTAACTCTTGGTTGCATGCCCTCTTTCTTGTTTGAATATAGCTGTTTTGTGTTCTGGAATAATTGTTTTTATGCGTCACTTGGCAGATAGTGAGACTTCCAAATTGCTACTGGAGCAAAGAAAAAGAGATGAGGTATTTCTGAAAGATAGGATACCCACCTGGTTGGTGGCTGCTGGATATGTCGGTTTGGCTGCAATATCAACTGCAGTGATTCCAGTCATCTTTCCACCAATGAAGTGGTATTTGGTTCTCTGTTCATACATTATTGCCCCTGCTCTTGCCTTCTGCAACTCCTATGGAACTGGACTGACAGACTGGAGCTTGACATCAACCTATGGAAAGATCGGTCTTTTTATCATTGCTTCACTGGTTGGTTCCGATGGAGGAGTTGTAGCTGGGCTAGCAGCTTCTGGGGTGATGATGTCCATTGTCTCCACCGCCGCCGATCTAATGCAGGATTTCAAGACTGGTTACCTCACTCTATCATCAGCCAAGTCTATGTTTGTGAGCCAGTTGGTAGGAACAGCCATGGGTTGTGTCATTGCTCCACTGACTTTCTGGTTGTTTTGGAGTGCTTTTGATATCGGAGACCCCGATGGCCCTTACAAAGCTCCATATGCCGTGATATTCAGGGAAATGGCTATCTTGGGTATTGAGGGCTTCTCAGAGTTACCCGAACATTGTCTGGCATTATGTTGCGGATTCTTTGTAGCTGCTCTAGTTATCAACCTTCTAAGGGACGTGACTCCCAAGAAGATCTCGCAGTTCATTCCTATTCCAATGGCCATGGCAGTCCCATTTTACATCGGAGCTTACTTTGCAATTGACATGTTTGTTGGGACAGTGATATTGTTTGTATGGGAGCGAATAAATAGGAAGGGCGCTGAGGATTTTTCTGGGGCAGTCGCTTCTGGTTTGATATGCGGTGATGGGATTTGGACAATACCATCAGCAATTCTCGCTATTTTTAGGATCAACCCGCCCATCTGCATGTACTTTGGGCCTTCTTTGAGCGGGTGAGCACGGAAACCTCCGCCTGTGATGTATGTATTGTAGCTATACCTTCTTTTAACTGAAATACTTTATATTTCATTCTGTAAATCTGTATATGTTATATTTGATGGTTCAAGTATATCGGGCATGGCTTGAGATAAAAAAAAATAAAAAAAAATGATGAAAAATCTGATTTTCATGTAGATGTGTTTGCCTCGCTTAAAAAATGGATGAAAACAAGGTTCTGATTAAATTCCCTGTTTTCTCAAGGACTGAATGATTTTTTCGGCAACAAATTAGTCTTTGAACAGTAACAAATGTTGCAGGGGTCTAACATCTTTCCTCCCCCAGCAAGTAAACATGTTTGTGACCAGTTTTGGGGTTGGCTTTGTATACTCTTCGAGGGAATTAAAAAAAAAAAAAAAAAAAACTAAAAGGTGTGGTACAGTAGCAAAGGTGTGATTTAGGATTATAGCAGTGAAATTATGTTTTTGTCCTTAAAGAAAAGGTTTAACTGGCCTTGGGACGTAAAATAGTTCTTTTCTTGTGGTTTATTTCTCATTATAGAATTATTAAGGGATATCCCAGTTTTTTCACAATTTTCTTACATAATAAATTACTTAAATACCTTTAAAAGCAAGGGAAAAAAAAACCTATGATTTGGGGATGATTTTTTTTTTATTATTTTTTAATGAACAATATAAGGACTCGATTCCCGTTGGAATTAAAATTCTCTAGCTTGGCTTACAAGGGTTTTTTTTATAATTTCATAAAGGATTTTTCTTAATAGTTATTTGATTCTCAGGCAATGCGGTAATATTATAAATGAAATAAAACAAAAAAGTTCTCCATGTAATGCAAAAGTCAGCCGCTTCGTTGTCTTCACTCTAGTGGTGAAAATCGTTTTTCCGTCACGTCATTTGATTAGTCTCGACATCTTTTTTTCTAGATAGTATGTGTATGGTGATTTTATCTGGTTTAGCACCGATTTGGTTTTCCTTTTTCTTCATTTCTCTTCTTCACCTCGATTTGCATGCCACCCTTGAAAAATTAACAACCCTTCAATTTATTTTCCCTTTAGATTTTGTCTTTGTTTTTTGGTAATTGCAATTTTTTCTGTTTGAAACAATCATTTTAAATTAAGAATTATTTTCAATTTTACCCTTTAATTTTTCAATCTCTTATACTTGGTCCTCATTCTTTGAATTGTTATCTTTTTTTTATTATTATTATTTATGAAGATTTATAAAATTGATTTTTTTTGTAATTTCATCCCACATTTATTTTTATATCGGGTCTGATTCTTATTTTTTTATTGTGTTTTTTTAATGCTTTGACAAGTTTTTAGATTAAGTTTTTTTTTCGATTTTATCCTTTAACATTGAATTGGTTGGAAATTGAGCTTCCTGATTGGGCTCGAGTCTAAGATATTACGAGTTATGATTTTAGAAGATTAACCCAGAGGTAGGAGATTCGTTCGGGTTTGCTTGATTTTTAATGTTATTAAATTAGGGTTATCTTTTTATGTTATTAAATTAACCGAACTTATTAAACTCAGTTGACTCAATAACTTGAGTTAATAATTTCTTTTTCTTTTTTTTTATAAATACTAGCATCGCCTTGAATTTGTTCTTCTTATATTCAAAAAAATTTAGTTTGGCCCGTGATGTTGCACCCGCCAATAATATAAGCTTTTTATGGTCAATTTTTTTTAAAAAAATTTAAATATTTTTTTATTTTCAGCCTTTGATATTTGGCTCATTATAATTAAGGTTTTTAATTTGTTTTGATGTGGATTCCATGGATTTATCACGATCTTGGAGTGCGGATTTCATAAATTAATTATTATTGGCCCGTGTCGATCAAATATACCGTTATTTTAATATAATTTTTAAAAATATATTATAAAATATATCACCATCTAATCTAAGTATTTCAAAGACACTCCAACCATGGTACATTAAATTTCTAACATCCTCGTAATTTTCTTTATAAAGTTGAAAGAAAGAAAATCCGCCCTACCGCGAAGGGCGGGACAAAAAGCTAGTGAGAGAGCTGTGAACTGGCAATGAAAAGTCCAAGTGAAAAGAAAAGATGCTGCCATCACCACATGCTTAAAAACAAGTTTCCGAAAATGACTGAGCCACTTGTCGAGATTGATGCTCGCTAGCAGCAGCAGCAGCCTCCTCTGGGCTTTCTTCGTCTAATCAGCGGAACAATTGTAGCCGTCAACATTGGATGTTTTCTTTCAAGTTTGGTAATTGCCAACCAAACACTTGTTTTATGCCTTTAAATATTTTTTGCTGCTTTTGGTAAAGCATATCTGAATACTCAAGAAGGCTACTTGTTTTGAATACTTTATTACCATGAGACATCATTAAGCACAGCAATGATACACTCTATCTGCTCTCTTTTCTTTATTTTACTTTTCTTTTTTCTTTTTTAAAAAGATTGATTGCTTGCACCGATCATCCCTTCGATTTACAGAAATACATCCAGCTTTTGCTGATATCATGAGCACTGCTGAGGCCCTTTGGAGGAAGGGAAAAAATATTCAAAGAAATTCGCTCATCTTACAGTCTCTTAAGTTAACATTGCTGTCACGAGACAGATAGAACTTGGATAATGGATGTTGATGGAATACCCTTTCCCTGTCTTCAAGTTATAAAAATCCACCTCCAAATTATTTAGAAATAAATTTACTCGTATCAATGGATTTAGACGTGCTTTTTGCTTATATGGGGATATTATTTCTTAAAATTCATGGCTTTTATATCCTTTCTGGATCCATCCCCTCCTTTTGACACCAAACACGTCGCTCTTCTTTCTCCTTGTGTGCTTTAACATAATTAATTATCATTTGCTTCACCGGAACGAATATCGTAGCCCTAGGCGAGCTTTTCCATGCTTTGAAAAACTCGTGCATCTTTTTTCCAGAGAGAACCAGAGGGGGGAAAACAGGATCAGTTTAGGTGAATGGAGGAGGGCTGGGTTTCTTGCAAGACGTACAGAACAGAGACATGTGGCAAGAAGAAGATGGATGAAAAGTACAGCCATTCTTGTTTTTTGCACTAATTGAGAAGTCAGTGCTTTTGAACTGTTACACAAAATAGATTCTCAGAGTGAAAGAGAAATCTAATTCTCAAGACATCACACTAAAAATGTATGCACGTCAAGCACATGGCGAGGATGGTGACCTCTTATGGTGGGCTTATCAGCCTCCAAATCTAATGGAATCTATCCACAAAAATCGCTTGATACGTTGGTGATTCTAAACCAATCATTTCTCTGTTATCTCTAAATTATTGCACCACTTTTGCCCTGAAATTAACCTAATCTAGTCTGGTTAATCTCCAGCTGTTTCCTTTTATTGGCCGTGAAAATCCAACAAAAAGCGGGGAAGTAAACAAGGATGGAGTCAATAATACATGGCAAACACAGAATAAAAGGGAAAAAACAAGTTTATTTTCGAGCAAATTCATCGATGCACAGAGCCAACAGAAAGGGATAACTCATGGGTGCGGTAGATG
Source organism: Populus davidiana (assembly GCA_030145905.1). NCBI lineage: Eukaryota > Viridiplantae > Streptophyta > Magnoliopsida > Malpighiales > Salicaceae > Populus > Populus davidiana. The sequence continues at coordinate 33,981,065 of CM057789.1, read as the reverse complement.
TGACCCAAGGATAATGGTGAGGTCCATCTTATCATCAAAAGGAGCCATTTCAGTTAGAGATTCTGGCTTTATTGGAGCTCAGCGACTGGTGGATGTGGCTCCTATTCAATGCGGTGGAGCAACCTTTTCTTCCCATTTTCATTCCTCCTAATCCCTACAGTCGGTCCATTTCGTCGAGGAATATCACAATAATGTAAGGTAGACAAGGACATCGCATAGATTTTGTGCTGTGTAAGTTTTTTCATGTTACTCTCTCAGCTTTTCACTCGAAAACTTTCCATGGTAAGATCGCTGGTGCAGCCCTTTGCAGTGAAAATGACAAATTAATGCATTGCATGGGGTGTCTTTGTCCCACAGCCCTGCCTCTTGCTCAAAGCAAAGCAAGGGTAATTCCAGCTCCCAACCCCAGCTAACGTGGACCCAGCATTTAACCTCCCTTCGGCAAAAGCTCCATTTTTCTTTTCAAAAATTAATCACCAGAACCTTTTACTTTTAATCCTTTTTCACATTCATCCCTCTTTTTTTATTTTCATTTATTTCAATCCTTTTACTGCATACTCCTGTACTCGATCTTGTTGATTACTCAATCCGATATCCCATTAAACAAGCACGCCAGGTTAATTAATTATCGTCGGTTGATTCAGATGCCACTTTTTCAATCTATAATGAATAGAATTAAAAATAAATTAAATTCTTAAATTTAATAAAAACGAAATTAAAATAATTTGGTTAGTTGTAAATATTAAATAAAAAAAATGATATTTTCTTAAAATTAAAGATTACGTACGTACCAATCCTGGGAAAAAATAATTCTGTTTTTTAATAAAAAAAAATACAAAGAATTGTTTTTTTATAGGATTAGGATATGAGATTCCAATCTTCTTCGTTTTTCTTTTCATTATTTAAAATTTATTTTATTTTTATCATTAACCAAATTATTTTTCATTAATTTATAATAATTTAATTTAATGTATTTGTATTTATTATAAATCATAGACAATATGGCATGATCTAGATACTCTATTTGAGTCAACTAATGGCAATTTAGTTAAACTATGGGACTCGCTTAACTGAGTTAGATGGAGGGTTCAACAAGGACGGAATTACATACATGAGAATGGGACAATTTCCCCTTTACATTTTCTTAAAATTCATATTAGTCCTTAATAGTTTTAGAATTTGCTCCCTTTTCTTCCATGAAATTTGCCTCTCATGCTTTTGATCCATCACTCCATGGCATATCTACTAAAGAGTACTTTAATTTCAATAATTATAATTCAATTATCATTTAAATATATTATTTTGCATTTTACCGTTCATTTCTTTTTTAATCTAACATTACATTATAAAGTAAAATAATAATATTGATGGATGGATCAATGTGTGTATGTTATATTTTTGTCAAGTCCATGTTTAAAAGAAGCAGAGGTAGGGTGATAGCTGAACTTATATCGATTTGACAGAATACCAAGCCTAGATTAGATGGGCCTAGCTTGCTTTTATGTCCAATATTATTGGATTCAGTTACACACTGAGTTCGAGTGCATGCATGTCTGGCAAGCTATCAAACCTAATATTATTATGTTTAGTTACGCACTAAGTCTAAGTACATATGGTCTTACGAGTTATCAGACCTAGTATCATTAGGTTTAGTATCATGATAAGTCTAAATGGATAAAGACCTTATGATCTTTTTAGGCCTCATATTAGACCTGAAGACTTTGTTTGATTATTTTTATGACCCTTAACCTAAAATATTAAGGTCAATGATATTCATTTCCTTACGCCTCTAAGTATATAAAGGTTTTTCAAAGGCCAACCACTTTTTTATCAACATTAATGTTGATGTAATGAATAATGTATAAAGATCTCTTAAGAGCCTATCACATTGCTATCAATATTAATATTATATAAGAGATATTCCTATCAATGTTAATAAAAGATATTTTATCTCTCGTTAATGCTTTTAGGAGGAAATGACACTCCACCTTTTCTAGTAAAAAAAAATAAGATTAAAGGGTTGTAAATACCCCTTGAATAACCTTGGTAAAGAGGTACATATTTTTCTTCTTCTTATTCTCTATTTATACTTTTATTTTTACATAGCATTTATTACACATGACTAAGAACAAACACTTTTTTTTTTTTAAGAATTTAAAGTTCATTCTCTTATTTATTGTAATTTTTTATTAAAAGTTATTAATTTTATCATTTCTAAAATCCCAAAAAAAAAAATGTTTTGTTGGTGTCTAATCCTCTATCATTAACTATTAACTTCTTAAACTCTAAACAATAGAACATTAACATGAACACGTGATCATCCGTTATTCAAATATTAAAAAAATACTCATTCTAGAATATATTTAATTTTAAAATATCATCAAATATTTATCAAAATAGAATTTTTAATTTTATCATTTTTAACTACTAATCCTACCTCCACCGTCGAGGATTAAGTAGCAACTTGTACATGTTAACTAGAAGGGTTGTTATACAGACCATAAACCATGTAAAAGAAAAATAAAAATATTTTTCATCTTATAACTAAAAAAGTAAAGGGATATCTAATAATTAAAAAGTGAAAGGGATATCTAATAATTTTTATCATATAAAAATATTATCTTTCCACCTTGTCAAAATATCATTAAGGATTTAAATTCTAAATGATAATAAACATAAAACAAATCTATTTCCTGCCATGATTAAAAATGGTATTGTAATAATAATTATTTTTTTTAAAAAAAAATATTTTTCATCTTATAACTAAAAAAAGTAAAGGGATATCTAATAATTAAAAAGTGAAGGGATATCTAATAATTTTTATCTTATAAAAATATTATCTTTCCAACTTATCAAAATATCATTAAGGATTTGAATTCTAAACCATAATACACATGAAACAAATCTACTTTCTATCATGATTAAGAATGGTTTTATAATAATAACTAATGTTTAAATTTATTTTGTTTGAAAATATATTTAAATAATATTTTTTATTTTTTAAAATTTATTTTTAAAATTAGCATATCAAAATGATTTAAAAATACAAAAAAATAATTAATTTTTTAAAACAATACTTTTAAAATATAAAAACGAATTCTAATTATATTATCACAAGAAAAGAAAAGAAAAGAAAAAAAAAGAAAGCATATTGATGTCAATTCAAGTGGTTTGCTTGGACCTGCAAGTCAAGTATACCTCGAAGCAAACATGATCATAAGAAAAATGTATCGTATTGAAAATGGTAAGATATGAAAGATGATCAAAGCCAATGAATTATGAGTTTACGACTTTTTGTGCTAGAATAAATGCATCCCTCCAACTAAATTCTGTCCACTGCTCCTTGTCCCATTTTCCCTAATGATGTCGGCTCCTTCCGTCTAATCGACGGTGTCGACTTTTGAACTGTGCATGATATGTTGCTTAAATTACCTGAGCTCACTGCTCAGACTTCACAGAAAGCTGAGAGGTCAAGGCTCTATTGATATTATTAGGACAAAGCTGTACTGTACGGATTAAAATAAATGACTGAGTTACGAGTTACGCGACACTCGAGAGAAGGGCATTTATATCATGTACGTACACCTTCAATGGTTTGGTCAACAGACATAGTAATCACCCCTCCTAGATATATGGGAAGATTTATCCGTCTTGGATGAAATAATATACATGCGTGCCTCTGCGTCTCTCTCTCTCTCTGATGCTCGTCCACGTAATGTGTTTAGCTGCTAAGAATTTTAATTTTATGGGATTAAAACGGAACCAGAAATATTCTCAGAGGCCACTGCTTCAAGAAGTTCTTCACAAGAAAATAATACATTTTAAGGATCGAGTAATTGCTCCGTCAGCTCAGTGGATTGAATCGAAATGACTAGAACTCACTGTGTTGATTGAAAAAGATGGGAGTTGGAAGCGTAAATGACTTAGACAAACATACATATTGATCCAAACTTATCTCTTATAGTAGGGAGCAAGTCTTGAAAAACTGATATAAAAGAAAGATCTTTTTCCCATTCAAGCGTTGAATTCATGTGGTATTGAGCATGATATTTCAACAGATTGCTTTCAAAGGGGGTCCTCCTTTGTCTCCATGATGGGAGGCACAAATGACTAGCAATGCAATCACCAACACACACTTAGCCACTCCCGCCATAATTATCATCACTCAACAAAGGTATCGGTCTTCTCCACATCAAAGCAAAGTTGTAAACTTAAAGAAAAAATAAAAAGAAGAAGAAGGAGAAGAAAAAGCCATCCTCTCACCCCTTGTGTGAATCATACAAAAACCCTAAAGCTTGCTTGGAGATCAAGTGGGAGAGAATGATGCAAGAAAAGTGGAAGATATTAAAATAAATTTATTTCAAGGACACCCACTATGGTGACCAAGAACTACATGGGATCTTCGTGGAATACAAGTCAAAGGACTAGATCACTTCTTCTCTCGTTTGATCTTAAGATCATGTACACAGTATGGAATTTTGGGGTCCTTATCATGGGGAGTGATTCTCGCTGATTAATTATATGACTTGTAAGAATCACTCCCATCTCCTTCCTTAAAAATCTTGATCTGGTTCTGTAATAGTAAAAGGGGAATCGATAATCATAGCACCCTACAACTTTAAGATTTTGAAAATAAAAGCTACTTTGGACCTATTAATTACCCTAATCACTATTTCATTCTTGTGAGATCAGCTAGACTACAATATTCTTATATATGTACCTTTCACAGTTATAATGGATTTATCTTGATTTTCCCTTTATCTTTATTTGCTTACTCATAGGATTTTGAGCTGCACATTAAAGGATATTAGCCCTTCTTCTTCCTCAACCATTCCTTCTATCTCCTGTAAGACATGGTTTGATCAAAACACATACAGCTCATCACCAAACGTGTTGATCTTAATTACCAGTTAATTAAAAGCTAGCTAGCAGTGATCTTATTGGATCATAGATAGAAGGCTTCACATGATGTGATTAACTTTAACTTTGATGGATTTGAATAGAAAGCTGGAACATATAAAATAAAATAAACAAAGAATTTAAAAATAAGTAAAATCAAGCTTGCAGGGTTCTACAAAAGAAATCCTTTAAATATACTGATCATCAAGTGATTACTGATGATCAAAACACTCAATTTTGTTTCTCGAAGACTCAATGATCTCTAAACTCTCATTACTTGCCATGCCAGCCTATCCTGAGATTCATCTGAACATAAACACAGGCTTCTTTCTCTAATTATTTGATTAGCAGTATTTGTCAAGAACAATTTTTTTTTTTTAAAGTGGTTTTTAGGAGATCTCCGATGCAAAAGCTAGATTTGAGAGAAATTAACATCTTTCAATGTTTTTTTATAAAAATAATGCTGGAGTCCTTCTTTCAGCAATATCAAAAGGAAAATGGAGGAAGATCTCTTGATCCACAACATCATTTATAGAGGTTGGTTGAACATTGTGGAGTAGTTGCTGCATCAAATTTGGAAGTTGAGAATCCTCATATGCTTACTTAAATGTTGAATTGCAGGCTGCAGGATGTAAAGAAAGTAGATATTGGACAAGAACCATCCATCTGCCTCCAACCAAATTAATTAGAAGAAGAAATGGTCTAGCGAAATTTGACAAATTAATCCCTGAATTATACAAATCTCAAGTTAGAAAAGCTGTAAATTAAGAGTTTTTAATTATCTTGCTGTGTAAAAACTCATCTTAATTATTCACATCATAATTTAATTAATTATCTCCTCGTTATATAGCGCACTAATCAATACGGGAATCGTACATATTTTGATTTATCTATAAAATAATTTTTTAAAAACAAAAGAAATAGAGAAAAAACTGTACCTCTCTCTCTCTCTTGTACCCCGATTAAATAAGCATCCATGCATTACCTACAACATCACATGGATTGCTAAAAAATCACTTAAAGTCAGTAAACTCTAAAATTACACTCAATCATTGAGGAAGAGAAAAAACAGTGGAGTCATATTGTCATGCCTGTGACAACGAACTATTTTGCTTGCCATGGGTGAAAAGGCAATTTGACACCACAGGTGAAACTCTTCCGTTTTCCCACCTCAGGCAGGTGACGTTTCTTGTAAGAATCAACAACAGCCTACTGCCTATAATATTGGACTAGCATATGGGTAGGTAAATTCCATCTTTCCAGGCAGGGAGGACCTCCTTATACGACTACTTTTGGTGGCCAAAAACATTCACCAAGCTAATCATTCGTATAAATCACATGCAGTATATATTCACACAAGTGTGGCCAGCCCCATCGATCATCGTTCTCCTCTGAACATTGGGTTTGCCCTTGAGAAATTAGGCATCTTTGTCATCGGAGAAAATCAAGGAACTCCCTGTCAATTGTCATCTCTTTCGCCGGTTTCAGGCACCGGCCGCTCGTATTATCAAGTGTACGTTAGTGATGTAATTTCCTTGACATGAAAAGGGAAAGCATCTTGTGCCCCCCCTCTCTGGAAACTTTGCAGCTCTTGGCTCATTCTTGTACAGAAAATTACCACTTATATTTCTTCATTTATTAAACCCAAACTTTAAAACCACCGTACATTTAACTAATTATGTTTTTAAAATTGTTCGAGAAAAAACCTTAATCTTCGTCCGTATATGTTCAAGTTGATTAAGAAAACTCATTTTGAAAATATTATGAAAACCTATAATTCCGACCTATAATTCTTGAAATATATCTAATAGTGTTCCTGAACATGTGTTTTAAAACTGGTAAAGCTGCTATGAAGGCCGCCATGGATTAAAAGAGGATCGAACAGCTTGAAGAAATAATTCCAAGTACTTGTACATTGACTCCGAATCAAATTGTTTGGGATCTAAAAGTGAAATAAATAACGTTGTGGTTGTTAGCTGCGATCGAAGTGTTAGATTTAACAAAGTTATATGTCTGTGCACAACAGTAATCTTATTGCAGGAAAAAAAACAATTATTATATAATTGTGATCATTTGATAGGTAATTAACATTGATGAAGTTATAGCGACGTCTACGGACTTAAAAATGAAGAATAACTTGGAGATATATCTAATATGAAGGTTGCTTTCAAACTCTAATTTATATGGGATTGTATTAAAATTAATATTATTTTAAAAAAAATAATTATTTTTAATATTAAAACATTAAAACAATTTGAAAATATAAAAAAATTAATAATTTATTTATAAAATTATTTTTAAAGTAAGAAAACAAACAAGATAATAATTCTAAAGTTTTGTGAATGGACTTTGAATTGTTTGGGACTCGGAAATGAAAGAAATAAAATTAAAGTTTTATTTGGTGAAGGCTTGTTTTTTTTTTTAATAATTTTATAGATAAACAAATAATAAGACAATCCTGTAAAGTAATTTGGCAACTTTTACGAAGAAGATGAGTAATAATTTAAGGCTGGAAATATGCGGGATTTGTGAATGAATCTTATGGGAAGGGGACACATACATGACAAACTCATGCTGGGAATTAAGATCTTGTTGATGGCCGAAGTGCCATGTCAGAAACTCTTTGCTACGGACCCACAAGGATACCATCTCCAGACAAACATGAAACAAATCAAATTTAAAACCTCCCCTCCTTTTTTATGTCTTAACTGCAAACATACATGCACCACCACCACCACTACCAGCCCCAGCCACCCCTCTGGTCCAGGTTGCAGCTGATACCACAGTTTTAGAAAGCTATCACTTTGATACAATAGCATTACTGAAAGGCTTGAACTTGCAATTACAAGCATTTTAGGCGCTGAAAGCAATCATTTCATGGAACCTCAAAGAGTTAATAGCAAGTTTTAATTTTGTTCCCTTTATGTAGACTCTGTCCAAAGGATGGGCCTATGGAGTGAGTTCGAAGCAACCCCACCAAGCCTTTCACAGGCAACCAAGTGTTGACACCTCAAGAACCCACATGAGCACTTGAGTTCCTTACAAGAGATGCCATGGCAATTGGCATCATGTGTGTTGCTGTTACCATTATAGCATGCAAGAGAAATAATAAACAGGAAAAGAGAGAGCAAGAAAGAAATGGAGAATCCGTCCATGGAATATGCAAATGGATGTTGTATTTCTTGCATATGTTGTTGTTTGTCTCTAATCGTGAAATTGGAATGGCTGTTCAAGTTGTCATCATACCTAAGATCTTAGTCAAAACACAACCCCCCACTGACCACTACAGTCAAAAAAGAGGCAAGAAAAGTAAACACATGCACCCATGTTTTGTATCTTACAGAGAGACAGGGAAGGTAAAAAAAAAAAAAAATAGAGAGAGAGAGTAGACAATTACATACATGTTGGTAAGAAGATAAGTAAACTCAGAGCCCAGAGGCCAGGAGTTAAAAAAAAAAAAAAAGTTGTTTTGACCATGAGAGAAAGCACACACATTATTAGGATTTTATTTTATTTTTTTTAAAAAAACATTATATAAGTATTATAGGGATTGAGTTGTGTGTTTTTGTCTCTGTCTTTGTTGCCAAAAACAGTGAAACTCATGAAAGTTTAGGACTTTTCAGGTCATCTTCTTCAATCAAAGAGGAGTAGAGGACCCATCTTCCTCCTCCTTTTTTTTTTAAAGCTTATTTTGCATCTCGTCGTCCACTTTCTATCTTTCCTGTTCATGGATCCCAAGGGCTCTAACTCAAAAAACCCACATGAGTTACCCACTTTCTTGACCCACACCCACCCTTCTCCTCCTCATCCTCCTCCTCCTCCACAACCCCATCTTCAACAACCACAACAACTCCATAGCCAAAACCAACAACAACCCAACATGGGAGACAACAAACCAGCAGAAATCAAAGACTTTCAGATTGTAGTAGCTGACAAAGAAGAGCAAAAGAAACAGTTAGCACCAAAGAGAAGCTCAAACAAAGACAGACACACAAAAGTTGAAGGTAGAGGTAGAAGGATAAGGATGCCAGCTCTTTGTGCAGCGAGAATCTTTCAATTGACAAGAGAATTGGGTCACAAATCTGATGGAGAGACAATACAGTGGCTTCTACAACAAGCTGAACCATCTATAATTGCAGCAACTGGGACTGGTACTATACCTGCATCAGCTTTAGCAGCTGCTGGCGGTGCAATTTCACAACAAGGAGCTTCTCTTTCTGCTGGTTTGCATCAAAAGATCGATGATTTAGGTGGGTCCAGTAGTAGTAGGGCCAGTTGGGCAATGTTAGGTGGCAATTTAGGGAGACCCCATCATGTTACCACTGCAGGATTATGGCCCCCAGTTGGAGGTTATGGGTTCCAGTCATCATCTAATTCCACTGGTCCATCAACAACAAATATAGGGACTGAAGCTGCTGCTGCTGGTGGTTCTAGTTATTTGCAAAAACTTGGGTTTCCAGGGTTTGACTTGCCGAGTAACAACATGGGGCCTATGAGTTTTACTTCAATTTTAGGTGGGGGTACCCAGCAGTTACCAGGATTGGAACTTGGGTTGTCACAGGACGGCCATATTGGGGTTTTGAGTCCACAAGCTTTGAATCAGATTTATCAGCAGATGGGGCATGCTAGAGTGCACCAGCAGCAGCACCAGCAACAAAATCCTTCTAAAGATGATTCACAAGGATCAGGGCAGTGATTAGTAGGTGAAGGAAATAGGCATTTTGTTGATGTTGAAAGAGAGGCTGAGTGATTTTCGTTAATGGTTTTTTGTGTTGTATAATTGATAAACAGAAAAAAAAATGCGAGAAAAAAAAAGAGAGAGATACTTTGGGAGAATTCAATAGGGACTGGATTTGGTTTGCCATTCACTTCTTCTCCACTGCCTCACTCAGGTTTTCATATACAGGTGCGTTTCTCTCTTGATTGATATTAGATTTTCTTTTTGGTGTAAATTATTGAGGTGGTTATTGACCCATTTTAATGATTTGGCTTTGATGTGGAATGTGCAGATGGGATTGTGCACAGCCAAATAGCTTGGTTTTGGGCTTAACTTCTTATTTGATTCAGAGGTGTGTTGATTATAGTGTAAGGCATCTTTAATTATTTTGTTCTTCTGTAGGTCTGGATGAAGTGGTTGAATTTGATCAGTTTGTTTGTGATATGAAACATAGAGTTTCATAGTCATACTTTTGTCTGATTTCACTTTGTATCATGCTTTGCAGAGGTGAAGCTATTAATTTTTCACATTTGGCTGTCTGCTACATGCATTTGACTTGCTGTTTTGTGTCTGTATGAAATAATATCTAGTCATCATCTTAATTATACAAAAGCTTTCTGCTTTTTCTAGCTAGAAATTTGTTCCCAAAGAGCCATTTATGTCTCTCTTTGTTTCTTGAAATTTCCATCCCAGCATTCTGTTTTAATAATCTTCTTCATTACCAGGAGATTACATTAATTGTGTGTATCTGATCATGGCACACCAGTTTTTTCTTATTTTCTGTGCTGTACACCTGAGACTATAGTAGTCCCAATAAGTATTGAAATTCTCTGAAGTTGATGCATTTCGGGATCCTATTTTGACAATCTTCTTCAAGCATAGGGAATCAACTAAATTTGTGACCAACATCTGGTTATGTTTGTAAAAAGAATCCGATCCTCTTACACTATTTTGACCCTTTTTTTTATCTGTTCACTATAACTCAAATTTATAGCTCTTACTGTAAGTTTAGAAATTCTAGCAAGTTTTTATCCCTGTCACAGTCAAACTGTCAGTATGAACAACCACCCTTTAATAGGATGGCCAATTTGGCCACGATTCTTGCAACGATGCAATGGAGTCAGTCTTCACTTCATCTGTTAATTAACCCTTCATTTTACAACCCCTCTAACCCATGTAAGCCATCCTTTTCCGTGTAAGAGAACAACTCAGAAATACGAAATAAGCTTCCCAGAAGATTTTAATGTAGACAGAGTTATGAAAGCTGCGTGTGCCACCTTATTGATGCCTTGTAACTATTATGATTTTGCAGAATTCTAGTGAATATTGGTTTCTCAAGTTTCCAGATTTCACACCATTATGCTTCTAGGAGCTTGTGTTTTTAGTTCATATAGGCATAGAGTTCGCTGAGTTCTGGTTGAGGTTTATTTTATGTATGGTGTCAACACTCCTTGATAGTGTCATGTATTTAAGCATTGGCATCTTGACTTGGAGTATCAAAGTTGGAAGCAGTTTTCTCCTTGTTAATAAACTTGGATTTTAGACTGTCATCAGAAAGTTTCATAAAGTTAAATAAGTGTCAGCACTTGAGGATGGACAGATGAAATGTGTACACCTGTTGCCTTTTACAATGGTTGAACCTCGCATTTGAATTAGTTTAATTTGTGAAAATCATCTCTTTGTGATCAGTGTTCTGCTCTCAGCGTATTTATCACAATCTCCTGTTATTTCTTGTGGTACTGGACCGTTCCTCATATTGGGAAAGGTTATCGACATCCTTCACCTGGTTTTAGTACATCTGTTATCCAAGGAATTTATGACCATTACTGTGTATGCAGTAGATAATCTAGAAGTCCCTGCTGTTCATAATTATTTTAATCTGTGCCTTTTTCACCTATAGTTTTGATAATCTTTTACTGTAGTTTTCTAGCGTGAAGAATTACTGCAAACATAGCAAGATGGGTCCCTAACGCAACAGTTTGCTGTTTGTAGCTTTCCTAGGTGTAAATGGTGTTCAAATCACCAATTTTACTGAAAAGGAACCTGACAGCAATTTTATAGGATGAAAATATGAATTTTAGAATTTAAAGACTTGGTGGGAGAGAAGTGCATTAACCATAGAGTGAAATGCGTCACATGAAGTAGATGTTTTTGTACATATTGTCTCTCATTTTAATGTTATTGAGGCTTGCGTATCGAGTGGGCTAGAAGTTTTTTTGTGTTTTGAAATTTGAAGTCAGACTGATATTTAAGGCAGTGTAGCATTCATTATTGACTTCGTCCTCTCAGTCATTTCTATGGTTGGCAATCGATTCTCTTTCCACATCTGTTCTTCTCTATGGTCTCTTTCTGCTCCTATTTCAATTTCTGCAATTACTGTCTTGGCTATTTGCGTGGTGACTCTACTGTTCAGTGATAGTATGTACATGTGTTTTTTCCAAGAGATTTGACCCCGTATGCCACGAGCTATTTGATTTAACACTCAGCAGGACCTCCCACCCATTTAGCCCTAGTCTCATCAAACTCTGCAGCATCTTTCTCTTACTCAGAGATTCAAGAAATCCCTACACGATAAGCCCAGCAGAATTAGCTCACTGGTAAATTCAATTTGTGTGTCAAATGAAAAACCAGAGAACTTCCTTTGGATGGTCATTTGAAGTAAATTTTTTATTCGAAGAGCTGTCAGTAAAAGTTTCATCTTTAAACATTCCATGTGAAGCATCTACGTTCCTGTATTTGTCTGTCATTTCGCTCTCATTTTCAGGTGGCAATCAAATAAAGTTGAGAACTTATTTGTAATGCAAGTCGGAGACAATTTAAGCTCATTGTAACTGAGAAAGCATTAGACAACGTTCCTTGTTGTCAAAACATGAATTTAACTACTTTCTTTTATGCAGTGGCACACAAGACATCATCTTCAGCGCACGGTGTCTTTATTTATAATTTCAATAACCATCCCGAACGTTGATCTCTTTTATATCGTTATTGCATGTCCGAATTGACCAGGCAGAACCTAACCCTTTTGCTTGGCTGACCGGAATACATGCCGATCTGTGTGTAAAACATTCATGATGATTGCCGCCATATTTAGCTAAAGAGGATCGATGACTCGACAAAACCTGGTGAAGTAGAAAGCAGACTCAGACAATAGCCATATCAGGTAGCGTTCACAATAATGGCCAGCGGGGTTGGTATCTTACATGAATGGAAAGTGCCAAGTTGCATGCATGCTCTTTTGCTCCTTCGAGTTGATTCTTGCCGTTAAAGATCATTTCCCTGCTCCCTCGTATGTAATAAAAGATAAAAATTTGCAATTAGATCCCGAGAGATGAATTTATGGGCATGGAGGTCGATGCAAGTAGATTTTCCCCTGTCTGGCCCACTTCGAGGTGTACACAATGTCACGTGACAGGACAATCAATGCAAACACACTGCAAGACATGAATAGAAACATGACCACACATTTTACCCTTTCATGTATTGTCCGCTCCAAGTTTCAAGCACATCATGCGAGTCGGTCTTGCACATACGTTGGACAAAAACGAAAACAAGAACTAGTCATGAACGGAGGAATCTCACTTTTGACAAAGTCATTAACAGCATCACACGCAAAAAAAGAGAGCCACGCCATGAACAAATGTAGTGACTGTCATAAATAGCAATGCAACAGTATGTTTGCTTCTTTTCTTTTCCTTCTGTTTTGGAGAGAAGAAAATGAATCTGCACATGGGATGTTGGCTTCTATGTATAGCCAATAAGTGTAGTGGATGCTCTCTGATTTGGCTAGCGAAGGCATTTGGTATCTGAACAGAATCAAATTTCACCTGGGGACGGCGGCGGAGCCAAGAAATTCTGGTTGCGGAACAAATTAAAAAACTTTTTCAACGGGGCTAAAAGTTATAAATTACTACTTTTAGGGTTAAAAGTTACCAACCCCGCCTCCGCCTCCGCCCAGAGAGTGGGGAATAAGACAAGTTAAGTGGTTTCGAGAGATTAGGGTGTGTTTGGTATGATAGACAAGACTGAAGGGATAAGTAGGCATGATCCGGATTTAATATCTATTATGTTTCATGTCTGGTAAATATGGAACAAAACAAACACCGTGCTACGAGGATAATAATACTCTTATATTTTGTCTCATTTATATAAATATAAAAATAAAAATTTAATTATTTATAAATGGTGTTCAAATAATAGAAATAACTAATCCATTGTTTGAATGTGAAATGATAAATAAAAATAATGAATTTATGCTAAAAATAAATCATTTTATAATATATTACTTATTTTTTCTTTGTTTCATAAAAAAAAAAAGTTTTCTTTCAATGTCCTGTTGATTTTTTTGATTTATAATTTCTATAAATAAAATAACCAATTATATTAAATTCATAAATAAAAAAAGATAATTTATTTATTTTCTAAATATTAATTTTAATTATTAATACACACACACATATATAAATTAATTATTTTATATACTAGTATATTTTGGTACTTTCACATATAAGATTTTTGTTTTATTTTTCTATTTTGAAGTAATATATTTAAGTGATTGCTTGCTTTTGTTTATTTTTTAGAATAACTTTTGTAAAACAGTTATTTTTTAGCATAATAAAACTATTATTTATGTTTACAAATATTTTATTTATTTATTTATTTTAATAATAATAATTCATTTTATATACTTTTATAAATAAAATATATGGAAAAATCCAAAGTCCAAAGAGAAGAATATTTTCTAATTTACCATTGAAGAGAATTCCAAGATAAACAAAGGAAGAGCGAATTCCAAGAACCAGCTTCATGCCCAATTGGAATTTGTCCATTTTTTTTGCCTGCGGAAAGCTAGTTTTTCCGGGCTTGCTGTTTTTGGGTTTAGCCCACTGCTCTACTGGATTGGGCTTCCATTCTTCGTTCTAAAATTCTGTTGGTTACATAAATTCTCCTGATTGTTCCAAAGTATGGATCTGTTATTTTATCATTTTTCCCCAAGAAAGGAAAAACTATGGAAGATATGACACCGTGCTCCTTGAAAAGCCCAGATAAAAACTTGCCACGGTGGTTCATTTATTCTAAATTTAGAGTGTATTTAAAAATACAGTTCAGCGGAGTTTTTTTTTTTTAATAATTTTTATATTTTTTTAAAATTTTAATTCGCTGATATTAAAAATAATTTTTTAAAAATAAATAAATAAAAATTATTTTAACACTTTTCTAAATAAAAAAAACTTTAAAAAGTAACATTTATTACCCTCCAAATAGACCCTACACAGAAAGAATATCTTTATCCAGTTTTCAAGGCTTGGGTCTTACCTGGTTATAGTTAAGGTTTGGATAACTGGATTATATTGGGTTGATTTTAAAGTAATATATTTTAAATAATTTTTATTGTTTTTTTAATAAAATAATATTATTTTAAATAAAAATAAAATGAAATAATATTTTTAAGTAAAAAATTCTTGTTCGGTTATGAGTTTACTCGCATAAATTTCATTGAATCAACATATAAATATTTTAAGAAAATAATTGGTTTAGAACATGTTCTGCATAACTAAATTAACTTATTAGATTTAATAGCTATGGTTATAATAAATTATTATTTTTTTTATAACATTCCTTAGTATTTGTATACTAGGTAATACCATGGGGACAAAATCACTTGATTATAAGCTATGTAGATTAAAAATCAAGACGCATTTCACAGTAATACGGCACAGTTGTTTGCAGGATGCTGATAATTTTTCTGTTGCTCATATATATACGAGTCCATGATGCTTGGTTGAAGTATTTCTGCCCGTGTTAATTCAGAAAAAAATTAAATAGTTTACCTTGAAATATTTAAAAGATATTAAGAAGTGTAGAATACAAATCAAATCAGAAAGCATCATAATTTTTTATTATTATTATTTAATCAACATTAACAACTTCTTTTTTAATTTATCATTTTAAAAAAATTTAATTTGTTAATCATGAATAATATTTTTTTTCAATTAAAAAATTACAATATACAAAAACATATTTATAATAAAGGTATTTTTTATGGTAAAAATTAACTTGATATCTTATCCATAATATAGCACGGGTAGAAGGCTATAATACTAATCAATCCAAATTAAGATAGAGATAAGGATGAAGATTTTTTTTATTAATTTTTTCATGATGTTATCATTGAGCATTAACGTTTCCTCAAAGCAATTCCTTGAAGAATGAATGGTTTTCTTGGCACGTTGAATTTTCAAATTTGAACGTCGACGCTGGACCAGTCAAAATGGCGAGGCTACAAAGGCACTATTTTCTATCAAACTTTCTAGCCCTAATTCCATTTCCACTGAAGAGAGCTGGAACCCATAGTGCCGCCGCCACCACTTGCACTCGTCTTTCATGAACCAGCCCTTCGCTCTCCAAATAATCAAGACTTCTTTTGAAAATAGTCCTTAGAATCAATTACATCCCTAGTTGCCTTGTGATCATAGAACTCTACTCTACATCTACATCATGGGATGGCAGAAAAACATGTCTTGTTTTTAGTCCCTTCAATTGCTGTGAGTGCGTGTTCTTCTATTTAGGAAAATATTACACGATCCAGGTTCATCTAGATCGAGATTATCTGAATATTTAAGGTAATGGTTTGTTTGTAAGATTACTGCCCATGATTAGTTGGTTTGATGGAAGATTACTGCCCATGATTAGGTGGTTTGATGGAAGATTATTAGTTGGTTTTCAAGATCTTCAATAAAATTATAGATTCGAATCCATTTGTGTTCCTAAGGTGACATTACATGTCATATTTCAAATCTCATTATATGTTTTGAGTTCAATAATTTAAATTAGGTTAGGAAAAAATAAATAATAAATATTTAAGTTTTGGTCATTTTTATCATGAAATAAAACATAAATGTTGAAGTAAAAACGTGTTTTTAGTTTTTTAAAAAACATTTTTAAAAGTCAAAAACAAACATCACTTTAATTAGGAGAATTTGCACTTCAGATTGGTAATTGTAAAGATTAGTGTTCGAATTACGTCTGTTTTGTCACGAACAGTTTTGATGCAAAATCTTAGTACAATAATGAGGAGGAGGAACCCACCAGTCCACCACCATTCCCAATAATAGAATCAATCATCAAGCAAAATGAAAGAATCAAATGCCACTTTAGTAGTGGTAGAGCTGCCCCTTTCCACGAGGACTTGTTCTACCGATAAAAAATAATGGACTATGACCGACCGACATCAAGCTCCTGATGAAATATGCTTGAGTTCCTGTTTATTTTAGTATTTTAAAAATATTTTTTAAAAAAATTAATTTTTTTTGTTTTTTTAAATTGATGTTTCTATATCATTTTAATGTGTTGATATAAAAGTAATTTTTTAAAAATAAAAATATATATTATTTTCGGGGGCGGAGTTATGAAATGGTTTTAATTTGCTCATTGTAAATATGCAAGTCTGGGGGTGAAAGTCTGCTCAAGACTCTATTATTATACAATTAACTTTATTTTAATACACAAATCTAGTATAAGAAATCCACATGCAATTTGGCAATATTTAACTATATATTACACACATAGCTCGAGGGAGACAAGCGGTGCACATCAATTTCTTTTTATATTTTTTTTAAAAAACATTTAATTTACAAAGATAACTTGTTAGCCAAGTTGCAAACTTGTTTTTTGTTTTTTTTCAATCACTATTAAGGAAGCTTTCCTGTCTATTAGCCAAAGCCAACCCTTTTTGAACCGATATCTTGTTGGTGAAGAAAAGACGAGTGTTTTAGATTTGTGTCACTATCCTTATATCTAACTATAATCCTAAGTCCTAGTATACATGTTCTTTTGAACCGATATCACATTATCATGTTCAGGATTGTATGGAATATTGCAGATGTTTTACCTTAGTTCGAAAGTTGCTGGAGACATTCAAAAGAGTTTGTTTTTGTGGTTTGATGAGGGGGTGTTGATGATGTTTTTTTTTTAAATGCCTTTTAAATATTTTTTTTCAATCTAAATATACATTAAATTAATATTTTTTAGAATTTTCTCATTGGTTTTAACATGATAAAGTTAAAAAAACTAATTTAATATATTTTAAACTAAAAAATATTTTTAAAAAGCACATAAGAAATCACTAAAATCAAAATAGATTGGTATGTAGTTTTTGCAATTCGACAAATGTCAACTTTATTAATTTATAAAGTATCAAGTGCAATGGTCACCGGAAATTTACATGATTGTTAATTTTATGGTCCGTGAAATTAATTAAAATATTCTACAAGCTGGTTCGGACAACCACATTAATAATAATAATAAAAAAAAATATCAAGAGCAATAGATACACAAAGTGTTGCAAAGTATCAAGAGCAGCAATAATCTTGGTGTTTAATTCCCACAAAGTCACAACTTCTATTTTTAAACATGAACGGATCATTACTTGCACAAAAGTTTAAGTGGTCTTTCAAGTTCTTATCACATGCGACTTTGATTTGGTCCTTCGCCTTTCTTTGCTTTGGATTCCATACCTGACCCTTGACGGAGAGGAAAAGCTTCAACTTTCCCAGCTGTTCCGAACTCCAACAACAATGGGAACATGTCGATTGCACGTCGTTTGATAGTGACCAGAAAAACCTAAACATGCTTCCTTTGGATCGCTGTCTTAACAAGTCAATCCTGGGCTCTCAAGACATGACGTCGTTTTTGCGAATAATTCTACGTATGTTTTAATTATATATATATATATATAAAAAACCTTATCCAAGTGACACTTTCAACGTGTACAGTATGCGCTTGGCCAAATGTGCGATCCAAGGAAGGTCTGGCTAAAGATAAAACCCTTGGAAAAAAAGTATCTGAAAAAAGGGCATAAATTGTCTCCATCACAATGCATAATTCAATGGGATTCATTCACATTTAAACCCGTCAACTTGGACCTTGCCTATATTATATTCCACAATGGGACCTCCATTTTGGTGTTAGGCCGCCAAGATCAGCCGTGGATTCTATCAAACTATATGTACCTATCATTTTACATGGGTCCCTCTTGGGCGGCTCCTCCATCGTACATGAGGAGGATCAATCCCTTGATGTTCCAAAGCAGCCTCTCAAAAGATCTCCTTTATTCCCACCAAATACCCTAATCCTTTTATCCAGATATTTCTACACAGCTGGAGGATGCTGCTTCTTGATAATTGACCCGTGAGAAGACCTGGTCAGAAAGCCATGGGGATAAAATAAAATAAAATAGGAGGAAGAAATTGCGTTGTTACCAAATCAATTTGATCCATTGAGGATATGAATTCGCTAGGCACCCCATTAGGCATTAATTAAGGGTATTGATTCATATGCTCTAAAATGTCAATCCATGTGATAGAATTCAGAAATCCAGTCATCCAGGCTTCAATTATTATTATTATTATTACTAGAAATTAATAAAGTAGTATATGTAATTTTACACTAAATAAAATTAAAAGTGTTAAAATATATAAAAATAAAATAAAGGCAAAGAACAGTCAAACACGAAGGCCTAAAGGCCCAACATGCTTAGCCTAATGAAAATCAAGCTCAACGTATGGGTTTCAATAATAATAATAATAATTATTATTATTATTATTATTATTATTATAAGAGGTGGATGCCATGTCATTTGACCCTCTTTTTTTTTTATAAAAGAAATCAAGTGATGTGTCGCCTGTTATGCCTAGATTTTGGTGATCAGAAGTAGTCGAGGAATTAGGGTAAGGTGTTTTATACCTAAAAATCCATTTCTCAAGCATTCTTCAACCTAAAAACACTTTAAAAAACAAAATGTAAGACCTAAATAAGATGGTTTATGCTTTCAAATAACCTAAAAAGTGGTAAAAAAAAATAAACTTGAAACCTAAAATCTTGTCAAGGCTAAATATACTCTCTCAGGAAATTGCAAGGTAAAATAACATCCTAGTAGAACTACTCTCATCAAACAGAACCCTTCGACACCAAAATAAACTATTTTAGCAGCAAGATCAGTGCCAACTAATGATTTTCTCTCTCTACCACTAGAAACCAATAACTCTTTCTCAAATTTCTTAAACTAGGAATTGAAAAATAATAAAAATAAAGTTTTGTACCAAAATAGAATTTTAGAAACTAAAAGAATTGAAGAGTTAGAAATTGAACATATAAAGGACTAAAGTGAACTTTTCATGTTAATTTTGAAAGTGCCACATATTTTCCTTTTTTTTTTTTTTTAACTTTGACTCTCTTTCTTTCAATCTTGCCATTTATTAACTAATTATAAGCAATTGGTCATTAATTTGGCCACAAAGAAACTTAATTAAGGAGAAACAAAATTCAAGAATCAAAATAAATAAGAAAGTTACTGGTTAAATACATAGTGATTCAAGGCATTTGCACAGTACATATGCAATGTGCAAAAGAATGATCTCTTTTAATTTTTTCTTTAATGTATATTATCTAGAAAAATATTGTCTTTAATGGGTTAGACAAATCCTCATGGGGTAGGAATTTTATATTGTCTTTGTCATCTATATATTTAGTTACTGTTACAATTAAGTTTAATTAGACCTCACCTTATTGTTTTTGCTTTATTAAAAAAAAAACAAAGAAATAAAGAAATAAAAATGTGTTTGATTAAAGAAACAAATATAGAGATATAAAATAAATATATTTCTAGGATAATTTTGTATTGAATTTCAGTATTTTCAAAACAAAAGTATAAAGAGATACATTCCCTCTATTTGTATTGTTTTTGCCTCATTTATCTTAAAATAGTAACTAAACATTATCACTAATAAAAAAATAAGGTAAATAATTAATGAAAATAGTAAAGGAAAATATTTTATTGCTATTACATATGGAAATTAAGATGAAAATTTTTTCATCAGTAATTTCTAATGGAAACAGTGATGGAATAAAAAAAAATAAAAACTATTTTGTTAGCATTTCTAATGTATCAATTTTAATTGGTGATTTTGAGATGAATCAAAACCCGACAATCCTCTCTTCTTCTTCTTCTTCTTTTTTGTTTTTATAAAATTAAGGTTCTTCTTCTTCCTCTCCGACAATACAAGTGGGATCCTGAGAAGTTGCCTAGTATGCCATCTTTTTTCAATTTTTTTTAATGTTGGATCTATAGCTTGAATCTAATCAATTTATTTACTTTTTTTTTGCTTGTATTGGGGATTAATAATGAAGCATGTGGATTGTTTTATGCTTGGAATGTGGTTGTGCATTGTTAAGCTTTGTTGTTTAAGTTACATAAATTAGAATTTCGATTTGAGAAGTAATCGAATGTTGGTTGTGTTTGCTTGACCAGTTAGTTTGATTTCTTTCCATTTTTTTTATTAAGATAGAGGCTTGTTGTTTTAGTTGTAAACAGGGAGAAAACAAAGAGAAAAGAAGTACTTAGGTTGGGCTATGTTAGAGAATGGAAGACTTATCATGCTTAAGTAAAAGTACTTGTTGTTGAATGTTGATCGAGCTAAGTATTTACATAAATCCTATAGATTCTATAATAAAATATAATGTTCACAGTTTTGATACTCATATTCATGTCATTTTATTTCATTACAAGTGAAATTGAAATTTTAATTTTGGTTTATGTGGTTTTTATTTACTGATTTTTACCTCTCTTAATGTTTGTTTGACTACTTAAGCTTTGGATTTGATTCTTATTGTCTTTCTTGAGTTGATTTTGATATTAAACACAATGTTGACAGATTAATTGATTTGTTTTGATTGTCAAAGCTTTAGTTTGAGGTTAATTATATATTTCTTCTTGTTTTGTATTTCTTGTAATGCAAAACATTAATAGTTTTGGTTATGAATTTAGTATTTGTTTGTTTTTCAAAAGATGAGTGGTAGACAAAGAAAAATTATTTGTCTCTTCCTTCTTCTTCTTTTTTTTATCAAAAGTTAAGTATATATAATAGATAAAAAATATACAATGCTAGAGAATTAGTAAGTTCATATACAAGGATATACAAAAGGGAACATACTCCATGAGAAAACCTTTACAGCAAGGCCAATAAAGAAAACCTAACAAGCTAAAAGAAATAGCTGAAATAATTAGATGAGAAACCAAATCGATGATAAGGTGCCCAACCTAACACAAAGCAAAAATCAAGACTAGAAGACGCCTTAAGCAGCAACCAGAACAGAATACACACTGGACTATGGTTGTGTTTGTTATGCAATTGTTTTTGCGTTTGCGGTGCAACAAATGCAGCAACGTGTTTGGTAACAAACAAAACTGTGTTTTGTATTGCGAGGCCCACTAAAAAATTAAGTTTGAAACATAGTTTTTGTGAAGCAGTTTTTACATGCTTTTTTAACTGAGTTTCATATTAATCTTCTTTGTTTTTGCGTTTCAAAAGCACTTTTGAAAATAAATTAATTTTTGTTTTATTTTTTTATTTACTTCAAAATAATTTTTATTTGTGTTTTTAGATCATTTTGATGCGCTGATATCAAAAATATTTTTAAAAAATTAAAAAATATATTTTTATCAATTTCCAAGTAAAAAACACTTTGAAAAGCAACCGCAACCACACTTCTAAGCACAACTGGTACCAAAAATTTTATACATGTTTTTTGCTACCTATAAACCTTAACCATAATTTTTACTGAACACGTATCTAAATCCAACTAAACACACTTAACCACACTTTTTTAAAACTTATTTTTTTAAAAAAAACACAACCACAAAAACTACCTCAAAAACAAACACACTCGTATCAAACAAGCAACAAAAATCACAGCAATCACTAAGCACAACGAAGCAGAACTTTCAGAGAGGCACCCATCTACAAAGAAACATCAATAATAGATACAAGACATCACAAGTAGCCACAAACAAAGGATGGATAACATGTAGCCAAAACAACAACCCCCCTTGAGATAAACAATCACCAGCAAAAAATGAACACTAACAGCCCCCAACCGGGGCATATGATAATAGAAGACATCTGGAAGTTGAGCCAAACAATCTGCAATTGAAGAAATCTAGCAACAGAGGCAAACCAACTGGAACTCCTATAAGATATCACAAGTAGCAACACTAGAACTCTTGCTACTCTAGGAGCAGAAGAACAACAGAAATAGACGCCTTAAAGGAAACCCAAAAATGCAGCACACAAAAATATCCATCGAGTCAACCACCCATGCAGTCATCCAACATTGATTACAAGTGAGGGACCCGATATAGATCAGCTTTATGGTTTGTCTATGGCATCATCCCGAGAATCTAGAGAGGATTGCATTGTTTCAATTATAGACGCACCACATTCTAGACCAAGCTATAAATTATAGAATTTGATGAGATTGTCTAGAAAAGTTTCATGAACATCTGTCTATTGAGATGTAAAATATGTGAGCATAAATTAGAGCAAAACTCCAACATGAAAATATGATGTATTGAGGTTAAATAAGTGCAGCTATAAGTATATAGTTTCCTTCCCCTTCACTTTCTCGGGAACCTTACTAGGTGGTTCATATTATTGAAAAAAATTATTTATGGAATTACTTTTATCTCATTATTGTGAACTATTTAAATTAATTTATGAAATTTGTACAAGTAATTTTTTATATATGCATTTTTCTCATGGTTGTGGTTTACTGTGAACTATCTCATTGTTGTGGTTAGAAATCATAAGAGACAACAAAAAAATTGCAATCTTCGACAAACTCGCCAATGAAAAGACAAATTATATTGGTGATTCTATCGATATTTCCATTGAAAATCTTATATCATTTTCGAAACCTTTTGTAAAACTTCCAGAATAGGTAGCAACTTACTAACAAAATAGCCATGAAAAATATGTTAGGAAAATAAATGATGATGAAATTGCTGACAAAATGAAAAGCCCAACAAGATACTTTTCAATGACGGTGTTCCATCGTTGATTTCGTTGGTGTTTTTCAATGTCGATGGAATTTGCATTATACATCGATAATATATTTTGTCAGCTTTTTCTAATTTTCAAATAGTATATCCAATAATGTTAGTTAAATAATTGTAGTGTTCATATGCTCTAAATACCTTTTCTTTTAGATTCACTAATTAGTTAATTATTCCTTTTTACTAGTTAAATAATACCTTTTCTTCTTCTCTAAGATAGAATTTCTTTATTGAAATTATATTATTCATGAATATGATAACTATACTCTTTTTTTTTAACATTTCTTATTCATACCTATTTTTAACATTGTTGATGGGTGTGATCTAGGGATGTAGAAAATGTTAAATAAAAATAAATGAATATAACTCAACATAGTAATTTAAAATTATATTGTATAGATAAAAGATAGAAAAGAATGATTGAGAAATACCCTAAAAAACATTTTTTTTAATGAGAATTAACCCAAAAGGAATCGATTGCGATAAAATTATGAGTTATTGATTAATCTAGTTACTTTTTTTTTTTAACATGTTCATATTATTTCTTTTGTTGTTAAATTGCACTTCTCATACTTCAAGTATTATCTTCATCTCTCTATGAATTAAAAGAGAAAAACTCATAACCACAATCTACAGTTACAAAAAAAAAATCATAAATATTTATCATAATAAAATGTTAAATGCAAATCTCTCGTGATTTTTAGAG
Source organism: Populus davidiana (assembly GCA_030145905.1). Classification (NCBI taxonomy): domain Eukaryota; kingdom Viridiplantae; phylum Streptophyta; class Magnoliopsida; order Malpighiales; family Salicaceae; genus Populus; species Populus davidiana. Next base: position 33,956,855 of record CM057789.1, on the reverse strand, counting down.
AAAAAGGAAAACTGTAAAACACCGTTATATGCTACGAGGAAAGTTAGACAGTTGGAGGCATATAAATAACGTGGGCTCCAAAACCAGGCGGTCACGCTGGAATTGCCGCCAAAAACACCCACCCAACTTGCACTCGCCACGTGCTCTCTAACCACGTCACCATCTCGTCGTACGGACAGAAACACTCACTTCCTTGATTCAGAAAAATGATGTCATTAATTATTGTAAGACCCAGAAAAATAAAAAACAAACGCCACGCACACAGCAACAGTTAACAAAAGTAACAGCACTTCGCAGAAGTAACAGCACGCCACGCAGACAGTATAAGGATGATTTTTATTTAGTGACGTGTTAAAATAATATTTTTATTTTATTTTTTAAAATTTATTTTAATATTAGTATAAAAAAATCTTAAATAAAAAAAAATCTTAAATATTTTAAAAACACAGTGACACCACTAAAACAAATAGCTCCGAGTTCTCAGCCTCTCTGACCGCGGGCAGCAGGAAGCAGTTAATTTACCCAATAAGAAACGAACACGTCGTTTAAATAGTAATCCGGGAAAAAAAATAAACGGTCACAAAAGATAGTTAAAAAGGAAGGTCGTTACCCTGATGGCTAGAATTCTCTCTCTCTCTCTCTATCTATTTCCAGCTCAGGTCTGATTTTTTTTCCTTGGATATTGGAGGAACATATTTCTGTAGTTTTTTCTTAAAGGTCTTCTTGTTGGGTTGAGCTTGAAATTGTTTTTCTAATAGATTGAGGGTTGTGTTTTTTATTTTATTTTGGGGGGGATTTTGAAAGCAAAATGGATGAAGAGTATGCTAAGCTAATCAGGAGATTGAACCCACCAAGGTACTTGCTTATTTTTTGGGTAAATTTTCTATGTTCTATGGATTTTGTTTTTGGTTGTTTGGTCTATATACGAAATGGACTATTTTTGCTTGAAGATGACTTTAGAGAGAAGTTTACACTCTTTGCAAGTTATTCTTTTTTTATCAGTCTTTTCCTCCAATTTCTTTCTTTGTTTTGTTGGTTTGAAGAGAAGTAATCAAGAATAGAAATGAAATAGAAAAATCAAATGTTTCATGTTGAATTATGCTTGACATCTACCATATTTGTGGATTTTGGAAGAGAAAAAAAGATCTCCTAAACAGTAGTAATTTTAATAGTTTAACATAATTTTCTTTTCCCTTTATTTTCTCCAATTTTCTTGGGAATTGAATAGAGCCTTCAAATCCCCACCCCTTTTCTCAAAACTAAGCAATTCTATTCAAATTGAGCAAATTTGAGACATTAAGAGTGAGATGTTGGTTTCTTCTTCTCCCTCTGTTTTTTTTGTTGAATACCACGAAGATTTTTAATTTGCTTTACTGTTGCAGAGTTGTGATTGACAATGATGCTTGTGAGGATGCCACTGTTATCCAGGTAAAGTTTGTGTACTTCACATAATTCAGTTATTGGTTTAGAAAAACCATGTTGAACTAGAATACGGTTTGTAAATTCCTGAATAAGTTCCTTAAATTAATTGATTTTATGAGATAATTAGTTAATTTTTAACTATCTGGTCTTGGTTTAATTTCAGAAAAATAACCATTTTGTGTAAGTTCTTAAGAATTGATTTTTCTATTCAGGTTGATAGTGTTAACAAGCACGGAATACTCCTCAAAGTTGTACAAGTGCTTACGGACATGAACCTTGTGATAACAAAAGCATACATATCATCTGATGGGGATTGGTTTATGGATGGTAAGGTTTCTTCTTCAATCTCTCAGAAAGTAACAAGGTTCAAAAGAGTCTTATTTTGTTTGTAATATTTATTTATTTTTCATGCATTTCAGTGTTTAATGTGGTCGACCAAGATGGGAAGAAAATCAGAGATAAGGAAGTTATGGATTATATTCAACGAGTAAGGGTTATATGTTACTGCTGTTTCTTATATTTGCATACTGTCCATTTGATCCCTGAGATATCAGGGTAAAGAAACAGAAAACTAGTCTGAATACTTGCAACTGATCGAGTCGTATACAAACAGAAAACAGAAAAATTGTTTGTCTCTTTGGTCTCAAATAATCAAAATTTTCAGATATAGAATTTTACTCTGCTTGCCCCTGATTTCATCAACATAAAAGGAAATGGTTTACCAAGAATTCTCATGAAACAAAATGTTTTGTTTTCCTTTGTAGCCCTCAGCACTGGTATCATGTCGTGTTTCTTTCTCATGATGGCAGGGGCATGTCTGCATCAGTTTGATGATGTTTTGAAGAAAATGCACCTGTTAATAATATCAATACAAATGGAACTTGGGAAAAATCATGCTAACCTTGGTTAAGATTAAATTCCGAGTCCTTTTTGAAACTGTTAAAAGTCAGATTACAGTTTGCTAAAGAAAGATTTCTTATATATTATGACTGTAGGGGATAAGTCAGAAAAGATAATTGTCCATAATTTTCTTTAATGAACGTTTAAGATTACAAAATGCACATGTTGCGTTCCTTTTCCACTGTATTTGCTACCATTTTTTTGCCCTTGATAAACTACAATGTGAGGAGAGCTCATCTTCTGTTTCATGTATCTTGATTCCACAGAGACTTGAAAGCAATGCGAGCTTTGCACCATCGTTGAGAGGGTCTGTTGGGGTGATGCCTTCTGAAGAGCATACTGCAATTGAGCTTACTGGTACTGACAGGCCTGGTTTATTGTCTGAAGTATGTGCGGTTCTCACAGACCTCCACTGCAATGTGGTAAATGCTGAGATATGGACCCATAACACTAGGGCTGCTGCTGTAGTTCATGTCACAGATGATTCCACAGGGTGTGCAATTAAAGATCCAAAACGACTCTCAACCATCAGGGAATTGCTTTGCAATGTTCTCAAGGGAAATGCTGATTCAAAGACAGCAACTATGACTCTTTCACCCCCTGGGGTAACAAGTAGGGAAAGAAGATTGCATCAGATAATGTTTGCAGACAGGGACTATGAAAGAGTTGAAAGAGCAGGATTAGCAAGATTTGAAGATAAGAGTTCAAGACCCCATGTAACGGTGTTGAATATTGAGAGAGATTACACCGTCGTTTCTATGAGGTCAAAGGATCGTCCCAAACTTTTGTTTGACATTGTTTGCACTTTAACAGACATGGAGTATGTTGTCTTTCATGGAATGGTCAGCACAGGAAGAATGGAAGCTTATCAGGTAAGATGAGTTTAGTTAAAATTTTAAAAGCGTTTTCTTGAATGATAATTGAACCTGGGAACACTTGCTTTCTGGAATGGCAATTTAGCAGCCATTTCATCAGGTGGTCAATTTGTGAACCTTTAAAAATTTCGATTGTGGAGCTGAGCATAGTACTGGGATAGAGTTTCCAATCAAGTTAATTGAGCATAACTTCATGTGCTAAATTTTGCACTCCATTTCCTCTTTTCCTTTTGACGTATCAAGAAATTCTATTTAAAGATCGAAATTTTGTATCGTTGTAGGAATTCTATATTCGACATGTTGATGGACTCCCTGTAAGCTCAGATGCTGAGCGAGAACGTGTAGTACAGTGTCTTGAAGCTGCCATTGAAAGGCGAGCTTCTGAGGTAATAATTTACCGTTCTGATTTAATTTGCTAGTTTTGACCATGGTAGGCATGCTTGTCATTGTTTATATCTTACTTGGCCGTGCAGGGACTGGAGCTGGAATTGTGCACAGAGGACCGTGTTGGACTCCTCTCAGACATTACCAGGATATTCCGAGAAAACAGTTTGTGTATTAAGAGAGCAGAAATCTTGACAAAAGGTGGTAAAGCCAAAGACACATTCTATGTCACGGACGTCACTGGTAACCCAGTCGACCCCAAGATCATCGATTCAATTTGTCGACAGATTGGACAAACCAAGCTGCAAGTAAAACGCAACTCTATTCTTTCCCCAAAGCCTCCCCAGGAAACAACAATGGGATACATCTTTGGGAACCTCTTTAAAGCTCGAACATTCAAGTTGATTAGATCCTACTCGTAATTTCTTTGTCTAAATTCTCATGGGTATATATCTGTGCAGAATGATTAGATGTTCAAACCCACAAAAAAAAAGGTACAGAGAGATCAAGAAACATTGCAAGGAGGCATCTTCTGCCCTTTTTCCAGAGGGCTTAGTCAGTGTTCATATCATATGATGATATACTTGTAAAGAAGTAGCTCAGAAACCACTAGTATGATGGATGGATGGTCCTTTGTATATACGTGTACATTATGTAATATGCATTTGATAGTGTGTACATGGATTGTACAGAATCTGCGAGTTTGTGCATATAATAGAAGAAAATGGTGTGAATATTACAAATAGAAGTTTGTGTACTTTCTGATACTCCATTTGTGATTGAGAGAGCATTGTTGATTGTTGGATCATGTGTTTTCTTGGCTTTCAATTTTTGGAAAAACCTCTATTCTTACAATACTTTTTTTATTTTAGACATCGGTAATTATAACCCTACTTTTTTTATATATAATGTATAATCCTACAATATGTTATTTAAATAAAAATGCCCACTATGATGTGAATTCAAATCTTAATCATTGATTTGAACCCAAATATATGAATTTTACAATTGATGGTCTATCATGTTTCAAGAACGCAAGACTTAAAATAAGGCTTTTTAAAGAAAACATTAAAAAAATTAATCGTTCCAAAAATTAAGTGTTTATATATATATATATATATATATATATATATATATATATATATATATATATATATATAGCTAAATATGTTTTATGTCAAATCATAAATATTTTTATATGTATATTTAATACATGTATTTATATAAAAATATCTTAATCAATTATTTGAGTTCAAATATATGGATTTTAAAATTGATGATCAATCATGTTTTAATCTCAACGTAAGAGTGTCTTTAAAAAAAAGAAAGGTTTTTTAAGGGAAAAAAACCAAAAAAACTAAGGTGGTACAAAAACTCTGCGTTTTGCAATAGATGCCTTTACAGTTTCATTTCTTCCTCAAAACTTGAAAAAGAATGGCGCGCTTGGGAACGGAGTTAGCAGCTCGGATAAGCAGAGCTCTAATCACCGAGTCAAATAGCTCAATCCCGACCCGTTCATGGAATCCATTACTCGAGCAAACTCTACACAAAATCGGTTGTCGCGACTCACTGAGTCAGTCGCTCGTGGCTCGAGTCATCGACCCGCATCTCTTAACTCACTACTCTCTTGCTCTGGGTTTCTTCAATTGGGCTTCTCAACAACCCGGGTTCACTCATAATTCACTTACTTACCATTCAGTACTCAAATCTCTTTCTTTCTCCCGCCAATTCAATGCCATTGAATCACTGTTAAAGCAAGCCAAAGCTCAAAACCTGACTCTCGATTCTTCAATTTATCGATTTGTTATTGATTCTTTGATTAAAAGAGGAAAAACCCAGATGGCATTTTCGGTTTTTAACGAGATTAAATCACAAATTTTAGATCTTGGGACTGAGACAAGTAACTCTCTTTTGGCTTCTTTGGGGTCTGATGGGTGTTTTAAAAATGCAATGAAGGTGTTTGATGAAATGAATAACAGAGGTATTGGCTTTAGTACTATTGGGTTTGGTGTATTTATATGGAGGCTTTGTAGAAATGGCGATTTGGGTGAAGTTTTGCGCTTGATAGATGTGGTTGAAAGGTGGAATTCCTTGATTAATGGGTCGGTTATTGCGGTTTTAATTGTTCATGGGCTTTGTGAGGGTTCAAGAACAAGCGAGGCTTTGCGGGCATTGAATGAGTTGAGAATTAGGGGGTGGAAACCTGATTTTATCGCATATAGGGTTGTTGCCGAAGCATTTAGATCGCTTGGAAGCGTGTTTGACGTGAACGAGGTTTTGAAGATGAAGAGGAAGTTAGGAGTGGCACCGAGGAGTAATGATTACAGAGAGTTTATTTTGGGTTTGATTACTGAAAGACGGATATATGAAGCAAAAGAATTAGGCGAAGTTATCGCAAGTGGCAACTTTCCTATGGAAGACGATGTTTTGAATGCACTGATAGGATCAGTGTCGACAATTGATCCTTATTCGGCAATGAAGTTTTTTCATTTTGTTATTGGAAAAGGGAAGTTCCCAACGCTTTTAACGTTGAGCAATTTGAGTAGGAATCTATGTAAGCATGGGAAGATTGATGAGTTGTTGGAGGTATACCGTGTTTTGTCTTCTAATGAATATTTCTCTGATATGGAGAGTTACAATGTGATGTTTTCGTTCTTATGCATGAGTGGAAGAGTAAGAGAGGCTTATGAGGTGCTTCAAGAGATGAGAAAGAAAGGGTTAGACCCAGATATCTCAATGTATAATTCCCTAATTGAAGTGTTATGTAGAGAAGATCTGTTGCGTCCTGCTAAAAGGCTTTGGGATGAAATGTTTGTAATCGGATGTGGAGGGAACTTGAAAACTTATAATATTCTCATTGGGAAATTCTCAGAAATAGGTCAAATTGAAGAGGCTACGAGGCTTTTCAATCACATGTTGGAGAAAGGGGTAACACCTGATGCTACAACTCACAGATTCCTCCTTGAAGCTCTTTGCCAAGAAACAAAGTTTGAAACTGCAGTTGATGTCTTCTACAAGCATGTGAATCACGATGTAATGCTTGCACAAAATATATTGAAGACATTGATTCTAAACCTCTGCGGAAAAGGTATGCATGTGATTTTAACCAGCTTATCTATATTGTACACAATTTGTGGGATAGCTATCTTTTATACATGACAATTACTTCTTAAATTGATTTTTCACTCGAGTGGTCTTTCTGTCTTGCTGCATTGTGATCACTGCTGTTAAAACATTTGAAGCTTTACTAAATGCATAGGTGTGCTATGCAGGTCACTTCCTTGTTGCTTCTAAGTTTCTGTGTGACCTCACTCATGACGTAAGTCATTCAGATGCCCATGTGGTTTTGTTGAAATGTTTAGCTGACTCTGAAGAGGTTCCAATTGCAGTGGAACATGCAAAACAAATTCGAGGTAACTCACCTTCAATGTTGCAAGTCATATGCAGTAAGCTTGTGGCCTTTTCTTCTTCTTCTTCAAACCCAGAGCCTATTTTGCACTTGCTTCAAGCTCTGTCACAAGAATGTGTGATCAGTATAGATTTCGGCAATGATTCTTGGAAGCATGTATGCAGCAAATCATTGAAATGATCATAGTAAAAATTCATGTGAGAAGTTGGACTCCTTGGTATGGACAGTGGACAACAACCATATGACTTGCAACATGTGTTTCTTGCTAGTCTTCCTACAGCTATGATTAAATTTGCAAAATTAATTGGCTGTATCAGAAGGCAACAACCATCAGGGTTCGAAGTAGTCCAAGGTTCAATCTAAAACATTTCTACTATTATAGTTTTGTTTCTTTAAGTGTTCAACTGGCATTTATAGCATACAGATCTCAAGTCAGCATCCTTCTGGAGGATCCATGCATATTTACATCTGAGATGACATATCCTGTGCAGATTCCACCTCCACAGTCACTGCCACTACTCCCATGACCTTCATTTACTACGTTGGCATGTTGTTGCACCACGAAGATGGTGGTAGTGCCCCTGAATGATGCTGAAGCCAATAGAGAGCTAATAGTGTCCAAATCTTTGTCCTCATTCCAATTCGTGAGCCTGATAAAACTGATGATCTACTGTCATGATACCTTCCGTGTTCCCACTACTAGTTCAAAACGGTCCTCCATTGATCTAATCACAGAAATAGTTCCTGTCCCAACCACCATCACCACCTCCATTGGTACATGACCAGATAATTTCCTACGACAGCAGTTCTAAATGCTCTCACCACTTTGTTGCCAAGTCTCCTTTCACATGCTCGATCATTGGAAATGTTTCCATTCTCAAGGAGCTGTCTAATTGTCACATTTGATGTTGAGATATCTAGCCATCCGTGCTCCTATAGCCAAAGCCTCCCTACCATCAGGGCTGGCCAAGAAGAGAACAGCAATCCAATAAGAAGACCAGCTCTATAAGCTAGGTCTTGAGGTATTCAGGATCCCATGGTCAATAAGGATTGCTACTGTGCAATGGTGCCTTGTCAAGGGCATTGCTGTTTTTAGTCTTGATAGCCTTTCTTTGAGAAGCTACTTCACACTGGCTTGGAATCTCTTGTGGAAATGAACTATAATGAGGGAAGTCTTCTTCTCTAGCGCAATTGAGCACACATCCTGCATCATTTCAGTTGGAGAAATGACAGTAAAAGGGTAAAACTATAACTAGACCATGACTGCTTTGCTTAAAGTATATGAATGCATTGATCGGATGTTTCCAGGTTTTGGCACTATTAGACGGCTGTATGGTCAGTTTGTGAGTGACAGAGAGAGGGTCTGCACTGCCAAGAAGCTCGATCAGGAGGAGAACATAAATAAATAGAGATCTTCACTTTGTCGGCTTCATGGCCTCAAAGAGATTGATGACGGTGGGAACGATTTATTGATCATGGATGCATAACATCAGTCAGAGTTCAGGGTGGAATCTTGAGTACATCACATCAGTCAGAGTTCAGGGTGGAATCTTGAGTACATCATCGATCTTTACCTGGAAACCATATACCTCCTTGAAATATCCTAGAGGGTGTTTTTTTTTTTTTTTTTTTTATTATGATGGTTGCATTAGATCCTACTACAAGCACATTGGATATGAACATGGTCATAAAGTCCCATTGTCTGTTGCCTGTATTCCATTAGAAAACCAATTTCTCACATGGATAATAATCATTCATAACATTGATGGAAAAAATTGTAATATAGCAGTCAACTGCAAATGATAAGACTATAGCTGTGGCAATGAGAATATGAATTTGAACATGCCTTGTTTCGCGTATCTAAACATGCCAAGCTCAAGTAATCATTGTAATCCATTACAAGGCTTGGTGAGAGCAATAGATTGCACTATAAAACAGTTGAATATAATGACGGAGATTATAATTTTCATTCCAGTTTTGACAGTAGATTGGCATCAACGTCCTGGAGATGATGAGATGAGATCAAGCTTGTCTACCAATGCTAAAGCTATCGATTGTTAGTTTATATATCTTATACCGAGTTCATTGATTATATTAGATATTGATTTTATTCGTGTAAATATATTTAATTTTTAATAAAAGTTTTATTTATGTTTTAATGTTCATCCAATTTGATAATAAATCTAAATTAAAGATAAAGTTCATAAAAAAAATTAATTTACAGAGAAAATTATAAAGTTATAATTATAGAATTTATATTGCATCAAAGTATTGTTTCCAAATGTTTTTGGACAATATTCTATTAAGACCAAATATTAATTAGAGTCATTGAGATTAATACGTATTATATTATTTCTTTTATGAAAAGAAACAATTATTCTTATAATTTGAGGTATAAGAGATATATAGAATTAACATATAAATGCTTGTTAGATGACATGTTTATTTAACTGATCCGCATAGGAATTACATATGGAGAGATTATTTATGTTTATAGAGATGTTCACATGATGATTGTGTAAGTGATTATTAAATTTAAGATCACAAGTTATTTTATATGAGGAATGTTATGTTTTGATTCTACTATACGTTGTCTTAATCAAAAGTAGCAAATGGACACATATTATGTATAACATGAACTACGTAAAGGTATTTGAGTAATCAAGATATGATTCATCACCTTAGATGAATTAGAAAAAATATTCAATATGTTCTTAAATAGTATTAATTGTAAATCCTTAGGTAAGGTGTAATGAGTATAGAATAAAGGTGAGGCAGTTTAGTGGAATAACTTCACACACTTTTTCATTTACATTATGCATGTATAAATACAGAATTGAGGAGCTTATTAAGCCTGAACTTTTGCTATTCTTTAACTAACTGCAAGCTGTACATAATTCAATTTAAACGTAAAGATTTGATTCCGGTGAGTGAGGATTTTGTGGAGAAACTGATGTTGTTGATTGAGTGATTTGTGGGAGAGTGATTGCTTTCCTTACATGCCCCCGCAAGATGGAGGTACCATCAGTAACTCCAATCTTGGATCTTAAGACTTGAAAACGGTTACGTGGAAGAGGCTTCGTAAGCAAGTCTACAAGCTGATCTAAAGTGTGAACATGTCGGACAGTAATGCGACCTTTTTGGACAAGGTCACGAACAAAAAGAAGATCAATGTCGATGTGTTTCATTCGGGTGTGTTGCACTGGATTTAGGCTAAAATGAGTTGCACCGATGTTATCACAAAAAACCTGAGGAGGATTTTTAAGATGTAAACCAAGTTCTGTGATTAAGGAGTGAAGCCAGACTGTTTCAGAGGTTGTAGCTGCTAAGGCATGAAAAACAGCTTCTGTGGAGGAACGCGATACAACTCTTTGTTTGCGTGCAGACCAAAAAATGGGATTAGAGCCTAGAAAAGTGATAAAAGCAGTGGTGGAGATCCTTGTATCAGCGTTAGCAGCCCAGTCCGCATCAACAAAAGTTTGTAGACTTAAGGGGTTGCTCTGTTGAAGAAGAATCCCATGAGACCTTGTATGCTTGAGATACCTGAGAATTCGTTTTGTTGCAGTCCAGTGACATTCTGTTGGTTTGTACATGAACTGGGAAAGGCGATTTACTGCAAATGCAATGTCAGGTCTAGTCAGACCAAGATATTCCAGTGCTCCAATGACTTTTCAATATTCTGTGTTGTCTGTAGGAGCTGAACCATCCGATAAAGTTAATGGAGTGCTAGTGGACATTGGAGTGTGAACATCTTTAGCCATACTCATGGATGTTTTAGAGAGTAAATCTCGGATGTATTTGTGTTGTGAAAGGAAAAGATCCTTGGCTGTAGGGACGACTTCAATGCCAAGGAAAAAATAGAGATGTCCCATGTCTATGACAGAGAAGATGTGGCTGAGTTTGTTGATGATAGCAACTACAAATGTGGAGATGTTGCCTGTGATAATAATGTCATCAACGTACACAAGACAATAGCAGAGAACACTGTTAGAGACATATATGAATAAAAATGTGTCTGTAGCTGAGTGAACAAAACCAATTTTCAGTAGAGCATCCCGAAGAGCTTTATACCACTAGCGAGGTTCCTGTTTCAAGCCATAAATACTTTTCTTCAGTTTACAAACATAGTCAGGCTTGGAGATGTCTCTGAAGTCGGGAGGTTGATGCATGAATACTGTTTCTTCAAGATGGCCATGAAGAAAAGCGTTATTAATGTCAAGCTGCCTGAGAGACCAACCATGCATGACATCAATGGAGAGAATTAAACGAATTGTAGCTGGTTTGACAACTGGGCTGAATGTCTGGGAATAATCAAGGCCTGGTTTTTGGTGGAAGCATTTGGCAACCAGACGAGCTTTGTATCTGCTGATGGTTCCATCAGGATTTTGTTTTGTGCGAAAGACAAATTTACAGCCTATAAGATTTTGACTGGCTGCAAGGAGGATAAGGTCCCAAGTAGCATGATTGAGTAATGCAGTAATTTCTTCTGACATGGCATTGTGCTAAAGTGGATTTTTAAGTGCTTGACTAACACATGTGGGCTCAGTGGAGTCAGGTAATGGATGTGTTGTGATGTTGTGAAGTTGCTTGGGTACAAAGATGTTGTTCATAGACCGAGTGGTCATATTATGGTGTATTTGAGAAACAATAGGAGCTGGAAGATTTACCTGAACGGTGGAGACTGTATTGTCCGAATGGGATGCAGGGAGAGAGAGCTCTTCTTGATGGACAGTAGAGACTGGTGCAAGGAGGGGTTGGTTGATTAGGGGAACAAGCTATAGTAGTGGAGCAGATATAGTAGGAGCAACAGGTAAGAAAGTCTTGAAGGTGGACTGGTTGATGATGTTTTGCAGAGGAAATGTGTTTTCATCAAACGTAACATGCCATGAGACATATAATCTTTGTATAGGTAAGTGAAAGTAAAGATATGCACTTTGTGTGTTGGAATAACCAAGGAACACACAGGGAACAAATTTGGGTTGGAGTTTATGTGTGTGGTAGGGTTTCAACCATGGAAAACACAAACAACCAAATGTTCTGAGTTTAAGATAATTGGGAGCTGCTGCAAACAAGGTTTGAAAGGGAGATTTATGATGAAGAATATGAGAGGGCAATCGGTTGATTAGATAGGTTGCTATAGCAAAAGCATAGGATTATAAATGGGAAGGAAAGTTGGCATGATTGAGAAGTATGGTGCCTGTTTCTACAATTTGTCTATGACGGCGCTCTGAAACTCCATTTTGCTGAGGGGTGTGTGGAGTTGTGGTGTAATGGCTGATGCCATGGAGTGTAAGAAATGGTTGTAAAGTGACAAATTTTCCACCATTATCAGAGTAGAGACTTTTGATATTAGCATTGAACCGATTGAGTATCATTTTATGAAATTGCGGAAAAATGATTTTAACATCTGATTTGTTTCGAAGGGGAAAGAACCAGACATATTTTGTGAAGTGATCAATGAAGATCACATAGTATTTATGACCTTGAATGCTGATTTGTGGTGATGGTCCCCAAACATTGGTATATATTAAATCAAAAGGGACAGAGCTAGTGAGACCATCCTTATGAAAAGGCAGACGATGAGATTTATTGATAGAACAGGAATCACAAAAATAAGAATTAGATGAATTGCTAGAAACAGGAAGAGAGAATAAGGAGATCATTATGTCAACAACTTTGAAGGAAGGATGGCCTAAGCGCTGATGCCAGCCAGTTATGGATGTGCGTTCATGAACCAGTGCAATGGGAGTGGAGGCATGAGGATGAGGTAGAGGATAAACACCATTCTCATAGGGTCCTTGAAGAAGAGTCTCTCTCGTCTGTTGATCCTTGACAAAGAAACAAGAAGGATGAAATTCAAGGAACACATTGTTATGTTTGGTAAAATGATGGACTGAGATCAAATTTTGATTTATGGTGGGAACACAAAGAGTATCTTGAACTTGAAAAGTATGTTTAGGAAAGGGAAGAGAAAGAGAACCTGAATGAGTGATTTTCAAACCTGAACCGTCTCTAATAAGCACCTCATATGTGCCATCATATTCAGAGTGTAAGTGCAGATTAGATACTTGAGAGGTGATGTTATGTGATGCAGCAGAATCAATGAGCCATCGCTGGTCTGGACTTTGGGAGGTAGTGGTGCAGTTGGCTGTAGCTTTCCTGGTGTGTAACTTAGGACATTGTTTGGCAACATGGCCAAATTGATCACAGTATTGGCATTTGGGAGATATTTTTGCTGTCTGAAATAGCAAGGTTGAGGTTTTGAATCATATTTTTGTAGGGCTGCATAAGGAGACCATGGTTGTTTTTATGAAAAACTGTGATGCTTACGCTAAGTGTTATATGCTGTAACGACCAGGGATGAAGAAGTAATGTCCAGGCATTTGAGGTAAGACTCATGACCAATGAGAAGATCATGAAGTTCTTCAAATGATAAGGCAGATTCGCGTGTACGAATAGGAGCTACCATTTCTCTATATTCAGGCCCTAAGCCATTGAGAGCATAGAGAGTAATATCATCAGCAGAGAGAGGAGCATCAATGAGTGCAAGCTCATCGGCAATAGACTTGATAGAATAAAGAAATTCTATGACAGTGCGTGTTCCACGGTGAATGAAAGTGAGATCTTCTTTGAGTTGCATGACTCGTGTTCTGGAACGACTGGCATAGAGCTTGGTCAGTTTGTTCCAGGCTTGAGAAGATGTTTTGGAGGCTGTTATGAAAGGTATCACAGAATCTGATACCGAAGTGAGTATAGCATTTAGAATTAGTTTGTCCTGTCGAAACCAGAACGTGGAGGCAGCAGTAGGTGCTGCATCAGGAGTCGTGGACAGTGGACATGTGAGTGTACCATCAATGTAACCATATAGGTTATAGCCGAGAAGGAGGCACTCAAATTGTGCATGCCAAGAGGGATAGTTTGTTGGTGTGAGTTTGGTCGTGATTTGTTGTGTAGCATTAATAACAATAGGGGAGGACACTGAGGAAGTCATTGCAGAAGTGAAAGAAAAGAGAAAGGAAAAAAAAATCAAGGTAGAACTCGTTTGAGAAAAAGGGGCTCTGATACCATATAGAATAAAGGAGAGGCAGTTTAATGGAATAACTTCACACACTTTTTCATTTACATTATGCATGTATAAATACAGAATTGAGGAGCTTATTAAGCCTGAACTTTTGCTATTCTTTAACTAACTACAAGTTGTACATAATTCAATTTAAACGTAAGGATTTGATTCCGGTGAGTGAGGATTTTATGGAGGAACTGATGCTGTTGATTGAGTGATTTGTGGGAGAGTGATTGCTTTCCTTATAATGAGATTTGAAAAGAGTTTCAAATTTTACCAAGAAAATCAATAATTATGATATTGAGAACAAAAATAATGTGACAGAGTAGACACATTGCATTCTATAATGTCTAAATTAGAACATTGTTGATAAAGAAATAATAATTATTACACTGAGAAATTGGTTATTGAAAGGTTAAGTCAAATCACTTATGAATTTTCTAATATTTTAAGGATCATGATACGATGTTAGATATTGTACCTGATTTTCAAATATAAATCAATCAAATAATAAATTGATAATAAATTAATTTTTAAAATTTATTTAATTATATTTTATTTAGGATTGTGATTTATATTTGATTCAACTTAATAGGAACCTAATAGGTCACACATATAAAATTCATCGGTCAGAAATTAAAATGAAATGATTAATTAAGTATGACTTGATTGTAAATGAGTTTTAAATATTAGGCACTAGAATATAATTAATACATGGAATTACAATTCTAGATCTAGAAAAAAAATTCAAGTGGGGACTTGAATGAATAAATTTCTAAAATTGTACCGAAATAATATGTGATATTATTCAGGGGAAAATGATTTTTTTTTTTCATTTATAGGGTTTTCAGGTTTTCTTATAAATAGAATGATATACTTTTTATTTTCCATTACAAAGAGAAAAATTATGTAAGTTACATAACACCTGAAAAACAAATAGAAAAAGAGACAGCACTTAAAGGGATAACAATTCATCTATCCTAAAAAGGTTTATAAGATTTTTCACTAGTGCTTCGTGTGAATTATTATTATTAGAAGCTGGATATTTGAAGGACTTGTAGTTTGTAATAACTCAACCTTGAAACAATTATTCAAAGCAAAACAAAAATATGCAAAACATGTGATCTTTAGATAATTTTCGTATAAACTCTAAACAACTTTAAATCTGTCTAATAAAATCCATGAGACTCCAAAAAAAATATTAAATTTAATATTTTGTTGCACATATGTATTTTGAGAAATTCAACAATAGTATGAGAGTTATCGTTAAATGATTAGAGTTATTGATTAAATATTTTGATTGTTATTGATGTTAATTGTAAATTAGTTTTCCGTACAAAAATTACTTTTGCTAAAATAATCTCTTGGTTTTCAAAAAAAAATTGCTTAGTTACTGTTCCGGAAAAATGGCTGGATTTTTTAAATCTGGCTGTAAAATAATATATATATATATATATATATTTATATATATATATATTTATATATATTTATTTTTATATATATATTTTAGTAGCTACAACACTGCCGATCATGGTCAGCTTTCCTTGGTTATGCCAACAGCCACAATGTTGCTAGTAGCGTTGTAGGTGGAGCAACGCGAGGCATGAGTCTTGTGATGCAGGGGCATCATTACTGTCACTACTAAAGGTTGATAGGCTGGTAACATGAAGAAAATGATGGGGCAGAATTATGATTCTACCCCCATAGTAGATTATTAAGGTTTTAAGGCAGAATTACGATTCCCCCCTCCATATATAAAATATTAAATTTATATTTTAAAATAAAATCCTAAATTAAATTAATTATTATCTAATTTGATTATTATTGAATTAAAGTATTTAATTATGATTTTCTTTTTTTATGTTATCCTGACCAGATTTGGATTTAATTAAATAGTTTAATTAAAACATTTTAGAAAAATTGTTTCTCTAAATAAAAAGAGTTTTTAAGCCAAAACAAATTATTTAATTGATTCTAAAATAGTTTAAGATGTCAATAAAAATTTGAATATGATTAATGCTTTTTATTAAATTTTGAAAAAAAAGGTTTTTCAAGAAAATTATATTAAATAAAATTTATTGAGTTTGAAAAATTATCAAATTTGATTTGATTTAATATTTTTAATTGGTAGAAATATTATTTTAAAATTGCATATAAAGCAATTATTAGAACCAAAGCATGTAATATATTTATTTATGCATATTAATGTGTTGTTATGCATGTTTTTGATAGTTGAATGGTTGTAATATTAAATAGGGTTTACATGTATTGCTTTTTTTTTTTCTATTTTTCTCCTAGGTTGTAAAATTCTTTCTCATCTAATTCTCCTATAATGTAACTCGAGATTTGTTATTCAATTATATAAATATAATGTAATTTAGAAATGTATGAATTTAGATAGAAGAATATAATTTGTAATCCTAGATGAAGAAAAAATGACAGTGAAGGATACAACCATTGTGCTCGTAAAGGACTTATAAAGATTTACAATAGCTACCTAGGTTTTGACCTCCTAATTCCCTTTTATGACTTGAGAGAATTATTTTAGATATGTTCATAATTATCCAATTGGAATGACATATTAGGAGTGTATGTTTATATATAATTGTTATGTATGATGTATTACTAATGCAATGGAATGAGACTTAATTAAAATAATAAATCCCTCATTCATATATTAAGTACATGTTGAGAACATGATTTGTTGCTTTCTGATTTTATATGCATAAAACCAAAGTTTTATTCATAGATAACTTGCTGAGCTACTTAAGGTTATCGTTAATTGAATATGTGTAATGCTACAAAATTGGGTTTTACTTAAATAACTTACATGATTTGGATAAGTCATATGTGATTATATAAGATTAAAGGTGATAGTTAGGTGAAATATTTATGATATGTTTAAAGAAAAAGTTGTTACGTAACTATCTAGGAGTTACATAGAGATGCGATTGATAAACTATATTATCTATCTAATTTAATTTAATTTATTGAATTACTCAAGGTCGGATAAATTAAATGAGATCCTAGCCCATTAGGAGATCTAAGTGAGATTTCCTGAATTAATAGTGAAGGCTACTAATTTGTAACAAAATAATGGGAGGCCAAATTATAATTAAAGACCTTATCCAAGTTTAATTATAAATATTTATGCATGAAACCAATACTCGTTATATTTACATGAATAGGTTGATAGATTACTATGAGTAAAAATAAATATTCATGCGTAGCATACATGATGCTAATAAATTAACTAAACCAAACTTCTTAGATTAGTACCAAATGTGAGAATTGTTCTTAAACATGAGAAAATATTATATGTTCTTGGAAATCTAATTCATCTTTTTTTTTATGAGAACGTTGATAATGAAGTTAGGGTTGGATATCAACTTTATATTAATAATAATGAGCATGCTATATATATGATAATAACTAGCATGTCATTTGAACTTCAAAGACAATATGAGAACATAATAATCATGCATCTTAAAGAGGTTTTAGATGTAATTAGTAGCATTGAGAGGTATAAGATCTTTAAAGAACCATTCCACTGCAAAATGATAGAAGGTTCCTTAGTGAACACCTATCTGTTAAGGATGATTGAATATTTTAAGAAATTGAGTCAATTGCTTTTCATAGACCATGAGTTAAACATTGATTGGTCTCGTAGTCCAAGTATATAAGCCTACCCGGGACATTAAGAATGATAAGGTAAAATAAAAGTAGCTACAAATATTATCTTACAACTATTAAGCTAAGAAGCTTATACTTCAGGTACATTTATTTATTAAATAAAGGTAAAATAGACCTATATGTGGGCAATGGAGTAAAGCTTGTTGCATTAACCTTGCTAAATAGGTTGATATTAGAACTTAATAACTATTATTTTATTCTAGCACTTTCTAGAAACATCATATCTATTTTTTATTGTATTTAAATTTATTATTAAAGGCCAAATTTTTTTCATTTTAAAATAATGATGTTTATTATGGATTTGGTACTTATATAACTAGTTAGTATATACTTGATCTTGAAATGCTTAGGTTCAATATAAATAGCAAGAAGTACAAATTAGATAATCAATATCCATGTTATTTATGGCATTGTAGACTAGGATATATCAATGAAACAAAAACCACTAAGTTACATAAAGAAGGATATTTTGTTTATTATAAATCATATGAAACTTGTAAAGGTTGTTTATTAGGTAAGATAATCAAAACACCCTTTACTAAAAATGTGAAATATCTAATGAATTGATTTGTATATGAATATACATGTTTCATCATTGATGACCATATTGGATATGGTTATGTGTATTTGATAAAAGTCTAAATCATTTAAAAGGTTCAAAGAATTTAAAAATGAAGTTGAAAAACTAGAAAGAGTATTACGATACTTCAATCAAATCGAGATACTTCAATCAAGATTTTCAAGATTATCTAGAATGTAATTCTTTAGTAATGGATACCTCTTGGAAGCCACAACATAATGATTTTTTTAAAAGAATAAATTTTACCCTATTGGATATGGTACAGTCCATGATGAGCTATGTAGACCATCCATATTTTTTCTAGGGTTATGCCCTACAAATTACTATATACCTTTTAAATAAGGTTCTATCAAAATTTGTTGATAAGACTCCATATAAGATGGAATGGTAAGAGACCAATCTTATCATGCTTAAATATTTAAGATGTGATGTTTATGTGAAATGTATTGTATCTGAAAACCTAATAGCTAAGCCAGAGAAATATAAGTTTATAGAATATTCAAAAGCAAGTATTGGATATTATTTATGTCATTCCATTAAGTAAAAGTATTTGTCTTAAAACATGCTAACTTCCAAGAAACAATTTGTTCTTGAAGGTAGCATTTAGTTATTATCCCAGAACAAAAAAGACAAGGACAATAGAGATGGAGAAGATAAGATAAAAAAGTTGATAGAGATAAAATTGTGTTCGGTAGTGGTTTACAAGACAAAATGAATGTCTTTATGTCCTATTTGGTTATGGTGTACAAGACAAAATAAAATATAAAAAAGTCTATTTTACTTTTAATTATATTACTTTAACTTACATATTTAGAAAAATAATTAGATAATATTTTTTTACTCTAATTTATATTTAGTGTTAAGATTAATAATATTATAATAACCTTATCTATAAAATCAGAACTAACCTGACAAATTAACCTAAAATCATGCCAACCTAGGTATTAGGTTGGTCCGAGTTTAAAAAATAGAGAAACATTGACTCGACCTGACCCGATCAAAAACCCAAGTTGACCCAGAATAAAAAAAACAGGTTTAAAACTCGTTAAATTTTCTTGAATTTCTTTTTGGTAAAAAAAAAAATTATTTTTTATATAAAACAAATAGGTCAATTGAGTTGACCCTCCTAGCTTGTGACTTAAACCTTGTCTCGGGTCGACTCTCTAATCAAGTTTTAAAACTATAATAATAATCGCTTTTATTTTTATATTGGCCTAGGTTGACCCTCTCGATATATGACCCGGTCCTTGCCTTATAACGACCCATAAGTCGGGTTTTAATACAACTTTTCAACCTCGTTCTTGACTCAAGCATTACCCTAAATTAACCCCCAAATTGAATTTTAAAAATATAATAATAATCACTTTTATTCTTATGTTGACTCGGGTCAACTCGACCCATGATCCATGCTTTTTCTCATATCAACCCTTGAGTTTGGTTTAAAACTATATTAATAACCATTTTTATTATTACATATATTAGTTAAACAATTTTGGAATTGAGAGTTTTTTATAAAGATATTTTAGAATAAAAAAATAATCAATATTGTCTCATAAAAAATGTCCTCTATGTGCCTTTATTTTAAAAGTACATAAATTCACTTTAAAATTGTCTTAGAGACATTTATTTTTATGTTTTTGTCTGTCTCTTAAACCAAACATATTTTTTTCTTCATTGTCTTTGTCCCTTTTGTCTTCGAAAAGTTACCAATTGCTATTGAAAAGACAATTTGGAGGAATATAAAACTTAAAGAAATTCAATAATTATAAACTAACATCCAAATAGAACCTGAACTTGAGGCTATAGTATTGGATGCTCAGCTTGAAGCTCCATAGATATAAGAATTTCATAGATCTAATAAGACATGTTATGTACCAATGAGATATGAACTTTTTATGGAAGTTGAATAATAAATTCCTCATAATTGATGAGCTTACTAGTTATATGGAACCAATATCTGATATTGATTCAAAGACATAACTTAAGGCCTTGAAATTTAAAATAGATTTAATGTACATCAACCAGGTATAGACCTTGATTGATCCATCTCAAAGGATAAAACATGTTGGATATAAGTAAGTCTTTAAGAGAAAGACTAATATGGATGACGATGTAAAAATGTACAAATTTATGTTGGTTGTCTAAGGTTACAAACAAAAACAAATAGGTTGACTTTGATGAAATCTTCTTATCCGTAACTATGTTAAAATCCATAAGGATTTTATTTGCTATAGTTATATATCATGATTATAAGATTTTACATGTCAAAATTGTATTCATGAATAAGAATCTTCAAGAAGATGGGTATATTATAAAACCTGTAAGTTTTAAATATAAGAAATTTGCCAATAAATTATGCAAGATATAAAAATTCATTTATGGACTTAAGCAAGCTTCAAGGAGTTGGAATATCTATTTTGATGAGATAATCAAATAGTTTGAATTCATTAAAAAAAAAAAATAGATGAGCCTTGCTTTATAAAAAGGTTAGTAAGAGTTCAGTTGTTTCCTAATATTATATGTATGTGATATATTATTAATAGGGAATGATATTTCTTTACTCTAGTTAGTAAAGATCTAATTTCTCAATAATCTCTCCATGAAGGATATGAAAGAAGCAACTTATACACTAAGAATAAAGATTTGTAGAGATAAAATTAAAAGGTTGTTTGAATTGTCTCAATCTATATTTATAATAAGATGTTAAAACAGTTAAGCATGGAATAATCCAAAAGAGAATACTTACCTATTTTTCATAGGATATATCTCTCAAAGGATATGTTCTCTAAAACATTAATTAAGAGATATAGGATGGAAATGATTCTATATACTTTGAATATAGGACTTGTAATGTATATGATGTTATGTATAAGACCAGATGTATATTATACTTTGAGAATAATGAGTAGATACATATCTAATTCAGGTGAAGGTCATTAAAAGATAGTTCAAGAACACTTTTAAGTGCCTGAGAAGAACTAAAAATGCTTTTCTTGTTTATGGAGGAGATGAACTAGTAGTTTATGGTTATTTGGATGCTAGTTTTTAATCAAATATTAAAAATAAAAAATTCAAACGAGTTATATTTAACTCTAAATAATAGTGATACAAGTTAAAATTTCAAATAAAAGACTAAAGTAGATTATACAATTAAAGCTAAATACATCTCTGTGTTTGACGGGACAAAAAATATTGTTTGAGTTAACAAGTTCATCATTGAACCAGGTGTGGTTCCTAGCATTGGTGATCCAGTAATCCTATACTATGACAATAATATATCCATTGCACAAACAAAGGAACCAATGTCTTATTAATTATCCAAAAATGCACTTACACAAACATAAAAAGGAAAGATGTAAAGATAAAATGTGTATCCACTTAAAAGAGTTTTATAGATCCTCTTTTCTAAGTCATTTTTCTAATAAAAGCATTATCATCAAGTAAAGCAATATGGTATTTGATATATGACTAATTAGCTTTAATGTAAGTGAAAGATTATTAGTGTATATGCTATGTAATCAATCAGTTAGTTACACATGTCATTGACTTTGTTCATGTAAATATATTTAATAGTTATTAAAAGCTTTATTTATCTTTAATATTCATCAAGTATTTAATTAATAAATCCAGAGTAAAGATAAAGTCATTCGGACAAAAATGCTTTGCAATTAAAATTATAAAGTTATTATAATTATAAAATTCTTTTTGCATCAAAGCATTGTTCCTAAACATTCATGATCAATACTCTATTAAGATTATATATTAATTAAAATTGTTGAGATTGATACATATTATGTTCTCTCCTATATATTATGTTCTCTCCTATATGAAAGGAAGTAGTTGTTCTTATTAGTTGAGGTGTTAGGGATATCTAAAACTCATAAATAGATGTTTGATAGATGATATTCATTGAACTGACCTGCATGAAAATTTTATATGGAGAGATCAGATATATCTATAGAAAGGCTCACGTAACGGTTGTATAAATGATCATTAAACTTGAAATCATTAAATTATCTTATACAAGAAATAATATACTTTGATCCTGCTACACGTTCTAATTAAGAGTAACAAACAGGTATATATTAGGTATAACATGAACTTTATAAAAGTATTTGAGTAATCAAAAAAGAATTCATCACCTTAGGTGAATTACAAAAAATATTTTATTTGTTCTCAAATAGAATTAATTGCAAATCTTTGTATAAGGTAGAATGAAACTTGAAAAGAAAAACATGGATTTATCCGTAATCCAACGAGGAAGAAGAAAAACATGTATGATGCAAAGGAAGAAACTGCAATGTGCTGTCTATTCTCTCAACAATCGATATGGAGTTGTCTGTACTCCAATCATGTCCTGTCTAAATTCTCATATTTTCTGAGGGCCTACCTAATAAAATCTTAGTGCTCCATGAGCAATCATGCATTAGCAACTTATCTTCACTTTTCAATGGTTGATTTAATAACACGTCATCAATCATTAGCAACAAATGATGTACTTGTAAATTTAGCTATGCCATTAACTATTAACTACTACAGTAAAAATCAACCAGTTAAAGGGAGAGATAAAAATAGGAGAAAAAAGGAAAGAGAAGTCGATTGTTTGTCTCTAATCATTATTTCTGTTATTGCATTCATGACTGCAAAATATTTCAGTCTATGCATATACTTCCTCTACACTATGCAACCTGTAAGGCAGGCAATTCCTCCACTTCGAACAAGATATAAAAAAAAATGAAAGAATTTCAAACTCCTATGCGCTTCTTCAGTAATATGTACAAAATCTACTCATCTACAAAACAAATAGAGAAAAACTTACACGACAGGCACAGCATGTATCAGTTACTCATCGCGATGTAGGATCTCACCCATCATAATGCGATTGCTAGAAACTTTGAAGCCAAGGAGAGCAGGATCAATCTGCCTTCCTTTCTTCCCTTTCTTTTTCCCACTTCGCCCACCCAGTGAACCATCAGATGATTCCAAGGCAGCCGCATTAGCTGCTTCAGCCTCGGTAAAAACTGGCTTTTTTAGCACATCCATAAATGATGTCTCTGTTATACCAGCATCATTGTAAGATGAAGTCCTCCTAAAACGCACTTCTTTCTTGCCAGATATCTGATTATCACCTCCCAGGGTTGCTGCTACATTATCTACAGGCTCGTTCCTCCTTTCTGCAAGCCACCAAAGTTTTTTGATTTCAAATCACCATCACAGTTATCCAAAACCAACAAACAAAAGACAGCACAAATGACACAAAAATGATATACCATCAGAAGTTGCAAGGCTTGCCCGATTTGCAAGGCTTGCCCGATTTTTTTGCTTTAGATACGAAGCAGATGCCATGTCTGACAAGACATCCTTAGAAGATAAGGCCTGTGACACCGGTGGGCATTTATGCAAGGCATTGTCAACGCCTCTAGTTAAAAAAGCAGGCATCCTGTTCACAAGCATTTTTCATGAACATCAATGTAGGTTTCAAATCAAAACAGTGCAACATGCAACTCATGTTTATGAAGCAAGACCTTTCTAGTAGCTCAATGTCAAAAGAAACAGATTTACTAGGGAACCCATTAACGCTGAATACACACACAAACACAGAAGTTTCTATTAGTCAAGTCATGCATAAACAGTGGGACCACAGAGCTCACATGCACAATCTGTAAATTGTGAAATTCAAAACAGATTTAATGCCATTGTTACCACAAACAAGTACAGAGAATGTTGGTTTGACTGCACCCCCGGAGATGTTAAAAGTTTTTACTTCATCATATTAGAAGAAAGAAAATAAGCATGTATTTTAGTGTGGCAAGATGACATGATATCATATTAATGTACATGCACTAGGAGACCTATAAAATACAAGGCAGTTAAGGTGCGAGTGTTCTCCCACATACTTGCATCTTGTTTTAAGCTTTTTAATGAAGAGAAATCATCAGAGCACCTAACCTATCAAAGAGTAGCCATGCACGTGCTCTGAAACCAAGTTGTAGAATACGATATTCAAATGAAGATTAACATCATGATTAACAAGAGACCACGATGACTTCAGCCTCATTAAAAACAATCCCACAACAACTCAGGAGTCATTACCTGTCAATAGAGACCTCTTCACCAGTCGATTTATCTAATCTCATCTCATACCCTTGTAGGCCTCCATTACCACCTGCAGAATTTCACAAAGCCTCTAATATCCATCTAAGCATAACATGATATCTGAAAAGATGTATGTCAGAGAAAATACCAGCACTGCTCAGGGAACTCTGCCTGCTACTGGCATTAGCAAAATCCATAGCAGTTTCAGCTTGTTCAACAAAGCTCTCTTCAATGTGCGAAACAGACCTGGCCATGGCACTCATGCCTTTGGACCCATATCTGTTATCCAATTCTACCAATTCTTTATCCATGGCAGATTTATCACCAAACATGTTATCCACATGATTAGTATGAGAAGTATCAACTATGCCTGACAAGAATGTTGATTCTTCAGTTAGTGCTCCAGATTTCGACCTTAGGGACAATCTTTCACCATTTCCTTGATGGTGTAATTGACCACTCAAGGACATAGCATGATTATCCTGCAGCAGAGAATTTGATTTCAAATTTTGAGGCTTTTCCATAAATGAGTCATTCATGGTGGCTTCTTGATCTGGAATATCATTTAAAGAGAACGACTCAGTGATCGGCCAAAAGGATTCCCGAGATTTAGAGGAAGATATAAGGTGCCGATAATCGTCTTCCGATGACCGAATAGACTGAAGACCCATATTTTGGTGAAGATCCATTAAAACTTGCTTTGAGCTCTCCTCATCTCCTCCAGCTGAGGTCCAAAAACTAGAGTTTCCAGCAACTTCTGAAACATTCCTTTTTCTTTCAGCTTCAAGATGCAGCTGTTGCATCCCTCCTTCAACCCAACTATTCTCTTGCTGCCCTTGTTTTCCAGGGAGGTGGCTCTTCGTCATTTCAGCGCGAGAACCATAAATATCACCAAAAACTTGTCGATGATGAGAAGAGACATTGGACGAGAAGGAACCCAGTTGATCAGTAGAATGCATATATAGATGCTCTGCTGAATCTGGACCTTGGGAATGACCATTTACATTATCCAACTTCATCCCAGGAGTGACAGCAGGGAGAGATGTTGGATGGTCAAATGCCATAGAGCTAGGCTCATAAAACCCACCCTGATGTGGCTCCTGTAAAGCATGATTCCATTTGTTATGGCTTAAATGTTCATCATGTGAGGAAAGCCTCTGCTGTTGCAGGTAAAAATCTGAAGCGTTAAATCCTGTAGACTTAGACTGGTGATGACCAGTAGTATTTCTGAAGGTCTGACCAGCTTCATCAATGGACCATGGCCAACCAACTTGGCTTTCACCATCCATTCCTAACTGCTGCCTTGCCAAAGATAACTCTTGCGCCTGCATCTGTTCTTGCTGAAGATGGAACTGCAGGTCTGACGGGAGTATATTACCATGCTTCACCTGTGATAAGTGGTCCAAGATATCAGTCTGGGGTTCTTGAAGATTATTCTGGCCAATCTTAGCTCGAATTATCTGCTCCAATGATAGATCGAGGTGCCTTGGATTATGTGAATTCTGCTGCAGTTCAGCCGCCAGTCGTGTCCTAAATTGAATCTGCTCAAGCAAGTTTTCTCTCAATGGATCTCCCTTTCCCTGACCATATCCAAGATCAGGCATCTGATGCTGCAGCAACTGTTCCAGAACCTGCTGCTGCTGCAGTTTCATTTGGTACTGACGAAGCTGTTGTTGCCGTTGGTGCAGTAAATGATGCTGTTGCTGAAGCTCAAACTGTCGCTGCTGTTGCTGATGCTCCAATTGCCGCCGCTGAAGTTCCACCTGCCGCCGCTGTTGAAGCTCAATCTGCCGCCGCTGTTGAAGCTCCAGCTGCTGCCTCTGTTGAAGCTCCAGCTGCTGCCGCTGTTGAAGCTCCATCTGCTGCCGCTGTTGAAGCTCCAGCTGCTGCTGATGTTGAAATTGCAGTTCAATAAGATTAGAAGGGATTTGCTCAAAACCCAGCTCCATAGTATGTGAGAAGGGATGAGATAAATGATTCTGTTGTTGACATTCTTTTTGCATCTTCTGCAACATGAGATGCTGCTGGTCAAAATCATTGAACTCTGGCTGCCTGTGAAATAAGTGTCGAGCATCTGCGGAACCTAGATCAATGTGGGGATTAGTGAGTGGCTTTTTCCTATAATCTTCAGGCCATGTCTCTGCATAATGGGATTGATCAAAAACTGCATCAAAGGTCCTGTGACTGGCAAGAGCAGCATCATGCTCTGTATAAGGGTCCATAGCATGAACCTGTGCTGGAAATTCATCACCCATGCTTGAAGCCATGTTGGATGATTGAGCGCGCCTCAGATTAGAGTTGCTTCTAAGCTCAGACATCGACAAGCCAAATGGATGAACTATGTCATCCTGATGAGTATGCATGCCAGTTTCTGAAATTTCATTTAAGATAGCAGGGTTGGTAGAAGCATTAGGAGCAAATCGCTGAAAGTCTGCAACATCTCCCATCAAAGGGTTGCCACTACTTCCAGGCCTTCCAGGAAAGATAATTTCTGTATCCAACAAAGATCAGAGCAACTAAATGAGCACAATGAACAGATACAGTGACATGAACTGCAGAATCATTATACACAACTTACCTTCATCCGGAGTAACAACATTTTGAAATCTTTGATCATCAGAATACTCCATCCCACCGAGAAAACCATGATCAGGAACTCTTGACTGACCACTAACATTGGAGACGGCCTCAAATCCAGATGAAGCCCTCTGTTGGTCTTCCCTGACAGCAGAAGCCTTAAATTCAAGGGAAGCAGGAGTCACTGTGCTCCCTTCCAAGCTTTCTCCAACAGCATCAGATAGCTGTAACTTAGCAGATGGACTAGTACTTGAAGCACACCCAGGTTTAAGTTTTAGGTGAGGCATAATATCACCAAGCTCATGGAAGGGTGATCCATCTGGAGCATCTGACAAACGAACTGGTAGGTCAGTTCCAAAATATCCTTGCTCAAACCATGCAATAATATCAATACCAAGGTATGGTCCCTGAATTGCCCCTTGAGGATCAAGATAGCACAATGATAGTTCCTCAGGTGTGATAGCCCCCCTGAATTGATGTACCTCACTATTGCTATTCAAGGAAAACTGATGGCTGCTTGGATTTTTCTGTGCAGAAGAAAAATCAAATAGAGAACTTGAATCATCAGGAAGCTGGTTATCCATCTCAAAAGAAGTAGCTGGCTCAATATCCTCCAACTTAAGGTTATTCTGAAAAACCACATCTTCCACTGGCTGCCTTTCAAAAGCTTTTAACTCCATAATGTTGTCACTCAGACCACCACTCTCCCCAAAACTGCTGGGATCATCTTTCTTGAAATCTGCAGGCGCAAAGCCATCCATCAATGCTCTGGCAATTGTTGTTGTACGCTTCTGTTTATCATCTTTATGCATATCCTTTTCTGAAATACATAACAGAAGGAATAGTATTAACTCTGTGAATTAAAAATAGTCAAAAAATTGATTCTAGGATTACTTACCCTCAGCCATTGATGTATCTAATGTCTCAGCGACAGTACCTTGACCAGAAGCATTACCAGTAATTTTTCCAAAAGAGTGTGCAATTTCTTCAGTCTTAACAGAGAAACTCTCATTCCCCTCACCTAAAGTCCCCTCGCCAAAGCCTGAATAAAAAAAGAGAGTTAGAGAGAATAGATGGTGAGATGAGCCAAAGTCAACTGAAGATGTGACACTGATCACCTGCAGTGGTATTACTTGATGAATCGTTCTTTTCTCTAAATGAGTTGTTCAGTGCTCCACTGCTTGTAATTTTTCCCTGCCACATATCTCCAAGGACAGCCTGCAAGAATCAGATGATCCAATTTAAGGCAGTGACAACAGCTGTAAGACATACCTTTAACATGACATTATCGAACTCATATACCTCTTCCTCTGCATCAGGTGCAACAAATGCCAATGGCTTAATAGAAATTTCCTGTGTTAGTGAAGACACAAGCTCGATCCCTTCTGGTATGGTATCAAAACTTGTAAGAGTCTTGTGCTTACGGTAAATGTCAAGAAGTTTTCCCCTTGGATAGCAGAATGCATGATTCTTATCCAGAGGAATAGACCCAATAGAAGAAGCAGTAAGATATCTGCCAATTTGTAAGTTCCCACTATTGTTGGACCTTCCTCTTCCGGCAGCAAACGGCACATTCGGGCTCTCCAGACGTCCTCTATCTAACCCAAAACCAGGTGCACTCCTGTATGCAGCAGGTCCACTAGAATGAATATCCTTACGATGGCGAGGCCTCCACTTATCACGAGAATCGTTCTCGCGCTCAGAAGTTGGCCTCCACTTATCACGAGAATCGTTCTCACGCTCAGAAGTTGGCTCAGAATTTGGGTGGCTAGCAGTAACAAAATTTTGTTTGTCACTGTGAGCATCATCCTTCTCAACATCTGCCCTCTTATCTGTTCGAGAATCCTTCTCTTTATCTTCAGGACCCCACCTAGATGACCACTTGCTGTCTCTTCGGGATTCATGTGCAGAATTGCGGCTATTGCCGTCATGCCAACGATCTGAAGAAGACAAGGTTCTAGTCTCCGATATATCTCTAGCTGAAACAGAATCAGCACGATTGTCTTCTTTTCTGCGATCTTTTCTACCAAGTAAACCTGTATCCCTCTCCTCCTCACGCCAACGGCGGCTGCTTTCAACATCAGGAGCAATTTTCCTCCGATCTTTCTTGTCTTGGGATCCATCTAAACGCCAATTGTCTTTCAAATTGTTATCAATGGAGTTTCCATGGGACAAAGAATTTGAAGCACGTGTTTCCTGTTATTTTCAGGCATAAGGGTTAAATCGGAAATACACGCGTACACACAAAAATAAAAACTGAAAAAAGGATAAGTTTAGCAGTAATAAAACATCAAGTAAAATATAAGTTCACCCTGTGACAGAACTAAGTGAGATGGTACTCACATAAAAGCAAGACTGCATTCTTGCAGACAGATGAGAAAAAAGGGCTTTCCCCTATAAAGAGGTCAAGATGCTACAATTAAATCTCCTTAGGTTTGATTATTTGATAATTGCAGAGCAGAGTTGCAACCAAAATTAAAAGTATTTCAACACCTTCATAAGTATAAATTCTGGTTAAAAACCATTTAAATTATAAAATCCAATAAAATGCATCTCTAAATCCTGCACACAGCTATCCTAATTTATAATTTCTCAAGGGCCCCAGCTAAGGTACATGTTTATAAACACCAGAACATACAATCACACTAAATGACATAAATTATCAGGAATTAACAAAAGGAGTATATAGTACATGATAAATAAATAAAAAGCATGCCACCTCGTATAGATAACCAAAAACCAACCAGTCAATAAGCACGTCCAACTTTAGACAAGTGAAATCACATACCCCTGATGCCCCAGTAGTCAATGACTTAGCATCCACCGGTTTAGCATAAAGCCATTGTGGAGAAAGAGGTATAGTGTTGTCTGCAGCCACTTGATCTGTAAAGCAAGAACAATCAATATATATTTTAGAATAAAAAAGGCTAATAAATTCAAGACTGAAATCTGCAAATAAGTATTCCCGGGATACCTTTTGAGTCATCAGGCAAACTCAACAGAGCCTTGTCCTCACCAATTCCTCCTCGATCTACCATTTCCAAGAAAAATGACAATTCATAAATAGCATTAGTTCCATACATTCAAAATCAATGAATCCACATATAACAACAGCTATTAATCTCAGTAATCTATCACCATTCGACATGAAAAATATACAGAAAAATAAATTAACATCAAAGTCATTCAATTGGAAAAATAGAAAGTATCAAGGAGAAAAAATATAAAAAAAAATAGTCAAAACCCTAAAAGTAGGAACAGAAACGGAAGTATACATAGCAATAAAGATTAAGAAAGATCGATTGAATAAGAAAAAGAATGGAAAATCGAAATCAGAACCTTTGAAGGAGGAGAGGCGTTCATCGGTTGATCTGGGAGAGAGGAGGAGGAGATCGTCGGGGAGATTCAGCTTTCCGTCGGTCATCGTCGTTATCTAAAACCAACAAGAACTTGCACAAATTCGGTATACACAGAACTATCAATACAGAAGAGAGAACAGATAAAGCAGATTGAGATTGGAAGAGTGGAGATTGCACAGAGAGAGAAGGAAATTGCTAGGGTTTGGGATTTTGCAGATGTAGAAGGGGTAACTGATAAAGGGTTTGGGTGTTCAGTGTGTATTTGATCGAAGAAACAACTAAAGATTCGAGTGTGTGTTTAATCAATTTTTGGTTTTTCTTCTCTCTTTTTTAATGAAATTGAAATGCTGCCAAAAAGTACTCCGAGCCTCTCTTTCCTTCCTTATTCTTGCCTTTTCTTAGATGCAAATTACATAGTCTATCTTTACTAGAAAGTTTCTCTTGATTTGAAATGATATTAAAAGAAAAGCTAAAGTGCATGAGGTTACATTTTACCCCTCGATATAAATTGGATTACTACAGTAAAATTATTTTTTTATCATTGAATAGAGAAAATTTAAGTCTTTTAGCTGTGGTTTTTTCTTGTTTGGAAGTAGGTATCATTTTAAATTTTGTGAGGCAGTAAAAATATTCTTTTATCTAAAATTAACGAGATTTAAAATTATTGACGAAGGAATTTGTTGACTATCCATATGCTTCAGTTCATAAGAGTAAAAATATTTCTTTATCCTTAAAATAAAAAAATATTGAGCTGCTAGACAAGGGTTTTTCAAGTTTTTCCACTTTACATGTATAGTAAAATAATGTTTTTCACAATACAAATACTTTTTTATTTTAGAGTTAGCAAGATTTAAAATTATTGATCAAAGGCTTTCTTGACTTTTCATATGTTTCATAGCAGTAAAAATACTTCTTTACCCTTAACATCAAAAAAATGTTGAGCTGTTAGGCCTGTGTTTCAGGTTTTTCTACTTTTCATGTGCAGTAAAAGAAATTTTTTTAATCTTAGAAAAGACAAAAAAAAAAAAAAAAAGCTTTGCATTTAGAGGTATTTTCACATGGGTATTTTATGTAATTAAGAGGGTTATGGGGGCGTTTTGGTTTTTTCATGTTTTTTTATATTTTTTAATTGAAAAGTTGTCGGCTTTTGTTCCACATGCGTCATCGAGTGGGTGGCGTGTCTGACACCACCCAGTGGCTAAATTTGGCCAACCGTCATCTCCCTTGACACGTAGTAGTGTCTTCTACACGGTGTGGCGCGTGTTGGCTTATGGTGGTTGGATTGCTACCGGTGATCGATTGTTTTTATTTTTTCTTTATTTTCTCTCTCTTGCCAACTAAATTATATAATTGTCCTCTTTGTTTGTTGTTTTCCAATTTCAATTCTTATTTTTTGAATTTCTTATTTCATCCTTATTCCTTTTTTATAAAAGTTGTTTTATTTTTAATTTTATCCTTCAATTACAATTTCTCATATGTTTTGTTTTCATTTCAGTCCTCATTATTTTACGAAAAGCTAAAACGCGTGGGGGTTTCACTGTAACTCTACATGTAGATTATTGTTGATTGCCATGATGAAATTACCCTTTTACCATTGAGTGTCGAAAATTTAAACTTTCAAGCTGGAGGATTTTTTTTTTCTTTTCTCTAACTCAGTAGTCATTAAAAGATTGTTTGGGGGTGTGCATCATTTCAAATTTTTTAACACAGTAAAAATACTCTTTTACCCCTAGAATCAACAAGGGCTTTCTTTACTTTTCACATGCTTCGTAACAGTAAAAATACTTATTTGCCCGTAAGATTAAAAAAATGTTGAGTTATTGGGCAAGGGTGTTTCAGATTTTTCCACTTTTCATGTATAGTAAAAGAACGTTTTTAACCTTAGAAAAGACAAAAAAAAAAAAAAAAGCTATACATTTGGGGGTATTTTGGTATTTTCACATGGATATTTTGTGTCATTAAGAGGGTCATGGGGGTATTATTTGTATTTTCACATTTTGTTTTAAATTTTTAAATAAAAAAATTATTGGCATCTGTTTCACACATGCCAGCCAGTGGGTGGCGCGTGTGATACCACCCGGTAGCCAAATCTAGCCTTTAGTCGTCTCTTTAGATATGCAATCATGTCTTCTTCCATATGGCACAGCGTGTGTGGGCTTATGATGTTGGTTTGCCACCAATGATCGATTGTTTTTATTTTTTCTTTCTTTTCTCTCTCCTGACAACTAAAATACACAATTGTTTTATTTGTTTATTATTTTTCAATTTTAGTCCTCATTCTTTGAATTTCTTATTTCATCCTTATTTCTTTTATAGAAGTTTTGTTTTTTTTTTTTTAATTTTATCCTTCAATTACAATTTCTCTTATGTTTTGTTTTTCATTTCAATTCTCATTCTTTTCAATAGTAATAATATTTATTTTGGTTTGGTCCTTTTTTATTTGATTTATTATTTGTTTCATTTGCCTTTTTGTTAAAAAGTTTATGATTATTGATTTTATCTTTCAAAACAAATTTATGATTTTTGTTATTTCAATAATAATAATAATGCTAATAATACTAATAATGGTAATTGTAGTGGTTGTAATAATAATAATAATAATAATAATGTTAATGATTGTGGTAATAATATTAGTTTATTAGTTGTGGTGGTGGTGGTACTTCTGATTTCAATCAATTAGGTTCTCATAGTTCGGTGTCCTTTGCAGATTGATTATTGGTTGCGAATTTCTTCAATTTAACCTCTAATTGCCCCTGATTTCAATCAACTGACTTAGTAAAAATTAAATTTGGTCTCTTAAAATTCAATCTTCTTAATTAAACCCAAATTAGGCTTCCAAACTTAAGTTTTCACCAATTAAGCCCATAATAAAATTAATTTGACTCATTTAAAGTATAATTACGTCTTTGCACTTAATTAAATACTTTAATTGGACCCAAATTGATTTTTAAACATAATAAAACTTTAATATGATTAAATCAAATTGGCCTATTAAAAATTTAATTATATTTTTATATACTTAATTTTTATGCAGATTCATTCAGTAATTATTTAATTTTGACCTTTAATCTGCATTGTTTCTCTATTTTTGGGCATAATAACAATGATAATTATGATAATAATAGTAATCATAATAATAATAATAATAATAATAATAATAATAATCATGATATTACTTATTGATAATAGTAGTAATGGTGATAACTGTAATGATTGTGACAATATTAATAATGATAATAATAACGATGTGAATAGTAATTATTATACTAAAAATTGTCATAATTCATCGTTCGATATTAGATTTGCTGAGAATTGAGTTTCACTGCTTTTCCATGTATGATATCTTTTATCTAATATCACGAATTACTAGTTTGAAAAGTTTATATAGCTCGATGTTCTCTTTTATTTCTTGCATTATAATTTATATTTTAATTTTATCGTTTAACATTGATTTTTGAAAATAATAAAAAAGGTCATCCAAGTTTCCTTCAAACCTATTAAATAAACCAATTCACATTGAGTTGATTAGCTCTTAAAGATTTATCGTTTTCCCTCATTTTATAGCATTACAAAAAAAATCTTTGCGCTCTTAATAACTTTTCTTTTTTATGTTTTTAAAAACATGGTTTGGCTTGATGTGGAGTGCAGGCTAATAAACTAATTTAACTATTATTCTTTTCGATAAGGAAATGATATTTGATTTGTTTTCCTCTTTTTTATTATTATAAGCAAAAGCAAATTGTTATATATATATATATATATATATATATATATATATATATATATATATATTTTCAAATCAAATAAATACATAAGCTAGATTAGTAACATGTGATAGTCATGTCAAATTTTTACTGACATAAAAAAAAGATCAAGCAACGAAGCATTTTTTTAAAAAACAAGAAAATTCCAATTTCACTCAATTTAATTCAATAAACTTTTTTATTTGAATAATATAATTAAAAAACAAAAACAATAAATAAATTGAGCTAAAAAAATAACAATGATTATTTTCGAAAAATAAAACTTTATCAATATTATGGAAAGCTATCCTCCCAATATTATTAAAAGGTCTTCATGAGCTTATTTAATAACATAGCAAAAAAGTATATGATAACATGATAGCTTTGTAAAAAACAAAATGAAAAAAAAAATCAAAGTTTAATTCATAGCAAATCAAATATTGAAAAGTAGAATTGAAAAAAAATTATTTTAAAAAAAGGCAAAAAAAATTGACCCAAATCTATCCGAATTAGCCAAATTTGCAACTTAGTTGCGAGACCAAAATTACCTCATCAAAATCCAATTAAAATAAAATTATGAAAACCAATTCCTAAACCAACCTTATTGTTGAAGGGCGAAAATGGGAAAATTCAATTATTATTTTTTAAAAAAAGAAAGACTTGAGTCAACCTGGGTTAACCCCCAAGCTCACATCCTGTGATATCAGATCAGGATAACTCCATATAAAAGAAAATAAAAAAACCAAGTAACCCAATCCCCAACCAACATAATATTGAAAGATGAAATTGAAAAAAAATCAATTTTAAAATTGGCTTAAAAAAGATTGAGTCAACTCACATTAATCATCCAAATCCATGGCTAAGGTTATGAGGTTAGGATTATCTCATAGAATCAAACCCAAAAAATCACAAAGTCAAATTCTCAATCAACCAAATACTAAGGGATGAAATTAAAAAAAACAATAAAAAAGGATTTAAAACAAACAAATCACAATCAAAATAATGGAGACTACGTTTGATATAAAAACTAAAATAAACAAAATAGTAAGGGTCAAAATGAAAAATTTCAATTCAAAAAGAAAAGGTAGCATTGAGAACCAAATCCAAGAAAAAAGAAAAAAGAAATGGCAAGACACTATGAATCTCGATGAGAGGAGAGGTAGGAGAAGGGAAAATATGAAAAACAGGTCACACACTTCTAATTGGTACACATAACTCCTCATGAGGAAGATCTCACCATAAAGAATCCAATGCAAAGACAAAATACCATGTCCCTTCATTGAAAGCCTCCATACACGTCATTAAAGCTCAATGGAAAGCTTCCATACACTGGCCCGTGCATTATATGCACTAGCCAAGTCACGCTACCTATTTACCTGGTTCGCTATATTTGTTTTAGTTTCAATTTTGATCTCTTAACTCCTAATTATTTTACGTAAACATAATTTTATTTTAGTTTTCCAAACCGAGCATCAACCGAACACAAAACATTTGCCTTAACATTACGAGAACCTTATATCTAAGCAACCAAAATAAACTTCTAGGTCAAATCCCAAAAAAAAGTCAATATGAAAAGATCAAATTAGAAGAAAAAAAGTTGAGTGATTGAAAAAAAATTCCCTTGATAGGGCAAATGAGTCCTTGATGTTAGCAAACAAAAAAGACTTGATATTTGTTTAAGCTTTTAGATTTGGTCCCCAAAGCTATAATCTTATAAATCAATAAAAATAAATTTTATTTTTCCAAGCGATAGAGTATTCCCCTAACACCATGAGGCCCCGATACATAAGCATAAAAACAAATCACCATGGCTAATCCTAAAGAAACACAAAATTAAAAGATCAATTTTTTTTATAAAAAAAATCAAATTGAAGGGCAGAAGTAAAAAACAAATTGGGACTAAACAAAGAGTTTTCATTACAAGACATGGTGAAACACTAATGCCCTTTATTTTTTTTTATAAAAAATTATATGTATATATATATATATATATATATATAGTAATTATAGTATTCATTGAAAAAACTAAGAAGTGTAAAAAACAAATGTGTATATGTTTAATTGTTTGTTTTATTATATGTATTAGTTTGTTGGTACATGTGAAGCATATATATATT
The DNA here is from genome assembly GCA_030145905.1 of Populus davidiana. Lineage (NCBI taxonomy): Eukaryota > Viridiplantae > Streptophyta > Magnoliopsida > Malpighiales > Salicaceae > Populus > Populus davidiana. Next base: position 33,920,637 of record CM057789.1, on the reverse strand, counting down.
AAAATTCAAAAAAAAATCTTATTAAAGATACATTGTGGCCTTTCTCACAAACTATTGTCGATGGCAATAATAGTTTTCTTGAGTATAGACACAAGAATCGAGGGGAGAGAAAAAATACAAGAAAATGAATGAAAGAAAAAGGGTTATTAGAGACACGTAAGGGTTACGTCACTAACAAGTGTTGCCATGGAAGAGAATCGAAGCTGATTCGATTTTAACAACACAAAGAAAGGCCATCATCGGAGCTTAGAATAGGTCTCATGCGCCACCTTAACTGCATGTCCTTTCTCACATGTTGTCATGTATAGCACATACGCTAGCCATTTTTTAAAAAATTAGTTCCTTATTAGATTTTTTTATTTGGTCCCTAATTTTTTATAACTCTTTAATTTTTTGATTTGGTCGTTGATTCAACAATTTTATAAAATTTAGCCCTTATCATATTTTTTTTTGGTCCTTGGTTTTGTCCCTAATTCTTTTATAGGGCTTCGGTTCGGTCTCAAATTTCATCTCACCCATGCCCAATAAAGACCTAATTAGGAGGAAAAGAACATAAGGTAAATGAAAGAGACAAGTGGCCAAACCAATTAGTTGAAATGTTTTTAGCCAAATTGAGTTTTGAACAAGGCAACCGGGGCGTGTTTAGGCCCTGAGCCAACTCCAACATGATTGGATTTGAAACTCATGTCATCCAATGGACTGCAACATAAGGTAATGCTAAATTGATAAAAAAAAAAAGAGGAACTATTCTTGAAAGTTATTTTGTTTTGATTCAATTTATTATTTTTGTCGAGAAAAACCAAAATTGACATATAATTAAAAAATAATGCTAAATAGCATGCCACATCGGGAGAGTATGTTTTTCTTGTTTGCATCAATCACTTAACACCTTGATCCAGTGTTTGATCATCGTTAGCGACTCTTTTAACATTTTTTTGCGTGTATGATGATCGATTAGTTTTATTGAACACATTGATTGAACTTTCAATGTGCACTTTAATTTTTTTATCGTCAACTTGAAATTTAACATTGCTGATGTTGTAATCCATTTCTGGGTCTCCACATAAAAAATAATAAAATACAAAAAAATTCAAAAAATATATTATCAAAAAAATATAACAGTGAAAAAATGCCAGAGCGTCCTAAAAATGCTCAAAAATTGATTGATGATGTTCAAAAATATAAAAATTAAAATTTGACAGTATATCATTAACTGATGAGAGCCCCGATGATAAAGAAAATTCAATTTGAGGAAGAAAAGTCCAAAATTAGAAGTTTATGGACTCAATTAAATTTTATTAAAGGTTTAATTGAATTTTTGGAGAGTTTAATTGCAAGAAAAATTGATTTTTGAGTTAATTTGGGCTTTAATTGGGAGAAATTAATTTTATGGGGTCAAATTATAATTTTTGGAAGTTTAATTGATCAAATCAGGGTCTTAATTGCATAAATATTGAAGTTTAATGGCCAATTAAGGACTTAATTGAAGAAATCCGAGACCAGGGACCAAACTGCAAAACGCGCGCAAATTGAGGGTTTGCTTTGAATCTAGCACGTTTTGGCGCCTTTTCCTTTTAAATGAAACGACGCGTTTTGACCAAAACAGCGCCGTTTCATGCACTGTTTATTAAAAAAAAAAAAGGAAAACTCAAAACGGTGCCGTTTTGAAACGGCACCATCGTCTTCTTCCCTGCGCACGTAGAGAACAGGGGAGAAGAAGATTTTTTCTTCTCCACTTTTCGCCTAATTTCTTTCCCAGTTTTTGCGCAATAAGACGCCTACCATTCGATGCCCACTTGCCTCCTTTTTATCCATTGAACGGATAGTGGAGGGGCAGCCAACAGTGGCCGCCCCACCATTCGGCCCCCCCTGTTTTTGCCTATAAAAACAGGGGAAGGGGACCGAAGTGAAAGAAGAAAAAAGACCGAGGGAGAGAGAAGAGGGAGACGAACCGAGAGAGGAGATAAGGCAGAGAAGAGAGGAAGAAGCAGAGAAGAAAACGAGAAAAAAAAACACAAAGGAGAGAGAAAGAAAGAAAACTGCCGGCCACCGTGCCCCCCCATCGCCATCGTGCCTACGCCGCCAGCAGCACCGCCTCGACGCCACCGCAGGTAACCTCCCGTTGCCCCGTCTCCTTCTTCTTTTGCAGCGCCTTTTTTTTTTCATGCAGAACGTGAATTAATTCACATTCTGCAGCAGTTGAGGGAGGTTGGTTACTGTGCTTAGGCACAGTAACCAGCCCATTTGGTAATGGGTCGGGTTGGCCCAGCCCACTAATATGGGTCGGGTCCGACCCATTTCAATTTTTTTTTATTATTAGAATTTTTACAATTTTTTTTTCAGCACATTTTTTTTTATCAATTTTGCTTAATATCGGTTTGTATTTTACATCGTAAAAATATAAATTTGGTATTAAAATACCCGGTTTTCGTCCCACGGTACTGTTCAACGGCACTGTTCACATTCAAAAAGAAAAAAATCAAAAATAATTGTTTCAGCATTTTATAATTTTTCCACGTAGTTTTTTATGTCATTTTGATTAATATCGGACAGTATTTTTACATCGTAAAAATATAAATCGGTATTAAAATACCAAAAATACAAAAAAAAATTAAAAAAAAGATAAAAAAATATTTTTGTGCATACGGCCAAGTGTCTCAAATCTAAAAATCATATCGTATTTTTCATATGTAAAAAAAAAACAATATTTTAGCATGCATTTTGGCTTTAATAACCAGTTTATTAAAGTCAAGAGAACATTGGCCAAAATCTCAAAAACAACAAAAATTTTATTTTGTTTGATTTTAGTATCAAGGATTATGAGTTTATACGTAAAACATATTCCTGATATTAAAAAAAATATATATTTTCTTTTGACGACTTTGAATAGTTAGTTTTTTACCCGATAAAGATAAGGATCTCCTTACAGAGGAGGACTTTTCTTAAACCGTAAACGAACCAACAATTAAAAAACCACAACACGATTTTAGATTTTATCAGACATTAAAACAATGCAGCCTACCTTAGGTAAGGCGTAGTTGGGGTGCTAATACCTTCCCTTTACGCAACCAGTCTCCGTACCCGATCTCTAAAGACCAGTTAAGGTTCCTAGTAACCAGAATACTAGGTGGCGACTCCCAGTCTATATTTTCACTTGTAGAGACAAGAATTCCTTGTCTCTCCCTATTTGCCAGGAATAAATATTCCGATTTTTCCTTGAGGGTGGACGATCGTCGCGCCGCCGCACACGTGCGACAGCTGACATGTACTTTTTTATGCTTGAATTGACTTTTTTTTCTCCAACCTTCAGCGTAACGTGGGGGCCAGTACTAGTTATTTAACTAATTTGTATGATTTTTTTTTAATTTTCTTAATAGATTGTTTTGAATAAAGGAATTCGTCTTTGACATATAACAATCTACTAGATCATTGGTTTGCGCTGCGCTGTGGGTCAGATTAAGTTTTTAACATAAAAAATGTCCATGCATTGCTAATGTTTTTGCTAATAAAAAAAAGTTAGTCATGAACTCAAAATATGATGCATGTTGTCTGATATCTTTTGTAAATATTATTACGGTTATATATTAGATTGACTTAGATTAACCCGTCAAATCTGTCATTCGGGTCATGAGATCATGATAACCTTATAGAAAAAAAAATAAAAAAAATCATGAAGGTTAATTTCTAATTCACTCAATGTTGAATGATGAACTTAAAAAGAATAAATAAAAAATGAACAAAAAAACTACTCGGGTCAACTTGGCAAACCAACAACCTCAGTCATGAAATTGAGATAACCCCATAGCATGAAAATTAAAAAATTATTATAAAGCTCAATCTCCAACCAATCCAAATTTGAAGGATAAAATCGAAAAAAAAATCAATTAAAAGAAAGATAAACAAAACAACACAAGTCACCTTGGACTAACATGTAAACTTGTGATATGAGTCATGAGATAACCTCATAAAATGCAAATAAAAAAAATTACAAAGTCCCATTTCCAACAAATTTAGTGTTGGAGGTTAAAATCAAGAGAAAAAAAATATATCCATGAGATCGGGATGACTCTATATATAGTAAATTGAATTGAAAAAAAAAATACGAAGCTTAATTCTCAAACAACCTAACATTAAAGATATTGAATGATGAAATTAAAAAAAATTAAAAAAATTAAGTTGTTGGAGGATGAAATTAAAAAAAAATCAATCTAAAAAGAACAAAAAAATGAATAGAGTTAACACATGACAACTTGCCAAACTCGCGACTTGAATCATAAGATCAGAATAACCCTATAAAAAAGAAAAATAAAATAAAATTATGAAGCCTAATTTCAACCAACCCGATGTTGAAGGAAGAAATAAAAAAAAATCAAGTAGAAAAAAACAGTAAAAAAAATACCCGAGTGAATCGGGGTTAACTTGTTAAACCTCTAACCTATATCATGAAATCGAGATGAATTCATAAAAATATAAATAAAAACCAAAATTAAGAAGCCCATTTCTAACAGATCTAATGTTGAAAGTTAAATTTTTTTTTTAAAAAAACTAAATCCATGAAATCAATATATAACCCAACAAAAATTTATGAATCACAATTCCCAAAATAACATAATATTAAGTGATGAATTTGAAAAAGACCTAAATAAAAAAAGTCTAGGTTGTTGAAAGGTGAAATTAACAAAAAAAATTACTATTCTAGTTAATAGTGTTTTATAAGTGTGACTATAGTGATTTAACCACATCTTTTAATGTATATTTGATATTCTAGTAGTTTTTTATAGTTATGATTTGAAAATGTATGTTTAAGAAAAGCTAGAAATTGTAGTTTTTCAGCAACCAAGATTTTAATAGAGAATTTTCAAGAAGACACATGCAAACTATAGAGTGTGTCGATTACCAAACACTTTCAAAACTATAATTGAGGCAAAACATAGTTTCAAGCTTTTAGCCACAATTCACCATATTACCAAACAAATACTTAGTATTTTGTAATTGAATCTCTCATATATTAGACAACATTTAATATTTTGCAAATATATCAAAATTTCAATAAGTTATAAAGGCTCTAATATTTTTTTCATAAGGACGACTAGCTTTGTCACTTGCTTGATAGTTTTTCCGTCACATCTGATGATCGAAAAATTAGAGTTAAATTGGTGGATTTACAAAATCATTTTCAACTTTTTTTTCATTAAAAAACACCTCAAAACCCCTACTGAGACCTCAATAAATCCATTTTCAACCTCAAAACACTCTTTATTCACTCCAAAAAAATGAAGATTAAACGAATAAAAAACCTTAACTGACACCGACTACTATTTTTGGCATGTTCATAGGAAAACATTGTCTTCATTAGACTCCACTTAAGAAGACAAACCTATTAACTCAATAATCAATCTTTTTGATAGCCAAAATATTACAATTCGAGCACTTTCTCTTTCCTCTAACATTTTTCAATGACTTTCTTTCTCTACTTTTAACCAAAATATGATCATTACAACATTTTTTCTCTCCTTTATGTTTTTCAATAACTTTCTCTCTCTCTTTTTTTTTTTTAATATCTAAGGATTAAAATGTGAATAAGATAAAGTTTGATATCAAAACATGAATTGTTCAAATAAAAAAACTAAATGATAGAAAAATAAAACTACAGGGATCAAATTTATCGTGGAATATTACTCAAAACTCAATACATGCGGGAACATGTAAATTGTTTGTTTTTTTTTTTTTAAAAAAAAAACATGCTATTGTAACTTGGAAAAGTAAAATTATAGATAATAAAAGTTTAATGATAATTATTTATTGTGATCAATATTTATTTTAAATTAAAATTAAAAAAATTAAATATACAAAAATTAAGTTGAGAAAAATCGTGTTTGGTATTTTGATCAAAATATTATTTATCAAAAATTAATTTTATTTTTTGTTTAATGTTTTTAATTATTTTGATATATTGATGTTAAAAAAATAAAAAATTATATTTTAATATATTTTAATAAAATATTTTAAAAAATAACCACTAGAATATAAAGAATTACGGGACAGCCCAAATCATCCCAACAACGTTCCTTAGCTGACTGCACTTTCAATTATTTCCAAAGTTTGAAGAAAATCATCATCGCAGAGCTGCCTCACCATGGACAGTAGAAACGTCGTCGTTTGCGATAATGGCACAGGGGTATCCCTCCATCCCTCATTTGTTCTCGATCCAAAGAATGGATCTCTGTTTTCACTCGCTTCTTGTTTGATTTTATCAGTTCATGTAATTTTCCCTGATCTGCATTTCATGTATGCTTAATCCACGAATTCTTTTTTTTATTGAAAAATGTGCCAGCCTTGTGAATGATCGCTTCGATTTATTTTTTAAGAATTGCATTTGGCTTGAAAATTTTGTAATTTGAAAGCATAAGTAGGAGAGAAGAACGTGTAAAACAGCACGATCAATTGTTTTTATGGATAATAATTTTGTTTTCTTTAGTTAATGATTTTGTAATTTGTAACTGATTGATTTGTTAGCCTTTACATTTGTTTAAAAATTAAGAGTATGGTGATTATGGATTTGTTGAGTTTGATAACTAGAGAGTTATTTTTGTTGCAGTATGTAAAGTGTGGATTTGCTGGAGAGAATTTCCCAACGTCTGTATTCCCGTGTGTGGTTGGAAGGCCGATGCTACGCTACGAGGAATCACTAATGGAACATCAATTGAAGGTAAAAAACATCTCAACTATAATGTAATTATCATCATGTGTATTTGCATTACTTTTGTGTGTGCAAGTTAATGCTTTTGCTTTTATTTTTTAGTTTATTTTTCTTTTTTCTGATTGAATTAGGATATCGTTGTTGGAGAGGCTTGTGCTGGCTTGAGGCATCAGTTAGATATATCTTATCCTGTTAACAATGGAATCGTTCAGAACTGGGATGATATGGGTCATGTGTGGGATCATGCTTTTTATAATCAACTTAAAGTATACATCCGGTGGTGCCTTCCTTTTGTTTTGCCCTCCAGAATTATGTTTTAATTTTTTCTTTAACTGTATTTAGTGTAATTTTGACTGGATCATAACTAGCCGTGCCCTACATTCTCTTTTGACAGATAGATCCAACGGAATGTAAGATTTTACTCACAGACCCACCGCTTAATCCCTCAAAAAATCGTGAAAAAATGGTTTGTGATTTAATTCTTTATGGTAATGTTCTGTAACATTGTTGTTATTTTCAATCACTCCATAATGTGATGGTGATTTGGATTCACTTGATATGCAGGTCGAGACAATGTTTGAGAAATACAATTTTGCTGGTGTCTTCATTCAAATCCAAGCTGTTTTAACATTGTATGCCCAAGGTGCTTGTGGAGATGATTGAAGGTTTATGTTTTATTGATCGACATATATCTTTCTTAGTGATGTGAATCATGAGATGTAGAGTTTTGGAAAATTTACCTTTGAATGCCTTAAAAACTACTTATCCTAATGTTTTTTGTGGAATGCTCAATGTCATTGTTATTTCTTTTGCAGTTGCTCAACACCCCCCCCCCCCGTCCCCCCTTTATTTGTTACTTTCCCTTGTCTTTGGATATTTGCTTCAGCATCGTATTGTTTGTGCAGGTTTACTGACTGGATTAGTTATTGATTCTGGCGATGGGGTTACTCATGTGGTAAACTACTTGAGATCCATTCATAGTTAGAGTTCACAAATATTGCCATCCACTTTATCTGTTTTTTCTTGTGTTTTCATTTTCTTTCTTTCTTCTGTTAGTTGCACTTGCAATGAACTAAAATCAAATCATTCGCCACATTTATATAGTGTCTGATTTTCATTTCCATTTCCATTCTCATTCCAAGGAAATGTTCTTCCTCCAAAACTCAATACTAGTTCAGTCTGTTTTGCTATTTTCTTGTGATGGCGATGTAAATTATGAATTTTTGCCATTGTCTCATAAAAAGCAATGGAGCCCTCACTGTTTATGATGCTGTTCTCAATGCTCTATGCAATTTGTGGTCACGACTAATTAATCTAGGGGTAAAAGCTATGGCTTGTCCATCTAACTGGCAGTATCCAAAAGCATGATACTTGGGCTTTTCTCTCCAGGTTCCTGTTGTTGACGGCTATTCATTCCCTCATCTAACTAAGCGAATGAACGTAGCTGGTCGGCACATTACATCCTATCTTGTTGATTTACTTTCACGAAGAGGGTGAGGGCCAAAATTCTTGTTAAATAAATTGTCTGATGAATTTAATAGATTCTACCCTGTTCACTATGATACAATTAGATAACTGGAATGTCTTACTCTATTTCTGTAGGTATGCAATGAATAGGACTGCTGATTTTGAGACTGTCAGGGAAATCAAAGAAAAACTCTGCTATATTAGGTGAAGAAGCTACAATGTTATGGTGTAGATGGGTTATTGCATTGTGATTTAATACTAAATATATTATCTACAGTTATGACTACAAGAGGGAGTATCAATTGGGACTTGAGACCACCATACTGGTTAAAAACTATACAGTAAGTTGAATCTTATGATTATTTTTTGTTTCTTGGTAAGTGCTGCATCTACTATACTATCAGGAATAGCTTTGTCAAACAAGAGCTTGCATGGTTTGCATAGGTTCTATTCATCTTTTAGCTGCCTTCTTATTGTTTGTGTGTTCATGCTTTATTTTGTTCTATGCTTTTCCCCTCATTTGATTGATTATATGTGTAATCACTTGCATCATATGTATTGGTAGCCCTGGGGCTCAAACTTTGGAGATCTAGTTAATAATTGAAAGCCTTGGCCAACTAATCTATCTGTATAGGTTTGTTCATAATGTTCAATTTGATATACCCTATGGGTTCTTTTCAATAAGGTGCTTCTGGGTTTTGGGCTGGTATTAGCTTCCATATTATCTGAACAATCTAATGAAAAACTACTTACCTATTAAATAATAGCTTGCTATTGCTGTATTCATCAGCTGCCAGATGGAAGGATCATTAAAGTAGGCACTGAAAGGTTCCAGGCCCCTGAGGCTCTTTTTACACCGGTAAGTCTATAGCTCCGCCTCTCCCTTCCTTTTCAAGTCATCTTATTTAAATTTTCATATTACAATATTGTGCAGTTACAAGGTCCATCTGAATATTAAGTGGTTAATTTCATTAACTTGTTTTCAGCAAACTTATCTATAGGTCCTGTTAAATGGTGTGAACTAGACAATTTTTTGATACATGTATTTTATCCAAGGGACAATCATTTTGGGCTTGTAGTAAGATGCAGAGTTACAGCTCACATTGTTTATTGTCAACTCATTACATGTTAATCTATTTTACTGCTAACATTTAACAAAAGAGTAGTTGATCATGTTGCCATAATAATAGCACTGGCTTTTGAGTTTTTATTTATTTATTTATAATCATCATGACAGACAATAAGAGGTCATGCAATTAGAACAAGATGTTGATAGGTATAAGATCTGGAAAGTTATTGGTGGTTCCTTTTTGCAGGAACTCATAGATGTTGAAGGTGATGGGATGGCTGACATGGTTTTTCGCTGCATTCAAGAAATGGATATCGACAACCGTATGATGGTACTAGCATTTTTTCCATATTGTACTACAGATATATATCTTAATGCAGTTAACGGTTTTGATTATCCTGTTAAACTGTTGGGTGGGGATATTAAAACTATAACCTATTTAACATGAGAACTTAACTTTACAAAACTTGTCTTTCTCAGTTTATGATTTCTCATATTAAGTGATGGATTTCTAAGATTAGAATATGTTTCATCTTTTTTCCTATTTCATTTGCTTTTAAAAAGTCTTTCCAGTATGTTGTCTTCTTTATTTTAGTTGTGCACATGCCAAATCATCTCCTGAACTTGCCGCAGCATTTTGTGACGGTGTTTTTAGAATCCCTTTGCCTCACAATGCAATAAATTAGTGGATGTGGCTAGCAATAGGGTTGGGGTCTATAGTCTTTCTGTAGTCCAGAAGATTGGTTATTAAGTAATCTGAAGACTGTAGCACTAAGGGAAGGTCCATATATTGGTCCCCAGTCTTGCCATCTTTTCTTCTTATGCTGGGTTGCATGTAGAATTCCTCAAAGGGCTGAACTCGAGTTGAGTTCATGTTAATTTCCCCTCTCTTTCTCTGTGCAGCTCTACCAGCATATAGTCTTAAGTGGAGGGAGCACAATGTATCCTGGATTACCTAGCCGGTAATATCTTTAATTCCTTCACACAGCTCGCTTTCTTCTTGCATAAAATACTCACTCATTCCAGATATGTTTTATGTTGCTTTTAGCATGCATTTTTAGTTTCATGCTTACAAATTTCTGTCAACACTGATAAAAAATTTCAAGTGCCTGATGTTATGCATGATGGAAATAGCATAAAATGTGAAATGATGTCCTATGGTGGCTGCCAATAGGATTATTCCTAATACTGTGATATTCTTAGTGTGAAGTCAATCCCCTTTTTTTCTGGTTCCCTGCATTATCACACAATGTTCAAGGATTTTAAAAAATTTGTTTTAGAGATTTTCATGATCTATTTCAATAGTGGACCCAGTGGCTTCTATCATTTCTGTTGGCACAAATGGATGTGCTTCTTGCAAGTGTTGAATCTGGAAACCACCGGATGATTTATTTACATGTTTATTATTTATTTATGGTTCAGGCTGGAGAAAGAAATACTGGATCGCTATCTAGATGCAGTTCTCAAGGGAAACAAGGATGGGTTAAAGGTAAGGTCCAAGTCTTTTATAATATGACGTACAAAAGGGAAACAATTACCAAACACTTAATTTTTCATTTGAATAATTTATGAAAGTGTCTGTGATGGCTTTGGCACACTTGATGTAGAAGTAACACATTGGGGTTGGCATTATAACTTGTGAACAGAAACTTCGACTGAGGATTGAAGATCCACCACGAAGAAAGCATATGGTCTACCTTGGTGGTGCAGTTCTTGCAGGAATTATGAAGGTACATGCTTCTATCTCTCTCTTTCTCTCAACCTTAAAAGATCGTGACTATTTTCCGACAGCAGTTTAAACTTTTTCTGGTGGTTTAGTTGTGAAATAAAATATGTATCCTGTGGATAATTTGATGCAGGATGCACCTGAGTTCTGGATTAGCAGAGATGATTATCTAGAAGAAGGGATGGCTTGTTTGAGTAAGTGTGGTCAGGCATAAAGTATATATACACCGGGCTACGTATAGCCAATATATCACGGTTAATTCTCCGACTGCCTTCTGTATCCCTGGGGTTTTGCTGCAGTCCATGAAGCAGTTCAACCTTGCAGTTAACTATGTGAGCTACAGCTTTGAAGTATTGTATGCTTCCAGAAAAAAAAAAAAAAAAAAGAATTGAAATTGCGTTGTATTTTCTTGAAAATCTTGTTATATTTCGTTTAAGGTGTGTTGCTCCAGGCTGATTGCATTCACAGATGCTAGTGATTGGTCTGTACTTGTGTGTGATAGAATATAAATACGATGTCTTGAAAGAAATGCACATTGTTCTGCAGCCTTGTTCTTTTTTTCTTTTTGTTTTTTTTATGACATTGTATAATTTTATTTAAAACCGATTTAAAGTATTTGTAGTTTAGAAATATATTAAAATGATAATATTTTTATTTAAAAAAATTATTTTTAAAATTAACGTATCAAAACGACTTGAAATATATATATAAAAAAATTAATTTTTAATAAAAAAATTAAATTTTTTAAAAATATAGATTGAATAGTTTCTCCAGGCCTCAATGATTGCTGTGTTTCTACTTCAAGCATATCATTTACCATGTGTGTGTGCATAGCCTCATCCTCCGGTAGGAAAAACAAGTTACTGAGGGTATTGGAAATTATTGTTGCTGAACGCTGTCAAGATTTAGATGAACCAACTACCTCAAGAATGACTCACAATGAGCCCTAGCCCTTTATTCTTGGTTTAATCATGTCCAGTGTTTTTTAACCATTGAGTTCTGATTTGTCGGGTTTTTTAACTACTAATATAATTAATAATTAATAGGATTCTTCTATTATATACTATATTAACATTTGACAACTTTATATTCGAGTCCTATGATATGAGATATTCTTAAGCTGATGATGACGTGTCACTTTGAGTTTATGTTAATTTTTTATTAATCTATGCTGAATTTGTTATTATTATTTTTATAATACTTAATCTTTGGCTAACTATTTATTTATTTACCATAAAAAAGTGCTTTTTATTTTAATCATGACTTGAATGCAAATTAACATGTTAACTTAAATTGTTTAATATATCATTTTAACATTTATAAAAAAAATTATTTTGAATATTTATTACAAGTTAAATTATATTTTTACTAGTAATTTAAATTGTTTTTAGACCCTTCAAGTACATCAAAATAATCCCCTCGAAATTTAAAAGATTTAACATTAAATACCTAAATATTTCTTTATATTAATTTTTTTAATCATGCTCACAACGTAATGCGTACTATAATTTAGTAATGTCTATTCAAAGCTGGTGGCGTGGGATTGAAGAGAGAGTATTCCAAGGAACCATTACCTCAATAAAAAAAGAAAGAACAGAAGCTACGCCACCTCGTTGTTGTTTAGAAATCACACCTCACCTAATCACCAAACATCCAACCTATGGCATCTACTCCAAGCCTAGTGGGGAGTGCTTTTTACTTTTTAGTTTTCTAATACTCAGATGAAATAGATTAAAGTTCCAGAAGAAACCCTAAACCCTTAAAGTGTAGACTAAAATCATTTGCTCTAGAAATCAACAAAGACGAAGAAACCCTTTTCGATGATTCATCTATATCTATCTAAAGTTCCAGTAAGTATTTATATTTTTTTATATTATTAACATGGTTATTTAAATAAATTATCTTGTATGTACCTCGACTAATCTCACAAACCATAAAATAAACAATTATGTAAGTCTTCGGCGAACATAATAAAACTAGAACTCATAACTATTAAAATACAAATTTAAAATGTAACCAATTAAACTTTCTCTCGTTAAACATTTACAGTTGTTAATCCTGTGTTAAGAATTGTGTAGTCTCATCCTTGGATTTGCCATGATCCTCTTCCTCGATGTCAGGTTTAGAGCTCGTAGCATAAGGAAAAGAGCCGCCTCAGAATGCCGCAACGGCTGTCCACCGCCAAGAATGTCTGGGTTTATATGGCTTTTGAATGGTTGATTTGATGGTGCATCATAAATAAACAATTATTATTAACGAATTATGTGTTTGTAACTTCAACTATACCATTAACTATTACAGTAATAATTAGCTCATGAGACCATAATCTAATATAATCCACGCGAGTGAGAAAATCTTCTTTCAAGAATTAAAATGGATTGAGTACAAAATTACAGGAAATAAATTGTATAATATCAAAACACATGGCGATTTGAACAACTAAAATATGCTCAGACACGATATAAAAAACCAACTCAAGCATGGTATAAATTACACCAAATTCCACTATTATGAAAAATAGAACTATTTGACCCTCAGCCATCAGTCAAATATTTTTTTCAAAAAAAAAAAAATTAACTATTCATGATTTTTTAACTTGTTTTTTTTACATAAAAAAAAATTCTAAATGTAAATTGAAAAGCTTATAAACACATTCAATTAAATAAATTGAATAAAAAAAATATTATACGAAGTTGTATATATTAGAAATATTATCCAAAAAAAAAGTTTCTTTATTTTTGAAAATAAAGTTTATCTATATAATTTATAAAACAAATTATAAATAAATTAGAATAATTTCTTCAAAAATTAAATGTATACAAAATAATTAAAAAAAACTGCCAATTAAAAAAGACTAATTAAGAAAAATACGAAAATAATCACAAAGAATGGATATTAATTGAAAAATAAATTATTTTAAAAAAATTGTCAATAAAAAATCAATAAAGAAAAAAAAAAGATCACACACTGCTGGGCATGACAAGCATGTTTGGCCAATTTAAAAAGGGCCCGCGCGCATGCCCTTATTTGTTTAAAAGCTAACGGTGTTGTCAGCCCTAATTTTTGTTGAAAAAAAAATAAGTAAGGCGACATGTCATCTATATTTGTTCAGATTTTCGTCATTTTGGTGGTAAAAAAATCGGGTGACCTTATGGTTTGTTGATTTAGAAACCCTATTTTCAATCCATTATTTTACTAAAAACATTTAATGACATTAAAAAACTAGAAAACAACAAAAAATTCAAAAATCAACTCGAAACCAAAAATCTTTCCGAGCTCAAATATATTTTAAGCAATTTTAAGGTGAAAAAACACCTAAAAGAAACTCCACTCACAGAATATAACTCGTTGACACCAATATTGACTATTTTAGTGATTGAAATGTTGTCAACAATGATTTTCTTTCTCGACCTTCAGAATCCTGTTACTCTCTTAAACTAGGATCATAAAAATAATGAAAATGAAGTTTTGGGCTAAAATTTTTTTTTTTTTTGTGAAATTTCAAAAATTGAAGGGACTCCATTTTATAATTTAGAAAATTTCCATTAATGAACATTTCACCAAAACTTCAAGAAAACCACTCACTTTCTCTATGTTTTTCACTTTGGTACCCTATCTTTTAATCTCATCATTCCCCAACAAATTAATCTAAATTGGCCTCTAATTTGGTTCTATAAGGGCGAAACAAGAAAAAAAAAGTTTTAGGATAAAAAACATTTATTGTGGAAGTTCACGGTGAATAGTGAGATGGGTTATAATGGCATGAGGAACAATAATTTCCCCATGCCTTTTAGTGTTTTGTATAATATAAGCCAATTCTCTTATTTATGAATTTGTTTTACAATAAACTATTAGTGATCTTAAGAGAATTCAATTGTTCATTATAGTGAGTAAAATTTAGACAAACAATAACACAATGTTAAACAAATAAGAAAATATGATTCACAAACCTCGTTTTGTTTTTAATGAAAACAAGTTGAAATTAAAAATGCTTGTGATTAGACACAAACAACAAGTAATAGTTGTCTAAGCAATCAAATAAGATAAACACTAGTTATAGAAAATTAACTCTATCACTAGTAACATCAATTGTGTGTTCGCATGTTGTCTAAATATTAAGGTACTTAGAAATATAAATTTGATTGGTGATTGGATAGTGAGAGTATTAAGGTTGTATATGTATCACTTAAATTGGTTATACAGTCCACCTAATGACTTCTATAAAAGACTTATGTCTATTTTCCATAAAAATTAAAATAAATAAAAAACATAAAACTAATTAATTTTTCATTGTATACGAAGGGATTGGAACAATAAAATGACTTTGCCCTTACAAGAAACTTATTTAACTTGATATTAGGGGTAATATGGGTTTTTCCTAAGTCATTGTTAGAGTGATAGGGGCATATCGGTTTTTTAATGTTTTTTATGCATAGTGTAATGACTAAATTATCCTTAAAATAAAAATTTTTAAACTAGCATCTAAGGGTTTCTTTTTCCAATATTTTCACTTTTTAAAGCATACAAAAATGACTAAATTATCTTTAAAAGCAAAAATTTATGTGTTGGTATCTAGGGTTTTTTTTTTCTTCATATTTTCATATTGTTTTTTTAGTTATTATCAAGTTAACTAAGGACAATTTGGTATTTTAATAAATATAAAATATTATTTAAAAACCAAAAGTGGTTGGCATGTGAGACATGCCCATGTCCTTAGGATGGTTCTTGAGGAGACGTGTGATGGTCAAACAGTGGATTTTAGGGCAACGTTTAAATCCTCTCGATTCCCCCTCCATTATTGGGAAAAGGGTGTGCCAACACCCCTCTAATTTGAAGCCAACAACCTTTTTTTTGTTTTTTTTCTCTCATTGATTTCTACATCTGATCCTTCAAATTTTCATAGAAACCATTCAATTTATTTTTTCTTCAGATTTAGTCTTTTTTTATTACGTTTTGTTTTATTTAAAATTATTTATAAAACTTAATTTTTTTTATTTTATCCTCCAATTTTCTCACATGTTAGATTTGATTTACATTCTTTTTATTGTTATTAATTGATTGAGAATTGAGCTTCTTAATTGAGTCTAAATCTAGGATTTCACAAGTTATGAGTTTGAAAGATTAGCCTAGGTTTTATAGATTCACTCGGGTTTTCTTATTTTATTTTATTTTTTCTTTTTTTAAGATCATGGTTTTTCATTTTTGTCTTTTAGGATTTATTTAATTGGATATTAGACAAATTTATTTTTTTATTTGCTTTTTATAGGATCTTTTATTAATTTTAAAAATGACACAGGTTGTTTAGGGTTTTTTTATTTGTTGTTCTTTGTTAAATTTAGTATTTTTAAAAGAATTTTTTTTTTGAATTTAATTAAATTAATTGATTAAATATAAGTATAAGATGCTTAATTCATGATATTTTATTTTGTTTGCTTTCTAGGTCGTTGCTCTAACAACGCATGTAGTTTCTTTTGATGTCGCCGTGCAATGTTTCACAATGATGTAGGAATTGTCTTAGTGAATTTTTTTTGTAGTAAGGTGGTATCCATGGCAAAGCACTAGTGAGTCTCTAACGAGTTTTTCTTTCTTCTCCTCCCGAATATAATATTGACAACTCATTTTTTATAGTTAATTATTGCCATTTTTTATTTGTTCGCTCTATTTACTATCAATGCCTTATTTTTTGAAATATTATTACATTAACCAAACTTGTTGAATGCAGTCTAATTAATGACTCATGTCTCGAATCTTTCTTGATTATTTGAAAAGGCTACCATCATATGAACATTATTTTTTTATGCTGTGAAAAATTTAGGTCGGCTCGTGGCACAACGTAAGCCACTTATTTATTGTTATCCTAAATAATATATATCCCATGTACTATCACCTAGAACATTTGTGAGCTTATATATAGTTATAAATGGTATTTATAGATCAAAGAAGAATAAGAAAATATATGAATTAAGAGAAATTATATAATATAAACCAAAATACAAAAATATAAAAAAAACCCATAAAACTAATTCAACATGGACTAGAAGAACTTAGGTTTAGTAGTAAGGCACTTTATTTTTATTTTTTTTATGAGAATATTTTCTAAAAACTAGCTACCAGAGAATTTAAAAACCCAACAACAAAAGAGAGGGTATTCTAAAAACAAACAACAATCCAAAAACTAGTATAAAAAGAGTTTAAAAAACCAACAAGGTAAAAAGAGAGATTGTTCCAAAACTAGAAAAAAGATATAGAGTTTAAAAACTAATAGACAATGTAAATGGAAAATTTCAAACACTAATTCATAATGAATATTAGAGAGAACACATCTTTTATATATTTTTACTATTTTCATCAACTTTGGGGAGCTTAGAATTTAAAACATGATGATGCTCAAGATTTTGGACATCTAGATTTTATTAGGCTTGATATTCATGTTGGTGAAATATAATCAGAAAAACTTGAAATCTGTGTGACTTTCAAGTAAGAAAGAGTCTTATCTTTAAAGTGATTGTTGTCTTTACTATCAATATAGTTTTCTATTATATTAATGGAAAAAAAAAACTTCTAGGATATAATAAAGCCACTAGAAGTTCAATGCATAGAAAACCAATAACTTCTTCAATAACTTCATAAAAGGATATTTTCATAGAGAATGGAAAGGAAAAAAAAACTTTTAGATGGACTCAAACACAAAAAGAATTATTCTTAATTTTCACCTTTTGTCCTCACTTTTAAAATAACTAGAGGTATAATATAAAACATAAATTAATTTTCATGTTTATTTAAACAATAATCATGTCTATCCATTTAATATACATATCTCTCTAATTTAACCTTTCGTATGAAATATGTTTTTAAGAATTAATAATTATGACTTCGTTTGGCTTTTTCTTTACTTTCTTGTATTGTAATCTACAGTCAACACTTACGACCAACAAATAACTATTTGTTAACTATTTAATTTTATCATCAATTGTTGTGAATGTCTCAATAATTCAATCTTTTCGAAGGGGTGGGAAATAATGTTGGTGTCTTTAGAGTCCTATACACATTAAGCTCAAACATCAAAAGTTAATGGCGCTAGAGGGTTCACCACTTTGATATGTAAGTCAATATTTGGTATACTTTATAGGTAAAATACGTGTATAATATTTAGAGAGAGAGAGAGCCATAAATATATAGTGAAAGCTCTCTTGATATGTGTTAATATAATTGTAGTTAGAGTTGTATTTAATTAAGGGAAGAGCCCCTTTGATGATGTCTTAAAAAATCCAAGTAGCTTAGAAGCAAAGCTTATGTGTTGGATAATCAGTTAATCTCTTGATTTTGGCAATTTGATTTATTCTTTCTAGTCAAGGTGGGTGGTGTTTGGTACCTGGTAAACCAAGATAGTTGGAGGCTAGTACCTATAAAAGGTCCTCTTTGGTAGATTTAGGGACTCTCAGATGCTTAAGTAAGAATTGTTTTTAGAGAAAAGACAATCATATTTTAAATAGAAATGCTTTAAAAATATGTATGCAGTAGAGAATAGAGATTGTGAACATGAAGCTTGAAAGATTCATAGTATATCTATAGCCCATAAGTCTTGTCTTTTTATGTGGAGGAGTGACTAAAGTGTAATTTTTCCCTGATAGTTTTAATGATGAAAAATATCCCTGATGTATGTATTAATGAAATAGAAATATGGTAGGACATTGGAAAATTCTATATATTATCTCTTACATAACATTAATGTTGATGAAAATATGATAGGTTCTTAAATGACTTTTATACACTATCTCTTACACAACATTAATGTTGATGAAAATATGATAGGCCTTTAAAGCACTTTTATACACCTAAGGGTGTAGGGAGAATAATATCCAAAATGTAGTTGAGCCCATAAGGGTTAGGCCTTCCCCTAAGTTGAGCCCATGACATTGGGTTCTTCCCTAAGGTTGAGCCCATTACAGCTGAGCCCAGGCATGTTGCATAAAACTAAGGATTTTTAGGCCATTGGGGAGCTTTTCAAGCTTGTTAAATTTGAGTTTATCAGTAGCCCCCAAGTTTTTATGATATTTTATACACAAAGACTTTGTAAAAATACCTTATACAACGAGTTTATTG
Source organism: Populus davidiana (assembly GCA_030145905.1). NCBI lineage: Eukaryota > Viridiplantae > Streptophyta > Magnoliopsida > Malpighiales > Salicaceae > Populus > Populus davidiana. The sequence continues at coordinate 33,901,572 of CM057789.1, read as the reverse complement.
AATTTCTTTTTATGAGAAGAGGGGTGGAAAACCCTGGTAATATACCAGAGACCCCATCTGTAGGGGCATACACCATGGTTGAAAAAAACAATTATAATCATATAGAGGGGAACCATGAAGGAACTCATATTGACTAAATTTTTTTAATAGATGGACCATGGAGGAGGATCCATACTTAGAAAAGCTTCTAAGGAGCGGAGGAGATGGACCTATGCTAACGCCTATACTTAGAAAAAAATTCAAAGGGTGGAGAAACCCCCAAAAAGGGTCAATGTATACTTAAAAATCTTTTAAGAGGCTGAGAACTCAAGGAGGGTGAGCTTTATACTTAGAAAACTTCTAAATGGTTGGGGGGAACCTATGGTGACACTTATTCTTAAAAAGATTTCTATGGAGTGGAAAGGATGGATCCATGTCTATGTTTATACTTAGAAACATTTCTAAGGGGCGGAGAGGATGGATCCATGTCCACACTCATGCTTAGAAAAAATTCTAAGGAGCAAAAAAAAACCCAGAGAGGGTTAACCTATATTTAGAAAGTTTTTTAAAAGGCAGAGGTGAACCCAAGAAGGGTGAGCCTTATACTTAAAAAAATTCTAAGTGGCTGAATGGAACTCATAGCAATACTTATACTTAGAAAACTTTCTAAGAGGTGGAGGGGACAGACACATGGTGACATCCATACTTGAAAAATTTCTAAGAAGTAAATGGGAAACTTATGGTGACACTCATACTTAGAAATTTTTTTAAGAGGAACCCAAAGAGAGTAGGCCTATACTTAGAAAATATTCTAAAAGGCTGAAGGAAACGAATCTCTATTAATACCCATACTTAAAAAACTTTCTAAGGGGCGGAGGGAATGAGCCCATGTTTATGCCTATATTTAGAAAATTTTGTAAGGGGCAGAGGGGGACTCAAGAAAAGTGAGCTTATAATTAGAGAATATTCTAAGAGGTTGAGGGGTACAATGCAGTTTACTTTAGATAAGATGTACTTGAGATTATACGTCTTTCCTATACACAATGAGTCTCTTTATCCAGACTCTAAAACCAATTAGGGTTCCTAGTAACCAAAATACTAGGTGGCGACTTCATACTTTTTTTTTTTACGAATAAGAAATAAGAGTTTCTTATCTCTTTCCCCATCACCGAAGAGATCACGCTTCGGTAGGATGATCATCATGACGCCACATATGTACGACAATATGAATGTTTATTTTAATCCCTATAATTTTATGTATTTCAAGTACTTTCCCTCGAAGATCTCAATTGCTACTGATATATATATATATATATATATATATATATATATATATATATATATATATATCTGTGTGTGTGTGTGTGTGTGTGTGTGTGAGAGAGAGAGAGAGAGAGAGAGAGAGATTCAATAAAGTGTTGTAACTTTACTATTTTATACATATAATTCATCACGGTTGTTGACGAAATTTATTGGAAGGTAAGCATGAGACTACCATCATGATGTAAAAAAAATTATCTCATTTCTCACATATATTATAGTTGAAAAAACTAGAGTTGTCGTGATATTTACTAAGCGTTGCAAACACACTGATATCCTTTTAGAAATTAGCATAACAAATTGAAATGCTTGAGGATCAAGTTTATCCTTATAAAGAGAGTGAATATGGACATAACACATAACAAAAAAAACACTCATGATAAATATTAAGAGTAAAAGTAATAGAATAGAACCATGATAGCACATTAAAAGGGTTTGATAATCAATAATATGGGCAAACAACCTATTAATAAGGAAGAAGACAATCATGAAATTATCAGCACAAAAACATTTAGGAACATGCATAGCAAACCTATGCCCAAGCTACCTTTACGAGATGCTAGTTCTTACATTTTGTAATGGTTTGTAGCCACACCTTAACTAGTGAAAAAAAAAGTCATAAGCTTTGAATAAATCATCAAGATACTAATTCACAAATTCATAACCATTATTAGAATAAAACATTTGAACTTAAGTATGAAATTATGTGACAATCATTTTGTAAATTTAAAGAATAGCATGATATTGTAATTATTTATTATATTGCAATGATCAATGAATGAAATAAAATATTTATGACTTGAAACAGAAAGGGTAGAAAAAGAAACTCAAATATCAGTATAAATGCATGTAAAAGGATTTGAACTTTATCAAAACTTATTTTAAAAGGAAATAATTTAGAATAAGCAAGAAATATCTTTTTCAAAATTTTTTGATGAATTTCTCTCTTTCAAGCCAAGAATTTAAAAAAAAAATTAAAGTTTTGGACCAAAATAAAATATCTAAAAAACTAAAAGAATTGTAATGGAAGAACTAGGAAAACAAGGGGACTAAAGCATTTTTTATCGTGTGAATTCTAGGTTGTCCACATTATCCTTTTATGCTTTACATTTTGGTCCTCTATTTTTAAGTTTTGCATTTGTATAAAAAGTTATCATAATTTGACCATTAATTTAATTACAAAAGAGTAATTGTAAAGATAAAAACTACGATGACCGAAAAAAAAAAAGGGAGTTGAGCTAAATGAAAACCTCACAGCTACTTGTAATGTAATTTAATTATAATTTTAATGTAATTGTAATATGAGCTTGTCCTCTTATTTTATTTTCTTACAACTTGTTCATTAGAGTGAAGTACAACTAATGAAACACGATTAAGGCCCTGTTCACAGTCCCGAGGTTTTTTTTTATTTTGAATGAAATGAAGTTGAAATTGAAAATGCATGTTCTTGGACACAAACAATAAAAGAGAGGAGGAAAAGAATAAAGAAAAGAAAGAAAAGTGGACTATTTGTCTCTGATAATTGTTTATGTTAATGGGTTTCATGCCTACAAAATATTTCATTCGAAGCCTATACTTCCTCTACCTCTAAAATATGTAACTTGTTCCTCCACCTTGAACAAGCCAAAAACAAACAAGAAGAAAAAAATCAAAGAATCTCCAACTTCTTCAGTAATCTATACAAAATCTACTGATCTACAAAAAAAATGAAGAAAACTTTACAATAACTGCACAGCTTGTATCAGTTACTCGTCAACATGCTGTATCTCACCCATCGTAAGTTACTCGTAAGGATGTTGTATCTCACCCATCATAATGCGATTGCTAGAAACCTTAAAGCCAAGGAGAGCAGGATCAATTTGCCTTCCTTTCTTCCCTTTCTTTTTCCCGCTTCGCCCACTCAGTGGACCATCAGATGATTCCAAGGCAGCCGCATTGGCGGCTTCAGCCTCAGTAAACACTGGCTTTTTTAGCACATCCATAAATGATGTCTCTGTTATACCAGCATCATTGTAAGATGAGGACCTCCTAAAACGCGCTTCTTTCTTGCCAGATGTCTGACTATCACCACCCCGGGTTGCTGCTACATTCTCTACAGGCTCACTCCTCCTTTCTGCAAGCCACCAAAGTTTTTGGATTTTTTAAATCACCACCACAATTATCCAAAACCAACAAACAAAAGACAGCACATCTGAAACAATAATGATATACCATCAGAAGTTGCAAGGCTTGCCCGATTTTTTTGCTTGATATGCGAAGCAGATGCCATGTCTGACAACGCATCCTTGGAAGAATATGCCCGTGATACCGGCGGGCGTTTATGCAAGGCACTGTCAAGCCCTCTAGTTAAAATAGAAGGCATCCTGTTCACAAGCATTTTTCATGAACATCAATATAGGTTTCAAATCAAAACAGTGCAACTCGCAACTCCTATATTTATGAAGCAAGACCTTTCCAATAGCTTGATGTCAAAAGAAACAGATTTACTAGGGAAAACCCACTAACGCTGAATACAATGCAAACACAGATGTTGCTAATAGTCAAGTCATGCATAGAACAGTTGACCACAAAGCTCATATGCACAATCTGAAAATTGTGAAATTCAAAACAGATTTAATGTCATTGTTGCCACAAATAAGCACAGAGAATGTGGGTTTGACTGCACCCCTGGAGATGTTAAAAGTTTACTTTATCATAATAGAAGAAAGAAATTAAGCAAGTATTTTGGGGTGGAAAAAATATCCGCACCAACTCACGCTCTACTGTGAACCAACTTGAAAAGAAAAGGGGTGGTGGGAATGCAAAATATACCCTATGATTTGGCCCATTTGCAGTCCAGTGAAGGTTTCAAAATTTGAAACTTCAATGATTTGTGGTTTCCTCTGTTTGCTTTTAACTTTTTCCTGCCCGTTAAGTTTCTAGAAATAAGTCCATGATACAGCAGCTACTACGACACAAGATGACATGACATCATGTTAATGTACATGCACTAGGAGACCTATAAAATACAAGGCAGCGCAGGTGCGAGTGTTCTCCCACATACTTGCATCTTGTTTTAAGCTTTTTAATGAAGAGAAATCATTAGAGCACCTAACCTATCAAAGAGTAACCATGCAAGTGCTCTGAAACCAAATTTTGTAAAATACGATATTCAGATGAAGATTTAACATCATGATTAAGGAGACCATGATGACTTCATTAAAAACAATCCGACAACAACAAAGGATAGTCATTACCTGTCAATAGAGACCTCTTCACCAGTCAATTTATCTAATCCCATCTCATACCCGTGTAGGCCTCCATTACCACCTGCAGAATTTCACAAAGCCTCTAATATCCATCTTAGCATAAGCATGATATCTGAAAAGATGTATGTCAGAGAAAATACCAGCACTGCTCAGGGAACTATGCCTGCTACTCTGCCTGCTACTGGCATTAGCAAAATCCATAGCAGTTTCAGCTTGTTCAACAAAGCTCTCTTCAATGTGCGAAACAGACCTGGCCATGGCACTCATGCCTTTGGACCCATATCTGGTATCCAATTCTACCACTTCTTTATCCATGGCAGATTTATCAACAAACATGTTATCCGCATGATTAGAATGAGAAGTATCTACTATGCCTGAAAAGAATGTTGGTTCTTCAGTTAGTGCTCCAGATTTTGACCTTAGGAACAATCTTTCACCATTTCCTTGATGGTGTAGTTGACCACTCAAGGACATAGCATGGTTATCCTGCAGCAGAGAATTTGATTTCGAATTTTCAGGCTTTTCAATAAATGAGTCATTCATGGTGGCTTCTTGATCTGGAATATCATTTAAAGAGAATGACTCAGTGATTGGCCAAAAGGATTCCTGAGATTTAGAGGAAGATATAAGGTGCCGATAATCGTCTTCCGATGATCGAATAGACTGAAGACCCATATTTTGGTGAAGATCCATTAAAACTTGCTTTGAGCTCTCCTCATCTCCGCGATCTGAGGTCCAAAAACTAGAGTTTCCAGCAACTTCTGAAACATTCCTTTTTCTTTCAGCTTCAAGATGCAATTGTTGCATCCCTCCTTCAACCCAACTATTCTCTTGCTGCCCTTGTTTTCCAGGGAGGTGGCTCTCTGTCATTTCGGCGCGAGAACCATAAATATCACCAAAAACTTGTCGATGACGAGAAGAGACATTGGACGAGAAGGAACCCAGTTGATCAGTAGAATGCATATATAGAGGCTCTGCTGAATCTGGACCTTGGGAATGACCATTTACATTATCCATCCTCATCCCAGGAGTGACAGCAGGCAGAGAAGTTGGATTGTCAAATGCCATAGAGCTAGGCTCATAAAACCCACCCTGATGTGGCTCCTGTAAAGCATGATTCCATTTGTTATGGCTAAAATGTTCATCATGTGAGGAAAGCCTCTGCTGTTGCAGGTAAAAATCTGAAGCGTTAAATCCTGTAGACTTAGACTGGTGATGACCAGTAGTATTTCTGAAGGTCTGACCAGCTTCATCGATGGACCATGGCCAACCAACTTGGCTTTCACCATCCATTCCTAACTGCTGCCTTGCCAAAGATAACTCTTGCGCCTGCATCTGTTCTTGCTGAAGACGGAACTGCAGGTCTGAAGGGAGTATATTACCATGCTTCACCTGTGATAAGAGGTCCAAGATATCAGTCTGGGGTTCTTGAAGATTATTCTGGCCAATCTTAGCTCGAATTATCTGCTCCAGTGTTAGATCGAGGTGCCTTGGATTATGTGAATTCTGCTGCAGTTCGGCCGCCAGTCGTGTCCTAAATTGAATCTGCTCAAGCAAGTTTTCCCTCAATGGATCTCCCTTTCCCTGCCCATATCCAAGATCAGGCATCTGATGCTGCAGCAACTGTTCCAGAACCTGCTGCTGCTGCAGTTTCATTTGGTACTGACGAAGCTGTTGTTGCTGTTGGTGCAGTAAATGATGCTGTTGCTGAAGCTCAAACTGTCGCTGCTGTTGTTGAAGCTCCAGCTGCCGCCGCTGTTGAAGCTCCAGCTGCCGACGCTGTTGAAGCTCCAGCTGCCGATGCTGTTGAAGCTCCAGCTGCCGACGCTGTTGAAGCTCCAGCTGCTGTTGATGTTGAAGCTCCAGCTGCTGCTGACGTTGAAATTGCAGTTCAATAAGATTAGAAGGGATTTGCTCAAAACCCATTTCCATAGTATTTGAGAAGGGATGAGATAAATGATTCTGTTGTTGACTTTCTTTTTGCATCTTCTGCAACATGAGATGCTGCTGATCAAAATCATTGAACTCTGGCTGCCTGTGAAATAAGTGTCGAGCATCTGCCGAACTTAGATCAATGTGGGGATTAGTGAGTGGCTTTTTCCTATAATCTTCAGGCCATGTCTCTGCATAATGGGATTGATCAAATACTGCATCAAAGGACCTGTGACTGGCAAGGGCAGCATCATGCTCTGTATAAGAGTCCATAGCATGAACCTGTGCTGGAAATTCATCACCCATTCCAGAAGCCATGTTGGATGATTGAGCACGCCTAAGATTAGAGTTGCTACTGAGCTCAGACATTGACAAGCCAAATGGATGAACTATTTCATCCTGATGAGCATGCATGCCAGCTTCTGAAAATTCATTTAAGATGGCAGGGTTGGTAGAAGGATTAGGAACAAATCGCTGAACGTCTGCAACATCTCTCATCAAAGGGTTGCCACTACTTCCAGGCCTTCCAGGAAAGACGATTTCTGTATCCAACAAAGATCAGAGGAACTAAATGAGCCCAATGAACAGATACAGTGACATGAACAGAAGAATCATTCTAAGCAACTTACCTTCATCCGGAGTAACAACATTTTGAAATCTTTGATCATCAGAATACTCCAACCCACTGAGAAAACCATGATCAGGAACCCTTGACTGACCACCAACACTAAAGATGGCCTCAAATCCAGATGAAATCCGCTGCTGGTCTTCCCTGACAGCAGAAACCTTATATTCAAGAGAAGCAGAAGTCGCTGTGCTCCCTTCCAAGCTTTCTCCAACATCATCAGATAGTTGTACCTTAGCAGACGGACTAGTACTTGAAGCACACCCGGGTTTAAGTTTTAGGTGAGGCATAATATCACCAAGTTCATGGAAGGGCGATCCATCAGGAGCATCTGACAAACGAACTGGTAGGTCAGTTCCAAAATATCCTTGCTCAAACCATGCAATAATATCAATACCAAGGTACGGTCCCTGAATTGCCCCTTGAGGATCAAGATAGCACAATGATAGTTCCTCAGGCATGATAGCACCCGTGAATTGATGCCCATCATTATTTATATTCAACGAAAATTGATGGCTTCTTGAATTTTGCTGTGCAGAAGAAAAATCAAATAGTGAAATTGAATCATCAGGAAGCTGGCTACCAATTTCAAAAGAAGTAGCTGACTCAATATCCTCCAACTTAAGGTTATTCTGAAAAGCCACATCTGCCACTGGCTGCCTTTCAAAAGCTTTTAAATCCACAACGTTGTCAATCAGGCCACTCTCCCCAACACTGCTGGATTCGTCTCTCTTGAAAACTGCAGGCACAAAGCCATCCATCAACGCTCTGCCAATTGTTGTCACACACTTCTGTTTATCATCTTTATGCGTATCCTTTTCTGAAATACATAACAGAAGGAATAGTTTTATCACTGAAATAAAAGAAGTCAAAAAATTGATATTAGAATTACTTACCCTCAGCCATTGATGCATTGAACATCTCAGCACCCGTACCTTGACTGGAAGCATTGCCAGTAATTTTTCCAAAAGAGTCTGCAATTTCTTCAGTCTTAACAGAGAAACTAACATTCTCCTCACCAATGCCTGAATAAAAAAGTGTTAGAGAGAATAGATGGTGAGATTGCAAAAGTCAACTGAAGATGTGACACTGATCACCTGCAGTGTTATTATTTGATGACTCGTTCTTTTCTCTAAACGAGTTGTTCAATCCTCCACTGCTTGTAATTTTTCCCAGCCATATATCTCCAATGACAGCCTGCAAGAATCATATTATCCAATTTAAAGCAGTGACAGTAACTATAAGACATACCTTTAACATGACATTATGTAAATTGTATACCTCTTGCTCTGCATCAGGTGCAACAAAAGCCAATGGCTTAATAGCAATTTCCTGTGTTAGTGGAGACACAAGCTCCATCCCATCTGGTATGGTATCAAAACTTGGAAGAGTCTTGTGCTTACGGTAAATGTCAAGAAGTTTTCCCCTCGGATAGCAGAATGCATGATTCTTATCCATGGGAATGGACCCGATGGAAGCAGTAAGATGCCTGCCAATTTGTAAGTTCCCACTATTGTTGGACCTTCCTCTTCCGGCAGCAAACGGCACATTAGGGCTCTCCACACGTCCTCTATCTGACCCAAATCCAGGTGCACTCCTGTAAGCAGCGGGTCCACCAGAATGAACTTCCAAACGATGGCGAGGCCTCCACTTATCACGAGAGTCATTCTCACGCTCAGAAGATGGCCTCCACTTATCGCGAGAATCATTCTCACGCTCGGAAGTTGGGCGGCTAGCAGTGCCAAAATTTTGTTTGTCGCTGTGAGCCTCATCCTTCTCAACATCTGCCCTCTTATCATTTCGAGAATCCTTCTCTTTCTCTTCAGGACCCCACCTAGATGACCACTTGCTGTCTCTTCGGGATTCATGAGCAGAATTGCGGTTGTTGCCGTCATTCCAACGATCTGAAGCAGGCAAAGTTCTAGTCTCAGATATATCTCTAGCTGAAACAGAATCAGCACGATGGTCTTCTTTTCTGCGATCTTTTCTACCAAGCAAACCTGTATCCCTCTCCTCCTCACGCCAACGGCGGCTGCTTTCAACATCAGGAGCAATCCTCCTCCGATCTTTCTTGTCTTGGGATCCATCTAAACGCCAATTGTCTTTCAAATTGCTATCACTGGAGTTTCCATGGGACAAAGAATTTGAAGCACGTGTTTCCTGTTATTTTCAGGCATAAGGGTTAATTGGAAATACCCACACACACACAAAAAAAATGAAAAATGAAAAAAGGATAAATTTAGTCGTAATAAAACCTCAGGTAAAATATAAGTTCACCCTGTGACAAAACTAAGTGAAAGGGTGCTATCATGATAACAACAAGACTGCATTCTTGTGGACAGAAGAGAAAAAGAGGACTTTCCCCTATAAAGAGGTCAAGATGCTACAATTAAATCTCCTTAGGTTTGATAATTGCAGAGCAGAGTTGGACCCAAAATTAAAAATATTTCAACACCTTCCAAGGTATAATTTCTGGTTAAAAACAATTAGTTATAAAATCCAATAAATTGCATCTCTAAATCCTTCCAACAACTATCCTAGTTTATAATTTCTCAAGGGCCCTGACTAAGCTAAATGATTATAGACACCAGAACATACAACAGCACCAAATGACATAAATTATCAGGAATTAACAAAACAAATATATCCAAATAAGCATGTATTATTAAATATCAGTACATTAAAAAAAAAGTATGCCATCCTCATATAGATAACTAAAAACCAACTAGTCAATAAGCACGTCCAACTTTAGACAAGTGAAATCCCATACCCCTGATGCCCCAGTAGTTGATGACTTAGCATCCACCGGTTTAGCATAAAGCCATTGTGGAGAAAGAGGTATAGTATTGTCTGCAGTCACTTGATCTGTAAAGCAAGAACAGTCAATCAATATAATATGAATTACAATCAAAAGACATTAAAATCAAGGTGGAAACCGCAAATAAGCATTCCTCTGATACCTTTTGAGTCATCAGGCAAACTCAACAGAGCCTTGTCCTCACCAATTCCTCCACGATCTACCATTTCCAATAAAAAAAACAATTCATAAGTATTATTAAGCTGAGTAATCTATCACCATTCGGCATGAAAAAAATATACAGAAATTAACATCAAAGGAAGTCATGCAACTTGCATTCAATTGAAAAAATATAAAAAATGGTCAAAACCCTAAAGTTGAAGCCCAAATGGAAATAGACATAGCAATAAAAAGTAAGAAGAGATCGATTGGGAAAAAACAATGAATGGAAAATCGAGATTAGAACCTTTGAAGGAGGAGAGGCGTTCATCGGTTGACTTGCAAGAGAGGAGGAGGAGATCGTCAGGGAGATTCGGCTTTCCGTCAGTCATCGTCGTTATCTAAAACCAAAAAGAACTTGCACAAATTCGGTACGCACAGAGATTATCAATACAAGGAGAGAGATGAATAAAGCAGATTGCAATTGGAAGAGTAGAGATTTACACGGAGAGAGAAGGAAATTACTAGGGTTTGGGAATTCGCAGAGAGAGGGAGTAACGGGTAAGGGTTTGTGTGTTCAGTGTGTATTCGATCGAAGAAACAACCATATAGTCGAGTGGCTGCGTGTTTAATTAATTTTATTGTTTTTCTTTTTTATATTTCTTTTTTTAAAATTACTCCTTGCCTTTCCTTCTTCTTTTTTTTTTTTTTTTTTTAATGCAAATGACTAATCTATCTTATCTTTAAGTTTGCCTGGTTTCAAATGCTATTAGTGTATTATTACGTGTTTCGCCGGGGGTAGAATTTTTTTAAAATATTAAAAAATATGAAGACTACAAAGTTTTTCTAATAATATTAATAAATTTGACTACACGAGTAAATTTTAAAATATCTAGAATCAGTTTTTTACTTTATTTGAATTTTTAATTAAATCATAATAGAATTAACTTATTGATTATGGTGAGTAAAAACATAATTTAACCTTTAAAATAACTTTTAAATGACAATTTAAAAAAATAAACAATATTAAGATAATGACAGATTAAATCAACTCTAGTCTTCTGCGACCCGGACCATAGATTTTATTTGGTTTAATAATTTTTTTTATTTAATTATATAATAAAAATAGATGTTTATAAAATTGAGTATTAATCTAAAAATAAATATTTATTTGAGATGATGATAATTCTATTGAAAGTAAATAAAAATAAATAATGCAATCTATTTCCCAGCCAATTTTAAGGATGGAATAAACAAAATTAAAAACTAAAAAAGCATATTCGATCGGTGGATAAACTTGTCAAACCTGTGAATTAGATAACCTGGACTAGCACATCAAACCTGCGAACTGGGTTATAAACTCCATTGGGATTATAATTTATTTTTTTAAAACTATGTTTTATTTAACTATATAATAACTAAAATAGACATTTATAAAATCAAATACTAACCTAATGTCAAGACCTTTTTTTAAACCGCGATAATCTTAAAGAAGTGAAACGAAACTAGTTGTGAAATTAGATTCTCAATTAATTCAATTTATAATGATAAAATTGAAAAAAATAATAATTAAAAAAGAAAAAAAATATTAAACTTGCCAGACTCGTGAATCAGGTCAACCAGCCAAACATGTGAACAGATCCATTGACTTTATAAAGTTTAATAACATAATTTAAAAAAATATATATTTTTTTAACTGTAAGAGAAAAAATAGATGATAATAAAAAAAAAACAAGTTCAATTAAAAAAAAATACCTCACTAAATTTGCAAACTAAAGCAATTTAAGTTACCCTAGCAAACTTGCAAACTAAAGCAACCTAAGTTACCCTAGCAAATTTACAAATCACACTGGCCTGTAAAAAAACAAAATAAAAAGAAATAAATAGAAAGTCAAATTCTTAACCTCTCTAATATTAAAAAGATAAAAATCAACCAAAAAACACTGAATAAAAAATCACATAAAAAAAAAATTATAATCCATAGTACAATGGGTGTTGATGAATAATAATTTCCTCGAATTCTTTATTTTTCATTACTTTATAAAATTTAATATTATGAATTTTCTCTAAAAATATTTTAAAAAATACATGAGAAAACAATTTATTATAAAAAATCAATTTCAATTTTTTTTAAAAAAAAAACACCTCACAAAATCCATAAACCGGAACAACCTGAATTACCTTGGCAAACTCGCAAACTAACCCTATAGAAAGACAAAATAAAAAGAAACAAATTATGAAGTTAAATTCTCAACCACTCCAATATAAAAAAAAATCAACAAAAACAAATTAAAAAACAATCAATAAAAACAAGCCAAACAAATTTTGGAAGCTTATATATATATAAAAGTTATTTTTTCAAAAATGTTTTCCATTAAAAATATATTAAAATAATATTTTTTTTGTATTTTTAGTTATTTATTTATTGACAACAATACATAAAAACTATATAAAAAAACACTCAAAACTCATTAATTTGATATTTTTCATACAAAAACTAATATAAAAAAAGAATTAAATTGCATCACCATTCAGAACCTTAACGTTGACTCAAATTAAAGGGAATGAAACTGGTATATCATAGATTAACAAAACTTTAAAAGATGGAGCTAAATCACCAAAACCACACCCACAAAATAATATTAATTAAAATAGTTTTTTTTTTTGCTTTTTATTGTTTAGTTTTTTTTTTTTTCAATTTCATCCTTCAATATCATACTGTTTTAGAAATTATACTTCATATTTTTTTTTATGTTAGGTTATATACTGATCTCATAGATTTAGTTTTTTTTTATTATTATTTCAGCCTTCAACATTAAATATATTGGAAGTGGCTCCGTGATTATTATTTTTTTCGATTCATTTTCTGTTAATTTATCTCAATCTCATTGCCCTAGTCTCAAGTTTAACAAATTAATTCAGATTAACTCGAGTTATTTTTTTGCCTTTTATTATTGATTTTTTTTATTTTATCATTTAACATTAGGTTGGTTAGAAATTGAATGTAATTTTTTATTTTTTTTCTATAGCATTATCCTGATCTCATGGATTTTTCTTTTCTCTCAATGTCAACCTCAACACTGAATATATTGGAAATTGATCTTCATAATATTTTTTTTCATTTGTTTGCTATGAATGTAACCCGATTTTATGACCTAAGAGGCTAGTTTATCATGTTAACCAAGTTAACTAGGGTTATTTTTCCTTTACTTTTTAATTGATTTTTTTTTAATTTTATCCTTCAACATTGGGTTGGTTGGAAATTGAACTTCCTAATTTTTTTTTTATTTGTTCTCTAAGGATTAACCTTTTCTTTTATTTTCGATTTCAAACTTAAAATGTGGTTTTGATAGAAATGAAGCTTATTAATTCTTTTTATTTGCTTTTCATGAAATTATCATCGTCTTGCGACTTAGGTTACCGATTTAATATAGTTGGCTTGAGTTATTTTTTAAGTTATTTTTTAATTGATTTTGTTTTTTGATTTCATCCTTCAACACTACGTTGGTTATATATTAACTTTTGTGATTTTTGTTTTGTTTTCTATAGCATTGTCTTAATCTCATGACTTGGATTCTGGGTTTGACACATTGACCTGAGTTGATTGTGTTTATATTTTTTGGATCCTTTTTTAATTGGGATTCATATATTTTTTTAATTTGTTTTTTATGGAGCTATCTCAATTTCCTAACTCGAGCTATGAGTTTGAAAATTAGACTCGGATTATCGTGGTTCATTTTTTTAGTCATTTTTAATTGATTTTTTTTTAATTTCACCATTCAGCAACATAATCTTTTTCTAGTATTTTTTTTTAATTTCATCATCCAATATTAGGTTATTTTAAAATTAAACTTCATAATTTTGTTTTTTAATTTGCTTTCCATGGGACTATCTAGGTCTCGTGGATACTTACTCAATATCGTTTGATTCAGACCGGGTATGGTGCAGCCATATTTGGCTTGCTTGCCACAACCCTTTTCTTCCAACCGATAAATCAAGTTGGGATTTACACCAAAGTTTCAAATTGGGCATATGAGCAGGAATCAAAATATTTTAAGAGTACTCCCTTAGGCCCAGAAATGGACACTAACCTTCTCTTAAATGAGGTCGTAGTTTTTAGTGTTTTTTTTATTTAAACTTTCAACATTAGATTTATTAAAAATGAAAGTTTATAATTCTTTTATTTGATTTTTTATGAAGTTATCCCATCTCATGACCCAGGTAGCAGGCTTAATAGATTAACTCAAGTTAACTTGGAGTTTGTAGGTTATTTTTTTAATTGTTTTTTTTTTAATTTTATCATTCAACATTAAGATGATTGAAAATTAGGTTTTGTAAGTATTTTTTTTTATCTCTTTTTTACAAGGTTATCTCGGTTTTATGACACAGTTGCAGGTTTGATAAACTAACCTTAGTTTTTTTTGTCCTTTTTAAAAAAAATTTAATATCTTATTTTTCAATGTCATCTTTCAACATTGAGTTGATCAGGATAAGACCTTCATATTTTTATTTTATTTTATTTTTATAGAATTATCATAATCTTATGATCTGGATTGTAGATTTGATATATTAACCTGAATCGACACTACATGTAGTTGTCTCAATATTTTTTTAAAAATACTGTAATTATATTTTGAATTTAAGACTATTTTTTATTAGAAAAAATGTTAGTATTGCTTGAAATTTCTTTAAGCAAAAAAAATAAATTCGACTTACAACGCAACATGCACCAATGATATAGCAAGTTTGCTATTAAAGTTAGGATACTATCATACCCGAAGTGCTAGAACACATTTGATTTTATTGAACAGGAAAAAGATCCAAAAAGAAAAGAAATGGTTACTATAAAAATAAGTTTAAATTATAAAATACACTATTGAATTTGAGCGAAAAACAAATATCCTTTAAACTAAACAAAAAAAAACCCCCCCCCTTGATTTTGCTCCTCACGATATGATTTGTTTTTTATATAAAAAAAATCTGTCCATTTTATTATGATTTTATTGAGAAATTAACGGCAAAGCCCTTGAAAATCCTCTCAATTCCTCTCTTTTCTCTATTAGGAAACATATTTTTAAATGTTGATAAAGAAAACGATAGGAATTGGGTGGATTTTCATTTTTTCAATTTCCTAACAGAATCCTAACGAAAGGGGCCACATTAAAAAAAAGTGTAAATTGAGGTATTGATTAGTTCTGTAATTCAAGTTCGGGGGGGGGGGATTGTAAAATTAATCGAAAATTGCAAATTAAGTTTGAACAACATGAGTCTCCAAGAGATGAATAAGAGGTGGCACCGGGCAAAGTATGGAAAACTAAACGCACACATAGCCCAATTGGAAGCTAAAGGGAAGACATGACCATCATCACCTCCCGCATTAGGATATTCATTCTTTTTCAGGGATATTGCTCTAAATCATGAAAAAGTTCTAAAAGGACAAAAGGGAAAAAACAAATACAATTATTTTAATTCATTGAGCCCAAAAAGCTCATGTGAATGCGAGACTGGTGAGAGGAGATAACTGGAGGCCAATTTTTTTATGCTCAAAAGAAAGACACGTCATCTCACCCACCCTCTTGGCAAGGGGCAACGAGATTTCAGTCATTTCAAGCATGCAAAAATACATCTATTTTAATTGCCATTAGCACAGATAGTAATTCTCCAATTATTTGTTCACTTTTAGCACTGCTAATACATCGAGGCTCCATATTTTTATCAACTATAGTGCCTGGAACTATTGACATTCAAGAACTCAAGATCTCAATTGACATGCGGGAACCAACTCAAAAGGCAGCAACAGGAAACCGCAAACAGCCGCATCACTTGCGTGTATTGATTTAATCAAAATCTTACTCTAAACAGAACAAAACTTTTTAAGCTGACCTCAAAAGTACATGAAAATGTACGAGAAATCGTCCACCAGTAAAATCCTCGAGAGAAATACAATAAAATGAATCCTAGGTCATCCTCTGGGCAGCTTCTTTGGCAAGGACCTTGTCTTTGGCCTTGCTCTTGGCCTGGGATTTGGAACCCATGATTCCGCCACCCCACTTCTTCCTGTACTCATCGTACTTGTCATTGAAGCTAGCCTGAAAACGCAGAAAGAAAGTAGAAAAATGAATTGCATTGTGAACATTTGCAAAATCATAATTTTAAAAATATGTAATTCCACACACCTTGATAGCTTCCAAGATTCTGCTGAACTCCAACTTGTCTTCATTCTTGACTGTGGTCAAGCACAAAACTGATGCAGTCTTCTTGTGGACAATCTATCACAAGACTCAAAAATTCAGTCTGGAATCCACAACTCTCCTTTCACAACAAAATTTTAAATTGCAAAGGTACAGGCACACTTACTGCTCCCAATCGAGATTTTCCCTTCACAATGCAGTATGGGATTTCCATCTTCCTGCACAAAGCTGGTAGCCACACAACCAACTCAATGGGGTCCACATCATGAGCAATAACAACCAACTGGGCTTTTTTCTGCAAGAAATAGGTAAAGGGAAAATATGTTACTAAAAGAATTCCAACAGCAGAAAGGACTAGTGCTAACAACAAGCTTGTGCAGGATAAATTGATGTGCAACCTGCTCGATTAGATAGGTTACATGGTTGAGACCATATTTCACAACAATAGGCTTCTTAGCCTCAACAGTTTTTCCTTCGGTCTCTGCCTGAGCCTTTCTCAAGAGGCGCTCCTTCTTTGCTGCTTTGTCTTCAGGACAGTACTTCAAAAGCATCTTGAACAAGTTTGATGCTGCGCAAGGAGTTCACAAAAGGTACAGTATTAAATATAAATATCTCGACTAAAAAATTCTTGTCAAAACAAAGAAAAGAAACTAAGCCAGAAAGCTACGATATTTTATCATCACACCACTTGTATGTTGGATTGTTTGTACCATGTAAGCAATCAACAAACAAGCTATGGTTCACATCTTAGTTCAGAAAAGAAGATTGAACAGAACATTAACTTTTACCATCAAGCAAATTAACAAAACAATATAGTTGCTGCATAAGAGCAAAGAAAATTAGAGACCCTAGTTCTTAAGCAATATCATGACACTTGAAATCACAAAGGACCACAGAATGACTCTAGGAAACAAAGGAACCAAAACAAATTGCACGGATAGAATAGAATCAAGTTCTTCTAGCGAACCTGCATAATCACTGCTAAGAATTCCAGTTGATTAAACTTTTCTTCACGAGTTGCGCTTCAAACATTATCATGCCAAAAAAACTATACATAAACCTATAAAGCTGACCATTATCTCAGTTTTGATGATATACAATAAATCCATAAAGCTTGAAAAAAATGACGCTATATTTTCTTTTCCTTATACTCTTAACTAGACTTTAGGGTATAAATCAAATCAAATAAATAAAGAATAACAATAACCACAATACCAATTACATGCACAGATGACAAAAATCACAATTCAGAAACCACGTCAAACATTTAACATTAACAAATTATGAATGACATTGATTAGCATAAAGACTCCTGGACTAAGCCTATGCTTCTATGCAACAAAACCAGAGCTAATTAGCACTTAACAAAAGAGGAGATATGCCAGAAACGATACCGAGATTCTTGTCAAGGGTCTTGGTGAACTGGTTCACGGTAGGTGGAACCTTCAATCTCATCTTGAGAATCCTCCTCTGCCTCTGAATCTGAACCATCTTCGGCATCTTAACGAATCGGCTCAGATCCCTCTTTGGTGGCAAAGCCCCTCCAATTCCAAACTGCTTCGGCCTCTTCTCGAACAATGGATTCGTCACCTTCTCCTAAACAAATCACCACATAAACAAACACCATGACAAAATAAGCAAAACCCAAAATGATAGAATTCGACTTGAAAGGGTAATTTGTAAGAGAGAGCTTGTTTTTTACCGGTTTCTTCTTTCCGGCAACCACCGGACCCTTTCCACCTCGCTTTGGTGCCTTTCATGTTCAAACATTAAACGAAATGTAAAAAACAAACAATAGCTATCTAAGATTTATGATATTGAATTGACTTGAGTGTTTACAGAAAATAAGTAGATTTTGGTTGAGGGAGAGAGATCTAGCTCACCATTTTTGCGCAGTTTCAAGCTCCTTCCGGCTTCCGCTTTACTTCTGTGACGCAAGGAGCGGCAAGGGTTATAAAAAAAACCCTTTAAGGGTACTACAGTGCCAGGGTTTTGTATTGTGGCAGGCTATGCTGAAACACGGGACTTTGGACCGTGATGGCAATAAGGCCGTTTGTTTGTTGGTAATTTTATTTTTTTAAAGTAATTTTCTGAAAAATAAATAATTTTTTATATCTGATAATATTATAAAAAATAAATTAGAAAATACTTTTTAATATTTAACTATGTCATGAAAAATAAACTGAAAAATAAATTGTTAATATTTTTTTTCAAGTTTATTAAAATAATGAGTAATCTTACAAATTAAAAAGTTAAATTAGAATAAAATTAAAAAAAAATTAATTTAATAAATTATCTCAAACACAATAAATAACAATAATAACAATATAGATTAAATATAACAAATAAAAAAGTTGAAAGATAATGAAATTAAAAAAATTATAATTTTAAAAAAATAAATAACAATAAAAAAATAAGGACTAAATCTAATAGATAAAGAATTCAATTAAGAAAATAATAAGAGAACAACAAATAACAATCATAAAAATAAAAATCAAAGTTGATATAAAAATCAAATTAAATCAAATTCTAAGGGATGAAATTGAAAAAAAAAAGATTCAAAACAAAATATATTACAATCAAAAGTTTGAGGACTAAATTTGATATAATTAGCAAATAATATGACATTTCTAAATTTTTCACAACTTCTGAAAAGTGTTTTCCGTAAAAAATAAGAAAAACACTTTCCTGAAACCAAATCAAATTTTCATTTAACCAACTCTTGTAATGGACAAATAAACGTAGGAAAGTTTGGAAAATAGTTTTTAGGAAACCATTTTCCGTGAAACAAACGAGACTTGAATATTAAAATTTTGATTTTTTAAAATTAATATTTTAGAATTTTTTTAATATACTAATACAAAAATATATTTTAAAAAATTAAAAAATACTTTAAAAAATTAATTTCAAATAACTCTTTACACCTAATCCTAAAAGGTTGGAGTGCAAGATGACATAGTAAAAGCCTAAAAACTATAAAATATCCATTATTATTTTTAGATTGAAATGTATTTTCATTAATACTTTCATATTACATCTATAAAAATCATAACTTATAACTTATTGTCTGGAAAATTAATCAACAAATGTCAAATCTAATTTATTCAATAATTTGAATAACAAAAAAATTCATGAAATGTTAAATATTAGCAATATTTTGAAAACAATAGCTTAGCATTGAGAGCAAATACACACACACATACCATATGTACGAGGATAAGCTTTGAGCATTTATTTTTTTATACAGCTTTTAAGTGACTTATTCATTGATGTATTTAATAGTTTAGGATTTATCCTAAATATACAATTACCTATACATTGTGTGGGAAGACACACAAAATACAGGTGGATCATTTAATTTGAAAGTCAAAGGTTGATTTTGAATTTTTACTAAGCTAACGAGAAGACAGATTAGAAAAGATGGAGATGTTTGAATAAAAAAAAAATAGGCAATATTACTTTGCATCTTGGTTGATTTCAAACACCACCACAAGAGATTTGATTTAATTTAAATATAAGATATTTTTATTTATTATTTTTGTTGAAGTTTTTTATTTATTTATTATTTTGTTGAACTACCATTTTAGGCTGAATTTATTGCCACTAAAACTACATCTTCCAACATCTCTCCACTAATATAGACAGATTTATGAAAGTAACCATCTTTATTTCTCTAATAGTTTTGGGTCTCATTATCACTCTACTGATTCCCACAAATCATGTTGAGCTACTAGGTTATGGTAATACTCCTCATCAAACTTTTGTTAGGGTTAGAGGCAAATTTTAGTTTAAAAGTAAATAAAAGCAACCTTTGATATTAATTTAATGAAAAGGCATGTTACTTGATCATTATTGGAGATATGTTGAGTGATGAGAAGCCAAGTGCATTTCGATTTATGAAAGTAACCATCTTTATTTCTCTAATAGTTTTGGGTCTCATTATCACTCTACTGATTCCCACAAATCATGTTGAGCTACTAGGTTATGGTAATACTCCTCATCAAACTTTTGTTAGGGTTAGAGGCAAATTTTAGTTTAAAAGTAAATAAAAGCAACCTTTGATATTAATTTAATGAAAAGGCATGTTACTTGATCATTATTGGAGATATGTTGAGTGATGAGAAGCCAAGTGCATTTCGCTCGAGCACAAAATCATAATCCAACTTAATATGTTTACTACAAACATGAAACATATAATTAACTGTCATATGAAGAGCACTAAGGTTGTTACGGCAGAGAATCAAAGGAAAGGTAAGTGCAATGTGAAGATCTTTTATAATAAATATCATCCATGTGAGAGGTGAGTGGAATGTGAAAAATATTTTTATAATAAATATCATTGAGTTTGGTTGCAATGTTGGCTATGACTCTATACTCTGCTTTAGTGCTAGATTAAGAGATGATATGTTGTTTTTTTTGCACACTAAGAAATAAAGATTTCCTCCAAGAAATATACGATATCTAGTGGTGGAGCATTTTATGGCGGGATAACCTGTTTAATCCATATATAAGAAAGCACATAGATCAATTATAGTATTGAAAGTAAAGCATAATCTTGTTTTAATAGGGCATTTGATGTATTTCAATATATGACATACCATTTTGAAATGCACAATAGTAGGAGTATACATGTATTAAGATACATAATGAACATTGTATGAAAAAATTGGACACGTAAGTGTTAGATACTATAAAGTACCAACAAGTCTTCAAAAGTATCTTAGATCTTCCAATAAGATGTTATTTGATGAGGTTTTGGTCTTTGCTTCTATTGGTGTGCTCATAGGCTTACAGTCGACCATGCTAGTTAGTTTATAGATGATAAAGGCATCAAGTGTTTGAGGACCCCCAAAAGCTATGAACTAGTCCCAAGTCCATTGTAAATCCTAAACTCATAAGTTAAATGAAGTTTGCAATTAGAGTAGTAGAGTATTTTGTAAGAAATATATCATCTATATAAAGAAAAAGAATTAATATACCAAAATTAGAATGAAAAATGAATAAAGATGGGCATGCTAGATTGAAAAAGAAACCATATTTAAGAAGAAAAACATTAAACCAACCAAACCAAGCATAATACACTTCTTTAAGACCATATAGAGCATTTTAAATCTTGCAAACATGTGTTGGATATTGAGAGTTAGCCATTTCTGAAGGTTATTCCATATATATATATATCTTATAAAATTAAACCATATAGGAAAGCATTTTTATGTCAAATTGATATATGGGCCATTTCTAAACAAATGTTATTGTGATAACCATATGAATAGTTTTAGGTTTGATGACTAGAGAAAAGGTCTAGATATAGTCTACCATATCAACTAGGTAATACATAGTTGTTATAACTTGAGCTTTAAGATGATCTAGTGAGTTGTTGGGTTTGAGTCTTGGCTTGAACAACCATTTAGAGCCAATAACATGTATGTCAGAAGTATGAGGAACAAGTTGCCAAGTCTAATTTTTATGAAGAACCTAATGTTCCTCAACCATTATAGCTTTCTGACATAACCAAAAGATTGATGTCTTCTCCCAAGTGCAGGAGTGTCGAAGTAATAAATAACCCGGCAAGACCGGGGTCAAACCACAGAGAGGTTAATTGTATAAATTATAAATAACAACACAATAACAATAATAACAACAACAATAACAACAATAATAATAACAATAACAGTAATAGTAATAATAATATTAATAATAATAATAATAATAATAATAATAATAATAATAATGCTCAGTACGTGGCGTTGTTATACCTGAGAATGATCTAAAAGATCGGGTCACAGGTTTCCAGCCTATATACTGAGTTTATGAAAAGATCGAAGAGATAAATTATATAATATAAACAGATTTCTGATGCGAATGAACAAGGCAAGACCAACAATGTCAGGATCCTTGATCAAACACAGAGCATACTTAACGTACATAAAATATAACAAGAATGTAAGTAATAATAATAATAATAATATTAGTAGTAGTAGTAGTAGTAGTACTAATAATAATAAAGAAGAAGAGGAAGAAATTAATGAGAACTTTGAGATGGAAGATTAATATAAGGATTAAACAATAATAAAGACAAATGTCAAGGTTAGAGGATCCACCAATGGTATTTCAAACAAGTATGGTATAAACTCTTATTACTCAATTTGGAAACCACACACGAAGGAGGTTCCAGTCGGATGATTTGTCATTAATAGCTCATTATAAATTATTAACAGCTCATTATAAATTATTAACATGATCATATTAATTATCTTATTTACATAACACCAAACTTTTAAATATTGTCAGGAATTCATAATGTTAACTGATGTTAACAACAAATCAAGTACCTTTCATAGCCCATGTGTAGGTAATACCATACGGTTGGGCTATGAGAGTGCCAAGGATTTGTTGTACCAAGTATTATACAACACAAATCTAGATTAACCATTTAACAAGCAAGGTATTAAGAATTAGTAAGATAAAAAGATAAGACATGTTAATATTAAACATTAAGGTTCATGTTGAGTTTACACCATACTTGTTCTTACACCATTAGTGTAACCTTTTCACCTTGACATAATAAACTTAGCTAAACATAATGAAGAAGAGAAACATAAATAAACAAAACAAGAACATAAATAAAATACAAGTTAACTAAGGAAAGGAAAGGAAATGAAAAGCATAAACAAGAAATTAATGAAAGCAAAACTTAAGAATTATAAAAAATATAAAGAGAGAAAATAAAGAGCATGAACTTGATCTGAACAACCCAGCCCCTAAATACATGGCAAATGCCTCCTTTTATAGGCCAAAATTCGGAATTATTGCTTTGATGACTAATTGTTGAGTGGGTAGCCAACTTTTGACTTAGTGAAAATCCTTATCATCTTGTCTAAATAAAACAAAAATGCTAGCATCAGAACTGGGTCCACTTGAAAGCATGAAAGTTGTAGGAAATTGACTCAGCTTTCCAGGAAAAAAAAGTGGAGGTGATTTGGACTTCTAGAACTTCAGATATGGGCCAAACACTGAATAGTGTTTGGGTTGCAGGACAGATTCAGACTTGTTCGTTGTTGCTATAATTTGGACTTGAAAACGGCCTTCTTAGATCTTGATGTCCAATGAAAGTTGTAGGCCTATGTCTTATAAAATCTCTGTAAAAATTTCAGATCATTTGGATATCTAGAACTCGAGATATGACCCAATTACCGAACAGTGTTCCAGTTTGGACTGCAACAACATCTCTTTTCTAAGCTTCACCCTTCTTTATCTTCAAAATTTCAGTAGTTGAATTCATCAATCAATCCTTTGATTTATGTGATATGCCTACATTTAAGATGAACATTTACCATATATTAGGGTATTTATAGTATTAGACTTGTTATTATAAAACATGCTTTAGTTAAGGAGTTATTGATACTTTAAGTGCAAAATGATGATATAAACCCTTGATAAACATGCACTTTTAAGTACTAATCACTTTCTATCTGGGGCGAGCTAAGGCAAATCAAATATTATGAGATTCACGAGGGATAGTGACCTAGAATGTGGAGGAAGTTAATGCATATTTTTTATTGGGTTTAAGAATTTCTATTTATGAGTGGGTAACTATGGAATATGAAAAGGGTGTTTATGAAAGTTGAATTTATTAAATTTAATGATGTTAGACTATTTGAGAGGGCTTGAACTCAGGCTATAAAGAATGTGCAGCTTATTTATACATCTTAAACTCAAGATGAGATAACCCATGCTCAAGTTGTGCCAATTGCCTCTCAAACTCAGGTTCAGACTTGAGCAAATGGGCTCCATATTGACTTGTATCTTTAGTTAGAAAAGAGAAAATATAAAAGTTCGTGAGTCTGGAGCAAATATTAGCACTCTTGGTGAAGGACTTAAACATAGTAGTGTAAGTATTGACAACTGAGTTTATACAATAGAATTAGAGTCAGTATGAGATAACCATGTGTCGATAGACGACGTCGGGCGACGACTACACTTTTTGTTTATTTAACAAAAAGATTTTTTTTCGATTGGGAGAAATGAAGATTTTATTGGAGTCGCCATCTTGTAATATGAGGGAACTAGAAATCTCAAATTAGACACTGGTCCCAGAGATTCAGGTACTGGGTTAGTTATGATTAAGGGAAGGTAGACACCACCCTTAAAACATCCTTTCAAGAGAAAGGTTACCCTTACTTGTGTGTTTTTATATTTGATTCAAATGCTATTATATTTTGAGCTTATTTGCATTTTTTTAAAAAATAGTTAACGTCGGTCCCTAAAAATAGGAGACACGTTAAAAATGACATCAGTCCCTAAAAATAGGAGACTTGTCTAAAATATCGACGTTTAACCCTAAAAAGGAGATTTACGTCTAAGTTACCAAAAAAAAATTATGGACATAATCCATATTTGGTGTTTAAATACCCTTGACATCGGTCCTTTTCTATAAAAAGAGACGTGTCGACAAACAACGTTCGTAGGAGATGCGTAAAAAAAAAATTGGATAACATCCATTTCTAAAAATAGGTGGCTTGTCTAAAATATTGACGTTTAACCCTAAAAAAGAAGAATTACGTATGAGTTACCAAAAAGAAATTATGGGCATAATCCATATTTGGTATTTAAATACCTTTGACATCAGTTCTTTTCTGTAAAAAGAGACGTGTCGACAAGCAATATTCATTTATAAAATAAAAATTATTCTAATATCGTTGAGAAATGGGTATAACCATATTCGGGAATTGGGCTTTTTAGTTTTTCTTCATGAGAGTAGGATATTGTTTTTTTAAAAAAACAATTTGAAAAATACCAAAAATATCCCAACCGTTGGATTCAATAGTGTTAGTTCTAGACCTTTGATTTAATAGGATACAATAGGGTTTACCACAGTATATTAAAACCCAAACCCATCTCAGCTTTTGAAATAATCTGTCCTTTGATCCCGTTGCGCCACGTCACCCGGTGTACCGAGCTTTCGGTGCACTGCGCCACACCAGATCACATCTCTCCTCATCCAGACTGTCAATCAACCTGCAGATCAAGCCAATCACAGTCGCATAATCATTTCATCAGAGATCCAACGGCTCACAGCCTTCAGCTGCACCGGTGTACCATGCTAGCGTTCACACCGTAGTAAAACCCAGAGCCTCTCTCTCGCCGGCGACTCTCTTTCCTCTGATCTCCCATATCCGACCGTCTCAAGCCTCCAAAGCACCACAGAAAGGTCGCCAACCTCGTATAATGCAAAACCCAGGCCTTTTTCATCGTTTTCACCGCCTTATCTGGCCGAAAAAAGGCCGCGATCGTCGCCGGCCACTGAAGCTTCAAGTCGTCGATTCTCCCTTGTCAGCCATCAACGATCGTCGAGACCACCTATATAGTGGCACTCAGGTAATTGTTTTGAGATTTCTAACATTTTTTTTTATTTTGTATATAAATTTTCTTGCATGTAAAAAAAATAAAACAAAAAAATAAATATAAAAAAACGATGTGGGTCCAACACCCATCTTATCATATTATCAGTCGTGGGTGCGAAGCCCAACTTCTCAAGAATAGTTATACCTATTTTTTTAATGATATCAAAATATTTATTTTTATAAACAAATATTGTTTGTCGACACGTCTCTTTTTATAGAAAATGACCGATGTCAAAAAAGTTTAAATACCAAACAAATATGGATTATGTCCATGATTTGTTTTTGGTAACTCTGAAGTAAATCTCCTTTTTAGGGTTAAACGTCGATATTTTAGACGAATCTCCTATTTTTAGGGATTGATGTCATTTTTAACGTGTCTCATATTTTTAGGGACCAACGTTAACTATTTAAAAAAAAAAAACAAAATTGCAAATAAGCTCAAAATATAATAGCATTTGAATCAAATATAAAAACACACAAGTAAGGGTAACCTTTCTTTTGAAAGGATGTTTTAAGGGTGGTGTCTACCTTCCATTAATCATAATTAACCCAGTACCCGAATCTCTGGGACCAATGTCTAAATTGGGATTTCTAGTTCCCTCATATTACTAGATGGCGACTCCAATAAAATCTTCATTTTCCCCAATAAAAAAAAATATTTTTGTTAAATAAACAAAAAAAGTGGAGCCATCGCCCGACGTCGTGTATCGACAACATGTTATGCAGAAGAAGTAATGTTTTGATTTCCAGTACTTTTACAAGGGAAGAATAACTCATTATAAACCATATGGTGAGAAATAAAAAATTTTAGCTGGAGGGATGAAAACACTTGTATCCTTTTATTATCACTATAGCCTATAAAAATAAAAAATATGGTTTTTGGATCAAACTTGTGTCTTGGTGTAACCCAAGTATAATAAAAACATTTAGAAACAAAGACACGAAGTGAAGAATAATCAATATAAGTGTTATGAACCATAAAGTATAGAGTTTTAAAATTAAAAGTGGATGTAGGCAATTGATTAATAAGTAGACAACAACAATGAAAGCTTTTACTTATAAAAATAGAAGGGCATTACTTTCAAATAACATAGTCATACCTAGTTTCCGTATTATTCTATATCACCTTTTAGTCATATCGGTTTACTTTAGAGTATATGGACATGATACGTGATAAATGATATCGATAGAAAAAAAAAAAGAGATGATATATTGGATTCATCCATTAGAGTGAAATCTTGATTTGTTTGTTGAATTATATGGTAATGTATTGTTCAAAAGCTAAATAAGCATTTACAAAATCAAATTTATGTTGCAAGAGAATGATCCAAGTATACTTAGACAAGTCATCTAGCAAGCATATATAATATTTAAATTTCCTAATTAGTAAAATAAAAGAAGGTCCTTATAACTTATAATGATTTTTTTTTAAATACCAGAACACAAATGTTTAGAACAAGAAAACAATAATCTACTAAGCTTTTAAACTAACAACTATTATAAATATGTTTAAGTTATACAACGTCTATAGCATTAATCAAGCATTTATTTTTTAATAACTGTAAAACATAAAATTAAAAATGTCCTAAGCATTGATACAAAACATTTATTGAGCCAAATTTGAATTGATGAGAAAAGTAGAGCTTTGACAAAATAGAAAAAACATATAGATCACCCATGCGCCTTCTTATGATCACTAGTTATCCTATTTATTGTTCATTAATATAAAAGTACATGTTAAATGATTCATAATTAATAAGAAATTGAGTTGTTAACTAGTTTACAAAGGGTAAATATTTTGTAAGTTAGGAACTAACAGGATATTGTAAAGAGGTAATGTATTATTTTTTTGATTAATGCTAAAATCTCAAAACCAAATATTGGTAGAGAAGATTTATCACTAATAAGAACTGAATCTATACCTAATTAGTTATGAAATTAGTTAACATATCTAACTTACCTTTCATATGGATGAAGGCTCATGTGTCTAAGGTTCACTCTGTTTTAGTAATGGTGTTATTAAAGGTGAGGGTTATAAGAGCTTGCAGTATGTTATCATACTGAGTTGCCTTTTGGGCCACCCACTGATATATTTTTATAATATGTCCCACAATGCCATAATACTGACATTTTTCTTCATGGTAAAGATTTAATTGTATGAGGGTTGTATGAAATTCACCAGGTGGTGAAGGGTATCTTTGTTGAAAGCCTAAAGTGGGCTAGCAAAATAAGAATGGTTTCATTATTTTGGTTGTTGTGCTTGAATTCTCTCTTCGTTAATATGAATTTTAGTTCATCGTGATGATCTACTGAGGAGAATTGCTGGAAGCTCTTTTGTTTTTTCCCATAAAAAAATATTTTAGAAGTAAAATAGTTTATGTTATTTTTATAATTAGAGAACCAATCACATCACTAATCAAGACTTTAGAGTTGTGAGACCAGCTCGATGTAAGATGGCCTTGGTGCTTTTAAGCATGGTAGAGGTGGGAGTTTCATATCAAGAGCCAAGGCTAGTGTGAAGGAAAAAAAATTCTTTGTCTGGGATAAGTTTTTCAATAGCTGTAAGACTAACGCATAGACCTTTGAAAGTGTGAATATGTTCTCTTAGGGGTGAGCAAAAAAACCGAGAAACCGATTAAACCGAAAAAACCGAAAAAATAACAACCGAAAAAACCGAACCGAAAAAACAAACCGATTATTATTTTTTAAAAAAAGATCGGTTCGGTTCGGTTTCGGTTTAAGAAACCTGAAACCGACCAAACCCCAACCGAACCGAACCGGTTCCATTAAGGGGTACTATAAATACAAAAATTCTTAACCCTAGTAAGTAATACTTGTCCTCTGCATCCAGCCGCCCCCTCTCAAGTCTCAACCCTCATAAATTCACAAAATCACAACTCACTAATTTAGATCTCAAATTCACAGATCTTTCATCTTTCTCAAGTCTCAAACTCTCAAAATTAGAATCTCTCATACTCTCAGTCGTCTAGCCGCCCCTTCTCAACCCTCACAAACCATATATAAAATAACAAATCTAGACAAGCCAGCCATATCCCTCTCCAACTCTCCCAAACAGGCATGGCACCGGACCCGACCCGACCTAATCCCAGATCTAGCAAACCAGTCACCTCCCTGAGCTCCCTTTCTCACACCCGACTTGACCTTGAATCTTGTCACACCAGGTATGATTTTTTTTTCTATCAATCTATGTTTTTTTTTTTTAACATATGCTCTGTAGTGTGATCTGTGTATTCGAGATCTGTGAACACTAAAGCTCAACAGTTACAAGATCTTATCCAGTAAGTAACCCTCTTTTATGTTTTTATATGGTTTTTTGAGTGATGGGTTTTGTTTGTTTTAGATGGTTATGTATTGAGTGTTGATAAAGTTTAGATTTTTGGATCTTGGGTGGTGTTTTTTCGGATGATTGTGCTTTGTGTGTTGAAAAAGGTGGAATTTTTAAGGGTCATGTTTGTGTTGGTGTATTTGAGTTGTTATGAAATAGTATTTTAATACGAGTTGGCCATGTTTGAAGATGAAAGGTGCTGTGTTTTTATCTATTTAATCCTGCAAACTCAGAACTATGAGGGCTTGTTTGCGTGAATGTATGTCAACTTTTTGCTGTTGATGGTTCATTGTGTCGGTGCTCCATTGGTTTGCTTGCAAATGTTTGGTTAATTGTTTCTTTGCACTTAACCTATTTTTGGTAGAATGAATTGGAAAGTAATTGATACAGTGAAAGGAGGAAATAATGTTCCTGTGATGGAAAGAAGTAGGAATCATTTGAACACATCTAATGTGAAGTGTTTTATTAGATCCGAGAGTAAGAGTTTTTCTTCTTGCAATTTCAAAGTGCAGTATTGTAACTTTTTATTGTTAATGTTACAGCTAGGTAAGTATTTTTTACACTTTTTATTTTGTTTTTGTGATTTGTTAATTAAATCCCAATCATCTAATATATTTAATTTTTTATTTATCTAATATGTTTAATTTTTTATTTTATATAATTTGATAGAAAGTTATATCTAAAAACAGATGATAATTAGTTTAAAAATTAGTTTAAAAAGTAGTTTGATTGTAAAATACTATCTTTTATTTTTATATATTCTAATTTATTTTATCTTGTTGTAATTTCAGGTTTTGATGTCAATATTATTAAGAACTCAAAGTGCAATTGTTATCTTCATGTGCTTTTGATTGGGATGCTGTGCACAATGAAGATTTATATTTTTGTATAAAGTGTTTTTTTTTTATGACAAAGTTATTTGTTGTTTAAGTTTTTTTGAAAGCAGTGCTTTGTAATTTAAACTATGATGCAGGGTGGTTCAAAACACAAATATTAAGAAAACATAAATATTAGAAATACTTTTAATTAATTTTAAACATGATTTTGGCATTAATAATTTAATATAAAAAAATATTTAGTGATAAAAAAATTAAATATATTATAGAATCATGTAATAAAATGAAATAATATTAACATCAATTACAAGCCCATTAAAAATCTTATCGGAAAGCCCAAAACGAGCTCAAGAAAGCCAAAAAAAAAAGCCCAAATAAAAAATTCAGGTTTTTCGGTTTTTATGTAAAATTAACCGAACCGAACCGAAACCGGCCGGTTTGAACCGGTTTCGGTTCGGTTCCGGTTAGAATTTTTCAATTTTTCAATTTTTTGTTTTGGTTACTTTTTTAGATAAAAACCGGACCGAACCGAAAATGATCACCCCTATGTTCTCTAATGGTTTTGTCATCTTTCTTGCAAAAACATGTTACATGTTCTCTTAAGTGTGAATTCATGTTGTTTTAAATCTTCTGCACATTTATATTCTTGAGTACAACCCAAATAGAATGAGTTGTGTCTAAGCCAATATAGAAGTTAAGTGTTTCTTTAGAGAGTGTTCCAATTATCCATCCATGAAGAATATGATTCACCTTTCTCCAGACCATGTCTACTTCGGTTAATCTTGGTGAAAATTTTCTTCCATTTATAACAAGATCTTCATTAGTAAGATGATTGACTAGTTTTTAGATTTTTGTAAAAACAAGGCTTGTTCATGCCACAAAAGATAATTTGCATGACGAGTTTGAGGTGTAATAAAGTTGCCAAAATTAAAAGATATTGAAGTCATGGTTGAAAAGAGTTAGTGGCGGAGCCATAATGAGGAATTGCCCCCTTAATTGTTTATATATATATATAAATATTTTTATATTAGAATTTTAATATAATAACTTAAAAAGATTAATTTTCTTTATTAACTACTAATTGATCCAAGCTTTTCTTCTTCTTTTCTTAATTTTTTTTTAATTATAATTCATGCTTCTCTTTCTTCTACAAAATTTCTCTTCAAGACCTAAACTACTAATTAGTTAAGTAAGCAACCTTTTATGCTTTATGCTTTATGTTTTTGGTGAGTTTCCTTCATTTTTTCTATTTATTCCATTGTCTAATTTTAGTTTTCTTCTTTTTAAATTTTTTATTATTATTATAATTCATGCTTCTCTTCCTTCTACAAAATTTCTCTTCAAGACCTAAACTATTAATTAGTTAAGTAAGCAACCTTTTATGCTTTATGCTTTATGTTTTATGTGAGTTTCCTTCATTTTTTCTATTTATTCCATTGTCTAATTTTCGTTTTATTTCTTAATAATGTTAGAGTTTAAGATAATTTATTGATTTGTTAAATTAATATGTGCATGAATAATATTATATGCATATGAATATGAATATGAATATGAATTGAAATGAGTTTTGATGAATTAATATGTATTTTTGTTATGAATTTCATATGAAAAATGATGGTGATCAACTTACTAGTGATTAAAAATGAATTATTTAACAACTCAAAAAATTAGGGACACAATAAAAAAATTAAAAAAATATATTAATATTTATATTTAACCCACTTGTATAAAACAACAAATTAATAAAGAATTGTTGCCAATAATTTCACTACTCCCTAGAAGATTTAGAAATAGATGAATGAAAGTTTAATTCTATATATTGAGAAAGAATATTTTTAATGAAATTAAGAATAAAATCATTATAAAGCAATTTCAAAATATAAAAACTCAAAAATAATAATTATAATGTAAGTTTTTATTTTATTTTAAAAATGTTCTTATATTAATTTTGCTTGACATGAGTTAGTACATGCATTTCTAATTGATTTCTTTATATATAACACATGTCTATATAGTATATAATATCAAGTATTTGTTAATAATTTGCCCCTAATTTCAAATTTTTTGGCTCCACCACTAAAAAGAGCTACTGGGTTATGTCATGTGTTCGTACTAGCTCTGATACTAGGAAGAAAAACTAAAATCAATAAAAATGTTTGAATAAAAAAATTGTTTTCTTATGATTTAAAAATGTGAAAACTCAGCAGTAATGCTAAACTAATAGAGGACTTCAATTTAAACATAAAAACATAGTAATCTATTGCGTGAAATCAATAGGCAATACTGTTTTACATCTTGACTGATTTCAAACACCACCAAAGGTGATTTGATTTGAATATGAGATATGCTCATTTAGCATTTTTGTTGGAGTTTTCTTATTTTGTTGAACTATCATATTGGGTTGAGTCTGTTGCCATTAAAAACCATTTATCATTCAATATCTCTCCACTAATATAGGTAGATTTATAGGAGTAACCATCCTTATTTATTTAATAGTTTTAGATCTCTTTGTTACTCCATTGATTCCCACAAATCATGTTAAGATGCTGGGTTGTGCTAATAAAATTATCACCAACTATTACTATTGTTAAATGACATGTCTTTTAGACCAAAATTGATTTAAGATATGAATATTACATTCGAATTTGTGTTAAAGATAAAGTTTTGTTTTCTCATCCTTATAAAAAAGAAATATGGTTTAATAAAATGCACTATATAAATAGAGTATTAATGCATTTTGAGACAACTCTGATTTTTTTTTAATGGTAAAATTGTATTTTTAATCTTTAATTTATGGTTTAAAACAATGTTGATAATGTTAAAAAGAAAGAGATTGTGATGAATAAGTGAATGAAATTGGTGAATATGATAAAAATAGTTACGATTGAGGTATTATGACGATGATGATAATTGTGATTATAATAATGAAGTGTTGAGATCTTGACAATGCAAATCAAATAGATATGATATGTTTTTGGGTTCCCTCATATTTTTTTAACATGAAGGGTTTATCATTAAATATTTTCTTGCTTTCATGATTTAACTAGCTTGCTATATTGCAATTGGAACATTTTTATTATAAGATATGTTTTGATTATGCTTGATTGAAAAAAAAAAACATTATTTGGTTATGAAGGGTCTGATTGAAAATGAGATTTTACCTGCGGTGCAACTTGTTTTTCTCATGGAAAAACATCATTTTATGTTTTTCACTTGGAAACCGAGGTGATGGTAATGGTTTGATAAACCAAACAAGCACGTAAAATGTTTGATAAAGAAAGAGAAAAGATGAACCATATTTGTTAAGTTATGGTGATAGTGATGGTAATACGGGTGATCGTGGTGGTCTTATGACTTGACATTTTTTTTTTGTCATGTTTGTAGCATCCATTTAAAGAATGCTTTTCATTATAATGAGAACGACTTTTATAAGGATCGTAGGAATGATGATGTTCTTTTTTGTTATCTTGCACCTCATTCTTACCTACTTCAATCTCACATTGGAGTTGATGGTAAGAGATACAAGTGATGGTGTTCATGGAGGATATGGGTAATTATTTTCAATTCGGTTTGTTTTTTACCTATAAAATAACCAAACTGAAATTTTGTAAAATATAAAAAATAAAACCAAAATTAAGTCAAAACCGGTTTCCAATCGACCAGTTTCAGTTTGGTTTGGTTCGATTATTTTATATTAAAAACCAAAACTTATATTGTTTTTTGGGTTTCTTGTTTTTTTTTTTGTTTTTTTTAATGTTTCTAATGGGTTTTATGATGGGCTTGGTTTCGATTCAGTTCAGTTTTTTTTCTTGGTTGTTTTATATTTTTTTTTAGCTCAATTGATTCGGTTGAGTTTTTTCGGTTTCAAACTTATGAAACCAAAACCGAATCAAATATATTTTTTAAATATTTTAATTGGTTTAATCAATTTTTTTTATGGTTCGATTTTTTTGCTTATTTTTTTTGTTTTCTCAGTTTAATCAGGTTCTAAGTTTTTTTGCTCATCTCTAATGAAGTAGCCACCTATTATCAAAGATGTAGAGTTCTTACTTGCTATTGCATGATCAAAATAGCATATTTGAGCATTTTTATTTGTTGGGCTACCTGTTGAAAATCTAAAGAAGCTAATAAAACATATGTGTAGGGAAGGTATATGCCCTTTCCATGCCCTCAAGTTTCTTGATTATTAGTTATGGGAAAAATTGAAAAATAGGTGAAGGAAAATAGAATTGAATTGACTTTTATTATAAGTTCTCATGACACCACTAATAAGGTTTAAGAAAATCCATAAATGTTAAGATCATTCTAAATTTAATATAAAGGCTAAAAGATTGAAGATAAGTCATTCGGTTTGAATATTATTGAAAATTACAAGCACTTATTAAATAAGTTCCTTGTTAGACTTAAAGGACTTTTCAATACTTAAGTTAGCATAAATACATAAGAAATGAAGCCTTGAATACAATATATTGTAGAAGCTTATAGAAATGTTGTGAAGAGATGATATAAATATGCATTGATAATGATAGGAATTGCAACTTTTATATTCTAACGAATCATGTCAACTTGCATAAAAATAAATGTAAAATAAGAAAAATATTATGATACATGAGTTAATAATATCATTTGAGGTAACTTGGTGGTTAAATATTAAGTGAAAATGATGTTAACATGGAAACCATCCATATGGTATGGGCATCTTTAATGTCATTATAAAGGCCAATTATAACATGAAGATATATAAGCATTTAATGCTAATTATTAGCTATATATAGCTAATTTGTGTCCTTGGATTAGTTTGTCTTTTAAAGACTATGTGGTTGTGGGCAAGTTGAGCTAATAGAACTTCTTGAAAATTATGAGTATGTTTGGTAGTGTGGTAGCAGTTGTTTTTCAAATAATTTTCCGTGCCAAAATGCATGCTAATGATGTTTTTTTATTTTTTAAAAATCATTTTTGATATCAGCACATTAAAACAATGGAAACATACAAATTATATTAAATTTTAATAAAAATTGTTTTTTGAATTTTTTAGAAACACGGTTTGCACGACGTTCCCAAACGGAGTCTATATCACGTGTCTTGACTCTTGAGCATTAGGCTAAATAACGAACCCAAGTTACAATATAAAAGATTGTAATTTGTAATCAAGCTTTGGACCATGGGTATATTCCATAGGCCATTAATTTTTAAGCTCGGAGCTTGTCTCGTGCTTTATGTCACAAGCCTGGTTCCTAGGGTCATAAATCCCGAACCCATCCGTGGTTTTGCATAACATATTGATGAGCGTGGCTCGTTCATGCTTTTCTTTTTTTTAGTTTAACGTGGGTGTCCGGGTCAGTTTGCGCGTACCTCGACTAATCCCACGAGTCCTGGAGTTAACGACCATGTACGCTTCCAGTGGCCATCATATGAGCAATCTAGGGCTCGAACCTGAGACCACAGAGAAAGCAAACCTCTTGGTCCCAAGCTTTTACCACTGGACCACCACCTAGATGGTTTCGTTCATGCTTTTCTTAATCCTCCTGTTGTTTTTTTTTTTTTTTTTCCATTTAGTTTGTCAAAAAAACCAAGGAAAACAAAAGAAGCCATGAATGGAACTACCCTTGTAAAAATTACTCAGCATATATATGTAGAGAGTTACTTTTCCAGGGATGGATTCAACGGCTCTTCTTGGCCTATGACCGGGAAGGTTGCAAATTAATGACCCATTTACCCGATTAAACTCGTGTCTCCTCCGGGAAAAGCAACGGAAAAAACAAAGACTTCAAAATAGAACCGAAACAAGCAATAGAGCATTGACCCCATCCTTTAAAAACATTAGTACGCGCATCTTTGATGAGGCTTTAGGAGCATTAATGACGAAACAATGGCAGGAAGCAAGGAACTGTTCGGTTGGCCTTTGTCCATCCTGTTGTTTTTGGGCAAAACACCCCATTTCTCGTCATTAATTGAAGAGTGATTCCGAGAAGTCTGGTAGATTATCTAATTATAAAGTTCTTGGTGAGTGTGCCACGATGAGAATATTAATTAATTAGGATGCTAATGATAAATCTGAGTATGCATTGAGATTTGGATTCCAGCGAAATTATTTCACATGGACCACAAACCAACCCATAGCTTTAGTATACTTTGATTGATAGTTTTGAAATTCATTACAGCAAGTTGATTCGAGACTAAAATTAAGCTAAGTTGAAGAAAAAATAAGATAAAAAAAAACTTAGTATAACCTAGTTATCTAGTTGACCCAGCAATTGTTCAAGTTGCGATCCATAGCCTTCAACTTAGCGTAAAAAACCAAACGCGGAAGATTATCAATGTAAATTATCCTGTTAATTTAAATGGATAATATATTAATATTTTTTTAGATTGATTAGTAAATGGATATACGCTTTATGAATATTAAAAAAATATATATGTATATATATATATACATATATATTTTTATAAATACATTAGTTTAAATTTAAATGAAATATTTAAGATTCAACCATGAAATATTTAGTCTCGATGTGAGAATTTGGTTTGAGATATCATTAGTAAAATGAATAATTGTTGGCCCAACACATTTTCTAGAACAAGTCAACTTCTCATCGTACATGAAATCTTGTAAACATGGAATTGTAATTTTCTCAATCATATATGCTCGTCAAATTAAGGAACAAAAGCCAAGCAACCGGACATTTCACCCTTGACTATAAATACAAAAGGAAAAGAAGCGAGGGCTGTTCAAGTTTAGTGTTTCTTGTTGGTCTAATTATGAATCCTTTCAAGAAAACGACAACAGTGTACCAGCTAAGGATTGATTGCTACTTCTAACGAATTTGGTAAACAAAAAAACCAACGTTTAGGGTTTGCCCAACTCAAGCAATGAATTATTCAAAGTCTTGTTAAACAAAGACAGGCTAGCCATGTAATTACTTGTTTGATTCCGACACTCCATGCCTTGTGTTATTTGACACGTGAAGCAATTGACTATGTGATATGCAACTTTTTTTAAGACAGATTTAACTTCAGGTTGGTTGTGTTTGAGAGGGTTTTTAAGAAGAGGGATGGAGTAGTACAACAATATTAATTACAATAGTGATATTCTCACGGTAATCTACAAACGACAATACAAAGGAGAGATTTTCAATTTTTGTTATTAAAAGTCATATCTTATTCGTGGCAATAAAAGCATCCTCACATTCTCATGGTTAGCTGGAAAATGTAATTAGCATGATCATCAGTAAAAGAGTTAACGATATCTTTGTCACAAAGTTTTTTGTGTTTTGGAAGACTAATTAGGGCTTGCATTACTTCCATCGGATCGAAAACAATTGCCCTTTTCTCGGTCTTAATTGCATATAATTTATAATATATTACATTTAACCTCCTTACTTTATTATTTTATTTTATTAACGTGAGTGTTCGAGTTAACTTACGTATACTTTGATTAATCTCACGAGCTTTGAAATTAACGACAATATAAATTTACATTGGTCATCATATTAGCAACCACATAGCTTGAATATGAGATCATTGGGGAAACAAACCTCTTGGTCTCAAATTTTTATTATTAAACTACATAATATATGATTCTTCTTACTTTATCCTATCCTTGATATTAAAAAGTATGATATGTTTTATTTTAAATATTTTAAAAATATTGCAAAACATAAGTGTCTCTGTACTTATAACTACATATAAAAATAGTTATATATGAAAAGAATGGATCTTCAAAAGAAATTCTTAACTAATTTTACCCTTGATACAGTACTAACACTGTACCATTTCTCAATTATAATATGTATTAGCCCAGCCTTCAATTAAAAAGGCCAATATAAATGCAATTCTTCAAGAAATTATTAATATCCTTGATTGAAAATACACACCAAAAAATATATATTTTTTTCTCCGATCATTATTGAAATTTTAACTATTTTTCTCTCTTTTATTAACATAGCAATGTGTCAATGTCCTTTAAAATGAGTTTTTAAACTCTTAGAAATAATTATTGTATCTCCTTTCTTACTCTCATATCAAATGCCACCTAAGATTTAACCTAAATTAATCTAGTGAAGAGTTTGAGATAATAATTATGAGAATTTACCAATATTTCCACAAAGTAGATCATAAAACAAGAGAAATAATTATTAAAACGATGTGGGGTTTTCTATCCTAGATTAGGTGGCGTAGAACCAATATGAGTGATAAGTGCATCCAAATTTGCTTACAGCTTTCAATTAGCGAAAAGTCATGGTGGAGAAGATGTAACGAATGAATATAATATGAAGAGGATGAAGCAAGAAAATTTGGGATGCCAACCCCACCAACCCAGCCCAAACACTGGCTAATCTGGTGGCGGTGGTCCCATGATCAGTGGCCAACCCTCACCCGTATGACAAAAAAAATATGTCAAAAATCCATCATCAGCATGAACCAAAACCTTTTCCTGGAAAATTCAACATCAGTTGCTTAAAGCCAATCCCATCCGTCCAATCAAACATCGAAACATGTCCTTTCTATTTTTTCTTACTTAAACAAGTAACTCAGCCTCCGTGGGGCCACCCTCCTTCCATATATATCTCCCTGACAGCAAGGTTTCCAGCACAATCCTCATTTTTTTTAATTCCAGGAACTGGGATTTCTTGTACCGGACTTCTGACCATTTCTTCAGCTACTTCCTCAGGAATTCACATGGTTTGTTTGTTTGGCTCTTTTTTTCCTCTCAATAACGTTTGCATTTACAGTAACTACTGAAAGGGAACCATGTGTTCCTGTTATAAACTTGCTGCTTTTATCCTTCACTGCACATTAATGTTCTTTTTCATGGTTTTGTTGTGTTCAGGGTATAGAGGCTGAAAAGTTTTCTGCAATGGAGTATTCTAATGGCAATGTATTTCAACTAGTTGTGAAACAAGGAGAGCCAACTCTTGTTCCTCCAGCCGAGGAGACAGAGAAGGGTCTTTACTTTCTCTCCAACCTTGACCAAAACATTGCAGTGATTGTGCGTACAATCTACTGCTTCAAGTCAGAAGAGAAAGGAAATGAAAATGCTGGAGAAGAGATCAAGAACGCCTTGAAAAAGGTTCTTGTGCACTACTATCCTCTCGCCGGGAGGCTAACAATAAGCCCAGAGGCAAAGCTTATTATAAATTGCACTGGAGAAGGTGCTGTTTTTGTTGAGGCTGAAGCAAACTGTGCACTGGAAGAGATTGGTGACATAACAAAGCCCGATCCAGAGACTCTTGGGAAGCTGGTTTATAACATTCCTGATGCAAAGAACATACTGGAGATGCCTCCTTTGGTGGCTCAGGTTTTAGAACTTCTCCAAATTATGTTTTTCAAGTTTGTTTATTTTTCGGCTACATTGCTTGTAAATTGTGGACTAATACTTTTAGATCGAAATTGTACGTTCAGACATGTACTAGATATTTTTAGGTGTTTGTCTTGAGTTTCATTCATCATCATCCTCAAAGATTAAATAGCACAATGATCGTTTGCCTCCAATTATTTTAAATTCTGAGACATGAACTTCAATATGGTCTAATTAAGGTGCTAATTAACTCCATGTTCCAGGTCACCAAGTTCACATGTGGAGGATTTGCACTAGGATTGTGCATGAATCATTGCATGTTTGATGGCATTGGTGCTATGGAATTTGTGAACTCATGGGGTGAAACAGCCAGAGGCTTGCCACTCTGTGTCCCTCCATTCATTGACAGAAGCATACTTAAAGCCCGGAACCCTCCAAAGATTGAGTACCCCCACCAAGAGTTCGCCGAGATAGAAGACAAGTCCAGCACAAATGACCTTTACAAAGATGAAATGCTCTACAGCTCCTTCTGTTTCGATTCTGAAATGCTTGAAAAGATCAAAATGAAAGCCATGGAAGACGGGGTTCTTGGAAAGTGCACTAGTTTTGAAGGGCTCTCAGCTTTTGTATGGAGAGCTCGAACCAAGGCACTCAAAATGCTGCCTGATCAACAAACAAAGCTCCTGTTTGCTGTCGATGGAAGGCCAAAATTTAAACCCCCCCTACCACAAGGGTACTTCGGAAATGGAATTGTGTTGACCAATTCGATGTGCCAAGCAGGTGAACTACTAGACAGGCCACTATCACATGCAGTGGGCCTTGTTCAAGATGCAATTAAAATGGTCACAGACAGTTACATGAGATCTGCTATGGATTATTTTGAAGCAACAAGAGTCAGGCCTTCTCTGGCTTCGACTCTACTGATAACAACTTGGTCAAGGCTATCTTTCTACACTACAGATTTTGGGTGGGGAGAGCCAGTTCTTTCCGGGCCAGTGGCATTACCAGAGAAGGAAGTCATCCTGTTCCTATCTCATGGCAAAGAGAGAAAAAGCATAAATGTGCTTCTGGGTCTGCCAGCTTTAGCCATGAAGACCTTCCAAGAAATGATACAGATTTAGAGATCATTTCACGTTTATTTGTATGTTCTTCTTATTTTCCACCATGGTGGCTGTATCGTGCTTGTCCTGCACTGTTGTTTAATCAACTGAATTGATTATTGTTCCTAAAAGTCCTTGTTAGAATTAGAGGTGAATTTATGCTCTTGAACCTAGAGTTTACCTCATTTGCCAGGTCATGCCCATTGGAATTTGTGGTGGCAACATTCTTATATCTATGTGCTTGTGGTTGATATTAAGATTTAATGAAAAATTCTATTCAATTTGGTTTGTGTGTGTGAGACTTTCACATTTGAATGTGAACTAGAGTGTACAATCATGATATACTCAATTATGCTCTGAGATTAAAATGTCATCACTAACTTACCATTTATGGCAACTATTGTTGATGGGTATGGATTTGCGATCCAGAGTTCCAGAGCAGGGAACTTGGTCTGCATTATTGGACATGTAAAATAGGCAGGGATCTCAACAACTAAATAAAAAGAGTTACTAGCAGGGGGGTATTGGATTAATAGGAACTTGACATTTTCTAAATGATTAAAGGTTCATCATTCCTAGTTATACATCGGGTAGTTTTTTTGTAGCAGAAGTTTAATCTAAAAGAAAAGGGAAAGAGCTAGGAAATCTTGGCCGCACAGCTAAACACTAAACTTTACATGCACAAATCATTCAAACATATTAGTATAAGCTACAACAAAACCAACATAATTAAAAAAAAATACTGCTAATAATTAGCTCCCAAGATTCTGCATAGTCTGCAGAATAGAAAAAGGTGAGCAAACCTTGATGGCTTGGGAGAATAGGGTGGCAATGGAAATTGCATAAATTTTAAAGGAAGGATTAATGAAGGAATTCAAGGTTTGAAGAGAAAATTTAGGATTTAGACAAATTGAAAGAAAGCCATTTAGTAAATGACTTAAGGCTTTCGATTTCCACATAAGCCAGCATCTGTCTTTGATGGTCTGAAATTCAGTGCATTAAGGCTGTAGATGCAGAGGTTTTGTTGTTTGACTTTGATTGCAATCTCATTTGTTGTGGATTTGTATCCAGGAACATTGCATGCTTTAGATGAACTCCACATTAAGCTTGCTTCACAGGAGGAGTCAATGGCTGCCTGTGCACATGCAATTCCATCAACAGAAGGTATTTCTAGCTTGTACATTCCATGCCTATTTGTGGTTCTGTTCACTGAGAACGATATCTGCTCTCTGGTTTTGGGCCAACTTGCTTTGAACTTGCAGTCTATTCTAACTTCAGCACCTGGATAAACATTAGTATTTGTCAAATAAATAAATAAATCAGAGACAATGCCAGTATCTTAACATAGAAAGCTTACTTCCAATTTCTAGAAAAAAATTGAAACTAATTCTAGGTTGGTGGAGATTATTCGACCTGGTAAGAAGTAGCTGTGTCTGGAGAAGCTGTTGTTGGAGCAGATGTCGCAGTAAACAAGACCCATTACACTGATATGGGCACTAGTTTTTTTAGATGGTTCCACCTTCGAAGACATTGAGTTGATAAAGAAAAATGAGAGAAACAAGAGAACAAGGGGATTCATGGCTGCAAACTTTGGGAGACAGGAGAAAATAACAGTTTTACAAAGGCTTCTCTATATATGAAAACTTGAATAAATTAGATTGTAGCGAACGGCACTGAGAGCATTATCATATAGTCGAAGATGAATTTTGTTTTGTGGATAATGAGTAGCAGCAAGGAGTTGGTGGAGATCCAACTGTAAAACATGAAAGTTGAGGAGATGTATCTTTTTCACAAGAAACAAAGGCATGTGAACTTCATTTGGCATATATGGAGCTATATGTGTAGGAGAGAGAAGAGGAAGCAGACTCTTTATGTAATATTTTGGTTGGAAAATACAAGAAAGCCCTTGGAGGCTTAAAAGAGGGTATAAATGATTGAAGGGTAGTGTAGTAATTGACCAATAGTTGATAAATATATATAAGAAAAAAAAAAAAAAAAAGGATCTGAATTTGGAGAGAGAACCGGCAGGAGAGAAGAGAGGAAGAAGAAGAAGAAGAGAAAAGAGGGGAAAATAAGGGAAAAAGGAAAAGGTTGAAGAAAACAAGTAAAAGGGTAAGAATTATGCTTGAATATGTATAATATGTTTTCTTTAGCTTTAAATTTCGGTTTTTGATTAATTTTAGAGTTTTGAATTTTGAGTTTATTGATGAATTAGTTTGAATTAAGAGGTTGATTGATGTGGGTATTTGATTATTTAGTTGAATTGGAGAGATTGTAGAGAAATATGATGATTTTGAGTTATGGTTGAATTGAATGATGAAGTTGAGGTATAAATCTGGAACTAACAGTAGGTGATCTGTTGAAATTCTGGGTTTGAGGTTGAAGATGACGAAAATTCAGTTTGGTCCCTCAATTTACGGAAATTGCAGTTTAGTCCCCGAACTTTGGAAATTTTACAGATTGGTCCCTGGGGCATAAATTGAGGTTCTGAACAGAACTGAGGATGATTTAAGGACAAAATTCCAGTATAATTAATATTTTCAGTTTGGTCCTCCAATTTGACAAATTACGATTTGACCCTAAAAATTTGGTAAAGTTCCAGAATGGTCCTTGGAGCATAATGATATATCCTGGACAGAATTGAGGATTAATTATGGTCAGAATTTCAGTATGGTTATATATTTACAGTTCGGTCCTCAAATTTTGGTAAAATTACGTTTTGGTCCCTATTTTGGAAAATTGTCGTTTTAGTCCCTAAACTTGGGAGATTAAGCCCGGTTTATTTTATGCTTTGGGATCTTTTGTTTGATCTGTTTTTGAGTATATTTCATATATTTATTGTAGGTTCTCCTAACGATCCTTAATCAGATTTTTGGGTCTTTCGTCTGACATTCCTTTAGTTCAGTATTTTCCGGGTGAGTGGAATAATCTTTAATATGCATATAATATAAATAAATATGTATGTTGATTATACAATGAGTACGACTAATAAATTTCTTGAATATTTATATATGTTGTTTTATTTTCCGAGTACTCATTTATTCTTGAATTTGCATTCGCAATCTGTCAAAGTAAATTCTATTTGATATGATATACGTTTCTTTGATGATTATGTGAATATCTATT
This sequence comes from Populus davidiana, assembly GCA_030145905.1. Lineage (NCBI taxonomy): Eukaryota > Viridiplantae > Streptophyta > Magnoliopsida > Malpighiales > Salicaceae > Populus > Populus davidiana. Next base: position 33,858,211 of record CM057789.1, on the reverse strand, counting down.
ATGCCTTGATATGGGACTTGTCAGTAACTCCATGCTAACGGAGAATAGTTAGCCTGTGTGCACACAGTATTCTGTATACCTAGCTGGTGAGAGAGGCATCAGCCTGTGGCGATTGATCATCCCACAGTGGTCACCGACGGGTGTCATCTGGTCACCTTCGGGTGTCATCTGGTCACCTTCGGGTGTCATCTGGTCACCTTCGGGTGTCATCTGGTCACCTTCGGGTGTCATCTGTTCTCTGACATGTAATCCACTACGTTATGATAATATGTTACGTTATGATAATATGTTTAGTAAGTATATGTATATGTATATGTATATGTATATCAAGATAAATCATCTTGCAAATAATATCTGAAATATATGAAATGTATATTAAATGTTATCCCCTCACTGAGTTGGTTGAACTCACCCTCATTTTTTTAATATTATTTCAGGTTCTTAGTTTCTGAGACTTTGTTGAGTGTTTCCGCTTCTTCTGTTCTGGTCGGTATGCCTTGCTTGTTCGCAAGGCTTTCCTTTCAGTTTTGATTTGATGTCTTAAACGCTCCACTGTTACCTTGGTTTAATTAAATTTGGATTTTGACAATGTAATGAGTATTATGAATTATTATTTTTGTTTTAATAACTATCTTTCGGTTTCATCAGTATTTGAATAATATAATATTTCTGAATATTATGAGCCGCTGCGTATTTTTGAACAAATTGTTCTTTTGATATGTCCGTTCTGAGGCTTAGCGTAGGTGATGTGTCCTTTCGACACCGCTCCTACGTTGCCGGTCACGGATCCGGGATTCGGGTCGTGACAAAGGTGGTATCAGAGCATGGTTTTATTCAAAATCTCGTAATCTATTTTATTTATTTATTATTCAAAATTTCGTAATAAGTGGAGCATTAGGGTCCGTATCGTTTTGTTTGTTGTTTTTGAAATTTTGAATTCTCATCAAGCATGTCTTCTTCCTTGTGATAAATATGCATTTTGTTTTTAGAAATATGCCGAGGGCTAAACATGTAATTAATACCGATGATCAAGAGGACATTCTTATCGCTCAACTTAGGAAGGAGAGGCGCAAAAAGAGAGTTAGAAACCCTTCGCCTCAACCAATTGAAGCAGAAGTTCAGGATGAGGTTGAATTTGAGGGGGACTATGGTCTGGATGTTGGTAAGAACCAGGAGCAGGAATCCCATGATAGGGTGTCTTATACTGATAGTGCTTTGGATAAAATTGGACAGGCCATGCAGACCCTGGCTAACCTTTTAACTGAGAAAGAAAAGGAGAAGGATAAGAGTGCATCTTCGACTTCCCATACTGTGCATGGGGTGAAAGTGCCATTGGCAGAGTTCTTTAAGTTGGCACCTCCTACCTTTAAGGGTGTAGATAACTCTGAGGACCCACAACAGTTTTTAGATGCAGTGTGGCGTAGGTGTGAGGCCATGGGGTGCACAGATCATCGTGCAGTGACTTTAGCATCTTTTAGGCTAGAAGGCGAGGTGGCTTTGAACTGGTATGAGTCCAAGAGAGGTGAAAGGACAACTAGTTCTCCACCGATGACGTGGAAGGAATTTTCTGAGATATTTTTGGAGCGTTTTCTACCTGAAAGTGTGAGGGAAGCTAGATCATACGAGTTTGAGAAGTTGGTTCAGGGTGACTTGACTATGACAGAGTATGAAGTTGAATTCACGCGGTTGTCCAGGTTTGCTGGGTATTTGGTACCAACTCAGGAGAGGAAGATCAAGAGGTTTGTTCGGGGTCTTAATAACTACCTATTCAAAGCTATTGGGGCTCATGAGTTTAAGACGTACTCGGCCGTAGTGGATCGTGCCCGTGCTATTGAGGCACGAGAGTTAGAGGATGAATTATCAGTGGGTTCGGTCAAGAGGCCCAAGGTGGAAAATCAGTTCTCTTTTCATCAGCGGTCTGATACAGGTCCTAACAGGGGACAGGGAGGTCGGCAGTATCCTCATCGTTTCAATAATCTCGGTAAGTATTCAATCTTTTCTATTAAGTTTCGAGGACGAAACTTTTATAAGGTGGGGAGATTGTAATATTTTGGTTGGAAAATACAAGAAAGCCCTTGGAGGCTTAAAAGAGGGTATAAATGATTGAAGGGTAGTGTAGTAATTGACCAATAGTTGATAAATATATATAAGAAAAAAAAAAAAAAAAAGGATCTGAATTTGGAGAGAGAACCGGCAGGAGAGAAGAGAGGAAGAAGAAGAAGAAGAGAAAAGAGGGGAAAATAAGGGAAAAAGGAAAAGGTTGAAGAAAACAAGTAAAAGGGTAAGAATTATGCTTGAATATGTATAATATGTTTTCTTTAGCTTTAAATTTCGGTTTTTGATTAATTTTAGAGTTTTGAATTTTGAGTTTATTGATGAATTAGTTTGAATTAAGAGGTTGATTGATGTGGGTATTTGATTATTTAGTTGAATTGGAGAGATTGTAGAGAAATATGATGATTTTGAGTTATGGTTGAATTGAATGATGAAGTTGAGGTATAAATCTGGAACTAACAGTAGGTGATCTGTTGAAATTCTGGGTTTGAGGTTGAAGATGACGAAAATTCAGTTTGGTCCCTCAATTTACGGAAATTGCAGTTTAGTCCCCGAACTTTGGAAATTTTACAGATTGGTCCCTGGGGCATAAATTGAGGTTCTGAACAGAACTGAGGATGATTTAAGGACAAAATTCCAGTATAATTAATATTTTCAGTTTGGTCCTCCAATTTGACAAATTACGATTTGACCCTAAAAATTTGGTAAAGTTCCAGAATGGTCCTTGGAGCATAATGATATATCCTGGACAGAATTGAGGATTAATTATGGTCAGAATTTCAGTATGGTTATATATTTACAGTTCGGTCCTCAAATTTTGGTAAAATTACGTTTTGGTCCCTATTTTGGAAAATTGTCGTTTTAGTCCCTAAACTTGGGAGATTAAGCCCGGTTTATTTTATGCTTTGGGATCTTTTGTTTGATCTGTTTTTGAGTATATTTCATATATTTATTGTAGGTTCTCCTAACGATCCTTAATCAGATTTTTGGGTCTTTCGTCTGACATTCCTTTAGTTCAGTATTTTCCGGGTGAGTGGAATAATCTTTAATATGCATATAATATAAATAAATATGTATGTTGATTATACAATGAGTACGACTAATAAATTTCTTGAATATTTATATATGTTGTTTTATTTTCCGAGTACTCATTTATTCTTGAATTTGCATTCGCAATCTGTCAAAGTAAATTCTATTTGATATGATATACGTTTCTTTGATGATTATGTGAATATCTATTATGCCTTGATATGGGACTTGTCAGTAACTCCATGCTAACGGAGAATAGTTAGCCTGTGTGCACACAGTATTCTGTATACCTAGCTGGTGAGAGAGGCATCAGCCTGTGGCGATTGATCATCCCACAGTGGTCACCGACGGGTGTCATCTGGTCACCTTCGGGTGTCATCTGGTCACCTTCGGGTGTCATCTGGTCACCTTCGGGTGTCATCTGGTCACCTTCGGGTGTCATCTGTTCTCTGACATGTAATCCACTACGTTATGATAATATGTTACGTTATGATAATATGTTTAGTAAGTATATGTATATGTATATGTATATGTATATCAAGATAAATCATCTTGCAAATAATATCTGAAATATATGAAATGTATATTAAATGTTATCCCCTCACTGAGTTGGTTGAACTCACCCTCATTTTTTTAATATTATTTCAGGTTCTTAGTTTCTGAGACTTTGTTGAGTGTTTCCGCTTCTTCTGTTCTGGTCGGTATGCCTTGCTTGTTCGCAAGGCTTTCCTTTCAGTTTTGATTTGATGTCTTAAACGCTCCACTGTTACCTTGGTTTAATTAAATTTGGATTTTGACAATGTAATGAGTATTATGAATTATTATTTTTGTTTTAATAACTATCTTTCGGTTTCATCAGTATTTGAATAATATAATATTTCTGAATATTATGAGCCGCTGCGTATTTTTGAACAAATTGTTCTTTTGATATGTCCGTTCTGAGGCTTAGCGTAGGTGATGTGTCCTTTCGACACCGCTCCTACGTTGCCGGTCACGGATCCGGGATTCGGGTCGTGACACTTTATGGGGCAGAGTAGCTTTTTTTTGAAAGATTTGTGGGGCTTGAATTAAAGCCCTCTTTTTTTCATATAAGCTCATCGCAGAAGGTCTAGGTATTTATAGGCTTACTGATCATTAGAGCTTAAAGGAAGAAAAAAAAATAAAACATGAATGGAGGGGTCAGATCATTGTTTCTTGTGATTACTATTTGATTCAAAACTCCCCTTTGGATGTTATGGTAAAAAAAAAAAAAATGCAAGTTGAAAATATATATTAATTAAGCATTAATGAAATTCAGCAAGACATTCATCTACTGAATTTATTGCATGCATGTTCATATGCATGCTAGTTGTGGACAGTAAACACAGAAGAAGACAAGACTAGACCATAACCTAATGGATAGAGAATGTTCATTCTCTTCATGTGAGCCTTAAATGGCGAGCATGAGAATCCACAGGTTTTATCACCATCAATGAAGAGATTAACCAGAAGAAGATTATGTGATTTATTTGCAATTTAGAATCACCAGAAACTTGTCAAGTGCACAATGAAGAAAATATAGATTTAATTACAACTTAAACTCACCTTGCTTCACATGGCCTTCTTCCCCTTCTTAGCAAAAGATGGCCTTCTTTCTATGGTTTGAAATCATAGCTGAGTTGAAAGAGCTGTGGAAAAAAGAAAAGGGCAGGGATAATGCAGCATCCCTTCTTCCTTCCAAGCTCCATAGCTAAATTATGAGGGAGAGGAAGGGAATCCCAAAAGGGAATCGGTCCCTTGTTTATGGTTGATAAAGAGGCATGGGAGAGGGTTGCTAGCTAGGCACCCGTGTGTTTCTTTCAGTCAAGAACACAATTTTTCTGCAAAGATGATGCAGCTGTGCTGTCCATGTCCTTTTGTCAAATCAAAGTAAATAAATTAAGTGAAAGTGTAGAGTACTCTTAACCTTTTTTTATTTTCTGTTATCACATCAACTTTCACGAGTGATTATTTGAATATTATCTTAGGATAGAAAAGTACAGGAAAAAATATCAACTAAATTGAAAATAAACAAAAAATTTATAAAAAATCAAGGAAAACAAAATAAAAAATAAAAAAGGACTACAATTAAAACATAAAAAATAGAGAGGGCCAAGGTGTATATGACAAATTATAATTGGATGGTTAAATTGAAAACAAACAAAACTTTTATAAAAGGATCAAGGACAAAAATAAAAAATAAAAAGAAAAATGACTGGAATTAAAATACTAAAAAAAAAAAGGATCAATGTGTATTTTTTAGGGTAGGAAAGAGAAAAGAAAAGAAAAGAAAAATAAATGATCATCAACGACAAACCATTCATCAGACATTATCACATGTCGCACCAGAAGAAAGATGGCAAGACACTGCTTTCAAAGACATGGCAGAACAACAAATTTGGCTAATAGAAGGTAGTGCATGCATTTCATATAATGTTTTGATAAAAAAAAATAATTATTAAGAGCAAACAGTCTAAAATACCCTTCATGATTTTGGAATTAATAAAAAAAATTGATGTGAAAAGACAAAATCGCCCTTCAACATTTGCCTTTTTTTTTCTTCTGACTCTAATGGTAGAATAGTCATTTTACTATTTTGTAAAAAACAAAAGATAGAAATACTCTTGGTCAACAATTCAATTGCTTTTTAGTGTGATGGTAAATCAATAATATAACTGTTCAAAAACAGTTGGAAAGAAAAAAAATAACCTCCAACAATTATTTAATGACCAATCGACCATTGAAAAAAACCAAATCACCCTTAAAATCAAGGCACCCTAATTTTTCCTTAAAAGAAAAACTCGATAATAAATAGTTCTTTGTGTTTATATGCATAGTATTTTGCACATTGTTTAGCCTACGTCTTTTATTATTTCGGTTGATACTACCATGGGCCTATGAGATCTTTTCTCATTCATCTAATATCTGACGGTTCAAAACCTACTAAGTTCTTGAAATCTAGCTATCATCAAAACTATGGAATCTCATGAGCTAATGTATATATGCATGGGTTTACATGTTTTTGTTCTTCTTTGCACTTTGTGCAGTCTTAAAGAAAAAGGTTCCCAAGAAACAAACATAGAGATAGTTATCATCGGAAAAAAAACCTTGTTGCTTTTAACTGTTTCGAGACGATGTCTTTAAAATTAAGATTAAGAAAAAATTACACTTACCCTCTTGTAGTTTAGTTCTTTTTTCACTCAGCCTCTATTATTTTAGAAATTATAGTTTACCTTTGTGGTCAACTCAAAACTTAAAATAAAATAATAAAAAAACAAATTTACCCTTGTATATAGAATAACACAAATGATATATGAGTTTTTTTTTTCCCAATCTTTTCCCCTTCCTCCCTTCATCTTTACTTTGTTTTAATCACAACTCTAAATTATAAAAACTTAAAAATAAATTCCCTTAACAAAAATAGGAGAAAAATAAAAACTAAATTGAACCAATCTTTTTTCTTTTGCACTTAGGATTTTTAAAAAGTAAAACTTAAAGCTAAAACTCTAAATCAGACTGTTGTCATGCTAATCTTCTTCTATAATTTGAAGTTTGACCCCAAGTGTAAACTTAGAGATTGAGGGTTTGGGTTTGTGTATTTAAGTTAGTCCATTAAACTTTTCTTTTTATATAATATGTTGTGCCTATTCCTCCATGTTTAGACATTATCCAAAGTTTTTCGTCATATGAAGGTGGTAGATAAGCCTCATATCCATTTGATAAAATTTCTTATTGTATTTTTCATAGAGGAAATATCGATAAGTTACAAGTTTAAAGGGATAAAATTGGAAAAAAGTAGTCGTCCATTAGTTTTATGATAACTAAAAAACCCTAAATGGTCTTTCATATGTTCTAGATAAAGAGTTGATTATGTAATAGGGAAGATATGATCACTTTATTTATCCTACCTAAGATAGCTGCATTGTTGTTTGTTTTAAAATTAATGTGGTCGTTATGCTTGGGGGTTGCCTAAACTAAATGTTTTTTATTTTAAATTTATATTAAACAATGGTTTTGGATTTGGGTCCATAGATGACCTAATTCCTAATTTGACCAAAGGACAAATATTAGACCTAATATAAGCATGTAATTGCTAATTCAAATACTCAATAATCAACATCTAAGGATAGGAATCAAGAACGAACCATCTAATCCTGGTTGAGATCTCCAAATAAATGAAAACAAATACATAATATTACAAAAAAAAAACACATAATATAATAAGTGACATAAAAGTGTATCTACTAATTCTATTATCTGATATTTAAGATCCAAGGATAAGAGTTGTTTAGCGGGTCATCTCATCTTGTTCTCAAATAAAAGACAGTAGTTACATGATAAAACATGAAATAAACAAAAAATATAACACGTAAAATGAATTGAGAATCTTTATTTCAACTCAAGCATCACGATGAATAAACATATGTTCACACTAAAGATTTCAACATGAAGACCAACCATTACACCTTTAATAAACCAAATTCAAACTCAATCCTTCCAACATCATTGCAGGGCATTGAATTTTATCCTTGCTCTACATATAAAATATCAATCCTAGACTATTTCATACACCCATAGTTGTCTCACAATGGCACAACCCATAACACCTGAAGTATTCAACAATTATACACAAAAATCAATAATATTACAAGATACTTGAAAAATAAACAAAAATTAACAATGTTATAAATTATTAAAAAAGTAGACAAATCATTATGTTAGGGTTCAAAAATGACCTTTTAGAGTTGCTAATATTGATTGGAAGTTGTGTAAACTAGCACAAACAATATTGGGCAAATTGCTAGTGATGGCATGTATCTCCACGTGCTGAATATGTCTTCATAAAAAAAAAAAACCATAAATGGTCAAGATCTAGGCTGATCTGGTTGTTGATATTTATAGGTTGATTCGAGTTGTGATTGAGACTGATTTTAGGACTGACTTGGGTTGTGATTGGGATGAATCTTGAGGTGAATTTGAGACTAGCTTGTGGTGTTGTTATGAGATATTATTGTGGTTTACATGGGATGGTAAGTGATGGATCAAGATTGTTAGTTTAGTGGATGGCAAGGGAAAAAGAGATGACGACGTGATGGAGAGAAAATGGTAAGTGCTAGTAAGAGAGGGAGGAAAATTAAGAGCTATGTTAATGTCAGTAGCTGGATATGGTGGTTGACAATTGAAAATGGGTATTGTCATGAAAAAAAAGAATGATGGTTGATGGCTTTTGACTCAGGAAAAGACGATGAAGGGTGGCTAGTTTTTTTGGTACCTCTTCATTTATTTTCTCTCTCTCTTTTAGTTAGGTTGTGTTTGTTTCTGCGGTGTAGTTCATGTTTTTCCCTAACCATAAATTTGAAAGTGTTTGATTAATCAACACACACCATAATCTTGTGTAAGTCTTACTGTAAACTCTTTCTTGAAACTTTTGTTAAAATAAGTTACAATTTATAGCTTTTTTTTAAATCTACTTTTTCAAACCACAACTGCAAAAGCTACCACAAAACCAAACATATACTTAAACTTGTTTCTATGTCTATTAATATATGAAGGGTTTTTTTTCTCCTTTTATCTGTATATTAAGTCCTTATTTATAATATAAACCTCCTAGGAAATAAAACCTAGTAATTAATTAAAATATTTTATTATGTATGAAAGAATGAAATAAATATATCTAGATTTTGTTGAAAAACTAAAGATGTATGGCTTGATTTATATCGAAGATTTGGTGAAGAAGATGATCATTCTTTTTCAATTGGCCACCACAGAGCAAATGTTTTTTTTTCCATAAAAACATGAGTGAAGGAATGACTTGATTTATACTAGAGATTTTATTAAAAAAATCAGATGAGCATGACTTAATACAAGAAAAAAATGATTCCAAAACAAACAAACCATGAGAAAGGTGACTCGTTACCCAAACTCTATGTATCTTGCTAACAAACTAGAATTGATGATTCTTAAAATATAAACTCCAAGTAATATACAAAAACTAAACTTCTTGAAGAGATTGTTGAAGTTGATAAGGATAACATGAAATTGAGGTTAATTTTGTATTGCATATGAAGTATTTGATGAAACACCACTATGAAAGTTTTAACTCTTTTCTAATTTTTTACAAAGTTATTATATAAGTTTGATGGAAAAGTAGTAATTATATATTTGATGGCAAAGTTGTAATATTAATATTATAAGGGCTTTTTAGTCATTAATTAAAATGTAATTGAAATCCTGTAAATAATTCAACCTTTTTTGTTCATGTTTTTTAGCGCATATGAGTAGGGATATATCAACTTATAAATTGTGGGATGTTTCAGGGACATAATTAGATTTTTAATTGGCCAATTTGATTTAATCACGAGCCGAATTTATAGCTTAATTATGTTTAAGAATTAATTTGGGTCTAATTGAATGACTTAATTATACTTTAAATGAGTCAATTAATTTCATTAGAGGCTTAATTAGTGAAAAATTAAGTTTGGAAGATACTCATTAGAAGATCAAATTTATTTTTTACAAAGTCATTTGGTTCAAATCAGGGATAAAATCACAAGAAAATCAAAGTTTTGAAGTTAATTAAGGGCTAAATTGAAGAAACTCGCAACCAAGAATCATTTTGAAAAAAGCACCAAACTCCAGGAACCAAATTGATTGAAATTAAGGGTGAAATTGAAGAAATTTAAAAGTTTAATGGTCAATTAAGGGTTAATCTGCATAAATATAAGATAAAGGACTAATGCGAAAAAGCGCTAGATTTAGGGTTGGTATTAAAGTTTGTCAGGGATAAAATTGCATAAAATTATAGGTTTATGGTTAATTAGAGGTGTAACTGAAAGAAATTAAAAGTCAAAGGACCAAATTGAACTTTGTCCAAATCCCTAAATTAAAACTTTAAAAGCCAAAATGACATTGTTTCATTTAAATGAAACAACGTGTTTTAACCAAACGGTTCCATTTTTTACCCAAACAGTAAAGAAAAGACAGACCAGACAACACGTCGTCTAATATTGTTCATTTTCTTCTTCTTCTTCTTCTTCTTCTTTTCATCCGAAAACTGGTCGCGTGACCACCTTTTCAGAGCATTTAATGCTTTATCTCTCAACCAAACCAGACAAACCATACACTAACATGATGGCATGACACTTGACCATACCCCAGTATGGTTCTTTCTAGCTGATTGACATCACAATGGCTTTGGCGCTGCCCCAAATAGACCAGCTCAGGTAACTTCGAGTTGCTAAAATTCGACATTTCATTATGGAAACTTTGAACCAACGATTGATATTCTTCTGGTTTGCATCAAAAGCTAATATTTGGCACTACTAAAGATAAAATCTCTCTTCCACCCCAATAAATAGAGGTGGTTTCCATGCCTTCAGAAAAGAAAAATCAGGGTATAAAGTTGATAAAAAATCATCCTTCTCCATTTGTTTTTCAATTGCAAACCTTTCTCTTGTCTCCTCCACCACCATAACTTTGGCTTCTTCAGCCACCACAACCTCCCCTACATCGTGACTAATAACGACCCAGCATCCTTACAAAGCTATCTCTTCGTCGGTGATATGAACAACCACCACAAGCTTCCCCTTTTCCACCATAAACTTCTTCTTCTTCCTGCACCACAGCAACCCAGCCACCAACATTTCCAGCCTCTATTGTGAGCCACCAACACTTTCACACTCCTCACGCTAGACCAATGATGACAACCCTAACCCCTGCGCCAGGTGAGCTTTTTCTTCCCCTTCCCTCTTTGTTTTTCTTATTCTTTTACACATAAACATGCGGAACATGAATTATAATTCACGTTCTTCTGTTTACAATGCAGTTTAGTCACTAGGTTGAGCCACTAACTAAGTTGTGCTAAGCTGAACCTGTTTCAGCCCAACCTATATGGCTAGGCTGGGTCCAACCCACTAAAAAAAAAGAGAAGCTTATTGGGTCGCCAATCAGCCTGGCCCCATTTCAGCTCAGCCTAGATGGCTAGATCGAGTCCAATCCAATTTATATTTAAAAAATATTATAATATTAAAATATTACAAAAAATTCAAACATTTCAAAGGTATTTTTTAAAAATATTTGTAGGCCCCTCACATATTTTCCCAATAATTTTGCATAATATCAGGCTATAGACTTATACTGTAAGATAGAACCCGGTATTAAAAATACCTGGTTTCCTCCGAAACTTAAAAAAAATCAAAAATAAATTTTCATTTAAAAAACAAAAAAATATATATATTTTCATATATATGACCGAATTCTAAATTTTTTCCAAGCATATTTTCATTAAAAAAAAAGTGCATATTTCTCATGTTTTAAAATGTAAAATGGATATCATAACCAGTTTATAATTATCCGTTAGAGTTTAATCAAAATATCAAAAATCTTTCACTAATTATTTTGCTCATTTTATATTTAAAGTGTTAAGATTTAGTTGTACACTTTAGTATTTTGAGGTATAAAACTACAATGTAGAGTATACCTTTAGATATTTAATAAATACGATGCTAAAATTTAGACTTTAAAGCAGTTATGATTTAACCTAATAAGATGGAGACTTCCTCACATAAGGAGACTTTCCTTGAACCTTATAAAAAACCAATTGATAGAAACATGACCTAGAAAGACAATCAAACAACAATGCAGTTTACCTTAGGTAAGGTGCACTGAGGGTGATATATTTCCCCTTTGCACAACTAGACTTTTACATGGGCTTTCACTGACTATTAGGTTTCCTAGTGATCATAACACTAGGTGGTGACTCATGAACCTTATAATCATGATTTTATGATTAAACCCAAAACTCATTTCCAACACCTCTCAAGAGGCAAACTCGACATTCTTGATTCCGCCCCCCTATGACACTCCTTAAAATATATTTTTTAGGATAGACTTAAAATATGTTTTCTTAATTAAGGTTAATAAAAAAACCTAGTTCAATATACCATAAAGATCAATACAATTTATTACTATATATATTTATTTTGCAATAACTTTCCAAAAATATTTTGTTAATAAACTTTATCTTTATTTAAGGAAATTGAATATCTTTTAATCAAGCTCTCAATTCTAACAAAGATAAACTCCATTAATTAATAATCTCTATGTAACAACTGTAACCTTACATTTCATATAGATTTTTCTTTGTTTATTTTGCTATGAAGACATGGGATTTTATTGATTTGTTTAGTGGTTGGTGAGGGAAGAAAAGATAATGATAAGGTGAAGAGAGAAGGCTCGATGCTGGTGAGAGAGGGAGGAAGATGAAGAATTGTGCTAATACTGGTAGAAGGAGACAATGATTAATGATTATAAATGAGTATTGTCCCGAAGGAAGAAGAACGATAATTTGTGGGTTTTGGATAGGGAGAGGAGGATGAAGAGTGGTTAGGGTTTTGGCTTGTGGGAGAGAAGAAAGAAGAATAGGTTCTTTTTTATTTTCTTTATTTTTAATAGCTTTTCTCTCTTTTTTTAGTTAGGCTTTGTTTGTTTATGTGGTGCGATCTGCATCTTGCCCTACCCATAAACTTGAAAATACTTGGTTAATCAAAACACATCATATTTTTGCATGGGTTCTACAAAAAACTCTATCTTGAAACCTTGATTAAGAAAAAAAATGATAATTTATAGTTTTCTTAAACTTTCCTTTTCAAACTACAAAAGCTATTACAATACCAAACACATACTCAGACTTCTTTTCATGTCTACTTATATATGTATGATTGTTTTCTCCCTTTGTTTGTATCCAGAACCATATATCTCAAGCCTATATTTATAGTATTGAACCTTCTAGGAAATAAAACCTAATTGTTAATTGAAATATTATTTTATTTTATTTTCCCTCTTTAATAAAAAAAAAACTAAAATTTTAAGGATTTTAAAGATTAGTTTTTCCATTCTTAACTAAAAAGGATCTTTTCTTTTTCTTAAGGCCTTAATATCTTCGATAAAAACTTCCATGTAGTCCATGTCAACTACCCTATTCCCTATTATATTTGAATCTTCACTTTATAAAAAAAATAATCATCTTCTATTTCAAAATCAGATCTTGCATTATATTATAAGATCTTTCAAAAATTTACTGTTTATTTTGGTCCTTTATTCCTTTCTTGCTTGTTGTTTTTTTTCACTCCATAATCTTTCTCTCTTTTTTAATTTTTTTATTATGTATTTTTAAAATAATAGGGGTAAAAAAAAATGGATTATGACTATATTTATTAAATAAAATTGGTTTCTTTGCTCTTATCCATGTTGTGTATGAAAGAGATCTATCTAAATTTTGTTGAAAAATTAAAGGAGCATGAGATGATTTATACTAGAGATTTAAGTGAAGAAAATGATTCGTCTTCTTCAAATGGACATGATAGAGCAAAGGTTTTTTCATCAAAACATGAGTAGAAGGATGGCTTGATTTATAATAGAGATTTTATAAGATTAGAAGAGCATTGCTTGATTTAAAACATTGGGATGTGCAAATTGAATACAACGAAGAAATTGATTAAAAAAAAAATGAGTTGCAATGAATGAAAAAAACATTGCTAAACTTAACCTCGATGTATCTTGCTCCTAGATTCCGAAACCAAACAAACTAGGAGAGATACAAAAGATTACCTTATTAGAAAATAATATAAATTATATATTGAAACCTCAACTAACAAGTTTAAGCTTTCAGATTAAAATGATTATTTGACATGGTATCACAACTTTGTTAACCAAGTGGTCATGAGTTGAAATCTCATCACCTCAATTCTTATTAATAAAAATCAAGCATAAGATAGTGAGAGCCCGTGCAAGTTTTAAATCTAAAAGAGCTTTCACTTAAGGGTGTGTGTTAGAGAATAATATAAATTAATCATATCTTGGAACATCGCTTAACAATTAAAACTTTTAGATTGAGATGGTTCTTTAACATACCCAACCCTGATGTATCTTGCCAACAAACCAGAAGAGACAATTCTTAAAACACAAACTCTAAGCAATATACAAAAAATCAAACTTCTTGAAGAGATTATTAAAGTTGCTAAAGATAACAAGATATCACTTGTTATCATAATATGGATAATAGAAAGATGTGGCCCATTACCCAACCTCGATGTATCTCACTAGCAAACTAGAAGTGACAATTTTTAAAATACAAACTCTAAAGTTGCTAAAGATAATAAGGTATCACTTGTTACCATAGTATGGATAATAAGGATATGGTTTTTGTTGATCTTGTGGTATCCAAATCCAAATGAATCTCATGAAACTAAAGTTAATTTTTGTATTGCATATTAAGTATTGGATGAAATATCACTATGAAAGTTTTAGCTCTTTTATAATCTTTTACAAAGTTATAATATTAGTTTGATGGCAAAATAGTAATTATATGTTTGATAGCAAAGTTGTAATATTAATATTTTAAAAGCTTTTTAGTCATTAATTAAAATATAATGATAATCTTGTAAATAATTCAAATTTTTTTATTGATATTTTTTGACGCACCTATACAAGGACATATAGTGTTATCAACTTATAAATTTTACAATGTAAATTATAATTTTCAAAAGAATAAAGCTAAAAAAAAAAAAGAGAGACTAATCTGCAGATTTTCTCTAAGATAAAAAAACATGCTCCTTTGTCCCTTTTTTTGTGGATAGACTTAATATATGTTTTCTTAATTAAGGTAAAAAAAAAAAAAAAACATAGGCCAAGTTACCATAAAGATAAAAAAAAAAAATCAATAAGATTTAATACTATATATATTTATTTTGCGATAACTCACCAAAAATATGTTGCTGACGAACTTTATTTAAGGTAGTTGAATATTTTCCAATCAATCTATCAATTGTGTCAAATATACTACATTAATTAAGCATCTCTATGCAACAACCCTAGCCCTCCATTTCATATAGATTTTACTTTCTTCATTTTCCTATGGAGACAGTATTTGATTGCTTTTTTCTTGGTACAAACACAGTATATGATCACTCCGAGTTATTTCAATGGAAAAGAAAAATGCGTTTGCCCCTGAAATTCACCATGGCCATGCTCCGGTAACTAAAAGTGTTGTGCTGTGAAGGTTTTTTTGTGATCTCTTCCTTTTGTTTTCTCTGATAAGGTTTATTTTTTGCTCGCAGAGGTTTTATTTGAAAGTGAATATTCAGTGTTGTTCAGCCTGTCCTAGGAGGGCGAAGGAAACGTTGGAGAAATTCTCTGGTTCTCTTTCGCACCCATTTCATTTCATATATTTCTTTTAATAAAGAAACATGCTTTTTTTCAATAAATATGAGTGTAATTCTCTGGTATCAATAGCATGCTTGATGTTTTTATGGGCCATCATGGTCTAAGATAGTCTCATCAGCTTAGCCAAATGTATTTTTTTGCAAGTAAATAAGCAAGTGGGTTTCCATTTTTTTACTAGTTCTTAGTAAAACTCGTTGTTATTTCTTCTCTTTATTTTGTTTTCCATTTGCCAGGAGTGCTTGCAATCACCATTGATACAGAACAAGGTTTGGTAGCTGTTACAGGCACAATAGACCCTCAAATAGTTATACAGAAATTTGCAAGGTGGGGCAAAAAAGCAGTGCTTTGCTCCCCCGAAAAGGACCCTGTCAACGGAGACTCATCAGACTGTTCTTGCTGTGACGATGACTCCGATTCGGAATGCGACTGTGATCGAAATTATGATGAAAAAGTATCTAAAAGCCAGAATAGTGGTGCTACTGGGGCCAAACTTCCTATTGTTTGTAGCACCAAAAAGAGAAAGAAACTTTGCTGGCTTCTGGGTTTGTTTAGTAAATTGCAGGATGCCGGAGCCAAGCTGCCTCATGGTGCTCCTCCAGTTTTCAGGCCCAACAACACGCAGGCTCCCGGCAATGTGTTTTCTCTAGGAATGTCTGCTATGCCTTACGGAGCCTCAAGACCACAGTTCCCACCATGGTGGGAGAGGCCACAGTATGGAAGTCAAATCCATGGACCAACTGTGTACGGAAGTCCAGCTATGCTACCATATCCACATTATATTCAGCCGACGTACCCACCACCAGCACTTCAGCCACCTGGTTCTTTTCAGTCAAGACCTCCACCACAGTATAGGCCCATGATCCATTATTCCAGATATGAAAACAACTATGTTTAATTGGTCAGCCGCTTGAGACAGCCTTGTTTCTTGTTATGACCGAATTAGGACTACAAGTTTGGTAACGATGATATGTTATGATTCCATTCTCCCTAATTTGTTCAAAACCTTCTTCTTTTAATCTTGTTCTTGCATGAATGCTATATAACTGTGCATGTTTGTTAACGTGGTGTAGAGTGTTTTTTAATTAAAAATATATTAAAATAATATTTTTTTTAATTATTATTTTTTGTAAATGTGTTGATGATGTGTGTGTGTAAGGCCCTCCTCGCTAGTGTAGTATAAAGAGACAATCAGACAAATGTAATTCCCTTTTGTCATAATGCGTATGGTAAAGTCCTTTTCAGAATATTGCATTGTTGAGGTCCTTGTCCGAATTGCCATTTTCAGTGGGCCCATATCCCTCCTTTTCTTTTCTAAAAAACAAAAATTAAAAAAAAAAAAAAAAAGGAAAATCGTGCCTCTCTTCATTATATTTTATCACAAATCTCCAATCAAGTATTGACTGCTCATTGTACTTTCCAATTTAAGCTGTTACAGAATGAGAAAGGGTCCACTTATTCCAAACTCTCTTGTTGAGCTGGGCCGGCCCAAGAGAGCGGGGCCCCGCCGTGAATTAGTGCAAGCACAAGCATTCCTCAGGGAGATGACAAATCAAGTCCCTAGAGAAAACTGCTAAGCTTTGGTTGATTACAGAGAAAGCTTTGTTAGGGGTGATAAAATTGGTGTCTCGAATCACTAACCTCCAACCACACGGCGTTGGATTAGCGTTTTGTCTCTGCCTCTCTTTCCCTTTCCGGTGCATACTGGACAAAGAGACAAATGCCAAATTCTGTCCAAATAAAAAGAGAAAAAACAGCCCCCCTAGCTTTTCCCCTATAGCAACTCAAGGGCTAGCTCTAGCTTCATATGAGAGAGCAGCATTGGAGAAACACCAAAAACCTCGCTTTCGTTTTTTGTTTGATCAAGGAATTGAGCAAAGTGTAGAGAGAAAAGATGATTAATGCTCTCTGTGGAAGCATGGGGTCTCTCAAGAGCGAGAACTCATGCAACAAGTTGCAACCAACTTCTCCTGATGAGTCATCATCTGTCACTGAATCTAAAAAATCTACTCAGTCTTTTGAATTTGAACAAGCCTAAACTTACCTGCAGTCAAATTTGAGTTGGATGGAGATGTTGAAGTCCAGTCACCTGATAGTTTCAGGTGGGAGGGAGAGCTTCTTCACTGATAATTTTGACTCTGACTTCATGATCTCATCTCCAGTGAGGAACTTGCCATCGCCACAAACTTCAAGCTATAATCACAATTATGCTCACGCAATGCAAGGGCAGAGTCTTTCAGGCTGCTCTCCTCCTAGATATTTATCTCAGCTTGGTGCTGCTTTTAGTAGTATCCACAACGGGAAGGGACAGAGTCCACTGCATAGAATGTGCAATTCTCCAAATAATCAATTCATGCAAGTTGAGAGCCTTTCTTTACCAGGTATTGAGGACTTCTTGGATGATTTTCAAAGAGATGGGTATGGAGAAGGATACCAACTGTAAGCAAGAGTCCAAGTATGGAACGAACTCCAGCCTATCAGCTCCTGAAGAATAGGATTTTAAACTAGTGATAAGCTTTGTATAGAATGGAACTCTAATTATTGTGTTTGATTAGAACTCTGCAACGTTATCTCTACTATATATATATACCTCTGTTTTCAATGAATAAATATAAGAGTTTCCTACGTTCCATATATATTCAGCTGTCTGCTTTACATGGTATCAGAGTTGTTGCACTAAATTGCACAGTTTTTTTTTTCTCTTGTCTTCGTCTCTTCACTCTCTTCTTCCCATCTTCTATTTAAATCCTAAATCACCATGAGTGATTTCCCAAACACAACCCTTGTTACCATTAATGTTACAGCTCCAGTGAAACTCAACAGCACCAACTATCTGTCATGGCGACTTCAGTTTCAGACGCTCTTCATTGGTTATGATCTGCAAGGATACATAGATGGCACAAAGCCATGCCCCTCCCGATATCATACCACCAGCACAGACAACCCCAACACTCAAGCCTTAAATCCAGAATATCATACCTGGATACGTCAAGATCAACTGATTTTGAATGCCATCATAGGATCCATTACACCAACCATTATTCCTTTTATTGCTCGCGCCACAACAGCTCGCGAAGCTTGGAATATCCTTGCAGCCACATATGCCACTCCATCTCGGGGTCGCATCAAACAGGTGAAAGCCAATCTCAAATCGTTAACTAAAGGCACTCTCAGCATCACAGACTTCCTGCAATCAGTAAAAGCTAGAGCTGATGAACTTGCAGTCCTAGGGGCACCTGTAGACAATGAAGACTTGACGGACAAAATCCTAGAAGAACTAGGTGATGACTACAAAGAATTGGTGAGAGCAGTGCAAGCCAGAGACAATGCCATAAGCTTTGATGAACTCCATGAAAAATTATTAATGTTTGAAGCCTCACTCCAAGCAGCCCATAAAGGTATTAATTTCTCCCCTACAGCACATCTCTCCAGTAGAACTCAAAGCAGGTATCCTTTCAACAATGTTGGCCGATCAACATCCAACAACTCAGGTGGACACTGGCGCCCCTCTACCTACTCACACCATCGCTACATAGGACAAGGTTCAAACACTAATGGCACCACTAACAACAGCCGCTCTCAGCCACGACCATATCTGGGGTATTGCCAAATTTGTAGCATTCAAGGACATACAGCAAAAAAATGTCCCTCCTTTCGTCTTGTTCCACTCCACAGCCACCCAAATTCCAGTCCTCCTCCATGGCAACCACAGGCCAACCTTGCTGAAACTAGTTCCCAGACTAGCTCTCCATGGCTTTTGGATAGTGGGGCATCCCACCACATCACAGCAGATCTTCAAAATTTGGCTCACCACTTGCCCTACACCGGCACTGATGATGTTATGATAGGGGATGGTAAAAGTCTGCGAATTACACACTTGGGTTCCTCTACTCTTCATTCATCCGCTCACTCCTTTAAGCTTAAAAATATATTATGTGTGCCTGATATTAAACGCAATTTACTATCTATATATCAATTTTGCGTTGATAATAATGTATCAGTTGAGTTCTTACCCTGGTGTTTTTTTGTGAAGGACTTATTGACGGGGGAAATTCGCGCAAAGGGTAAAACCAAAGAAGGTGTGTACAAATGGCCGTGCGTTGTCACCTCTCATGCCTTTTCCAGTCTCAAAATACCTTCTATAAATTGGCATTTTCGATTAGGTCATCCAGCTGTTTCTGTTTTAAAAACAATTTTAACTAAGCATAATTTGAATTCATCTTCAGTTTCAAAAAACTTTGTCTGCAATGCATGTCACTGTAATAAAAGTCACAAACTACCTTTTTCTGTCTCCACCTTGGTTTCTCGTAAACCACTTGATGTCAGGCAGCAGTGGAAGTTCAACGCAATTGTTTGATATGTCAACCACAGCTCCTGCAATGTTGGATTGCTTGACTATACAGAATCCCTCCAGATTTTGTACTGGATCGGTGAGTGAAACATCATCAGGTTCACCAATGACACAGGAGAGCGATATTTATCAGATGGGTTCTGTTGGAATTGCACCATCATCACAGCAGCTATTACAGGAAACCCAGCAGCAGCCGCAGCCGCTGCCACTACCACCAACACAACCACAGCCTCCACCAATAACCCAATCCCTGCAACAGCAACCACAGAGTCTTAACCATACCTTGATGGTATCTCTTCCTAGTGGCTCTGAGCAGGTAACCCCACCCCTCATCATCCAATAATATATAATAGTAGAAAAGGATATCATTGCTTAACATCACAAGACAACAAATTGGATCTTCATGAATCTATTTCACTTTGAAGTGAAAGGTGACAAAGGTAAAAACTGGAGGCTGAATATGCACGACAAAACTAAAGACGTTCTGTCTTGAACTACTCGCAGAACTATTCTAATTGGTTAGGGAATTATTGTACTATCTATTAATATTCAATGACTAGGAATTATATAAGCACATTTTCCTTCATTACACAATACAAATCTTAAGGTCATATATTTATTTTTTGCAGGAACAAGATAGTGGCCTCCAACTACTGAACCTCCTCCTTGCTTGTGCTGAGGCGGTATCCAATGAAGACTACATGCTAGCTAGAAGATATCTCCACCACCTGAATAGAGTCGTCAGCCCCCTTGGCGACTCCATGCAAAGAGTTGCGTCCTGTTTCACTGAGGCCCTAAGTGCTAGGCTGGCTGCAACCCTTACAACTAAACCTAGTACCTCCTCTTCAAAAGCCTTCTCTCCTTTCCCTCCAAACTCCATGGAGATTCTCAAAATTTACCAAATACTTTACCAAGCTTGCCCTTACGTAAAGTTTGCTCATTTCACTGCTAATCAAGCAATTTTTGAGGCCTTTGAAACTGAAGAACGTGTTCATGTTATTGACCTAGACATTCTTCAAGGCTATCAATGGCCAGCTTTCATGCAAGCCCTGGCTGCTAGACCTGGTGGCGCTCCATTCCTCCGAATAACTGGAGTTGGATCCTCTATGGAGAATGTAAGAGAGACCGGTCGGTGCTTGACGGAACTAGCTCATTCTCTTCATGTTCCATTTGAGTACCACCAAGTTGCTGAAGAACTTGTAGACCTTAAACCACACATATTCAATAAAAGGGTTGTTGAGGCTCTTGCTGTTAACTCCGTTAACCGTCTGCACCGTGCCCCCGGGAATTGCCTGGGGAACCTATTAGCAATGATCCGTGACCAAGCGCCAAACATAGTAACAGTAAATGAGCAAGAAGCAAGCCATAAAGGACCATAATTCTTAGGTAGGTTCCTGGAGGCATTGCACTATTATTGAGCAATTTTTTACTCTTTGGATGCAACTTTTCCGCCAGATTCTTCACAAAGGGCAAAAGTGGAGCAGTACATATTTGCTCCAGAGATAAGGAACATAGTGGCATGTGAGGGAGCAGAGAGGTTTGAGAGACATGAGAGGCTTGAGAAATGGAGGAAGCTAATGGAAGGGAAAGGGTTTACGGGGGTGCCACTGAGTGCAAATGCAGTGACTCAGTCCAAGATCTTATTGGGCTTGTATTCCAGTGATGGGTACAGATTGACAGAGGACAAAGGCTGCTTGCTCTTGGGGTGGCAAGATAGACCCATACTTGCTGCTTCTGCATGGAGATGCTGATCTTAATCAATCTTCTTTCCTTTTCACGTACGTGTATGTGCAAGCTTCCGTTATCCATAGACTTTTTATATGTGTATTGTTTGTCTAAAGTAAATCCATACAAGAAAAACAAGGTAGACGCCGAAGAATCAACTAAGGTCAAAAAAAGGGATAAGAGGGATGATCAATGATGTGTGTACTCTGTTTGTTTTATAGGGAAAAAGATCTTTTTTCTTTTTTTTGATTCGCTAGGATTAGGTCAAACACCATTTAATGCATTTATCTGCTATTTCCTGTTTGAATAATGAGAAGATAATTGTATTATTGGATACAGGATCTGGACTCCAGAATATCATTCCCGCCCTAGCTGTCGTGCCCATTGGACTATGCACACCTTCTCGAGATTGACGGGGGAGATGAGGACGAATCCACTCCTTTCTTTAACAGATATTATGTGGAAGGAAACGCTGACATGCATCCATCAGGCACTGCTGCTTAATTAAGATTGTGATGCCATCAACTTTGTATTTTAATCTCATTAATGCCATGATTATAACAAAAGTTATGGGGCACACAATCATTTCCCCGTACATAATGACAATCAGCAAAACACCCGAGCTCTTCCTACAAGGTTGATTTCCATTACCTTGTAAATGTTATTTCGGTTTTTATTTTATTTTTAAGTATTTTTTTATTAAAATAATATTTTTTTTAATTTTTAAAATTATTTTAAATATATATTTCAATTTTTTCAAATACAATTTAAAAAACACAAAAACATGCATCTTCGACTAATAAGAAAACACAAACACAAGCTCTACCCACCTTGATATTGCCTGGTCAGAAAACGTGCGTCTGATTCATTACATGTGTTCACAAGCACATCGGAATTCAGCCAGTGGCCAATTTAAGTCGTTCTACTTAGTTATAAGATTTCAGAGAAGATCAAACCCGTAAGCCTTGTATAAAATAAATATAAAATGAGAGTGCAGGCTTGCAGCTATAAAAATACATAAACACCCATTTATAGTGTAAATACATCACCAGCACACTGTTACACGGGGATGCCCTCAAACAAACATGTAGAGTGAGATGAGGGATGGCATCATTTTACAAGTTATTGTCTTCCCAGTAACTGATTTCCATCGCCATGACATCGTAGGAACTTCAAGGCGACTTCACAAGCTTAAACCTTCCAGGAGCCCAACTCCCTTATAATATGGAACATGAACAGAAACTTTTTCTTGGGGCATCGTCTACCTTCTTCTCTGTTCAGACAAACAGACAAAATAAGTTTGAACTTATATAAAGCACGTTGAAGGAGAGAGGAGAAGAAAAAAAAAACTCTAATTACAGCTGTATCCTATTACAGATCGGAGTTTTCATCTGAATGAAAATCAAGATTTGATAACATCTTTTCGTGACAATTTTAGCTGAATACTGTCTCAGAAGACGTTCTCAGAGGTGTTGTTCCTCAGAAGACATGGATATGTGTCTTCAAACATAACAATATGGAAGCACAAAAGAGTAGCAATTCAGAACAAAATTTTTACCGTGCATAAAGGCAACATATATTCATGTGATAAATACTAAAACTACCTGCTTTTGCTTTGGCTAAAGATGGCTGGACAACAACATGCATGGTAATGACCCCTTTTGGGAGGTCCCCAAAAGGAACCCTACACTGGCCAACGGTCTTGTTGTTTTCCAAGATTTTCCCAGCATTTATCAGTTTGACATCATTTGCTGCCTTCGGTGCAATTTTTTTATCTAAGACAAGTCAAAAGTTTTAGATCTGTTGTTAGAAAACAGAGATTAAGAACAATGCATCTCTTGACAAAGTAGAATAAGTTAGATGCCAAAGAAAAAATGAATACTACTTGGTTCAAAGAAATCAAATCACATACTGGGAATGTCAATCAAAACCATTTCATCCTAGTAAAAGGAAAAGGTTAACATTTTATTTAAAGGGGATATCCAATTTCTACAGAGCCTAAAAAATGAGGGGGGGGGGGGTTATAATTGTAACCACCATGAACTTGATCTTTAAGCATGTTTATCATCCACGCTTACAATTGAAAAGTCTACTCACCAATCAAATGGCAACAAGAAAGATGCTTAGTGTATGGGTTTTCTGTCCAAAAGCACCCAACTAAAGGCAAGTATTACACTCAATGCAAAGCAAAGACAGAACAAAGTCAGACCTAGAATTGTGCTAACTATAGCATAGAATGAAATGCTTCAGCGCACACAAGATTCCAATAATATATTCTATCCTCCCTAAATACGTATGTTAATATAAAATAATAATAACATATCAAAGCATAACTTTTCAAATCACTCATCATACCATAGTATCCTTATGAGAACGTTATTCTTCCTCTAAGGAGGGTAATTTTGGCAGAAATTTTTTTTTTAAAAAAAAAAAAGAGTTACTTTTGAAATTATATTTTTTTTGTAGAACAGACTCTAATAAGGACACTGCCACACTGGAGGGCACAAGACACATCAAGGGAGAACATGGACTTGGTGCCAACTCAAGGTCATCATATTACATTTGTAAATCAGAAGATGCACATGATGCAATCTATAGAACTTAAAGGCAGTTGACTGTAGCTGAAAGTCAAATTACATTTATCCACAAGTGTGATGCATGCACCCAATTTTGGTGTGTGTAGAATTTCCCTGGGCATATCAAAATTTGGCAAACCAGCTCTAAGAGTAATTTATTCCATGCATGATATTTGCATTGGAGGATGATAATGAATTGTCCTCGTCAATAATCAAGACAGAAGTGTCACAGCTTCCTTTTTCTAATATGATTTGATTTGAAGAGATTATAAAAATATTTGCAATTGGGTAACAAGCTTACTTCAAGAAAATATCAAAGAGGCTTAAACCCTGTCCTCACTAAGCGGTACCCTCAATGTTAACAGTCGACATAAATCGATATAAAGAGTAGGGGAAGTTACGCATGCAGAGAAGAACAGAAAAGAAAGAACCAATGCCTCTATACTTAAATGGGATCCAATTATAATGGTCTTGTCAGAAAAGCACGGTGTATGAAGAGGATTGGTAACAGCATGGTAAAACTTTGATGAAAGAGATGATCCATTATCATTGACATGATATTTCTAAGAGCATGATTATTGAATACTCACTCAATGCTTGAGAAAGAGTCCTTTGCTTGGTGAGAAGAAGTGAGAAAATCTATTTCATAACTTGCATCAAAGTGAAGGTAGAAATAGCAAAGGATGCCAAACAAGAGTGGGACCTAAGGACATACAACCTTGTTTGTATACATGGTATGTATCCGATGTACATCCACTAAATAACCACATAAGATTTTGCTCCATAGCTTTTAACAATGACCACATGTCACATATCAAGACAGCCTATATGTAACTGTTCACCTGCCCCAATCAACCAAGATAAAATCAAGTAAACACAGCACCTATATATTGCCCAGAGAATGACTGGCGAACAATATTGTCTTGGTTTCCCATGCAAAAGAGCAAAATATCATATAGCACAATAACAATAAACAGTAGAAAATTAAGACAACATGTGTTGTCTAACAGGATATTACCAGGGAAAAACTAACAAAATAAAAAGGTGCAAGTAAGTTCAAAATTAATTTCACAAAAGAAAATGCTACTCATTTGGGTCTCTACATCCAAAACAACCTTGATCAACAAATGCTACATTTCAAACTAACAAGAATATACCAAAGGGACCAGGCATATCTCATCAATATCTTAGTTGCCAGTGATAATTTCAGAAAAAACATAGCTAACTACCCATCCAACCACAAAATAAATAAATCACCATTCCAAAATACAACACCCTCATCAAAGACATCATCGATCAACAGAAGCTACATTTTAAACTAACAAGAAAATACCAATGGAACCAGGCATATCTCATCGATATCTTAGTTGCCAGTGATAATTTCAGAAAAACATAGCTAACTACCATCCAACCACAAAATAAATAAATCACCATTCCAAAAATACAATGCCCTCATCAAAGTGGAACCAGTTTGGTTCACTTGCTAGATAAGCATCGAATTTGCGAAATTAAACAACCATATAGCATAGCAAGGAATTGTTTCAACCCTTACTAACCGAGGACTAAGCATATTACTGCAAAATGAATTAATTATTTCATCATTAGCAACGGAAATCACTGTAGCCTAAATTCTTCACACCAACCAACTGTTCAAGCCATAATAATCAACCAAGCATATAAATATATATAAAGAAAGAAAGAAAGAAAGAAATTGAGCAGAGTAAACAGACCTTTAGGCCAGTCGGCGACGATTCTTTCTTTGAGCATAGCAACAGTGGATGCAGGTGAATACCTAAAAGGACCGATATCGGATCCATCATACAATCTAAACTTGAGCTCAACTAACTCCTCTTCCTCTGGCATTTCCACCACTTACCAGAACTCACCCTTCCCAATTTTCAATCACCAATCCTCTCCTCTTCTCTCTCCCTGCCTTCCTACACTACAATAATCCATCAACTAGATATTAACCAAAATCAACAATTATTTAAAATTAACAAATTAAATTACTCACCTGGAGGAGGACAAACAAGCAAATTCTTACTAGGGTTTATGAGCGCAAGCTGTGGGAGAAATTGAATGATATATAGAGATTATTAGGCCACAAATCTGAGTAGTCAAAATTGATTAATTAAGGAGTAGCTGATCTCTTTTTTTAATTTTCTTTTTTTTTTCTTTTTTCTTCTTTCGTAAGGCCGATCGAGACTGCAGAGGGAGATTCTGAGTTGAGTTCGAAATTTTATGTCAGTGGAAATTTTATTTATTTACTTATTATTATTTTGTTTGGGGGGGGGGGGGGGGGCCTTGTAAGAAGAGCGGAGCTCCGATCTCCTGTATCAAGTATCTTTTTTTCTCAACATTTATGTTACTTATTTTACGTGGAGATTGTTTATTGGTAGTGTGAAAGAGTGAGAGTAGGCTTGGGTGTGTGTTATAATAGCACCTGAGGAATAACATGTTACCTTATTATTATTTTTCTTTTGTAAAATAATTTTTAAGTAAGTTATTTGCAAAATAATTTTTTTATAATATAATAACAAATATAAAGGATAACGTTGGGATAAATTGATATATATTGAAAATTAACCAAAACAAATAGTGATTCGAAAACATTATTTATACAAATTTATAGGTATTGTTTATTATAAAATGTGATGATAAATTTGCTCTTATTGAATTAGTTATTAAGAATATTGATATTTTTTATAAGATTTATTAGTTTTTATTAAATTAATCAAGAACAAATAAGATCATTCTTTGTTGCATATTTAGTTGGCTTCATATTGTTGTTGAAGTATTAGTTAGTTGTCAGTGTTGGATTCTTGACATATTTATTCATTTTTGGCTTAATTGTTGTGTTAAGGATAATTGACAACATTTTTTAAGAATAATTTTGCTATGTAAGTTGTTTGCTTGTTGAAGTTGTTTGTTACTGGTGATTTCGTTATTGTTCTATTTCATTGTTATTGAAGTTTGTCCAAAAAACAATTAAATCTAGCGGCTTCTATATTTTGTTGTGTTCTTAATTCTTTCATTGTTTATTGCATGTTTGGTTTCATGTGATAACTTTATCTTGCTAAATGACTTTCAAAATATTTTGTTTGCATGTTTTTTATGTTTCTATTCTGCTTAATCTTTTTGGCTTCCTCTTGGAGTTAGTTTGGATGTGTTTTCTTTGTTTTTATGCAGCATAATATTTTTTTGGATTTTTTTTCTTTAGATTTTTAAATTCTTCTTGGTTTAATGTCTTTTGAGGTATGATTGGTTCATGTTTTTCAAACGAAAACTTTTTGTTTTTTGTTATTGAGATTCAATAATTTTGTTGTTCCCTTGGTTTTTGCACAATAGTTTAGCTCTAATATTCTTATCATAAATGGGATGGCCTTGAACGTTTTTTTTTCCTTTCAATCTTTGCAATGTTGACAGTTGCTTATAGCTAGGGCATGGGAGGTTGGGTTTTATATGTTTTCTCTGTCGAGCTTAGGAAACGATGTTCTCATCAAAGATGATTTTTTATTTTACTTTGAATAAAATCTAAATAGCAAACAATTTCAACATATTAGACTATATAAATATAAGAAATAATCATGAGAAGAACAAATATAAATGCAAGTCGTATTTTATATAAAACAAATATAAATGGGAGGCTAGCTAACCTAAAATTAATTAAGCAATAATAAGGAGCCAAAAAGGCAAAGAGCTCATAAAAAAAATGAAGACTTCTGGAGATTAAAGGAGAAGTTTTGCTTCCAAGCTTCAACAGAAAACAAACAAATACTAATGGTTTCTTGCAAATATGTTTTTTTGTTAAGATAATAAAGTATCGTATTAGAAAAATGAGCAAAAAAAGACAAAGAGCTCATAAAAAATGAAGACTTGGCTAACCTTTAGATTGAAAGAGAAGCTCTTCTTTCCAAGCCTCAGCAAGCAGCAAACCAATTATGGGGGTTTCCTACAGAACTTATTTATTTTTTTAAAAAAGTAAAAAAAACATGATATTAGATGAATTAGCAAAGACTAACAATAATTGTTAAGTAAAGCATAAACTAAAAAAAAACCTATTAAAAGTTAACTAACAGTAAGGATACCTAGCTAGAGAGCTGGAAAAGCAAGGGGACAAAAAAAAGAAAAGAGGTGTATAAAAAAAGATTAGTCTTAGTTAACTAAAAAAGGAAAGAAGAAGCTTTGCATCGTAACCCTCAATAGATAATCAACAAATGTTGACAAATTACTACAACAAAAAAAGAAAGTAAATTAGCATTATAACATATGAATAAGTAAAGGCTAAAACTAGTAGACAAAATAGAAGATATTGTTGTGACTGGAAATAAAAAATAAAATAAAATAAACAAAACAAAAAATCAACAAGATTAAAGGTTCAAAATACAGATAAACAAACCAATTTCAAAGTAATCCCAAAATAGCAAAAAATATAGCAAAGAGGGTTTCCATCTTTTCTAAAACAAAGGAAAAGAATAAAAAAAAATGCGTGTAAACCCCTCGCAAACTAATAACCCTTTAATTGTAATAACTTTTGAAGAAATACATTAGCGATCAATGTTAGAACCCAATGTCAATCAATTTAAAAAAGAAGCACTAAAAAGCTTATATAATTTCCTGCAAACTATGACCTCTCAATTGCAAGGGTTTCGATATAAACTCAAAGAACAAAGCCATGTCAGAAGACATCTAAATAAAAATACATGGAAATAACACAGAACCCACATACCAATGACAATGAAACCACAACACAAGTAAAACCCAATTGTAGTCAACTCCTAACAGAACAACAATAGAAAAAAAAAAAAGCAAACTGGAAAGCTAACCAGAATATCATTCACCAACTGAATGTTAACTCATCATAGAAACACCCAGCATGTGATAGTGAGTGTGCATTTAATGCACTATGATGACATGTCCAATAGCCCATATACCAAAAAAGCCACACCCTCGAAAAAGAAAGTCTATAAATAATAAATAAGCCTCAAATGAAACAAGCCAAGCCACAGACAAAAGACATCAACAAATTCTCCTCCCTAACTCTAATGTACCAAAACCACATGTATAAAAGGATGACATGCCTAGAAAATAATCATACATGCAAGGGAAAAAATCATCAACCAAAATGATGAGGAAGCAAACGAGAAGACAACAAATTGAGCACCTAAGCCAAGAGAAAATTGAATCCATATTATACCTATACACACACCATAGTGAAGCGAGAAATGAAAAGAAGATGAAGCCTAATTTTTAACTAAAAACAACGTTACATGGAAGCGTGTAAAAAGTAAAAGTTTTTTTTTTATAATATGCACATGAGAGCCTCAAGCTATTTATTTTTTTATAATTTTCAAGGTAATCCAGTTATTGAGTTCAACACACCAATTATTTTTTAGAGCTTTTAAAGCCAGCAAGCCAGTTATTTCTTATAACATCCACGTGAGAGCCCCAATACAAGAATTATTTTTTATAATATACATTTGAGAGTATACAATGTTAATCACTGAAAAAGCCTAGCACACCTATTATTTTTTAGAGCCTTCCGAACCGGTAAGCTAGTCATTCACGTGAGCTCAACACACCAATTACACTTGAGATCCTAGCACGTCAATTATCTTTTCCAATATACATTTCAAAATAAACAATAATTAACAATCATGCACTTGAGAATACATAATGCAGTTTTTTTATACAATGCACAATATATAATGTTTCATCAATGAAAAAGCCCAACACATTAATTACTTTTTTTGAAAGAGCTTAACACACTAGTTATTATTTTTTATTGTTTAGAGCCTCTCACACACCAATTACACATGAGATCCTAGCATACTAATTATTTTTCCCAACATGCAGTAAATAGTAAACTCAAACAATGCAATCTACAGTGAAATCACACACGGTCTACAATAATTCACTAATAAGATGTATTTTTTTTTAATTTGGTTATGAATTTCTTTTAGTCACAATCTACAAAAACAACTTAGCCACTTTCCTTTTAAAACAACTCAAACTAAGTTATAATACAAGGAGAAAGAGACACTCATAAAGGATTCTATATAGTACTTTCTTGATTTTTTTATGTCATTTCTCACATTCAAGGTCAACCTTGATCACCATTGTCGTGACTTTCTGCTATAGTAGCACATACAAACAAGAACTTAATCATCAACCCTCATGTAAAAAAGCAAATTAAAATGTGATTAAAATATCATTCTTTTAAATTTTTTGGATTGAGCTTTATAATTTTTCTAAATAAGGTGTTTCTGGTCTAATAATATGAGCTATGAGTTTGGAAAGTTAACGCAATTGATTTTTTTTTTTTTATCAAGTTATTTTGATTTCATGATTTTGATCGCGGGTTAACATGTTAATATAAATTGACTTGATTTTTATTCTTATTTTACTCAATTTTTATCCTTTAATATGTGATAGGCTAAAAATTAAGCTACATTATTTACTCTTCTTTAGAAGAAAAAAAATTCTCATGTTATTGTAATTATTTTTTTTTAAATGGTTTATTTGTTATCATTCTCTATTTGTTTTTCTATTATTTAGTTAAATTAAAATCAATCTATTTAACCAAGTCAAGTCTATGATCTGATTTCTAGATTTTATAGTGCGGGTCCATAAAAAATTCAAATTTATACAACACCCATTACTATTTAATAATTAATGAAATTAATTTTCTGTACAAATATTATTATTAACTAATTTAGAAAATAATTCAAAAATAATATTACACAATAAAATCTCTCACGCAAGATTTTTAAACAAATAATATATACAGTAGTTATTTTTCTAATACAACAAATCTATCGTATATCATTTATATATTATTATATGAAATTCTATCAAATTTTTATTTATAAAATATTTGTAATTATTATAATATTAATCTAACCAATTGACGAAGCTAAATTTAAATGTGAACAAATTCACATAATTAAAAAAAAAAAGTAACTTGGCAGTCTATGAATGAAAAAGAAGAAGAAGGATGTACTGTAGGCTAGGTCTGGTGTCCTTGTTGGATTCTAAATAGGACGGTACTCTTCTATGGAAGTTTTTGAAAGCCCGTTTTAACGGGCTAAAGAAAAATCCTTTTCCTTTCCCGTCATTCCATTTCTCTCTTCTTAAATGAAATTATAAAGCTTTGATGACTGTGCATTTGATCTTTTGAGTGAAGAAGTTACAAAGGGAATTAGTGAAAAATCAGTATCTTTCTGCTAGCAAAATCAGCAATGGCGATACCTTAGGGACCGAAAGGCCATTACCTCCCCTCGTCGATTCGTTAAATAGATACGATAAAGATGCTGGTTCTTCACAGTATCAGCACATATATTCACTCTTTCTGCCGCTTCTTCCTTTGCCTTTTCGATGTCCTAAGGGCGACTGGCTAGAGAGAATAGACGGGTGGTGGTGGAGGCGGCGGCGGCGGCGGCGGCTAAAATCACTTATTAACACCCTTAAATATCATATTGCACTCAATCTGGTAAGGATTACCCGACCAGTATATTTTGCATCTATATATAGAGGATGTTTTCAGATTAATTAACAGATTAGGTTTTTCTCTTATAAATTTTGGATTTTTAGTTTTTACTCTGGATAGCATTAGCCGTACTTGGCTGGGCTAACCTAACCACTTAAGGGCTCTCCCAGGGCGAGATGTCAGGAGTACGGATGAGCATATCTCTCTCCGCCTTGAAAGTTTCAAAAACACAAATGAAAATCTTACATTATCCAAGATTCGACCGACCACCCCAATGGGTTCCCTCATTACGCCACCGTGGTTACCGCCCTGCCAGCAACCGTACACGGCGTCTAGGATTAACCACGTCATTGCCAATCTCAGTGTCAAACGAAATTTATCTTCAGTGGACCCTAATTAATTGTACGGAAATAAAAATCAGTTGGTGAATATAGTTCTTAGGGCTCCATTTTTATACCCTTTTGTCACTCCGAACTTCCACTTCTATTGTGTGCCCCACCGGGGTAAAAAGGCACCTTTGGATCAAGTTAAATCATGTACCCTGATGATCGACCACAAAAAAATCATGTCCTCTGAAAAACAAAAGGGCGGGCCCCTGACACTATCAACGGTCAATGAAAGAGCTGTAGCAGCCAGTACGGTGATCAGAGAATAGATGATCACCACCATCCCCACCACCGAAAGAAAAGAACCTTTCAACGTGGGGTTTAATCAGGCGAGTTTCCCGGCCCAAATCCGGGAACGGGTCTTTTTACGGCGTAGTAGGAACAATTATAAACCAGGTTCTTGCTTTTAGGGGGAGATCCCCACCAAGCATGGCGAAAAGAAGCTGTGGTCAAATTAACTGTTGTTAACTGGAGAGAAGAAGAAAGACGCAGCAGTTGTATGTCCGATCAAATTGCAAAGAAAGAAGCAGCGAAGGATTAATTAACTTTAAAGTAAGGAACACAGGTGGTTTTTTTTTTTTTTTTTTTTTGCATTTTTCTATACAGAGGAGGGAGCAATTACATTTCTTTCTTGAGACCAAGATGAGTGGGAAACATGCAAAGCAAACCAAAAGACCCACAGATTAAAAAAATAAAATGTGGGTTAAGAAAAAGGAAGAAACATTAAAAGCAGAAATTAAGACATTTGATGATAATTAGTAGTGGTCATTAGTGTATCCAAAATGGAGGAGACCCTCAAAACGCACGCCACTCCTCTTCCCCTGCTTTCTTTAATTTGCTACTATACGTGAAGTCATTTCCTTTAAAATACGAAGAGAGTAAGCATCAATCAAAGCCAAAGAGCGCCGGCTTCCTTGAGAAGAGGGACAAGAGTACCGTTAATATGAGAGGCCATGACTCTATCCATGGCACCCACAAGCTTACCACCGATGAAAACAACGGGAACGGCGGAGGAGCTACCGAGAAGCCTCATGAGAGCCTTCTCCATTTCCTTACCTCTCGGGTCTTCATCAAGCTCGTACACTGTTGGGTTCACTCCCATGCCACAGAAGAGCCTCTTAATAGCATGGCACATGCAACATGAGCTTATGCTAAAGATCACCACTGCATTCTCCGAGGCTAGCCTTCCTATGCGTTCCAAGGGGTCACCGAGGCTGGTTCTTGCTGGCATGTAGGACCCCCATGACTCGGTTTGATACATTTTGAAAGCAAGAAAGTGAATCAAGAAACAACGAGAACTGCTGGTTTGGAGTATTGGATGTGTTGAGCACTGAGAGCTTTGGTGAGATATGAAGGAAGGGTTCTGGTGCTATTTATAGAGGAGACAGTGGAGGGTTGAAGCTAACGAGTACTGCAACGGAATTAGTGTGTGTAAGGACTCAGCAGAATTAATGCTTTATTTTTTGAAGGGAAGAGTTTTTTTTTTTTTTTTTTGTAATGATAAAGTTGGTCTGTCATGTAGTCGTCAGCGACTCGACGCATGCTAAAGAGAGAGATTGTCTAGAGCAATGTAGCTTCAGGGGGGTCTTCGGTATTAAGGTCGCTTTTTACAGGTGTTTGGTAACGCTGTTTACATTGATTTTTTTATAAAAAGTTAATATATTAATATTAAAAATATATACTTAAATTAAAGAACTTGGTAAGATATATACATACTACCTTTTTTACCATTAAAACAAAAACTCAGGATACCATGAAAAGTAAATCTTTCACATACATAATTTATTTATTTATTATCTCAAATAACATAAAAAAATCATATTTCTAGAACTAATCACAACAATTCTAAAGAATAAATCATTTTATTATTATTAATGTGTGTATTCGGACTAGTTTGCGTGTACTTTGATTAATCTCACGAGTTTTGAAATTAATAATCATATAAGTCTTCAGTAACCATTATACTAATAACCATATGGTTCAAACTTAAAATAATATAAAAAATAAATCTTTTAATTTTAAATTTTTATTATCAAGTCAATAGTTAAGAATGAATCATTTTCTTTTATATTATAGCCAGCAAAGACATCTCGACAATAAAAATGAGGATAAGCAAGGCTTATTTTATTTCTGAGAAAATAGAAGGTCAAGGCGTGGAGTAAAGAACAGAATGGCCATGGGAAACATAACATGCATGCAATGAAACAGATCTTCATTAGATAAGGGTGTGGATGGGCGATCATATTCTAAGCATTTAATTTCCGAAGCATAATCTGTGCATTGGGTTAAAAAAAAAAAGAAAAAAAAGAAAAAAAAAAAGTCATGTAAAGGGGAGAGACACAAGGAACAGGCTTTATCAGAGGGGAGTTGTGGGTTAATAGACGGCTGTCTCCGTCCTTGTTGTCGGCTTTTGGCCTTGCTTCTTCTGCATCTCTTACATGATCAAGATAATCAAATAGCAAAGAGCAAGAGAGCAAGGCAGGAACGTGGCTATCACAAACCTTTGTTCCTTTTCTTGACGTGACCTTCATGCGTCTTTTATGCCCTTCTCTTTGGACCCTATCTACTACAGCTTATTTCTCCATTTTTATCCCACCCTCAATTATCAGTTTAGCAGTAATTCTTCTCTCTCTCTCTCTCTCTCTCTCTCTCTCTCTCTATATATATATATATATATATATATATATATATATATATATGTTTTAATCGGATAATTATATCACATGTTGAGTGGACTGGATAAGTTGTAGATTGATTTTTTTTATTATTAATATTGATGTCTCGATCAGTTTTCATGCACGTTGATTAATTTTACGAGTTTTAAAATTAATAATTAAATAAATTTTTAGTGGTTATTATATTAACAATCACATGATTTAAACATAAAATTACAAAAGAAATAAAATCATTGATCATAAGCTTTTATTATTGGATAAACTACTAGATAGTTTAGATTGATTATTTTTTTTACCGTGGATATGAACCATGTTAAATAACAATTAATGTTTATTTTTTCTCTGGATTTTATTTTATTTTATAATTTTTGCTATGAATAAAGCTTTGTTTTTTATTCGATTTGTACACTTGTTTATTAGTGAAGATTATCAAGTGGCGTGACATGGATCAGCTCGAATTTTGATGGGGGTCGGTCACATATTCTCTTTACTTGTGGGTTTCGAGCAAATTAATAATGGATGGATGGATGAATATTCTTATGGCCTTCGATTCTATACGTGGATTGTTTTATTTTGGATTTGGACGGTTTCTTTTTCCTTCGATAGGAAAGATCTTTAAAAGGAATATTTCTATAAAATCATGGGCAGATACTTTAATGATCAGTGTTATCCCATGAGTATCGAGAAATAAGATAGCTTACACTCTGGAAGAGTTTGACTTTTCTTCGTCCATTTGAAGCAAGCTAGGTATCAATCCGGATATATATCGCCATTTATCATCATTTTCACTTCTTTTGTTTTCCTAGAATTCGTGTGTATCTACAGATTGACTTTGGGTCTTTCTATTTTTCCATGAGCCAACTTCTTCTAGCTAGCTCAGAACTATGGGCTATAACGAAAATTCAAGACTAGTTTCAATTATGGGTTTAGTTTAAGCTGATTTTCAAGCAAATTAACAAAAATTCTAAGCGGAGTGGGAGTTTGATTGTAGCGAATCTCACCGTCCATCCTTTCACGATTCACTAGAATTGAAGTAGTCTAATTTTTTTAAAAAAATCAATTTGATCCTCAAACTATTTCTAGCATAATTGAGTCATTTTAACCTCAAACTAGCACCTATTTACATGTTTTCTAGGAGGAAGGGTTGAATGGAAAGACAGAGAATCGAAGTGAAAAAAACGAGTAAAACAGGTGATGAACTTGAGATTTGTTTGAAATATTCATTTTAGTCCGTCTTTTTTAGCTATCAGATAACTATCCCCTCTAATTTTTAAAAACTCAAATTTGATACCAAATTCTATTTCTCTTTTTTTCTGTACTTTTTTTATGGAGAAAAAAGAGGGGCTCATTGGGTTTTGGAGAAGAGAAAGAAATTCATCACTAACGATGATTCTAACCACCCAAAAAGTTGATTTTAATGTTAATGAGTTTCGCTTCATGAAGGGAGTTTGATCTAAGTACTTTTTTTCCTTCTCCTTGGACAAGGAGCTAGGTAGATCTGACCACATGAATCATTTTGGCTTTGATTTAATTTTGGTTTTTGAGTTGTTTTTCTATTTTTTTGTGGTCATAAATAGGTTTATCAAAGTGTTTAGAGTATTTTATGGGTTTTCTGGATAAAAAACGGGTTGAGAATTAGGAAAAAAACCAAACCGATGATGTTGATGAAATCTGCAGAAAGCTTACGATATGTCGTCTTCTGTTGCAGAAGATACTTTGTTTGTTGTCTTTAAAAAAAAAAAGAGATGGACAACAAGAATTTTTTTTAAAAAATTAGATAAGACCAGGCATGCGGGCTGGGCTATTTTTTTTAATGTCCAAGCCTACACGATAGTTGGGCTCTCGCTCTCTCTTTTTCTATTTTATGTCTAGTTTAAAACAAATGATAAACACAAATCATCGAACCTGATTTGTGTCCATTATTCGGGTAGCAAGTTTAACGAGTCAATCCACGGCATTCAAGGTATTATTTGATTTTTTTTTTGTTTTTTTGTGCCTTTTATGTCCCTCATTTTGTTTTTTTAAAAATACACAATTTTATCGTTTGTTATTCTTTTAATATTGAGTTAATTCGGGATTAAACTTTTTAAATTTACATAATGTATTAAAAATGAATGTAACTCTGAAGTTAAAAAAAAAAAAAACAAGTTCAACTGGGTGGTATTATATACATATTTGGTATATGTATAATTTAAAATCAGCATTTTAATTATTATGCCTTTGAATTTTCGTTATAAAATTTTTCGAGGGGAATTTAATTTTAACAAGTAATGCTTGGCTCACATGGAGCACATCAATACGCATGCCAAGTCTTATACACCAAGACAAGTACTAGGCAGCAGCATGTCCAATGTAGAACAGTAGTATGTGCCTTTTTACAAACTGATCAGTTTGAACATTAATGCAACTAAAGCAAAAGTGAAACAGACTATAAATTTTGAGCTTAAAAAGGAGGGATAAGTCCGTACGGATGTTCCTTTTAACAGAAAAACGAAAGCAGCTCCTTTTAGTATTGGGGGCCACGTAGCTAGCCTTTTGCAGATGGGAAGAGAAGGGTGGGGGGGCACAGGCAAGGTGAAGGGGCATGTTTTGAGTGTGAAAGATCAAAGATGGGTGAAGAAAAAGATAACGATATTATTCGATTATGCCTGTAGGAGTGGCTCCTTTTCTGCTCTGTTGCCCATTACCAACCATAATTAGCCCTAATTTTCGTATATGTATGAGCAGGAATTGTTTTTTTTTTTTTAAAAATAAAAAATCAAGAGTGTGTTTTTCTAATTCCTTCAATCAGTACAAGGGCTCGCAGGTGGACATTGCCTGGCCTGGAAAACACCGGACATGGCGTAGCATGCAGCGGTGCTACTGGTAGAGCTGCTTTTGTGCCTCAAACGGCTTTAAATGTCATAAGAATCCATAAATGTGGCTTTGGTACTCTCAAAACTGTGTCATCTCTAGGCTTAGCCTTTTATGTTCATGATCTAGCCAAAGGTAACAGCCGTTGGATTGTGATCAGAACCCGAATTAATCAAACGGCCAGGGTACACATATACATATATGTCGAGTACTTTTCTTTGGTCAAGGATAGAAAGAAGATGAGCAAGAGGGTTGTACTAGAACTTGGCAAGAAGGGCAGGCGAGGCAAGAATAGCATGCAGAGGTAGCATCCTGGTATAATATATATATATATATATATATATGCGACGAGCGTGATCAAACCTAACAGCTTTTTTACGAGTGTAACGCTTTCATCTTTTTAATCTCTGTCTTTGCCTTTTCCTTTTAGGGCGAAACAAACTGAGAGGAAAATAGCAGAGGGGAGTCAAATTGAGTTGGTCTAAATGAGGTATGCCTGATCGGTACATCACAGAAAGGAGAGGACCGGACCGGTTCTGAATCCTGATGCATGGCTCCTGTGGCTTGTATTTCTACTGATGGACCGCATATATACCCTATGATCTTAATTGGTTTTGGCATACACAAATTAAAAGAAATCAATGAAAAGAAGAACATATTCTCACCAATATACATGTGTGAATAGCATTTTCTTGGGGATTTTTTAAAGGAATATTAACATTCTTCAATAAATAAATCTTCCAATGAACCCAAACGATGAACATCTCTAATCTGATGAATGGTATGGGATATTCTAAAAGCAAAGGAAAAGAAACTCTTATAACAAAAACAATTTTTAACATGAGCTGAAGCACCGATCGAGGCAGTACTCGAACTCCATTTGTTTATATATTTTCTCGGAGATTAGTTAATGGCACATGATTAAGAATAATAAAAAACTAAAGTAAATGGGGGGAGATGGCATGTGCTGCAAGAACATACAGGGTGTGATTATAGTGTAGGGGAAGTTAAAGGCAGAATAGGAACATGTCGCCGCAAAAAGCCGGAGGCACTGTTCCTGGTGTGCTCACGATAACCGTTAAAATGATAGGCTAATGCATTGCATGTCGGCCAACTTCTTTAATCTCTCTATTAATTTCTTATTTAATCCCATAGTTAATCCATCACTTGTTTTATTTTATTATTGCAATGCTGGATTCTTTGGTTTAAAAATCTTTATATATTCAGACCAAAGTTTACCTTGTCGATCGACACACTAATTGTGTTATATTTATATTTATTCTTCCTAATGGTAAGGTCAATATATTGTTAATAAGGAGAGACCATGTCTCCATGCAGCCAGGTTTTTGTAATTATTATTACTGTCTGCATTTGCTTTTATTTGGTGCCTAGCTAGCTTGTAATCGATGCAGCAAAACACATCTAAACCTATATATTGCATGCTACGATTAATTAAGTTTGCATGTCAACATGATATATAGTTTTCTTAATGATATTATGAAGCTAGCTAGCTAATTTGTTTATGAGTTAATTAGTAGATTTACTAGGAAATATTTCCTTAATTATCATAAAATTCATAAAACGTGTCATGTATTAATTTGTCATGCAAATGTTGAACCGTAATCAAACCTTGAACATGAAAAATCAAGTGTTGAAATATAAAACATGCTTTGAGTCTCCGTCTTAATCTTGTAGCCAAGAGATGGAGAATTATGAATGCCAGAGAATAATTGCTGGCGATAAATTCCACATTATCCACAGAATATAATTAAGTTTACCTCTGCAGACATGCTAATTATTAATTTATTTGAGTAATCAAATAATTAAGTTGGTCTTTGGCTAGCAAGTGATGTGGGTTTGGATAGCCCTTTTTGACCAGTTTTCCACGGTAGCTGGCACCGGCATGCTCCTGGCCACTCACAATGTTTTTTATGCGCAAACTATGATTTTCTCCGAGCAAAGCCTGACGCAAACACATCTTTTTAAAGGGAAGACCGAAACCTTCTTTATATCATAACCTTCTTTTTGATGAGCAAATAAAGCAAACGACATGACGGCTTTTCACAGCCTTTTGTCTCTCACATTTGCTTCAAACACAGCTAGCTTACGTTAGCCCAACGTTGACTGCTTTCCTTCATTTCCTCTTTTTTTTTTTTCTTTTTTTTAAACCTTTTTACCACACTCCCATTATCCTCCTCCTCTACCTCTTTGTCGTTTTCACTTTGAACAGAATAAACTTGCTAAGTATCAAGTAGAGTAAGTTCCAATCCAGGTTGTAATCTTTGAGTGGTCTACGTGGTTATCAATGCATGCCATGTTCTTGTTGTATTTTTTAGGAATTTGAACTTGCATGCATGGTCTCATTTATTTTTCTTTTTTTAAAAAAACAAATGTTGCTGTAGAAAAAGAGGTAAGGTAATATATATATATGTGTGTGAGTTCAAAGTCTGTATTGTATCGGTATTGGGATCTGACGGTGCTTTTGTCTCGCCTTGTGTTTCGACATTGTCATGAGGGAAATGTCTGTTCCTCTTGTTTAATATATTTCTCTGCCATGCTTGAAAGACTTAATCAGAATCAACCCTAATTTATGTGCATTGATCCAATGTTATACTAGAGTAAAAATTGCTCCTGCTCGCCCTTATGGTATGTGTTAAATATTACTCTTCATTAGTTTTGTTAAGTTGAAAGCCATTGAAATGACACTAGAAAACATCGAAAAGTGTTGTCCATTGAGATACTTCTTAGTCGATTTTCATGTTTGGAGACTAAATTAATCTGTATAATATGATTAAAATCAAATAATTTATCTCAAGAATAATAAAAAATAATGAGAGTTTTATATCTCACATATATATGCAGTTTGAAATGAGATTTGAATCCTAATAATCCTGTATAACATTTTTTTTTTTTTTGCTATCCATTTAAATGTTTTAGGGTCATTTTGTATAGATGGAAACTGCATTAATCTATCTAATATGGTAAAAACACAGAATTCATAGAATTTTATTTTGTACATACAATTAGATATGAGATTTTAATACTAAGGATCAAGCTAAAAAGAGAGCATACATATATATATAACCACGCAATTTTCCTCTAGTTATTGTGCCTTCCTTTATGTGACATGGATTTTGGAGTGGTTTCAAGGTAAAAGTGGGTTGCACGACTGTATGGTAAGTGCCATTGCCCTTGCTCTGTAGTTTTGAAATGACAAGAGAACATTGAGATGCTTATTGGCAAGGCCTGTTTCGTTGTGACGTCTTTGGTTTTTTCTTTTTGTTTATAGGATCATCTTTCTTTCTATATAATAGTTCAATAGTTGAATGGATCGATTTCTCATTGACCACAAAAAAACTTGACTATGAGACTCCATTTTTTTTTATGGTGTTTTGTGTTTTACTCCCATTATAAATTAAAAAGTATTTGGTTAATCTATTAATACGCGTTGTAGTTTTACTCTAAACTTTCTTTTAAAATCTCTATTAAAAAAATTATATTTTATAGTTTTTGATCTACTGTTTCAAATTATAATCATAAAAATTATCACGTTGTCAAACATAGAATAAGATTCAAGCAACAAAATAAACAATACAATTTTACTAGTCGTAAGAGGTATTTTCTAAGTGTAATGATTTATTTTGCCCAAACATTGTGCTAAAAATAAAAATAAAATGGTCATTTACTGCTTTGTAAAGAATAAATTTTCTTCAACTCCTTGTTAGGGAGTTCTAGTTAGTGTAAGCTATTCTTTTGAATTTGTAAACATTTTGAATTCGTAAACATTTGCGAATTTACCCAAAATTTATCAAATATTTCGTTTCTTCTATCTATTTTAACCAATTGTTTTTCCTAGCTTCCAGGTATTTTATGTTAATTAAAACAAATGCATAGAGAATAAAAAAGGTAGACAAAGATGTCTCTTGCTAGACAAAGATGTCTCTTGACATGAATTTTAACTTGTTTCCCTAAATTAATTACTCTTTTGTCTCCAACTAGTTCACAGTTTAGGCCTTCTTCCCCCGTCTTTGTTACAATCCCAAAACCATGGGAACTCACACTTTTTTAGTCTTTCCTATTTTCTCACTACAAGCTAGCTAGGAGAGTGGGGTGGGAACCTGCATGGTCAAAGAAATATGCTGACCTTGAGCAAGAATCAGGC
This sequence comes from Populus davidiana, assembly GCA_030145905.1. Taxonomy (NCBI): domain Eukaryota; kingdom Viridiplantae; phylum Streptophyta; class Magnoliopsida; order Malpighiales; family Salicaceae; genus Populus; species Populus davidiana. The sequence goes on along the minus strand of CM057789.1, from coordinate 33,816,673 downwards.
AATGCTCTGAAAGCATCAATTATTAACCAAATATACTTTTTTTTTTTTTTTTGTATTTCATTGTAACAATAGATAGTGAAATGCAAAAGCTATTTTCACATTCTTAAAAAACATTATGATTTTTTTTTAACCTCAAACTTTTTTTTATCAATTCCATGCTCCAAAACAATAAAATGCCAAAACCTTTTCACTTTGGTCCTTAAAGCTTTTAAGGACCTTTTTTTAAATTCTTTCAATCTCAATTTTTTTTTTTATTTCATCCTTCAATAATGGGTTTACTAGGTGTTGAACTTTATAATTTATTTTGATTTATTTTTTATGGAGTTATACTGATCTCCTAACCTAGGTTATGAGTTTTACGAGTTATATGCATTGACTCATGTAATTATTTTGTTCTTTTTTAATTAATATTTTTCTCAACTTCATCCTTAAATATTGGGTTGATTAGGAATTGAGCTTCAATTTTATTTTATTTTTAATCTTTATGAGGTTATTATGGTCTCAAGACTCGGGTTGCAAGTTTTACGGGTTAGCCAAGTTGACTTATGTTTCTTTATCATTTTTTATTGAATATTTTTTTCATTGTTATCCTTCAATACTAAGTTGATTGAGAATTGTAATTTATGGAGTTATCCCAATTATTTGACCTGAGTTTGGCAAGTTAACTCGGGTTGACTCAAGTTATTATTTTTGTTTTTTTTATTTGATTTTTTTTTAATCTAACCTTTCAACATTAGGTTAATTAAAATTGAGCTTTATAAATTATTATTTTTTTATTTCTCTTGGGTTATCACGGTCTTATGACCCAGATCGTGAGTTAAGCTGGTTGACTTGAGTGTTTTTATCCTTTTTTAAGTTGATTTTTTTTTCCGATTTTATCCTTTAATATTGAGTTAATTGAAAATTAGGCTTTATATATTTTTTTGGTTTGTATTCCATGAGGTTATCTTGGTCTCATGATTAGGGTCATGAGTTTCATCGGTTGACTCAGGTGATTTTTATATCTTTGTTATTGGTTTTTTTTTTTTTTTAGTTTCATCTTTCAACATTGGATGAATTGATAATTGAGCTTCATAATTTATTTCAATTTGTTTTTTATGGGTTATCCTAGTCTCATGATCTAGGTTTGACAGGTTAACTCGGGTTGACTCGACTTGTTTTTTAGTTGAATTTTGGATTTAATTTCATCCTTCAACATTAGGTTGATTGAGAATTAAATTTAATATTTTTTTTTTATATAGGGTTATCAGGGTCTAATAACCTGAGTATTGGATTTGACATATTTAATGCAAGTTGATTTGAGTTTATTTAATATGTTGTTGCTTCAATATTTTTTTTTTAAAAAAATATCATCTTGATATTTTTTTTAGTCAAAATCACATTTGTATTAGTCTTCTGGGTTGTCAGTGGACCTATTAAGTTGATCAGGTCATAACAGGTTAATTTTCATGTAGTTTATTATTTCGTTTGCTAAAAGACACGTAACAAAACTTGTATATTTTTTTATATAAAAAAAAATATTAATCTGGCCCATAGTATAATATGAGCAATAATCTAGTTTTTACTATAAGAGCATATCATTAGAAAGTCAAAAGAAAAGGACAGAACAATTGGTTTTAATCTCTTATTTTTACAATTCCAAGAGAAGAGATGTATTGAATAGTCAAAATAATATTTCTATGTTAAAGAGCCATTCTTACATATTGATCAAAAGTGCTAAAAATTTATTTAATATATTTTTATGCAAAAGAAGAGTTTTGATTGAAATTGTATTAGTTAGTTATAAGTAATCAATGATTTTATTAATATCAAATATATTAAAATATAATTAGATTTTCTAAATATTTTTTCCTATTAAAGTGCACATAAGAAAAAAAATATTTAAATTATTTAAAAAAATATTTTATCAATTTGGCTCTTCAAAATAACATTTTTCCTTGAAGATTTTCTAAGGTAGCGTTTGGTTATTGTTCCAGGACAAAAGAGACAGAGATACAGAAGATAGGATAGAAAATAAGATGGAGATAAAATTGTGTTTGGTAGAGATATATAAGATAAAACGATTGTCTTTGTTTCCTGTTAGGTTATGGTGGATAAGACATAATAAAATACAAGTATATTGATCCGTGCTCCGCCGCTGGTCAATATCAATTTTTTAAAAAATATATAAAAATTATTATTAAGAGTACGAAGAATTTTTTTAATAGTATTATTAAACATAATCAAATGGGTTAATTTTAAAACCCTCTGACTCAACTCTTTACGTAACTCAAGCTTTTAATTAAATCGTGTGATAGCTAGCTCGATTGAAATCGATCAATTTCATAGGTCCAAATACAACCTTGATGATCGATAAAAATATGATTTAGCTTTTAAAAATACTTCAAAATGATATTTTTTAAAAACAAAATATTGAGATGATAACAGATTGACCTCGCCCTAGCCCCCTGCGACCCAGGTCATGGACTCTATTGAGTCTAATAAATTTTTTTATATTTTTTTTATTTAATTCTATGATAAAAACAAATGCTCACAAAATTGAGCACCAATATAAAAATAAACACTTATTTAAGACAATTATCCCTAGAAAGCAAACAAAAATCAATAATGTAGTCCATTTTCCAACCAATCTAATATTAAATGATGAAATAAAAAATAAATAAATTAAAAGATAAAAAAAAAATCATATCAGTAGGTAAACTTGTTAAACCTATTAATCGGGTAAGCCGAGCGAGTACACTAAACTTGTGAACTGGGTTATGGACTGCACTGAGATTATAGTTTATTTTCGTAATCTATTTTTCATTTAACTACATGATAACAAAAATAAATGATGGTGAAATCAAACACCAACCCAATACCAAAATATTTTTTTAGATTATGATAACCTCACAAAAGGCAAAAGAAAATCAATTATGAAATTTAATTCTCAATTAACCTCGTATCTAAAAATGCAAAAACAACTAATTTAAAAAATTTAAATTTATCAGACCCTCGAATCAAGTCAACTTGCCAAAACTTGTTAATATATCTATGAACTTTATAAAGTTTAATAACATAACTTTTTCCTGAAACTATTTTTAACTATACTGAAAAAAATAGACGATAAAAAAAGTCAAGTTCAATTAAAAAAAAACTCCTTACCAAACTCATAAAATAGGGCAACCCAAGTTACCTTAGCAAACCATGCTAACCTTAAGAAAAGGTAAAATAAAAGGAAATAAATTATGAATTTAAATTCTTAACCATCCCAATATTAAAAGATAAAATCAAAATAAACAAAATTGAAAAAAAAATCATGACAAAATTAAAAAACATAAAGAGAGAGAAAAAAACCAAAACAAAACATTGTGGGTTATTATTGTCATTCACGGTGCAACGTGTGTGGGTGGACAATGGTTTCCTCACACTCTTTAATTTTTGTTACTTTATAAAGTGTAATAACATGACTTTTCTCTAAAACTATTTTTAAAAAAACTATATGAGAAAAAAAATAGATTGTAAAAAAAGTTAAGTTCAATTAAAAAAAGACAACCCACCAAACTCGTAAACCGGGGCAACCTATGTTACTTTGGCAAACCTGTAAACCATGCAAATCTCATATAAAGAAAAAATAAAAAGAAGGAAATTACAAAGATAAATTCTTAACAATCTCAATTTTAAAAGATGAAATTGAAAAAAAAAATTAAAAAAAAATCATAACAAAAAAAAGGAAAAAGAAAGAAAGAAACAAAAAATTGTGGATTCCTATTGCAATCCACACTGCAATGAATGTTGGGTGAACAGTGGTTTCCCCCATATTCTTTAATTTTTGTTACTTCATAAAGTTTAATAGCATGGTTTTTCTCTAAAACTATGTTTTCAACAATATGAGAAAAAATAAACTATAAAAAATTCAAGTTTAATTAAAAAAACCCACCAAATCCATAAACTGGGGCAACCTGAGTTATCTCAACAAACCCGCAAATCACACTACCCTCATAGAAAGACAAAATAAAAAGAAAAAAAAATTACAAAGCTAAATTCTCAACTGACTCAATATAAAAAAATAAAATCAACAAAAATAATTTTGAAAAAAATCATAACGAACAAAAAGAAAAGAAAATAAAACCATGTGTAAAAACAAAAAAATGTGGGGAAACACTATAGTCATCCACGATGTTTTATGAGAAAAAGTATAGTGCTTTCCTCACATGATTTAACTTTTGTTATAATAAAAAAGTCTATTTTATTTTTAATATGTATTGTTGTCAAACTTACATATTAAAAAATAATTAGATATTTTTTTTTGTTTATATTGATGTTGAAATTAATAATATTATAATAATCTTAGTTGTAAAACTAGGACTAACTTGACGGGTTGATTTGAGGCCCGTACTGGTTCGAGTTTAAAAAAAAATAGAAAAATAATTGACTTAACCTGACTCAATAAAAAACTTATTAAAAATGGTGAAAACAAGGTTACTTTGATTATTAAAAAGAGAAATTAGGTCAGCCGGGTTCACCCTCCCGACCCATTATCTAAACCTTGCCTCTAGTCGAACTCCCTAATCGAGTTTTAAAACTATAATAATAAGAACTTTAATCCATATATTGACTCGGGTCAACCCGTGTTGACCCTCCTGACCCGTGACCTACCCGAGTCTTGCCCCGGTCAACTCCAAGTCGGGTTTCAAAACACTTTTATCCTTACATCGACCCAAGTTAACTTGGGTTGACCTTCCTAAACTAGGCCTTGCTCTAAGTTAATCGTTGAATCAAGTTTTAAAATTATGATAATAACCATTTTTATTTTATGTTGACCTAGGTAAATATGGGTTGATATTCTTGACACGTGACCCGAGTCTTAGCTTGGATTAACTCCTGAGTCAGGTTTTAAAACTATAATAATAATCATTTTTGTCATTACATTGACCTAGGTCAACGCTCAATACCACTCAAGACCTGAGCTTTACCCGAGTCGACCGTCGAATCAGGTTTTAAAATTATTATAATAATTATTTTTATTCTTATACTAACCCGAGTTAACCCGACCCGTGACTCAAGCTTCGTCTCGGATCGACCCTCGATTGGGTTTAAAAATTATAATAATAACCATTTTTATTATTCCATGTCTTATTTGGATAATTTTGAAATCATGAGTTTTTTACAATGATATTTTAGAAATAAAAAATAATAACTAAAAATATATACTCTTTGTACCTTAAATTTTAAAAATACAAAAATTTACTCTAAAATTATCTCAAAAACAAATTTATTTTTATATTTTTATCTCTATCAATTCATCAAATATATTTCTAGATGCAGTATCTGCATCTTTACTGTTATAACCAAATGCTAGCTGTGTTTCTTTTTTCCTCCTTCGTCTACAGAGGCCGGTTAAGAGTCCATGAGACACGTCATGTACACGTGATTGGTTTCATCACCGCCGTCCCTTGCCTTCCAACAGCATCAAGATTTTAACATAACATTTTCATTTCGATTGGTTGTTATATTGATTTTACTAATATCCTCGTGAAATTATTTTTGAAAAACAACCAAAATCAAGTGCTTCAACGATTGTTCCAAGAGACAAACAACTAATCCTGAAAAACACCTTGTTACACTAGAACACTAAGCCATGTAGCAGAAATTGCTAATTCAGAGAAGAAAATTAGACGCCAATGGCTCGCATCAGTAGGAACTAACCCCAAAACTGGAATCCTGTAAGATTTATAAATTCCCGAGTGAATTTTGGACAACGTGGCACAGCCGTCCAATCCAAGCAGCAGGAAATGAAGCCACAAATCTACCATCTTCACCACACATTAAGGAAACACTCCAGCCAGACAAAGGCTTGACTCATTCTTACCGCAGCAACCACCACTAGATAATGGCTCTGATAAAGTAATCAAATCTATTTCTCAATGGAACAACCCAACAATTTTTTTTCCAACAGCAGCTATTAACATGCAAGTTACAAGCACTTACTATGTGCAGATCTAATTAGGTGTAAAACCAAGGGAACAAAACCCAGAAAGGATCGGGAAGACAAAAAGCTACATTAGTTTTGAAAATCTCTAATGTTTTCTGGATAAAACCACCTACGTTGCCAGCAGCCACGACAAAGCATTCTATTGCCGGGAAATTGGTGCCATTGGCATGGATGATGGTTGGGTGTACAAATTACCATCTGAACCCTGATAACTTGGATACGAATTAGCTGGAGGCATTGTAAAGGGGGCCATGCCGGTCATTGGAGCTCCAGCTGATGGATACCCAGCCAAAGAAGGTGGTTGTAGCTGCGACATGGCATAGCTGTACGGTACACCATTCATTGACCCAGCAGTCTGCATGAACTGGGGCATGGAATATGGTTGCATAGGAGGCAATGGTGGGGGTAGTGGTGGAGGAGATGACGGGGGAGGTGGTGGGTTGTTTGGAGTTGACTGCTGGGTACTGCTTGCAACATTCTTCTGGAAAGACTCGGGATGCTGGAAAGTGGGAATTTGAAGATGTGAAGGGTTCTGAGTTGGTATATAAGGCTGATCATTGTCGAGCTTAGCCCGTTTTTCCGCAGGGTAATCACTAGAAGATTCTTTTTTTGACTTGCCAATGACTCCTTCAGATGCAAGGGAAGACAGGACATAAGAAAGCATTTGGGCTGACGATGTTGAAGCAGTTAATTTTTCTGCCACAGCAGCAGCAGCAGACTTCCGGGGATCTTCCTCAACATGGCTGGTGTTTTCAGGAAAAGATACCTGCTGGGTGTACATAGATGGAGCTGATTGTTCCCTGTCTCCAGCTACAAAGCTTGGAGGTACCATGGAGGTGTTAGCTTCCTTTGGACTTTGCTCAGCCACTAATGGAACATTGTTAGAATGCAACAACTGTTGGGTGATGCGACTAGCATGTTCTGAATGGGAATGTGCAGCCTGTAGAACAATACATATGGGAAGGAGATTATAAACATGCTTGGAGTGGGTATGAATGAAAACATACTCCGGCAGAAAGCTATTTGAAGCAGCATACACTTAGCATATCCTATTTTCCACAATTTTTTTAAATTCTAAAACTGAAGTTTTAAATTCTCTGAACTTAAATCATTGTCACTTAAAAGGGGACGAAAAACCATCTTTTATCCTCTCATGCAGTGAAGCGTCAACCTAGAAACTTCAATCAAAAGAAAAGGTTTGTATTTGCACACATGCCCATACCAAATGAACACATAACACACACACAGTGAGGAGACCCATGCTTATTGGAGACTGGAACTACTATGCGATACTAAGGTCGGCACACACACACAAGTTTAAGAGCAAAAAAAACACTTCATAGCAATTAAGGAAAAAAAAAAAAGCACCTTGCATACTAGATATCCATAACCTAAATGTAGTTACTAATCTGACCAGTACAAAAGTCACATAGAATTGCACATTTCAAACAGAATCAAAAGCTGAAATTCAAAAATTTTATCGAAGACAATACAACAGAACTTAAAGAAACAAAGACAAAGCATCGTATATCATCCTATGAAGGAATCAACTTCAGTACATTGTCCAAAGTAAATGTTGGAATTTGCACCTACAGCCATACATAATGAGGATACAATAACAAAGAAATGGTTGCAACAAAAGAAAACTTTTGACAGATGAATCTTTGAAAGTAAGAGAAATCATCCAGTTTTTGGAATTGAGGTATTTGAGTTTTTTGTACAAAGTGGTTCACCAAATTTTGATTGAAAAAGTCAAATCATTTAACTAATTAAAAACTTAAAATGCTTAGTTTTATTTATTGACTAGAATAGGATATCAGCAGCCATTTCATAAAATTTTAATGCATGAAACTGATGCAAAATCTATAGTTTAAGGCTGACAGCCTTAAAAAGATCTGATTACAAAGTTGGGGAGAGAGAATATAATATGCTATGAACTGCCAATGCATCAAAGTTTTTGAATGCATGAAACTGAGGCAAAATCTAAAGTAATGCCTGCAGCCTTCAAAAGATTAGATTAAAAGGCTGGGAGGTTAATCTAGTTGAAGTGGAGTTAGGAATTTGGTAAACATGTATGTTTGGACTGTCTAGAATATTTGATAACGTAAGCCTATAGAAAAGTAGAAAAACAAATCAATGATCATTTTACAAATGCAATGAACGGATGATCTTCAATCAAGCATATATCTCTACCTATTATTAGGATATCATAAAGTAAAAACTGTGGTTGTAGTCATCATGAAAATAGAACTTCCTATTTTCTGGTTATAATTTATCATCACGTCAGGAGTTGTTCAAAATAAGAAATAAAAATAACAGACCAAAGCAGGGCACATAAGTACCACACCTGAAGCTGATGACGGACTTGTTCCAGCTTGGATTCCTGCCACAAAATTATGCCCGGTTTAATATGCTGTCAGATTCTTTTTTATTATAATGGAAAATAGTATTTGCTACTAAAGAAAAATTTAATCAACCAACCTGCTCCTGTAGAGCTTCTCTCAAATAAGACACTAGACTTGCCCTTGATGATTCAATGGCTGTCAGTTGTTCAATGCTGTCCCTCAAAATAGCATGCTGCCCCTGCAGCTCTTCCACAAATGCAGCTCCATGGAATTGCCCTGTTCAACAGAAAGAATGGTTAAGGATGATAGCAAGACTTCATGGAAAACTAGATAAACTTTAAAAAAGAAATTTTAAGAATCTTTATCAAACAAGTCTATATCACCAACAAGAAGATAAAATCTACACCTTGGAAATGTAATATGCCCAAGCAGTCAATTTGTGATGAAGTAAAATCAAGTCTCTATTTAAGAGTTGGGACAACTAGAAGGGCATTTTTTATCATAATTTTGAATAATTACACCTCATCTACATCTTGCTAAAGGGATGGAGCAAAGTAAATATTAAAGGAACGTTTTCAAATTTTCAGGCAGAACATGATAAATACTACAGATGCACAACTTAATTATTCCTTGCCTGTGGTTATTCTTATTACATCAAAATGCATGTGCAATAAGCTTAAACTTTCGAGATAAATATCATGCCAAATAAATAATGCATGGCAACAAAAATGTTCAACAGAAAAGAGTGGATACACCATGACTAGTCACAGAGGGATGAAGAAAGGCAATAAAAAAGTTTGCAGAAAGTAATAGAAAATACACAGGTTGATTGTCTGATTAACATTTATTGTAAGTAGAAACATGTAAAGACTAAATTCCCTGGCTGAAAGATGATGCCAAATGCAACTAATACCTGAATTAAAATCGCCACCGATCTCCTTATCAACTTTCTCAAGGGAACTGATAGCATTCCTGCAATTGCTAAATACAGCATCTTCATCCATCTGGCCACCATAAACAACATGATAACTAGCAACTATCTTGTCTATTGTACTTCCAGTAGGCTGCTTCTGTTTGAAGAAGAAAAACAATTGAAGTTATCGGAAGGAACACAATAGCAATATAGCATAATCACCAATGATGAATGCAATCAGCATAGAAAATTCAACTTACCATTTTGGTTGCTATATGCTTCCCATTTCTATTATTGTTCTCCACTTGCTTTCCGACAAGCTCTTCCTTCAGAATTTGCCCTCGGGAACCAAAAACTTTTCTTTCTTCCCATATGCCAATCTGCGTGTAAAGACAACAGAAATGCAGTAATAAGAAGTATTTAAATTTGGCAATATAGGCAGATGTTGATGCTAAAAAATTCAAGAACATATGTAAATTTCTGCATGCAATGTTATTCTGAAAAAAACTTTATTTTAGAGGCAAAATAAGCATCCTAAGTCTAAAACCTCAGAACTCAAGAACAAAAGAGCAAATACATAAGACCATGCAATCAAAAGCAAATCTCATCAAACATGGCAAGCATGGTTGAACCAAAATGAAATATCCAAACCATCAAAACCAGACTGTTGATAGTGCCCCACCTCATTTAGTCCTATGGATTTGAACTAGCTTAGCTCAATATAGATATTGATGTATCTACATTTCAATCATGTTGAGAACTGAAATTGCATGAGATTCATGTTTAATGAAGATCTCTAGGTTTGTCAATGTTGGTTCTTGATGGTTTTCAAGTTCTTTCTAACAAGATGAAACCCATGTTGTTTTGGCATGAAGCAATTTTATGATTTTTCATCTTCATACTACATACAACTCCCCATGTGGATAAATTCCATGTCAAAGGACTGACTATACTTGAGATGTTAATAAGATAGGAATTTAAAAGGCAAAATATGATTCAACCAATTAAGTGAATCCATTCCTCAAATATTCTTCGATCAGTATATTCCCACAGGATATCAGCAGAATTAGGATAAGCCATCTCCAAATATATCATTCCAGGTAATACATGGACAGGTGAAAATATACAAGAATTGACATCCATCCAATTCCAGCACTACATTCAATCTGCCACTATTTCTTAGTTGGAACAATGTTCTGCTTCTAAAACTTAATCCAGGCTAGTTTGTTTAAAAATTGCACCATAATGCTCTTGCTATATGTTTCCACTGTGTGACACACACACACAGATAATAATAATAATAATAATAATAATAATAATAATAATTACCAGTAGAATTGGTTTAAATCCTAATAACAAGTCCATGTAAAATAGAATATATGCAGTGCAATTTCCAGCAAATAAAAAGTGGTATGAGCTTAATCTAAGATTGGTTCATGTGAACATGACAAAAGGAAAAAGAAAAAACACTACAAATAATTAAGGTTATTGAAGACAGAAAAATATAAGACAAGTGAGCATCCAGTACCAATCGTTGAGCATTATTTCTTCCAAACTCATCCCCATTTTCAATCATGTCACGAAGAGCATCTGGAAGAACCTTCCAGAATTCCCCCACAAACTCTGAACCTTTTCGACGACTATTCTGCAATATATCATTTGCCAGATATAGAAAGGCCAATCTCCGGTCACGTGGAGAAGCATGAAATTGTCTGGCCCATGTTTCAACAACCTGTTTTGCTTTATTCATATGGAAGATACACCAATGTGATAGGGCTTAGCAAATCAAGGATAACAACGAAGAAGTCACACCGCATGTTGGAGATTGCAGGTTACATAAGATTACAAAAGAGAAACAGCTAAATACATACCGATAAAATATATGGTAAAAGAATATTAAAACAAGTAACATTTGAATTTTTCACTTGAACCAAGAAGAAAATATGCAACAACCAGCAATATAATATAGGTCATAGCAGGACAAACATCTCCAGAATTAACTTTTGCCTTAGACAACCTCACCAACAGAATTCAGTTGTTGCTTGATACAACTCAATAACAAGGTATAGTTCTAGAAAAGAGTGACAACCCATACATTATTACCAACTGGACTTCAATAGCAGAAGCTAAAAATCTATAAATTTAAAAGGTTCCAGCAAAACTTTCTAACAGAAATGAATAAACATGATTGGTGACATAAGTTTAATTTGCTAACACTATCAAGAGGATACTCTCTATGCTTGCCTGTGTACTGTTGAGCTTGGCAAGCTTCTCCACAAAAATCTGAGGATTAAACGAACTTCCCATTTATTGTCCCAACAAATGATGCAAATGGCAGAGCAGACCTTGACCTTAAGAGCTTAGAAACCATAATAAGAGAAGAAATACTGTTAATCCCAATTCAATATTTTGCAGCAAAAAATTAAAACAAAACCCGTAGATATCACCACGCACCATATAATTAAACACCGAAGCAAATCAGTTAACTACAACTAAAACTATTAAACTCCTTCCACAGGAACTCCATATTGCTCATACATCTTGAGACACGAAGCTTTTCTACATATGAATTACTCAAACTTTAAACGGATCCAGTAAAACAAAAAACTCAAAGCCCACAAATACTAATATGATAACAGAAGAAAATTCGATTTTAGAGAAATTAATTACTTGTCCTTGGCAACGCAACCTATAACAGATTATAACCAAAACTCTAAAAAAAAAAAAAATTAATGTTGGGTAACAAATAAACAAGCTATTTGCAACAGAGAAAATCAAAGGAAACTTAAGAAAGTAACAAACACCAAGTTCCTCCATCTTAGTATTCAGTATATATAGTCATAAGCTTCTATCTGAATTTCTGTTTTTTCCTAAAATATCATATTCAATTTCTTAATAGTAATGTTGATTACATTAACGAAATATTACTTTCAGTTAATAATAACTAATTCTCCACTCAAAACCCTACAGCCTTCTCTTCAATTGTCGAAAACAAAACTTCAAATTTTCCACTAAATTCAATTTGCGAAAAAAAAAACAAAAAGAAAAACTCGAGAGAGCAAGATAATATTTATAATTAAAACTAAATAAATTAGCAAGTGGTTAAAAAACCGAAATTAATTAATTAATTAATTCAAAACCTAAAAGCTCAAGCAAATAATGAAAAAATAGAAAAAGAAAATGGAAAGAAACACAAGAGAGAAAGAAAGAGAAACCTGGTAATATAGGGTAATAATAATGCGGTTAGAACGAATCAGAGCTTTAAAATTTCTTCAGCTCAGAGATAGTTATTAATGTAACTGCGCGAATTGGATTTTAAGACCCCCTCACCACTCCTCTCTTGTGTTTCGAAAGTGAGAGGGGCAGTTACCTGTGAGCTTTTAGCTTTCTGCAGCAATCACGCTAAATTGTGGTGCGGTGCGGTGCGGTGTTTTTTTTTTTTTCTTTGTTTCTCTGATGATTGCTTAATTCGGGTGATTGAACTGAATTGGTATTAATTTACGAAAGTGCCATTATACAGTTTCATTCAAGGTTGTTAATTTCATTTCCATTTGTTTTTGGAATTACTGAAACATTTTATATTAATTTAAAAATTAAAATAAAATAAAATAATTTTTATTTTATTTAAAATGTCATAAATCAGTTTGTTCTAGATTTTTTGGCTAAATTTTGGCTAAAATATTTCAGTCTCATTTCACATGTTCCGTTTCAGTATTGAAAAGTTATTAAATCAAATTAAACTCGGTTCAATTTAATTAATTAAACCATCCAAGTATAGAAAGCTCTTTTTCATTATTATTTTCAATAACAATGATATTAAAAATTATTATTATTATTTTCATTAACAATGATGTTAATTTTTTAAAATTAGATTTATCACTAATATATATGGTTTATATTTATGTTATTTTTTTCATGTTTATATTTTATAAAAATTTAAAACAATGGATGCTTTAGATTCTATTAGTCTTGATAATATTGACCTAACTTTATATTTAAAAAATTTATGTTAAAACATTTTACTTTCATAATATTTTAATATTTTGTTTAAGTTAAATTACTTTAAGTTAAAGATTTATTTAATCTTGATTATTTTAAATTATTTTAAATTTTAAAATTATATTTGTTTGATATTATATTTATATTATATAATTTATAATTAATTTATTTTAAATTTTAATTATATTTATTAAATTATATATATATATATATATATAAACATTACAATCTCAAAATAAAACGTGAAAACATTTCATTTTAATTATAAAAAAAAAAAAAAAAAAAAACCTACCAAAACATCATCTTAGTTTTATTCATCCACGAGTACCGCACGCACGCTTGAAGATTCCAACTCATGGTAGAAGCAAATCTTCGCCGCCACGTCGTTTATTTTAGGCATGCTCCTCTATGAAATTTAACGATGTTTATATAACATTTTATAGTTATTTTTTAAAATTATTAAAGAAAACATATATATATATATATAATACATAACAAAATATTATTATTTATTTTTTAGAATTATTTTAAAAAACTGATAAATAAAAAAACATAAAATACATGATTCATCAATGTTTTTATTATTTTAAAATAAATACAAAAAGATAATTAATAAAATATCATTAATTACTTTCTAAACATTATAAAATTACTCTACTCCTCCTATGTTTGTTCTTTTTAAGCTTATCTATAACATTATTTTTCAATATAAGTATAATTTATTCAGATTGTTTTCCACAAAATCAATAAGAATTATTATTTTTATTATTCGAGAATAAGGAATAACTTATTGAGACTAAATTCTTCTCTTAAACAATTTTAAATGCACATTCTATTAATCTAATACTTTCAAAGTAAATAGATTTTTTAATTGCAGATTTCAAGATTCAGATTTAATAATAAAAAAATATTGAGCAGGTAATAGAAAGATTGTTATATTATACCATAGTTATAAGACCCGCAACACATAATTTATTTTGTTACAAGAAAAAAGAACTTTTTTTTTCTATTGACTTAACTTAGCATTGAGTTATTTTAATTTCTTTACTTGATAATAAACATTGTCTTATATGTTTAAACCAATATAAATATAATATAAGTTTGTTTGGAAATATGGTTAAGGTTATTTTTAAAAATGCTTTTCATATTGAAATATATTAAAATAATGTTTTTTTATTTAAAATAAAAATAAAATGATTAATTTATTTTGTTCCCAATCATTTTTGTTTTTTGTATTTATTTTGAAAATGCAAAAACTGCCAGGTTCTATTGTTAAAAGTTTTTAAATTCAAAGGAAATAGTTTTCAAAACTTATTTATGATAATGGTTGTTTTACTTAAAATAAATATTTCTTAAAAAATAAAAAATCTAAAATGAACAAGCTTTCTGTTTGAATTTACCGTTTCCCCATGTAAGTTAATTATGTTGGCTTGTATTATGAAAAAAGAAAAAGAAAAAAGAGGGGAAAATAAGGTTAAACATTTTAAGGTTTTTTATTACACTTTATATTTTACATTTGAAAAATTATCTTTTATATACCAGTTTATACTAAATTTAAAATTTTATATAAAATAAAAACTAAAATACTCATGTATATAATAATATCCACTAACACATGAGAATTTTTTTTATCTCTCTTGCAAAATACGCATCAGCTAAGAAGCTCGTAACATTTAAAATAAATAAAATTATATTTTAGATAGAGTTTCATCACTGTCTCCAAATAAAATAAGTAAATATAGTGAAAATAAAAATATGTTTTTACATGCTAAAAAGATAAAAATAAAAACATAAAATAAATATATTTAAAATAATTTTGAAATACATTTTTCTAGATTTTCAAATAAAAACTACAACTAGACATGTCTCATCTGTTTCTACTATTTTTATTTTTTTTATTTCGAAACAACTAAACATTAAGAAATTAACAAATATTTTGCATGGATTATTTAAAAAAAGAAGAAGAAGAAGAAGAAGAAGAAGCAATGTCATATATACAAATTCAGTTTGTTGTGCCTCTAGTTTAATTAGGTAGAGACTTAAAATTTTAATATTCATGAAAAATGATAAAAAAAAAAATTCAACATTTGTATTTCCAGCCTCCCAAGTCCCAAATAAACTCAAAAGGAAAATAAAGGAAGATTGGAAATATGACCAAAAGAAAATAAATTGTAAAAAAAAAACATAGGATTGTAAAAATTAATTAGCCGAGCAGAATCACAGCGTTAAAAATGATTCAGAATCATGCTGTTCATAATACAAAAATTCAAGAAAAAAACAAATTACATGGGTGAACCAATTGAAATTAAAGGCCAACCCTGCAAAAGTCATCAGTGCTTTAACCGATGGAGTTCCATGAATAATTGCTAGCTTTATCCATGCATTTCCAGCAGAAAAACAAGAGGCCTCCTTACAACATTTTGCACCCTTACATTATCAAGGTGGCTAAAACTGACTGCAAATCCTTTGAAAAATAACAAAATGTAGGCATCAACTCCTCCAAATTGCATCCTTAACTTACCCTTTGAATGCTCAATTTGTTCATGAAAGGAGCTAGATCATGAATATTATGGTCTCTTTCGGGCACCGGAGGCAGAATTTCCATCAAAAAGTTCATCGATATAAGTCTCCAAGTCTTCAGCCTGATACTTTATGTACTTCTCTGTTTGCCTTCCAGGGGTTAAGTACTGCGAAAACCTCCCCATGAAGGACCGGTAAGCTGGTATCACCACCGCCGTTATTGAAACTCTAAGCTCCGATTGAAGCTGTTCATCACTCACCACCCATGAGCTCTGCGCCTTGTGGATCTCGTCAAATAACACGTTGAAGCTCTTGAACCTCTCTTTCAACACTGGCTTAATTACTTTTCCGTTCACCTGCAGTCCCTCGTGGCCTAAGCAACCCAGGAGTTTGCTCCACGTCTCTCTTTGATAATTCTTATGGTAGTTCCTGAGTTCCGAGGATTTCCTGCGGCACCATGGATCTCCCATCATTTGACGGATCTCTGTGGATCCTTTGATCTTTTGCACAATGTAGCGCCCGTTATTCATCATGAAAATGCAGCTCAATGCAATATCCTTGTAAAGCTTCGACTTGGCCTCCAAATTGGAGTCTAATAAGTCCATTACTCTCACCAATTGATTTGAAAATGGAGACTGGTTTTCTTCATCGTTGTCATTGTTAAAGTTTTGTGACTCACTTTCGTAGCGTGGCCTGCTTGTTGAATCAGCACGTTCGATCTTTGAATGTTCTCGAAAGACTTGCTCAAGAGTTGCTATGTACTCACCTGCATACTTCAGATAATTCATCGTGTAGCGAGTCAACGGGTGAACCGCACCGCCAGGCACTGGAGTCTTTCCTGTGTCAGACTTGATTGAATTCTCCAAATCACAAAACATACAGATTGCAGCCTCTCCAATCCGACACCGAGCTGTTGTTGACTCTGTTTTAAGCTCATTTTCATATTCCTCTGAAAACAAAGCCCCCATTGCCGGAAGACTGTCGCGCAGAGTTTCATACATGTCAAGAAACTTAAATAACTTCTCTGCAGAGCGCTTTGTCATGGCAACAGCTTCAGCAAAATTTAGGAGCTGGATCAACACACTGCGCGTAAGATTGCTGAAAAGGCTAGAGGAGATTGAGGAATAGTTGGAGAAAACAGCCTCGGCGAGCTTTAGCTCTTTCACAAAGTAAATGCTTGCATATTCCTTGACGGCCTTGATCCATAAAGGGATCTCTCTCTCCAAAGCTTCCCATTGCATCTTCTGCACCTCATCAATGCTGATCTTCTCAAATCCTATCTCGGCGAAGCACTCATCAAATGCTTGCCCCCTAATCATCATGTACACGTGGCAACATTCAGATTCAAACCCACCTCCAATCATCTCCTTGGCAATTCTATTCAGTTTTGAAACAGCGTCATCAGAATATCCTAAGAAGTTGTCAGTTTCTGCTGATTCAGATTCTGGCAGTACGCAGCGGTCAGGTTCGTGTTGCTTCCCTTTTGCATCAGTATTAGGATCTTGATCATTGTGTTTAATATCTTCAAGAGTGAACCTGAATTCATCCTCCAAGCATGCCATTGCTCGCTGTTGAATCCCTCCAATGCGGCTGATCAATGCTGCGTGATTTGGATCGGATCTCAATCCATCAAGGGAAGATGTTAGCTTGGAAATCCGATTCACAGCTTCAAGAAACGACGAATCCTCCTCAGGATTTTGACCCCACTTCCCTTTCCCTTCATTCAGCTCATGTTTTGCCACCTTTTCTTCAACAAGATCCAAAAATTTCTCAACAAACACAGGAATCTCCATAGGCACCTTCTCATCTTTTTCTTCTTCTACAATTGTTTCTTTTGCATCTTTCGGGGTGGCTGACAATGTTGTAATAAACTGATCAATATCTTGAGACACAGTTTCAAGGGTGTAATGAATTTCAGGAGGAGGGGTGTCTCCAATCTTTTCTTCATTTTCTTTCTCCTCGTGACGAACTTCCTCGATCTCATGACTTGTATTGTCTGATTCTTCCACTTTCACCCCTGCTTTAGGTGACTGGGACACCAACTGATCGCAGGTTTCAGTCTCGGGGTGATCATGATGATTGGCATTGAGATTGGTAGTAATGTTGGTGGCATTTTCTTCGTTGTCAGAACTGTCTGAATTATTAGAAAGCTGTTTCTCAGGCGGATTTTTTTCAGACAAGACTCTTTCCATTGTTCTGGTACAAAAAAACAAGCAAATGAAAGGTCAAGGTGGGGAGGGGGTTTCAAGAAGAAAGAAGGTGAAAGAGAGGGACGTTCATTAATTTTAGTGAGTTTGTAATTTCAACGTATTTTTTGGTTCTTTCTTTTTTGGTGGGGATTGAATTATTGAAATGGTCTTCGCTTTGAGAGGCTGGGGAGAGCTGGAAGGAAATGAAGGGACACAAATGTTCTGCAGGAAACATGAGAGAAAATCTTGGGTGTATTTGATCCATCTATTCGGAATGTTTGACCGTTGACTGGATTAAACAATTCAAAGAAAATAATAATAAATAAAAAACAATGAAAGAAGATCCTCCTTTATGTTTGTGTGTGCTTCCCACGACCTTGATCATCTTTTCTTCTCTATTTTTTCTGCTAATTTTTAGGGTGTGTTATGCTGTGCCAATTTAGATAGCAACCGAAATATTTTATTTTTTTTAATATAAAAAGAGAGATTGGTATTTGAGATTTATTCAGAAATAATTGACAAAAAAACCTGACACGTTAAAATTTAAAAAAAAGCAAAAAAACATTATAAAGAAAAACAGAGAGTTACTTTCAGTTCTAAAATATTAAAAAAAATAGATTTGATATAAATAAATAAATAAAATATTTACTATTCTTATTTACTCTTGAAAAATGCAGAATGAATTCCAAAGGAAATATTGATTTGAATAGAGATAGAATTATTCTTACATTTATGAAATTTTTAATTCAATTAGACAATCCATCTTCAGGATGCCTACGATTTAGGCTAGTTTGGTAGAGCCCATGCAGCCTGAACATTTCTAGCTATTTGGGCCATGTATAAGAACCCGTTAAAAATACTGTTCAACCTATATTTTAAAACATTCAAAAAAATATTTTTTTACTTATTTATTTATATATATATATATATATTGGATAGTTTTGATGCGCTAATCTTAAAAATAATTTTTTTTTTAAAAAAAAAAATCATTTTAATACATTTCGGCATGAAAAATACTTTAAAAAACAACCATGGTCACAATCTCAAACTAGCTCTAATAAGTTACTTGAACACTTCTTTTGAGAATTGTGTTTTGGTTTGATGCAACTTATAATGAAAAGAAAGAAATCAAGATTTTATAAACTCTAAATTTATAGTTAAATCGTAGAGAAAAGTAAATTATAAATGTAATAATTTTAATACTAATAGCATATAAAATTGTTTTAAAAATAAATTAAACCAACCACAGCTAGAAAGGAAATGGATTCAAAATTAAAAATAAAATAAAAATGAAAATAACAAAGATAATAAAGAAAATTTCAAAACAAAACCTAATTTAGGTATCAAAAACCATGGTGTGTACCAACAAACCAAATCAAGCTTGTAAAATACATTCATAAGATTTTAGCCTAATTCAATTTTCATCAATAAACTTGTTTGACATATCTAAATTTCTTCTTCAATGAATAAACATATACACTAGAAATTCCTCATTTCTACCCTCACAAATTCAAGAGATGTCTTCTGCAAAATATAGCAGAAATGTTACATATGAATCAAGAAGGAAAAAAAAAATCTCATGTAGAGCAGCTCACCTATATATCTTTAAGTTTGTTGTTTAGAATTACAAACATAGGAAATAATTTTTACCAAAACTATATATAAAAATACCTTCATTTAAATTGGGCATCAACAAATATTTTTGGACTTCTAGTTTACCTAGATATTCAAAATACAACGATAACATATATAACATAGTAATAGAAAGACCACTCTTTATTATTGTACTAATCAATTGCATGTGTCGACATCTTCATGGGGTTGAACGACACCATTCATAAGATGGTGTCACCATTTAGGATACCAGAAGGGTAGTTTATCCTCATCAAAGAGCCTAGGATGCTTCTCTTTATGTTCTTTCAAGGAGAGATGATCAATCATCTTATATTTTTCATCAAACTCCTTAAACAAGTTATCTTGAATCCATTTATTACTATAGCTTCATGTACTCCATAACCACAACCATAATAAGCTTCACTTCAAACATTAATTTGTTATTGTTTCTTGTTAGTTACTATGAGACTGATAATAGGCCTTGAATTACATTGAAAAGATAAAATGTTAGGAACCATTTGTTGTTAAAATATGTTGTATTATATTAGACTATGAGCTATGATGTTTAATTTATCATAACAAGAACATACAAAATATAAAATATTATTCAAGATAAATCTAGAGTGTATACAATTTTAAATCTATTAACATGCACAATAAAATTCAAGACAAACATGCTTTTGAATTAAATATAATAAAAAGAATACTATCATGCATACTAAGAATATATTCAACCTTGCAATATATATAAGATCAAAGTCCTAACATGCATACTAATAATAAAAATAACAATGCTTGAATTAAAACAAAGAAGAACACTTACTTGTTGAAGCACTTTAAAGAAATAAAATTTTTGTTGTTGTCAATAATTGATCATTTGTTCTAAAAACTTCATTACTCCTCACTTATACAATTAGAATATTTGTAATATGCCTCTCGAGATTTCAATACCGCCACCTTAGTTTAGATGCATATATAAACAAGGTATTTGAATCAAAATAAAAAAACTTAAATATCTCTCGACAAAGTATAAACCTAAGCTCTAGATTTGAGAGAGAAAAACAAAGCATAAAAGAGAATGAAAACACTAAGAATTAATTCTCATCATTATCAATATTTAATTAGCCACCATAAATTAAGAATTAAATATAGGAAAACAAATGGTTCTTTGAGTAGGAAAACCAAGGGTTTTTTGAGATTATTTTTTATTCACATATAATTTGTTTAAATCATGTTAATTTAGTAAAATTTCAATAATCCCTGCATGAATATAAATTATCTCACCAGTTTGAAAACAACTTGAAAATTTATTGAGAGATATTGATTTCATAAATTACCACATCATGATAGGTAGCTTTTGGCTTTGAACCTCCCGTAACGAAATACTATTACATGTACTCGACTAATTAGTGGATGCGATCAAATTATTCAACCTTTTATATAAACCAATACAATAGTATTCATATAGCTCTCTACCTAGATATTTTCTTTAGTTCTTGTTGTTGTGTTTATTTTAGCAATAGATGACTTTTGGATTCAAGAAAGCTTTAGAGAACTCAACCTTTATTGAAATTCTCAAAGAAACAGTTACATTTCTCACTTATATAGATTATTTTTCATTAAAAGTATTCTATTATACTCTACTTAGTGTACCAAGATATGAAAATCATTAAAATATTAGCTCATTCTTTATCGCGCTGCAACTAGCATTTATTTCTTCTTAAGAATAAGCAAAAAATAATATTTTTTAGTGTTACCAGAAATGTTATATGACTTAGTTTTTTTTTAAACTTAGATATTGGAATCTTCAATCAACTAGTATGATTACCATCAATATACTCTTTTATCTTTTAAAGGTTTTAAGCTTGTTCCCTTTAATGAATTACACACAAGCTCTTTCAATAAACCTTTGGTTGACAGATCCACAATATTTTCCTTTGACTTAACATATTCAATGAAAATAATTTCATTCAAGAGCAAGTGTTTAATGATATTATGTCTGTCTATGATGTATATATTTAGACTTACCATTATACATATTATTTTATGCCCTTTCAAATACGGATTGACTATCACAATGGACATAAATAGATGGAACTGATTTTGGCCAACATGGAATATCCTTTAAGAAATTCCAAATCCATTTAACTTTCTCTCTATCTTCATCAAGAGTAATAAACTGTGATTACATTGTGGATCTAGTAATACATGTTTATTTGAAAGATTTTCATGATATAGCTTCTCTACCAAGTGTGAAGACATATCCACTTGTGGATTTGAATTCATAGTAACGGATATTTAATTAGCATCACTATATATTTCTAGTACCATCGGGCAACCAATATAGTATAGCCCATAATCAATGATGTGCTTTAATATTTGAGTACCCTTTTTATTACCTTTCAATGATCCATGCTTAAATTACTTTTAAATCTACTCAATTTACTAACCGAGTAAGCAATATCAAGCATTATACAGTTCATAACATATATTAGGCTTCTAATTATTAAAGATTATTCCAATTAGTTTATTCCATTACCTTTATTCACAAACAGACATACATTTATATCAAATTGTGTTTTAATAGTGTAATAGTCACCTTTAGAAAATTTATCGAGAATTTTCTAAACATAATAAGATTAGGACAATGCCAATCTATCAAATGTCCAGAAAATTTATATTTCTAATATAACATCTGCAATACCCAAGTTTTTTTTATGTCAAACTTGTTATTTAATATTTTTTTTAGTAAATTTGATCATGTGATCATTGTTGTTCAAAATTAGCATACCATCCATATAGAGACATACAGTGGCATAACTTTTATCTATGTTTTTTACATAAATATATTTATCAACTTCATTGATTTTGAACTTATTTGACAATCAATTTTTTATGTCATTATTTATGTGCTTGTTTCAAACCATATAATGATTTGACATGCTTACAAACTTTCTTTTCTTGTTCATTGACAACAAACCTCTCGGGTTGTTCCATGTAAACCTGATTATCAAGATCACCATTTAAGAAAACCATTTGTATAAAATTTATTCTTGACACAGGTGAATATGTGTTGAAATATTTCACACATTTTTGTTATTTAAACCCTTAACAACAAGTCTATCTTTATATGTACCAATAATGCCATCAACTTTTATCTTCATTTTGAAGATCCACTTATGGCCTAATGATTTACTTTCAAAAAGAAGATTCACTAGTTCTCATGTATGGTTATTCATAATAGGTTTAATTTCATTATTAATTGTTTTCTTTCAATTGGAAGCTTCTAAACAAGACACTATCTTAAAGTAGGTTCAAGGTTCATTTACTAATAAGTATGTTGAAAAAATAGGACCAAATATCTTTGTTATTTTTCCCCCTTTACTCATTCTAAGCTCAACTTCATCATCTTCTGATTGATAATGATCACTTGAGCTAGCCTCAATTGTTCTTTTAAGTGAATGATTTTCTCCTTTTTCTTTCAATGGAAACACATCTTTAAATAATGTAGTATTCTTTGATTTCATGATAGTATTAGGATAAATATCTTTAATGCTTAACTTGTTTAGAAGAAATCGATATACACTACTATTATATGCATGTCTAATAAAAATACAATTCATAATTTTAGGATCCCTATGCTTTGAGATATTTGTAGGAAGGTCTTCTACCTTTTCTCAATTCATATGGTGTCTATTTTAACTTCTTTTTTTTTGGTGCTTTGTTATGTATATAATTGACAATTAAAAATCCCTCCTAGTTTTAAGGTTCACCAAAACTTATCAACATGATATTCATCATTTATTTTAATGTTTGGTTTTTATGTTCTGTAACATCATTAGTTTGGTGGATAATATCATTTTAAGAATATAATTCACAAAATGATGTTTCGTATTCTCCACCTTTATCACTTTATATTATTTTTATCTTCTTATTAAGTTTATTTTCAACTTCGTTCTTGTAGTGTTTAAGCATTTTAAGAGTTTCATCTTTGCTCCTAAACAAATAAGTATAACAATACCTTGTGCAATTATCTATAAAAGTAATATGATACTTTTTTTCACCTCTCATTTGCACAAACTTTAAATTACCAATATATGAGTGAATTAAGTCTAGAGGTCCACTAATTTTTTTAATTTTTGAAAAGAAGATTTTGTGAATTTTGATTCTACACAAATTTATACTTATGATTTTTCTCAAAAATCATTCTTTGTAATAATTCATGGTTTGTTAGCATTTTCATATAATTACAATTCACATGACATAACTTGTCATGCCACACATCACAAAATTCAAACAAGTAAGAAGAATAAACAATCTTATTATTATTGTTATTTTCATCAATAGTTACAACAGTCATTACATTCATTTTAAATAAGTCATCACAGAGATACCTCTTTCCTGCAAATATATCATTCTTAGTGAATATACATTTATCACTCTAAAAAACAATCTTAAAAATATTTTTGCTTAACAATGAACTAGACACTAAGTTTTTACTAATGATAGTAACATACATTTCATATTAAGGGTGAGGAGGTCATTTTTAGTATGACATTTTCAACACTTAGTACCATGGGGATTTATGAGTTGTCCATGTATAGATTTTTTCATCCACTTTTTTATAAGTAGAAAACATCCTCTTATCGACACATACATGTTTTATAACATTAGTATCAACCTATTATTCTTAGAATTACTAATCAAGTTGACTTTAGAAACAACATAAAACATGTTTATTTCTGAAATTTCATTAATGAAGTGATCAACCCCGGTGACATTGGTTTAAGCAAAAAAAAAATTAGGGTTTCTAAGATGACCTATATTTCTGCAATCTTTAACTAGATGCTCAATCTTGTTGCAAATAAAGCATTTGCCATTTAACTTCTTAGCAATTCCTTCCCTTTCACATCAAGTATTTTTTTTTTTTTAGATTTTACCACTTGTTCCACAACATTTGATTTTTAGGGCACCAAAGAGTTGGCTCTTTATTTGAATAACTTATTTTCCTATTATAACCTAAACCTCAAAATGAGGTCTTCAATTCCCATCTCCTTGAGCTTATACTTAAGATAATTGTTGAAGTCATTTAAAAATGGTGATAATTTTTCAATTATTGCAACCTGTTGTAAAGACTCACTTAAAGATATACCTTCAATATTTATACCATACAAGATAAGCTGAAACTCTTGAATTTGGCTCATTATGATTATTGAATCAACCATCTTGAAATCTAAAATCTATCCACTATAAGTTTCTTCATGCTAGCATCTTCAGCTTTGTACTTTTTGTCTAAAGCTTCCTATAATACTTTTATACTCTTGATTGAACTATACACATTATAAATCATATTATCCAACTCATTCAAGATGTAGTTCTTGCACATGAAATTAGTATGATTCCATGCATCTACAACCACCATAGTAGTAGGGTCAAATTCATTTTATGATGATTTTAGTGCTTCTTAGGTCAGATAGAACAAAATCGTTTACCACCACATCTTAAAGTTCAATCCATTGAACTTTTCAGGTTTCTCACCATGTTGAAAAGATGATGGTGGAATCCTCACTGCCAAAGTGGTATTTGTCGAAGTAACACTAGTTGACAAAACCAAATCTTGAGGAGAAGACATGATATAATTTATAAAAAATTGCCAATAATATTTATAAATAAATATTTCAACTCCATAATAAGCAAGTAATAAAAAAAAACCTTGTAATAAAGCAACTGAATAAATAAAAATATTTAAAATATGCAAGATAAAATCAACAGTCATTTCTTTTATTGGGTTAGTAAGTTATGCTCTCTTTTTTTCATTGTAATTTGTTCAATTATCACTATTTCATATGTGAACTATATCGTATATAAAAATTATATTGTGTGAATAATATTCTGACTAAATAAATTTTTAGGAGAGATTGAAGGAGTCACAAACAATCTCGTTTAAAACTCAATTTTCTTAGATAAAACTTTTTAGGCTATATCTATTCAACGTACTAACTTTCTATATATTTGAACAATAACATATATGAGAACAATAACCTACAAGATAATTGTTGAAGTATGAAAAACAATTTTAAAATATAAACTATAAACTATAACTTTAAAACAAAGATATACAACAACCTTTTATAAAAAAAAAAAAAAAAGAGGGGGATTATAAGAAATCAAAAGGTTATAGATTAAAGCATATAAAATTAAAATTAAATCTATATGTTAGAATATAGAAAATTAAAAAAAGGTTAAATTATAACTTAAATTTTAAAAAAGTTAAATACCTTTTTCACAATTAATTATTATTATTATTATTTTCCACGAGACAAACTATGCAAAGTGAGTGTGTGTTTAAGCCTTAAGATTGCTGTCAAAATTTGTTGCATTATATTAGACTAGTGAGGAAGGATGTTTAGTTTATCATAATAACAACATACAAAACATAAAAAATTATTCAAGACAAACATGCTTTTAATATAAATATAATAAAAAAAATACTAGCATGCATGCTAAGCATATACTTAAACTTAATATATATATATATATATATATATATATATATATATATATGATTAAAGTCCTAACATGCAAACTAATAATAAAAATAACAATACTTAAATTAAAATAAAGAAGGGTATTTACTTGTTGAAGCACTTTAAAGAAATGAAACTTTTGTTGTTGTTAGGGATGAATAATTTGTTCTTAAAACTTTATTGCTTTTCACTTATGCTACTATGATGTTTGCAATATATCTTTCAAGATTCAACAACATTATTTTAGTTTAGATGCACTTATAAACAAGGTATTTGAAAAAAAAAAACTCAAATATCTCTCAACAAAATATGAAATTAAGCCCTAGATTTGAGAGAAAAAACCAAAGCATAAAAGAGAATAAAACACTAAAAATGAGGTGAAAAAGAGTGTGAAAAAATCTGAAAACTATCCCTTCATATATTTTTATAGTGAATTTTAAAAGCTAAAAGATCAAAAAATTAATATGAATAAATTATCATCATTATCAACTTTTCACTAGCCACTATAAATCAAGAATTAAATCTATAAAAATTAAAGATTTTTTTAAAATTAATTTCTTGTTCATCCATAATTTATTTAAATCATATTAATTAAATAAATTCTCAACATCATATATTGCCTTTTTATTGATATCTTTTTAACAATTGAATTGATTTCATCTTTGTTTCATGCACTTAAAAAAAAGATGTGAGAGCAAAAAACTGTAGAGAAAACTACTATAATGAAGAAAGAACCGAAGAAAAAAAAATAATCTGACATTTATTACTGGATAATTAAATTTGAAGATAATTAAAAGAAACTCAACTATAATTAATCAAATCTTATAATTATATGGTTTGTTAATATCATTAAATAATTAAAAATAATATTATATTATTAAAAAATACATCCTCTTTATCTTTCAACACTCTAAATACTCTTTCTATTCCTCTTCACCTTAATAATCTCTTTATTCTCTTTATTGATATGTAAAAATGATATGTGTTAAAATTTGTTGTACAAATCATAGATTAAAAAAATAGCCAAATTAAAATAATAATTTTTAATTTATTTTTAATATTAGTATATCAATAATATCTAAAAATATTAAAAATAATTATTTTTTAAGTTTTGTTTTTTCAAATTTTGAACCTACAACATTTTGACTACATTAGTGATTTGTGATGGGTTGATGTAAAATGATTACGCTGAAGTCACTTATTTCCATTAATCATTATAGATTATAAAAAAAAAGAAAAAAAAAGAAAAAAAAAGAGTTTTTTCTTGTCTTTTCTTTTTTAAGAAAGATTTTGTAATAAAAAGTTGAAAAACATTGTAATTAATTTCAATCTGAGCTCATCTTATCAGTTAGCAGTTAAGCGCGTATCCAGGAAAAAAAAACAATACAATAACAGAGCAGAGCCATAGCCACAGCCACCCAGTCCCCACCGACAAAAGCGTGCTCCTCCTCTTCCTCAAGATCTCCAAAACTCCTAAGTATTATCACGATGAATCAAAAAAATTAAATAAAAAAAATATAATAATAAGGGGAAAAAATGAAGCATTATTACTATCATGGATCAAGGAGGAGAAGAGTAACCGTACACTCTCTTCTCATTGTAATCGCCATTTTCACTGGATTAGGCTTGCTAATTCTCACTTTGAAATCCGTTGATCCACCTGAACCTACTCGCTTTCTCCCAAATATCAAAGAAGAATCGAACTCAAGCTCCTCCGTGGGACCGGTGATTGCGAGAAATATTGGAGGAGGAGGAGGAGCGAAATCGTGCGCTACTGTTGAAGAAATGGGCGAGAACCTCAAAGGAGACCGTGTGTGGAAAGAGAGTCTTAGGGTCAGAAACATTATCGCCGACCACTTCGACTCTAACGGTACAGTCTCTGTTTTTTGAGATTTATTTATTTATATTTTGTTGAAAAATTGCTGCAACGAATTTGGGTGGCTTTGTTGGTTGGTTTCAGGGGTTTCAAGAGTGCGAGATCTTCCAGCAGAGCAGTTTTGCAGACACGGTTTTGTGTTGGCGAAAGCATCGGAGGCAGGTTTAGGGAATGAAATGTACAAGATCTTGACTGCTGCAGCATTGAGCGTAATGCTGAATCGTTCGCTGATCATTGGACAAACCAGGCATATTATTGGTTCTTTCTCTCTCAAGCCTTACTTACCCTTTCTTTTTGCTGTCAAAATTATCACCAGTGACTTGTATTGTTGGTGTGGTGATTGATGTTTTACTTTACTTTTATCCTTCAGGGGTAAGTATCCTTTTGGGGATTATATTTCGTATTCAAATCATTCCTTTACGATGCAAGAAGTTAAGCATCTGTGGAGAAGAAATGGTTGCGTTAAGAATTATCAAAGGCATTTGGTTATGAGGATTGATGATTTTGGGAAGCCAACGAAAACCAATGTGCTTTGTAGCAATTGGAGGAAATGGGACCAACCTATCATATGGTAAAATGAGAATTTCTTTTGATATTTATTTACTCATTCTTGGTGCTATTAGTTGATTACTAACTACTTGGACTGCAGGTTTCAGAACACAACTGATGCTGTGGCCAGTCAATTTTTCTTGAAGAATGTACACCCTGAGATGAGGAATGTTGCTTCTAAATTGTTTGGACAGCCTGAACAACTCCAGGCGCGCCCAAATGTTTTTGGGGAGCTGATGAGAATTCTGATATCGCCTTCAGAAAATGTTGAGGAAGTGGTCAATTGGGTTCTTCATGATGGGGTGGATCCTGATATTTCTTTGCACATGCGGATGCTTATGAACAGGTATTGCTAAAGAACTGTTTGTGAACTCCTGAATCGGAAGACATGCAGGCTTAACCCATTATGATTGATAAGATAATTGTTGCTCGGAAAAGATTTGCCCTGGAATCACCGCTAAAGCTTTAACTGAGTACTACATTATTTGAGCTAAATGTAGTGTTTAATGATCATTAGTAAGTGGTTTTTTTTTCTTTCTCAATGGCTTATTTTGGTGCATCTGGAAGTCCCTCAGATAAGCAATCACGTGATAAACTGCAACTTGAAAACAGAGATGCATCATCTACAATTTTTGCCTGAGCAAAAACAAAGATATATGTGCATACAATTAGTGTGGATTTTGTTTAAGTAACATGGATTCGAAAAAAAACAAATGATTTTCGTAACACTGTGGACCATGAAATTGGAAATTCTTCTTCAAAAGACAGAAATATGCCATGTATGTTAATATGCACAAATCAAAAAGACACAGACACAAATATTTGTATGCATGCAGACAAAAAGATATTCTTCGGATGCCAAGAATTATCTTGATGTACTTAGGATATAATTTGAATTTTGAACTGATTAGTGTCATTACATGAGTTGGGTCCTATATTGCAGGTCTGTGAGAGCTCCACGGGCAGCATTGAACTGCATCAGGAGAGCTCTGCGCAAGCTGCACCAGATTTCAAGACCTAGAGTGGTTTTAGTAACAGATACCCCCTCTTTTGTAAAAAGCATTCTTCCAAACATAAGTGAATTTGCAGAGGTAATTAACTCACTATGTCAGATCATCTTGTCAATGGCAGTTCTTCACTCGTGATATTAGAATACATGTCATCTATTCATGTTCTTTCAAAACCTTTATTGTTCAATAATCAGCTTAACCTCATTAAAGTGTTAACCTTTTGTTATTCATACTCACCTCCTCTGATGCTGATAATTGAACAATAAAGGTTTCAAACCTTTATTGCTCCAGAGGTGTGTTGGGACTATACATGCGTGGTTAATTGCACTACTACTGATTGAGTTGATTCAAAATAGTCTTGAGATAGCATCTTTCAAATGTTTAAAACCTTCCATTTCATGTGATCTCATTCAGATGTACCTTTTCAGGTTCTCCATTTTGATTATAAGCATTTCCAAGGAAATATCTCCCGTGCTGTTAATACATCCCGTAGTATAGAATTTAGGGTAAAGGATTGGGGCCCTGCACCCAGATGGGTTGCATTTGTGGACTTCTTCCTTGCTTCACGTGCGAAACATGCTGTTGTTTCTGGGGCTCACAGGCGCGTTGGGACTACATATGCTCAGTTAATTGCAGCACTGGCCGCTGCCAACCACCTTGGTATTCTTTTACTCATGATTCCTCTATCTAATACATTTATTTGGGCCATCCTTCTACATAAACTCTTCTGTAACTTGATGGTTATTTCTCTTTACAGGAGAAAACTCTAATGGTTCCAGTTTTTCGTTCTTAAGCAGCTTCCAAAGTAATTTGCTAGCAGATGGTTTAAGGTTACAGGTTGGCTGGGGACATGTTTGGAACAGGTTTGCTGGTCCATTGAGTTGCCAAAACCAGTCCAACCAATGTGCTTACACGCCACTTCTCCCTCCAGCTTGGTGGGATGGTCTTTGGCAATCTCCTATTCCACGTGATATCCGTAGGCTAGAAGCTTTCGGTATCAAACTATCCGGTTTTGGCACAATTGATGAAAAAAATCTTCAGTCATTTTGCAGTTCAAAGAAAAATACGATGAACACTGCATTGATTTTGTAACTGTTTTGTTGGATTCCATTCTTATAGTTGAGGAACTCAGTAAAGAGATCCAGAAGGCAAGATTTGATGGAGCTTGTCAATGTACTAGAGGGCATCAAGGAGAAAACACTGAAATGTCTTAAAATGATGGAGCTTCTAGGCACTAGAGAAGAATCTGAGCTTTTTTTTCCCCACGGAATCAATTGATAGTTTGCTTTGAAACAAATCTAAGAAAAAATCTCTTTATTAAAGAGAAAAAGGGACCGTCAGAAATTTCAGTAATTCACTAATTTGGTTTCATCAACATAATAATAAATGATATTTAAGGAATACACTAAATTGGTTCTTCAACATAATAATAAGTTATAAATTTGTAAAAAATTTAGATTGAGTTGGGTTTTTCAAGGGGTTTTTTCTCTGGTTTCGGGTATTCTTTAAAAACAAGTTCTTTATTGAAACATGAGCCTTAGACATGCCTGGGGTAACATATAGCAATCAAATAATTTACAATATTTACATACCAGGTAATATTGTACTTGTGGAGAACAATTGCTTGTCGGGGAAACGGCGCGAAACGTTTCTTGCAGGCAAAGTTCATCCTCCACATGAACTAAATGACTAAAATGATTAATGACATAATTTTTTGTCCTTATTTTTTTTTGGATCTCCAAATCAAATTTACTTAATAGAAGTATTCTCTATCAATCTTTAAAACAGTTGTTTCATACACTTAGACATTAAATAATATGATTCATTATTATTTATGCAATTAAGGTACACTTAAGATAATGAATAACAAGCATGGTTAATTATAATATTTAATATAATTACACCTAGACTAATTATGCAAGTTTTATGTGATACATTACTAAATATACTATTTAATATATATTTTTTATATAATGTTGAATTGTTTCTTAAAGCGATAAGAATTATCAGATGTGCTAGCATCATAAACATAAATTGCAACACTCATTGTGCTTTGATATATGTTTTTCGAAGGACCAAATTTGCTCAGTTGGATAACTCATTACTCTTCAGATGCTCAAAAATAAATCTCTAGTTTTGTTTTCCTCTCGATCAAGAGACCTTTTCCTTTACTCTTACGTCTAGAATGGGTTTATAGTATTGCCTAAGGATCCATGATCACTCTTCTCCTAGCCCTATTCTGGTAGGTTTCTTTATTCCAAACAAAAAGTCAATTATGTGACTTGTCCCTCTGCATGTACTATATTACAAGCACCTAAACATTTCTCTTCCAATGAAGAACCCTTTCATCCACTCATTGATCATACCCTACTCTATGACATCTTCCTACTATGGTTGTTAGGAGCACACAATAAATAAACAAATAGTTATAAGATTACAACATATAATAAGCAACTAGACTTGATACCCGCGCGATGTTGCGGGTGTTAAAATCTGTAATATTTTTTTGCACATGTTATATAGAAATAGATAGCAGATTCATAAAGTTAGTTGCAAAAGTTAAGTGGAGATAGTTAAATTCAAGCATAACAAAAGCATCCAGAGGAAAATATTTTATGCTTTATACATATAGATAGATAATTGGACGCCAATGAGCGGCAAGTTGTATTAACAACGCAGATGATGAAGACGTCCAATCAGGTTGCGATGTTGGATAATAAAGCATTGATAACTGAACGTTAATCGTTTTCCTATTGCAAAAAATAAGTGTAACTGTAAGCTATAAATTTTATAAAGCAATAAATATTAAATGTTTTTAAAGATAAATAAGAAATGAGAAATAAACATGTAATTGTTGTTGAGCATGTGAGTTCATAAAGAAGGGAAAATAATTAGAAGTAGATGTTTACCTTTTCAGGTGATGAAATGGATAGGTGCTGCTTCTTTGAAAGTTGTGATGCAGGATTGTCATCATCTTTGCAGAGATGTTCCTTTGATGAGTCTGCATAATCTTTCAAGGGTGTTGGTTGGGGAAGTTGGGTGTTGAATCATATATTGAAAGGAAGTACTTAAGCAATGGTAAGTGTAAACAATATGAATGAAAGGCAAAATAATTTATTTATTATTAGAACATTCAAGTAATAATTTTCATAGGAATGAATGTAATGCAATTATGAGATAGTGGTGTTTGGCAGGTCAATATTTTTTTAAAAAATAAGAATAAAAATAATGATATAGTTGAAAAAGGATTCCACAGGATGATATTTGGATTCTAAATAAGATATTAAGAATGAAAGGGAAGACTATTTATAAAGTTATAAATCAATCAATGAATAATTGTTAAAGGAATGTATATGAAGGAAATGAGATACTGGCTTCGTCTGGTGTGTCATATTTGCATTGGGAAATATGAATTTCGGTCGGTGTGCTATCTTTCAAGGAAATGATGGTTGAAGCACCATCGCGCTGGAACATATATTGTTTGTATAATACATGAATTATTTGTTATGTGTGGGGAAGCAAAACAAACCTGTCGTGTGGCTCAACATCATTGAAGGTTAGTGCTCTTTTTGACTGGTGATGGTAGCTGTGATGGAATGTGTCTTTTTGTGGAGAGGTGTGCTGCTGTGAAGTTGGAGTCTGAATTGGAGATTGATCTACATTCAAGGGATCTGCAAGGTTCGGTGTTGGAGGGGTGAAAGTCATGGAACTTCCAGCATCAGAGGTTACTGAGGTTGTTGTGTCAACATCTTTAATGGCGTTAGCTGGGCTAACAGATTCTTCAGTTGGAATGTCATCGAAGATGTTGCAAACATATATTTCACACCTGCTGAGAACAGATTTGTATGCTCCAAATCGAAGCTGAAATATTTTTGTTTTGTTTAATTTCTCAATCATTTGAGGTGGAACAATAAATGGGCCAGTGAATTTTTTGTCGAACACCAAATGATGAGCTGAAGCATTGAAAAAATACTCAGTTGTCTTGCCAGAGAGAAGAAAGTTTGTGACATCTTGACCATCGCTGACGATGCAATTAATTTTGAACCTAAAAGATATAAGAAAGAGCTTCAGTTAATAATAAAATAAAAGCATGAGTTAATATATATTTCAGATGAACGGAATTTGAATAATAGAGTCAACATCCTCAGGCGAACGGAATTTGAATTCTGGAGCTAGCCAAACTAACAAATGAGTATGTGGCAAACTTCTTTTTTGGAACTCCACAGCGCAAACATCTAAAAAGAGAAAATGCAAGTAAAGAAGTAAAAACGGATGTTTGTAGAAGGATAAAAATAGAAACTTGAAATTTAAGAAATCAAATAGAAATACCAGTAATTGTCCGTCCGAAAGGTTTTCCGGACTTGATGAATGACATCATATCAATTAGCTTGGAATGAAATACCCTTGCTATGATGTCAGGTTTGTCCTCAGGTTGATAGCTCCTTGTTTTTTTAATTTCTCGGCGAATTTCAGGCCAATTAACATTACAGGTAAATGTGATAAAAAGATCAGGATTCCCATAACATCTACATATGGCCATAGCATCTTGGTAATTATTAACCATATACCGAGGGCTTCCTGTTAAAGATGATGGAAGTATAATTTTCCCTGTAGTTGATCCATCAATATCACCTCTAGTAACAGCATCATGTATTCCCTTGTAATGCTCACTTCTAAGATTTTCTTGGTTTGCATGTATAAAATCCAAACGTTCCTCTTCAACATTAACAAATGCATCAACCAAAAATTGCTGGTACAATCGTCCGCCTTTTATGAGAGTGATTTCTTGTTTTTCTCTTTCATGAATGAGATAAGCGTAATAGGCTTTCATTGAAACCTTTTGCCTTTTTTTAGGTGGTTGCTGCACTTGATGAGCTAATGGAATATCAGTGTGAAAACCATCCTCACCATATGGAAAAAGAAGTGGATAATGAAGGGACATAAATTTTGGATGAAGCTTTGAGATCCTCTGAAGTGTTCCAGATAAACTTTCAATAATTATGTCCCGATCAGATCTACAATGACCAATGTCCCCAACAACCAAACCATCAATGTCATTTAAAGAAGGATCATCGTATTGCCTTGAGTCATCATCTCTTTTACCAATTAACCGAAGTTTGAATTCTGGAACCTCGACATCCCCAAACCTTTGTCCAGCATGACGGAACAAACGAACCAATTGATTAGATGAATCAAGCATATTGATTAGACCAACAACAATCTGACTATCCAAGCTTGATTGAAAATTTTCATTGCAGAATGGTTGCAGCCGGTTAGAAACCTCATTATCTGTATCGAAAATATAAAGTTGTGCAAACTTGAGGCCTCTATTATCCATGGGAAGAAGAGAACCCATAAGATGGTGGCAATATCCATTGACCTTAAAAACATAAGATCCAGGCCGAGAATTAACAGAATGATCTACCACAGCCCCCATGGACGTGAAAACGAACAATGAGTTATAAGCACGAATTTCACGTCGAAACGTTTTGGACGATGAACCATTGTGTGGGTTAAGGAGGTTATCAAGATAGTTAGGTGTTTCTTGTGGAGCAGGAAGCACCACCTTCCCATTATTACAACAAAGTGTAAAGCATGAGTTTGTTTTGGCTGAACGGGCCAAGCGTTCTTGCAACCAAAAAAGAGCGTTGCAATGGTTACACTTGTATGTTTTATCCCCAAAATCAATGTATTCAATTAAATAACCTGTAAAAAATAAAGTTAAGAGAGTTGAACGAATGATATAAAAGAGGCAATCATAAATACAGGTGAAATGGATACAAAATGTTGCTACCCAATTTTTGACCCATGTTTTGATATATTTTCAAAAAAATCCAAAAATTGAGAAAAACAAAGAAAATCTAAAAAAATATGTTTTTTTAATATATTTTCGTCATTTTAGCATTTTCAACGTCGTCTAAAAAAGAATTTAAAATTTTAAAAGATTTTCAAACGCGTTCAACTTTTCACGCGTTATTTTTAAAATCATTGATTTTCCTCGTTGAGTCGACGTTGATTTGCTTGTTTTCAAAAAAATACAAAAAAATAAGAAAAATCAAAATTTACAAAAAAGAAAGAAGTTGAGGGACCAAGTTGAAAAACTTGGCAACATTTTTGCCTATAAATACTGGTTTCCAACACTTGCAAAAGAGGGGGGGGCAATTTTGAAATTATCAAAAGAAAAAAATACAAAAAACCCTAACCCTAAACAAAAAAAAACCTCCCTTTAGGAGCCGCCTCCCTCCGGTTTCAAAATTTTTTGAACCTCCAGCTCACCATTGGATTCTTCTAAAACAAAACAACCAGTGGCCGGCGATTTTCTTTTTGATTTTTTCCCCCCAGGAGGCCGGCCATTTCAAAGCCACCAACTGCTGCCCCTTACTCCTCAGCCAGCCTACCTTCAGCCCCCTCACCTCTCCAACCCACGCCGTTCCCCCATTTTCTTCACCTTTTCTAGCCAACAAAAGGGGAGCAGCCACCACAGCCGGTTCTCTCCTCCTCTCGCTCTCAGCCAAAAAGCCCCAGCCCTTGGTGAAAAAACGAGAGAAACCCCTGGCTGAAGGGGGTTTTGATTTTCGGTTTCTTCTCCCTTCAGCCGGGCGGATCTTCAGCTCCCTTCAACAGAAAACAAAAGGAAAGCCCCCGCTACTCCCATTTCCTTATCTCCCTTTCAGCAGCGGCTCCTCCCTACAGAGTCGTTCTCCCATCTCCACCAAGCCACCGATCTGCCACCCGAAGCAGAGGAGAAGAAGACGAAACCCAGCGCCCACCGTAGCAGCTCCTTTCCCCAGCGGCGCCACCCGCTGCCCCGGCCTCCAGCAGTCGTCACCAGTACATGGAAGACAATCTGAAGAAGAAGAGGAAGGAGTAGATCGGAGAAGAAAGAAAGAACAAAAATCAGATCCGAAAAAAAAAAAACAAAGAAATAAAAGCTTAAAATTGACTGTTTGTGCGTTTGTTTGTTTTTGTTGTAGATGATGTGGCTTCTTACCGTCTGCGGGGAGGGAAAAGGAAGAAGAAGCAGAATCCGGCCAACCTTTTTTTTCCGGCGTTCTCGCGGCGACGCGTGAACCCACGCGCCGCCGCTATCCAAGCACTGTTCACGCCCTGGCAGCCTCCCTCAACACTGTTCAGGCAGACCCAAAATGCTTTTCAGATTTGTGTTTCTTGAATTTTAGGGATTATTTTGTAATTTTGAGTTGTTGATGTAATTTTTTTTAGTATTGAATTTTTATTTGTATTTTGTAAATATGGATGTAAAAGAAAAGAAAAGAAAAGAAAAAGAAAAGAAAAGAAACAAAAATAAAATAGTGAAAGTGTATGTGTGTGCTTGTATTTTGTTTTATTTATTTGTATATATATTTTTTTAATGATAAAATTGCAAATATATTAAAGAAGAATTTAATATTTTGATCGGATCACGGTTAAGAATTATTAACTTATACGTAAGTGATATTTCTAATTTCCGATGAAAAGACAATTATTAAAACTTCTTTAACACGTCAAAGCCATGAAGCAGCTTACCTCAGGTAGGGTGCGTTGGGGGTGCTAATACCTTCCCTAACCACAACCAGTCTCTTACCCGCAATCTCTGACAAGACCAGTACATCAGGTTTCCTAGTAGCCCTCAATGAATTACTAGGTGGCGACTCCAACGAACGAATGCAAAACACTCCGCAATATCGAGAGAAAAATCGCCAGCCGATGCCGCGCGCTGATTTTTTTTGGGGTGTGACACAAAAGGTACATGATTGGATTACATACGCTTTTTTTTTTCTGATATGATGCCTGGCTTATAGTAGATTGAT
The DNA here is from genome assembly GCA_030145905.1 of Populus davidiana. Lineage (NCBI taxonomy): Eukaryota > Viridiplantae > Streptophyta > Magnoliopsida > Malpighiales > Salicaceae > Populus > Populus davidiana. The sequence goes on along the minus strand of CM057789.1, from coordinate 33,779,349 downwards.
GATTAAGGGTTTGCTCAGAGAATCCTTCAGATTCATTACAGTGAAATGAAGCAAGGGCGGTAGACTGTGGAGGATTGGATAGCCTTGCTGCATTAATTTCATTACTTTCAATTTGCACTATGTTGCTTGATAAGGAGAAGGTGGTTTGTATATCTATGTGCTGGCGTGAACAAACCAAAGTGCCAACCCCTTGAGTATGTTGTGGAGCAGATGGTGTATTTGAAGAGCTCGGGTTATCGGATAGCAAGATTCTATCAACAGGGGTTTCGTAGTCATTCAAGATAAATTGTGAGTATGGAGAAGATGGCACATACTCATCCGGTTGAACATGTCCGTGAGGACTTGTCATGTTGTTGCTCTAAATAAACCATGCAAATAAAACACCAAAGTAAATGAAAGAAAAACACAAAAAAACCATGATTAGTACAGGATCATGGCTAAGTGAAGGAAAACACAGGGATAGAGAAAATGCTAATGGCATGCACTTTCTAAAGAAACCATGTAAACACAGGGATAATTAATAAAAACAATGAAATTAGGTGCTGGCCAAAGATTAACTGTCTTGGAAGGTGAAGGAATGATATTAGACTGAAATGTTTGATATATCATAAGACATGATGATAGGGTAGGCTTAGCTAAAAACATAACTCTTTGGTTCAGGAAAGGATGAAGATATAACAATAAAATGTTAAGCGATTAAAAAAAGACATTATATGTTGCTAAACATAGAAATACCATAATCATGATTAAGCATGCAAGGAAATAGAAATGGATAAAGTAAATAAGAGAGACACACAAAACAAACCTGAGAAAATACTGATGATAAAAAAAAGTAGCCCATTCAAAAGACCTGAAAAACAAAGTTAAATTTTGATTAATATGTGCAAGGATAAAAATAAACAGACATGGGGCATAAGATCTGGAGAATCAGGTATGAAAGAACAAACAAAAATTAAAATAAAAGATGAGGCAACATATTTAGGTAAAAGAAATTAGTATCACAACTCCAGCAAGTGCTACAAAAAACACAAATGAAGAAAGGGTAAGAAAACCAGAACAAAATGGTATAAGCGGCAAAGAATAAAGGCAATAATTTCTACAATCTATCACAATCCTGGTAAATGCAAAAGAAAAAAACAAAGGAAAGTAACAAAATCAAAACAAAATTGTATAAGCTGCAAAGAATAAGGGTTATAATCTTTGTAATTTTTTTTTATCAAAAGACCTGAAGAACAAAGTCAAATTCTGATTAATATGTGCAAGGATAAAAATAAACAGACATGGGGCATAAGATCTGGAGAATCAGGCATGAAAGAACAAACAAAAATAAAAATAAAAGATGAGGCAACATATTTAGGTAAAAGAAATTAGTATCACAACTCAAGCAAGTGCTCCAAAAAACACAAATGAAAAAAGGGTAAGAAAACCAGAACAAAATGGTATAAGCTGCAAAGAATAAGGGCAATAATTTCTACAATCTATCACAATCCTGGTAAATGCAATTACAACTTAGAAGACCTCTCATCTCCACCCTTCATTTTTTATTTTATTTTTTTAACAATAAGGTATTATTTTTATCGATTTTTACGTATCAAATCCAAGTGCTTCCATTAATTCTTGAGCAAGCCTTCAATATACGATTTATGTCCCAAGATTATATTTATGATTATTTTTTAAAATATATTTTATTTAAAATATATTAAATATATTTTTTTTTCAAAAAACATTTTTGAAATTAGTATATCAAAAATAATTAAAAAATATTAATTTTAAAAGAATACCATGTATGTTTTAGTACATAATAGTTAACCATATTTTGTTATGTCACATACATTAATTTTGATATTTTCTATGAATGTTGTAACACTCTGAGGAATTAATTCTTTTTTAAAAAAACAAATTATTTTCATTTTCTTGGTTTATGTTATAGTTAACCATTAATTAATTTATGTAAATACCAATCTTAATATATCATTACATTATTTAATTTATGCATATTATTCTTAGGTATATAAGTTTTATACATTTCAATTGCATTTACATTGCTTGATTATATCAAAATTCAATTCTTCTGAAATAGTATATTAAATTAAATATATTTTTTAAATAATTTTAAGAGTTTAATTTTTTACATCGATTTAATATATTCAAAATAATAATAATTTTCTAGCTTTTTATCTCTTAGTATATGGAGTTTGGATGTACTTGAGAAAAGCAAAATGAAAACAATGTAGAAATGTTGATAGAATGAACTCCATGTATCTTTTGCTTTCTAAAATTTAAAAAACTACTTTAAAATTATTTTATATAAATTTTATTTTTATATTTATCTCAATAAATAAATATATTTATATTTCACATAATTAAAGTGAGTGTTTGAAAGTGTAGTAAATATTGTTTTTTAAAATATATTTTATCTTGAAAATACATTAAAATAATATAGATTTTTTATTTTTTAAAATTATTTTTAATATTAACGAATCAAAACAATTTAAAATATTAAAAAAATTAATTTTTAAGCTGCAAAGAATAAGGGCTATAATCTTTGTAATTTTTTTTATCTCAATAAATAAATATATTTATATTTCACATAATTAAAGTGAGTGTTTGAAAGTGTAGTAAATATTGTTTTTTTTTAAATATATTTTTTCTTGAAAATACATTCAAATAATATAGATTTTTTATTTTTTAAAATTATTTTTAATATTAACGCATCAAAACAATTTAAAATATTAAAAAAATTAATTTTTAAGCTGCAAAGAATAAGGGCTATAATCTTTGTAATTTTTGGTAGTCTATTTTTTCTTTCAAATTTTTTGCGGGTGTTAAAATCTAAATTTCTATAATCTTAAATTTTGTTTCTTTCAACCTCAGGTCCTTTCAGGATCCATTAGACTGATCATTCTGAGTTATTTTACCGAGCTCCATTTTTCTAAATTATGGACACCCTGCTTTATGCTTTTTGTAGCTTGCCTTTGAAAGATTAAACTTTATGAGTTGTTGTTTGTTAGAAAGCAGAAAGTTTCTTGTGATCAAAAAATAAGTGCTTAGTGTAATTTTTAGCAACTTGGCAAGGAGACCAGGGATGGGGCAATCTAAATTTATTGCTTTGTGTGTCCTGGGCAGTGCTAATGTGCACCCAGTCTCTTGCTAACTTATATCATGGGATTATTTGTGGGGCTGTTATCAAGATAACACTGTTTTGGCTTTGAAAATTCAAAGGGGTTTTTACCCTACACTTTTGGCTCATTGCTCGATGGGAAATATAAATAATGCATGATGGGAGACAGCCCACTATCTCGTCCCAATCCTGCATCAAAAGAAGTAAAATTTCCACTAAAATTTAATTTCGTTTTAATATGTTGAATTTCTCTTCTCGTCATTGGCAAGTCTATCCCTCAATTTATCTTCACTCCACTAGCAAAACCTCTCTTTTCACTCTCTGACTTCAAAAGCAACCGAGAGACCACGACGACGTGTCTTTCAATTTCCGATGGAGAAGATGGAGAATGTTTCCACAAGGGCAACCTCGCTGGAACTGTTGGTCCTTATGACAGAAACGTGTTCCTTTGCTTCAAGAACCCTGATGCGTGGCTACCTCATGTTAAGGAAGATGATCTACCGAAAGTCGTCTCCACCGCTTTGAAAACTCGCAAAGACGACATCACTGTCAAGGTAAGTTCATCTTCTTTTAAAGAGTTTTTTTTTTAATTATTTATTAATAATTTTGATTGATAGACGAAGGCGACGATCTGCGAAGGAGGAGAAGGAACCGAGTTTGAGAACAGATTTTTAAAAGTTTATTACTGTAGAAGACTTTGCAGTCTGCTTCCTCTGGAGTTGAATTTTTTTTTTTAGGATTAATTCTGATATGTGATAGTTTATGAGCATAACAGCTATGTGCCGAAACCAGAAAGAAAAGAGAAAACAGAAAAGCCCCTCTTTTGGTGAACATGGCAACGATGAAAAGAGCCACAAACGATGCACCACCAAACTGCAGAATCAGACACAAACGCAAAGACACTTGATGCCTAACGAAATAAAAAAAACACAACTTCAAGCAGACTTTTTGCATCGGCAGAGCTTATGAAAATCCCCTTGGAGACTAATTAGTGGAATTAAATGATCTTAGATTGAGCCGGATTGCAAAAGGGAGAAATGGAGCACCAAATATATGTAACCAATTCCTAATAATAATTAGAAATTAATAATTAACCAAATGGCTATTTCCTTTGGCAAAGCAGATTGCAAGCAACAGGTAATTAATTACTCATGTATTCTGCAGGGTTTTTTTTTTTTTTTTACAGTATTCATGCATGATTTGCGTGGAAAAGCAAGAAGAGAAGAAGCAACCTGGCCTGGGGGAGGTGCTTGTTGTTGTTGCTGGTCTGTCGTGAGGATGGTGGTCCACGGTGGAGTTGTTGGTGGTCGTCGGTGGAGCTGCTAGTGATCCACTGCAGCTACTGGAGAAGGCAGAAAAACAACGATGGATGTTGATTGCTAGTGTGGCTTTTGGCTGGGGAAGAGTAGAGGTGACAATGTGTTCAAATATTATAAAAGAGGTGGGAGTTGAGAGATGCATGATTTACGTGGAAAAGCAAGAAGAGAAGAAGCTACCTAGCCCGCGGGAGGTGCTTGTTGTTGTTGCTGGTCTGTCGTGAGGATGGTGATCCACGATGGAGCTGCTGGTGATCCACTTCAGCCACTGGAGAAGGCAGAAAAACAACGGTGGATGTTGATTGCTAGTGTGGCTTTTGGATGGGGAAAAGGAGAGGTGACAATATGCTCAAATAACAGAAATGCCAACCAAAATGGAACAGGAAACAAAGAAAACGGAAAGGCAAGCATGTATGTATAATGATGTCAACGCCATATTTATTTAATGCACCACTAAACGAAACCTGAAAGTATTTAATGCGGCATTGAAAAGAGTGGCTGCCTTGACATTCTCTAAGCCTTTTAATTATTTTAAAGGCGATAAGATGTCAGACAATTCAGTATTCAAGGAAAAGAAGACCCAATTACAGGGAAAAACAAACGGCAGCCAAATTTTTCAAAGCATTTAAGACACCACATCATGATGTCGTTTTTTTCAAACTTATACAGTGATAATATATTTCGTGGAAAAGCGAGGAAGACATCCAACAATAATGCAGAGACGATATATGTCTTGGCAGGGAAAACCGTGGGGAAAGCTACAGTACTTTCCCCACACGTTTTAGAGTTCTTTAATAATCAAGGATCATTGGACTCTAATATTAATTGGCGCACGTAGAAGAATAAGTGGTGGGACAATAGCAAGAGAAAATGGATTAATGGTGAAAATAAAATCGAACACAAGAAACTTAATTCGTACTTTTATTGCTTAAGAGAAAACTTTATAATGATATGCCTCTTTAAAAAGTTTACAATACTTTAAATAAACTCAAAAAACAACCTAATTAAACTGACTAAAATAAAAAAACCCAAAAAATAAAATAAAAAAGTAATAAAAATCAAATTAGAAAAAACAAAATCATCAATCTCAATACTTCATTTTCTAATTAAACTAAATAGAAAAAAAATTTAAAATTACTATAAAAAATATTTTTCTAAACTAAATAAAAATTATATTAACTAAGAAAAATAATTTTTATCCTAAAAATCCTCATATATCATATTACCACAATCCAAATTAAAAAAAAAAAAAGAGCTAAAACAAATCGATAACTTAAAAGATTCTACATTGAATGCTATAAGTTGCGAGAACAAACCAATTAAATATAATTACACATAAAAACTGCATTATGCCATTTTTTATTCCAACAAATACATTATACCATTTTTTTCTACAAATAAATAATTTTCTCTATGTCACCCCATTTGTTTGATGAACTTTCTTACTCGATTATCAAGTGAAAACATTTACATACGTCATCAAATTATGGCATTTTCTTAATTCATACCACATTATTCCATTTTCTTCTACAAATAAAGAATTTTTCTGCGTTGCCCCATGCATTTGTTTAATTTCTTAATTAATTATATTAAATTGACAATTCAAAACCAGTGTACAAAAACTCAAAACTCAACAAACCAAGCTATATATTTCCAAGTTAATGGTGATATTTCATGGACAACATGTTATTACAAACCAAAATGAAAATAAATCCTCCGAGAACATTAGCATACGACGACAAATTAACAGTTGAAACCAGGTATCAAGGAATTTAAATTGTGGCAGAAATGTTTTATTTTTAAAAAATTATGATAATCATTCACTCACTCATAAGTTCATAAAACACTTCCAATATTTTAATTTTACAGAAAGATGTAAAATTTAATTCTTTTGACGTCATCTAAGACAACAGCTAGATTTTGTTGAAAACACAACCATGAGTACTTTGCATTTGGTTTTCTCTTACGTGTTGATGTTTTTTGTTTTCTCTTACGTTTTTTTTCCTTCTAGGAAAGCGTGTAGAAAATATTTACACGTAAATAATCTAAACTGAAGAAGCTAATCTATCCCGCAAAACTCTTAGGGTTCTTTACTTTTTTGGCTTTATCTCTCAATGTTTAACTTGATATTATCACAACATGCAGGAACCAACTTTCTGTTTTTTCAGTATATTAGCTATTGTCAAGTTCACTAAAGAACTCTCAGTGCTTTCAGGAAATCACATCGTGGTTTTGGTTTTTCATTGTTTTTCTGGAGATGGGTTTTTGCTCTTGTCTTGGTCTTTCGGAAGGCAAGAAGGTGAAAAGCAATCATATCAAGAAACAACCATTTTATGGTGAGTTTTGTTTGATAATCATGTGCTTATTGATGTAATCTCTAAAGGGTGTTTTCTTTTTTTCTTACATTTTGTTTGTTTTTCATGTTTTGAATTTTGTGTTTGTGTTCTTGATTTGATGATAGGCATGCATCATGGTTATGGGAATGACAAAATTCCATACATTTTGATTATGCATGAAAATTGATAGACAAACACAATGTAGGTTAGGGATGAGTGGATCTCTTAAAATTTGTTAGTTTTAAGAGTTATTCCTTTTGAGTTGTCTAGGTTTGCCTTATTAGAGCATCTCTGATTAAAAATGTTATATTGAAGAGCTAATTAGAGAAAATGGTTTTTTAAATAGTGTAAATATAGCTTTTTTGATTATGTGCATTACAATGGTAAAAAGCTATTTAGAAAAGTCATTTATATTTTAATATATTTCATGTTAAATTAATTTTAATATAATTATATAACTAATTTAGATATTTTATATATAATATAATTATGATGTTATTAATTATATAATTAATATGAGTAATTAATAAAAGTAATATAAAATTAATGAAGTAATATGAAAGTTAAAAGATATAATTTAAAATTTATTTATATGAATATTTTTAATTTTAAGTTTTATATGTTATTGTTAAAATTTTAATTTTTTAAAAGTAAATTCAAATTCAAACTTTGAAAAAATGACCGCTAACATTTTAAATTTTTAAATTCTAAATTTTGAAAAAATAACCGCCAACATTTTAAATTTTAAAATGTTAAATTTTGAAGTTTTATATGTTATTGTTAAAATTTTAATTTTTTAAAAGTAAATTCAAATTCAAACTTTGAAAAAATGACCGCCAACATAACCGCTAACATTTTAAATTTTAAAATTTTAAATTTTGAAAAAATAACCGCCAACATTTTAAATTTTAAAATTTCAAATTTTGAAAAAATTACTGCCAACATTCTAAGATTTTACAATTCGAAAAAATAATCCATCTATAAATATTCTTATATACCTTAACATTTTTTCTCATCATTTTCTTCTCTCCAATCTTTGTTATATTTCATTAAAATTCATCATGAATCATTCTAATTTTAATTTTTATGATGCTTTTGATTTTGATGATGACACTCTTGTGTTTGCTTTTCAAGTTGATACTGTTGTGGTTGCTGAAGAAGAATCAAATAATCAAGGGCAGAGAACATTGCATCGTGGCTCTATTCCTGGTCACAATATTGTCAATCGTAATAGAAAGGAAGGTGAGTTAAGGTTATATAATGATTATTTTGCAGAAAATCCTAAATTCACTTAAAGTTAATTTCGAAGAAGATTTAGGATGAGTCGTCGTCTTTTTCTTCAGATCGCAAATGCAGTGGAAGCTCATAATCCATATTTCAAACAAAGGACAGATGCTCTTGGTGTTCTTGGTTTATCTTGCCTTCAAAAGGTAACTGTAGCTCACAGAATACTTGCATATGGTATTCCTGCAGATCTTACTGATGAATATCTTCAAATTGGAGAAACCACTATGATAGAAAGTCTTAGAGCTTTCGTCAAAGCAATCGTAGAAGTTTTTGGTGATTGGTATCTAAGGGCACCAAACGAGGCCGATATTTGTCGATTATTATCAATTGAAGAGCAGCGTGGATTTCCAGGGATGTTAGGGAGCATTGACTGTATGCATTGGAAATGAGAGAAATGCCCAATTGCATGGCATGGGATATATACTGGTCATTGTCGTGAACCAACTATAATTCTAGAGGCGGTGGCTTCACAAGATCTTTAGATATGGCATGCCTTTTTTGGAATGCCTGGATCATTAAATGATATTAATATTCTTGATCGGTCACCTATATTTGTTGCACTTGCTGAAGGTTGTACTGCTCCTGTCAATTATACAATTAATGGGCATGAATACACAATGGAATACTATTTAGCAGATGGGATTTATCCTAATTGGTCAACCTTTGTTAAGACAATCTCAAGACCATTAGGAGCAAAGAGAAAATATTTTGCAAGCAAGCAAGAGTCTGCAAGAAAAGATGTGGAGTGGGTATTTGGGGTGCTACAATCTCGTTTTGCAATTGTACATGGACCTATTCGATACTGAGATGAAGAAACGCTTGCATATATTATGAAAGCTTGCATAATAATGCATAATATGATTATTGAGGATGAAGAAGCAATGAACCTTTGATTTGACCATGAACATGAAGTCAATTCCTTTATATTAGTGTCACATGGTGAAATACCAGAACTACATAATTTTCTTCAAACTCATAATCGAATTAGGGATATAGCAACTAGCTCTCAACTACAAGAGGATTTGATTGAACATTTGTGGGAACAATATGGCAACGAGTAGAATCTTTAGATTTGAACTTCTTATGTTATCATAATTTTCAAGTTTTTTTATGTTTTTTTTTCATTATGGTTATTATCTTTTAAGTTAATTAATCCTACTTATTATTGTTAAGTGTTAGAGGAACTTCAAAAAAGTATTATGAATTGATATCAATTTCACAATAATATATTTAAAATAACCAATAATTTTCTACATATTTAATTAAAAATACATTACATTACAATAAATCAATCAAAGTTAATTAAAAATTAAAACCCCTCTTTTGCATAATTTCTAACTTTTTATTTTGAAAATACGCTGCAGAAATTGGATCCAAATTAGAAACAACCATTTCATAATTTGTTCTTTTTTCTCAATCCTGTCCAATTCTTGTTTCTCTTGACTTTGTTGAATCATCATGGCTTGTTGCTCTAACATAATTTTTTTGTCTTGTTTCTTCTGATCTTTAATTTCAACTAGAGTATCCCTGAATTGTTGTAAGAGATTTGTTACAGTTACCTCCCCAACTTTATCTTTCCTTGTTTACGTTTAGGTCGTTCCTTTACAGCATTCTAACCGATTGGTCTATCTTGATAAATCAATGGTTCACTATCTTCTTCTAAACTAATAGAATCAGGGGTAGATGGAGTTGATGAAGCCGAACTTGCATTGACATGACCTTTTTGTTTCTTGTTTGACCTTTGATGTTGACTAGCACACTCAAATTGCCATTTGGGTTCTTTTTTTAAGATAACTCAACAATGTTCTAGTTGAAATCGTTTGCCAATGCAAGAAGCATACATTTGCCGAGCATCATTAATCTGGTAAAAAAATAAATTAATTAAATAATGTTAAAATATGTGTTAAATAATTTAACATAGAAATGAATATTAAAATTACTCTTGATTCTTCGGTCATTCCACTTTGCTGACGATTTTCAATTTCAGTAACAAATCCAACAAATTTACCGACTTCTCTATTTATTTCTTGCCATCTACTTGAGATGCTTATTTGAGAATGATTATTCAAGTTTCCTCCATTCTCTATAAAGTAAGCATGTATGCGAGCCCAGAACTATTTTGTTTGTTGTTCAACTCCTGTAATTGGATCCTTGCTTGTATTTAGCCATGCAGAGACAAGTAAACAATCTTCCTCTAGTGAGAAATTTTTACTTCTTTGTGATTTTTTTGCCGAATAGACATTTAAATTCGAGTATGTTAAGTCATCAATTAATTGATTAGAATCACTTGGTTAAGAGAGAATATCTTCTGACTCACTCATAAGAAAGTTGGTAAAAGAGCTTGAAAAATTTGAATCCATCTACATTAAAAAAAATAAACTCAAGTTAAAACCTTATAAAAGGGTGTAAAGGAAGCTCACATTCGATGTCTAGCAATTTTATAGTTTCCATACATGTGAATTAATAATAAAAATTACCTTCTACTTGTTCTAACATTAATATAATCATACAATTAATCTAATCACTTGGTTTAGTTGCATTTTTAACAAGATAAACTATAATTGACCTCAAATTAAAATAGACAAACAAAAATAAATTTAAGATATGTCACTCCATGTTTTTATTAATATCAGCTACCATCATTACTTCCTTTCAATTTTGTCAAAGATAACAATATAAAAAAAAATTATCTTCCTTAACCCAGATCAAAAACATAAAATAACAAAGAAATAAAAATCATTATAAATAGCAAATAAAAATCAAGAGATGCAAAAAAATAATAAAAATAGAAAAAGTATTTAAGCAAACATACATTTTGATTTCAACTAATTAACACAATCGATGTTATTAATTACCTGGAGAACAATTAATTCTTTTTTTCTAAATAAGAGAAAAGGGTGAAATTTGCAGGTAAGTTTTTTTTCCTTCTATTTTGCTTAAATGTTGTCTTCTTCTTTCAGTTGGTTCTCCTTTTAAATGAAAAATATTAACGTTGGCCAACGGATACAATCGACAGAGAAAAAAAACAACTGCAAGCGTCTTTATTTATCTTTTGCTATATTTGCCTTTTGCTACAGAAGAAGATAGAAATAGCTTTTACTATACTCAACAGCTATTTTAGTTGTGAGTTTAGCTACTCGGAGTTGACATAACCAAATAAAAAAGCTAAAAATACAAGATTTTTATTTTGGTTTTTTTTTTACCTTCTCCGTTAGAGATGCTCTTATTCCACTTATGTAGAACTGGAAATCTAAATTTTAACTCATCATTTTTGCCTTGGTATAACTCATCATTTCTGCTGGAAATTAATCTAGCAATTAATCATGTCAACAAGTGATTTGCCGTTGGCTCTACTACTTTAGCTTATCAACTTATCTAAGTAATTTGAACAAATAAGCATGGATTTTTTCAAAAAAATAATAATAATATAAATTATATCTTAAAATTTCACCGGTTTTTAAATTGAAATAATTCTTTAACATAATATTAGTACTAATTATATGTAAGTTTTAAATCTAAAATATTTTTACTTAAATAATATGTTAAAAAATAATATATAAATTATATTTTATGATCTCAATTAATAGCTTAAACGTTAGAGTTTTAACCTTTAACTTAAAAAACACAATGTTTTAAACAATAATATAAATAATAGAACCTTATTTAATGTTTAAGTTTTTGAATGAGGATGTTGTTTTGCAAAATTTACCTGAAAGTCTTATAAAGCATGACAAGATTATATAGAGAAATATCATGCCTCGGTAGATTGTTTGAAATTTATGAAGAATACTATATTGCTCTTCCAATAACCAGGAGAACCTGCTTATACTGGGAAATGTTATGGCTTCCATGAATGAATTTCTATTCTTCGTTTGCCTTTTGTTTTCACCTTATACAAGCTTTTCTTTTATTCGTCTAGATGGCACAGAAAGTCTTTTAATGTGATTTACAAGAGATGCAGTGAGCTTAAACTGAAAATCCCTTCGTTAATTTGGTTTAACACTTAAGCTCTTGCTTCTCAATAGCCATGAGCTTGGCAGGTGCTCTACAACTTCAAATGGTATTTTCATTTGTGGTATTTTTCCTCAAATCTTAGTGCATGTCTTTTTTCCGGGACTTCTTTTTTGGCAAGAATCTTACATAGGATACGTGCACACATTGTTATCTACATTTTTGAACATCTTTAAAGAGCGAAGTAAAAGTAAAATTAGGATTTGACTTTACTTGATTCATACTGCTGTTCTTGTATAATAGCCACCACTTATCGGTAACCTCCTGTTGTTTGAGCTGGTTAACAATATAATTTGCTCCCCCTGAATTTCACACGGCTCGCTGCATTTGAATGTGAGAAGCTCGTTTAAATATAAACTGTGTTCTCTTCAAAAGTTTTTTTCATGTTCGTTCAATCATACTCTTTCTTTCTAAGAATTTATTCGTCCACTTGATTAATCCTCTTTTACTAAAATTCACACAAAACCAAGATGGGGAGCCATGTCAAAAAGGAATGTGGAGACAAGATTTACATCATCTGTCGTAAAAGATGGACCGGTGATCGCAAGGCTGCAATATTCACCTATATAGAACTTTCATTTGCAACAAGTAATTTTAGGGCCGAATCTTTCCTTGGAAGCGGTGGATTTGGTGCTGTATATAAAGGAAAATTAGAAAGCACTGGTCAGGTAATTAAAATTCATTTGGCTCAAAATATTTTTTATTTTGTTCCACCATTCTCATACAAACAGGCTTTTTTTCATTTATTTTCTCATTTGCTCCCAAATCTTACTTATCGTGTTTTTTCTTATGTGAACCAGTGGACTAGGTCTCTTCTTTTCTTGAACACATCTAATATGGTTGTAGCAGGTTGTAGCTGTTAAGAAGCTAGATCCATTAGATATCCAAGGTGACAAGGAGTTTCAGGTGGAGGTTCTCATGCTCTCCCTAATGCATCACCCTAACCTTGTCAACTTGATTGGTTATTGTGGTGATGCAGACCATCGCCTTCTTGTCTATGAATACATGCCCTTGGGATCCTTGGAAGATCACCTTTTTGGTATATCGTCTTCCTTCCATGTCACAAAATATTTAGTTTTACTTGCTATAACATCATTCGAAGCACCCCAGAGTAACTAGACTTTGCAATGAAAAACAATTCAAGACAGCTTATGACGGAATGAATGATTTCATGGAAGATCTTTCTAGTTTGAAACACAAGATTCACAGTAGAATGCATTTAGAGATTAAATTATCTGATTTGAAAAAACAAAATTGCAGTTGGTTGGTGGCTATCTTATAGCAAAGTCCATTCATTCAAATTTATTAGATGAAGAGATATCTTCTATGTATTTAACCAAGGGCATTTTATCATTTCAAAGGTGTAAATGAGTTGGAATTCACGTCATAATTAATATTACCTGTTTGTCAATGAGCAATTGCTATCCTTCCTCTGTACAGTGAACCGATACGAAAGATGACGATTCTGCTTCATTGTGTCTGGTTGTTTTGTTTTTCTCTTCGTCATTCTAGAATTAAGAAAGACAGAATTAAGACAGATAAACATACGTATACCAGTGAAACAGCATGAAATGAGATTTCCTATGCATTTCATGTTGTGCAACTTCATATTTCCCATAAATAGTGCGATTAAGACAACATTTAATACCTATTGGATAAATAGAGATGCCACAGAACATCTGATATCTTTCTCAGTTCTTCAAGGATTTAGCATGTAAGTGATGACACATCATGTTTTTGTGCAGATGTGACGCCAGATATAGCTAGAGCCTCTTGACTGGAATACAGGAATGAAGATAGCAGCAGGTACGGCCAGGGGATTGAATTCTCTGCATTCTGAAAATTCTCCTATCATATTCAGAGACCTGAAAGCGTCCAACATATTATTGAATGATGGTTTTAACCCAAAACTCTCCGATTTTGGACTCGTAAAATTTGCCCCCGTTGGCGACAAGACCCATGTCTCCACTAAGGTCATGGGTACCTACGGTTACTGTGCTCCTGAATATGCATCATCAGGAAGATTGACCTTGAAGGCTGACATCTACAGTTATGGGATTGTTTTGTTAGAGCTAATTACTGGACGTGGAGCACTGTACGACTGTACGAGGTTAATGGTCGTCGAGAATATCTTGTTCATTGGGTAATTCACTTCCTATAATCCTACATATCTGTCAGTTTGCCAAAACCTGTACATATCCTAGGTAACTTTTTCGAGGATTAGTCTTAAGGAATAGAAGCTGCACTAGCTGTATCAAGTCAATATGCTTGAAAAGATTTGACCTCTGCATCGATGTCTTTCCCATCCTTTAGGATCGGAGATTTAGCTGTAATAAGTGTTGGCAACTCGAAAATGTTTTGTAGAACCTGAGGTTCGGCATAATTTGCTAGTTTTTTTTGTAGAAATGTTTTTTTGGAAATGCAGTATGGATGCTACTGGGCTTGTGTATGACTTTCAGGGCCATGTATTGATGTAAATTGGACCCCTTTCTAAGGGGTCCTTTCCAATGCTGCTGGGCTTGTGTATCACTTTCAGTTCGAACAATGTTTTAGGCCCCGTTTGTTTGCTGGAAAGTAGTTATTTTTTTAAAAGTGAATTTCGAGAAAGTATTTTCCGATGTTTGATAGTGTAATAAAAAATAAGTTGGAAAACACTTTCCAGTGTTTGGTTATATCATGGAAAATGAGCTGGAAAATAACTTATTACTATTTTATTTTTTTCAAGTTTATTAAAATAATAAGGAACAAATCTTACAAATTAAAAGGTTGAATGAGAATGAAATTGAGAAAAAATATAATTTCATAAATTATCTCAAATAAAATAAATAATAATCAAAATAATAGAGATCAAATCTAAAAAATTAAAAAAAATAAAAGATGAAGAAATTAAAATAATAATAATCAACATTTCATAAATTATTTCAAATAAAATAAGTAACAATCGATATAATGAGGATCAAATTTGATAGATAAAAAATTTCAATAAAAAAATGATAAGGAAAAAGCAAATAGCAATTATAAAAATAAAGACCAAAGTTAATATAAAAATAAAATTTTAAGAGATAAAATTGAAAAATAAATATTCAAAACAAAATATAAAAAGTAATCAAAAGTTTGAGGATCAAACTTAATATAATCAACAAATAATGACATTTCTAAATTTTTCACAACTTTTGGAAAGTATTTTCCCCCTAAATTTTTCAGGAAAACACTTTCCTGAAAACAAAGCCAAATTTTTCTTTTACTGGAAAGTGTTTTCCGTTGACCAACTTTCCTATTGACAAACAAACACAAGAAAGTTTAGAAAGTCACTTTCCGGAAAACAAACACAGCAAAGGAAAAATACTTTCCTAAAAACCAAGTCAAATTTTTTTTTACTAAAAAGTGTTTTTCGTTGATCGGAAAGTGTTTTCCGTTGACCAACTTTTCTAATAACAAACAAACACAGGAAATTTTGGAAAATGGTTTCCCGAAAACTATTTTCCGGAAAACAAACATAACCTTAATGGAAAATAAAAAAAATGAAAAAAAATGAAATCCATTTATAAAAAGGAAGAAAAAGAAAACATAATCATGACTGTAACACCTGAGTTAATGTCATGCTCGATTCATCCGAAAGAGCCATAAGATAAGCTCATAGCCATGATGAACCGACAGCTTTTACATGAAGGAGTCGCTGCAAAAATAAATTAAATAGAAGAGGGAATTATTATTATTATTATTATTATTATTATTGGATTTTGCTTGCACAAAAGCTACAGCCCCACCTGACTTTGCAAATTCCCATGCTCTCAGTGCACACTTTCAGGTGCGTGCATCATGGCTGTGAATACCACGAGCAGGGTGTCATCATTGTGCTTCCTTCCATTTTTTATTTTTCACTTTCGCGCTGTTTTCTCTATTTATCTTACAAGAGAGATGCTGTTTACTACATGAAATTGGATTGTTAGACTGAGAGATAAGTGTTTCTTGATTGTTTTTTAAATGTTTTATTAATGTATTAAAATAATATATTTTTTATATTTTTTTAAAAAATTATTTTAAATATCAGCATGTTAAAACCATCTTAAAACACCAAAAATAAATTAATTTAAATAAAATAAAAAAATAATTTTTTTTTTTCAAAAACACTTTTAAAATTGAAAAACAAATGAACTATTATTTGATTTTCCTTTTTTAATAGTATCTTGAATCCAATTTCAAGATAATCCAGTTAAGGATCAAAAATCAATTTAAAATTCAGTTAATTAGATTATTAAGTCAATTTAGTTTTTTTTTATCATAACAATGTTTTTAATTTCTTAGTTTTGATTTTATAAAGATTCATATCAATTAAATCTTAGATTGATTAGACTACATGTCACTAAGTAACTAAATTGACCCAATAAATTAAGTAGGTTTAATAACTACGTTGCGATATTTTTTTGTTTAGATGCAATTTAACCATCCATATCAACAACTCTAGTTTATTTATGATAAATAATTAAATATAAGTATACATATGTAATAATTACCTACTAATTTGTGTTTTTAAAGTCATATATAAAATTAGAGTCAACCGTAATTTATAAATGAAAATATTGAAGCATTCATAAGTTTTAATAAACTATAAAGAAAATCCAAAACAAACATATTTTGACATTAAGGACTGAAATGAAATGTTTAAATACTATAAGAACCAGAAAGGAATTTAAATATACTAAACCTATGTAGCAGAAGTCCTTCAGAGTCCATCAAATTACAAAGATGTAGCAAAATATTATCCTACTTTACCGATTCATAGATAATCAAAGACAAATAGGTAACCAAATATAAGTATACAAAGATGCCATGTGACAAACAAAAGAGACCACATATATGGTCTCAAGTTCGAGCCCTAGATTGCTCATATAATGGTCACTGGAAGCTTACATGGTCATTAACTTCAGGGCCTGTGGGATTAGTCGAGGTACACGCAAGCTGGCCCAGACATTCACGTTAAAAAAAAAAAAAAAAAAAAGAGACCACATATCTATAATACAGATACCCTTAATTATAATGTACAAAATGAAGGAAATATAATTTATGTCTTGCATTCAGATCTCTCTTTTTGTTAAAAAAATTACAAAAAAGGTAAAACAAAAGGTAAATTCATTTCATTAGTAGACATATTTTACTATTCACTGTCGTATATAGTAAAATTACCCTCCAAGACAAATTTCTGAAATATTGAGCACAAGGCTATTTTTATCTTTTTATTTTTTAAAATATATTAAAATAATAAGTTTACTTTTAAATAATAAAAAAAATAAATCATACATCTAGAAGCCTTTTTTTTGTTATTATCATGTTCATAAAGGGTGATTTGATTTTTTTTTAATAAGGATTAATTATTATTTAAATTGAAAAAGTTGTTGGCAAGTGTGGCGCACGCGCTAGTGCATGAGAGGCATCCACACACTTGTTGTGGCGCATGTAATTCTTTCCGGTGGTAAAAAAAATACATTTCTATCATGTTGTTGTAACTGTTGATGTGTCCTCTTTTTGTTGGTGTGATGCTTGTCGATAATGGTGGGAAGGTTTATCACTAGTAGAGGGTTTTTTTTTATCTAAAAAATTACAGGTTAGTCCTTTTGTTGTTGATACTCAACTTCAATCCTTATTCTTTTGATTTTTTATTTTTGTTATTGATCCTTTTATAAAAATTTTATTTGTTTTTAATTTCATCTTTCAATCCCAATTTGTGATATATTATTTTCTCCAAGACTTTATTTTTTTTATTTTTTTTCTTGAATTTTTTGTAAAAGTTTTATTGGTTTTCAATTTAGCTTTCAATCCAAATTTATGGTGTATTTTTTTTTCTAATTTGGTTCTTATTTTCTTTAGTCCTTTTATTAAAGTGATTTTTTTTTATTTTGTTCTCTAATTTTTTTTTTCAATTTTTATTCTCATTCTTTTAATTTCTACTTTTATTTTGTGTTCTTTTATATAATTTATTTTTTTTAATTTCATCATTCAATATTTGATTGGTTGGAAAATGGGCTTCGTGATTTTTTTATGTATAATGCTTCCAGTCTAATAACCCGAGTAATGAGTTTGAACAGTTAACACGGATTAACATCCTTATTCTTCTTCTTTTTTTACTTATTTTTTCTTTTAATTTCATCATTCAATTTTTTTATATAAAAAAAATAAGCTTTGTTGTTTTCTTTGATTTATTTTCCATCGAGTTATCTCAGTCTTATGACCTGAATTATGAATTTGAAGAATTTACTTGAATCGATTTGTTTTTTATTATCTAAGCTCATGTTTGTTATACCATCTTGGGTTAAATCGAGACATGTTTTTTTTTATCCATATTTTATCTAATTTTATTTTTTTATAATTAGTTAGAACATTGTTTTTTTCCCAGATTATTTTGAACATCTTTTTATTATTATTTTGGTTTGTTTGCTGGATCATGGACTAGCGGGGTTTAATAATTTTGTTCAAAAAAAAATAAATTTTGTTCTTGTACTTGTACTTGATTAATGGTGCTTTGTCCATTTATCTCAAGATTTTGTAATTCTCCTTCATACTTACTTTTCTGGATAAAAAGAAAGCGCGTGCAGCTCCACCTCGAAAGATAATTGTTTAATCTTTTGTAAATACCAACTGAAGGGGCACTACCTAGCCTGCTATTCTGGAATCACAAGCTTCACAGTCAAGGTTGAGCTAAATTTTTCTTCAAGTAACAACTACTTATTGCATCGAACCGTAGGTTACACAACTGATAATTAAAGTAGGTGACACATAATTATATGGAAGATCGATCCGTGCAGCTCAAACACGAGAAATAATTGTTCTTGAGCCAGAAAGAACTTAGCATCAATCACCAGGGTAAGTAAACAAATTAAAAATTAATTAAACTAAGAAAAAAAATAACAGAAAAAACTAAATCATAAAAAAAATTGATGAACATTTTGAAAAAACTGACCGGTTCGGTTTGGTTTTACAAGCTTAAAACTAAAAAAACCAAACCGAACCCAAACTGAAAAAACCCGTGCTAAACTGGAAAAACTGAGCCAAATTGATTTGACTCGTTTTTTATCCTAAAAAAATTGAACCGAACCAAAACTGGTCGTTTGAACTAGTTTTGATTTTTTTTAATGTCAATTTAATTATTATTTTTTTAATAAAAACCAAATCAAATAAAAAATAATCACCCCAATCGATCACTTCTGTGAGATTTAGCTCAACGAACAAAAAGATTTGAGTGTCAAGTTTCTTTTTTCAAGAAATGAAGTTAGAGAACAATGAGAGGATGGAGTTTCCATAAATGTGGCACGAGGGCTATGAGATACAAAACAGAGAAAAACATTAATATTGATGAACATTGAAAAACAGAGTAATTTTTATGTAAAAGAATAATATAAATTATATTTTAAAATTTTAATAGCTTGAGTTATTAAATTAAATTAGTTTTTTTTTCAAAAATGACCCATAAAAAAATAGACCAAATATCTGAATCTAAAAGGTCATATTCATATGCAACGAACATTTAACATGACTCTACCGGGCTGCTAGAGTGGTCAAATAAGAGAGTGTCGTGGTTGAATTGTCTTGGTCCTCTATTTTTTTTATTAGAAGATAGAGTTATGAATCCAAGATTTCATGAGAGGGTAGGGCGTGATTCAATTCAACTTCTGTTCAAAATATTGATTTTAAAGATTTATATTCTAATAAATTTTTAAAATATTTACTTCAAAGTTTGAAACTAAAAATCTAAAGAAGGAATCAAGATAAAAAAAAAGAAAAGAATTTTGATGAGTTTTTTAATTTAGTGTAGATGATTTGTTTTGGTGTTTTAAAAGTAATTTTTTTAAAAAAATAAAAGTTTTTTTTCTTTGTTTCTAATTAATTTTTTTAGTGTTTTTAAATTGTTTTGATTTTCGATATCAAAAATAAATTTTAAAAAATAAAAATAAATTATTTTAATATATTTTTAAATAAAAAATATTTTGAAAAACAATTATTAACATAATATTACATAAACTTGAAATTAAACATGAAAATATAAAAAACAAATAAAAAAAAACTGAAACTTGACAAATGACAATAAGTATTCAAGTGGGAGGCAGAAGGAGACCTAGCTTGTGCAGCCAAAGAAAGAAAACAGAATAATAATTATTAATATACTGCATTTTCCCCCTTACATAAAGTTATTAAACCCGATTTTTTATTATTATTCAGGTTAATATAAACTAACAAGAATTAATTAAAATAATATTATTTTTAAAAAATAAAAAGTTAATATGGATTGTGGCCTGATCAACAAATTCGTGAGATGATTTATAAGGTCATTCGTTTTTTTAAACCCGATTAAATTAGTTTTTATATTTCAAATAAATGAATTAAATAATAATAATTAAATGTTAAAAAAAGATAAAAAGAAATCAGAGTGAAAACCACACCTCTCTGTTTCCCTGTTAGCTAAAAAACCAACCAAGCCCGGTCCACCACTACCCCGGTCCATCTCACTCAATAACATGCAATCACTTCTCGCCACATCACCCTCTCTCCATTCCTGTTAAGCTACCACATACACATGCTCACACATACACATCACACCACATCAAACTCTCCCCTCCCCTTCCTTCTGTCACTCCCGAATACACCGGGAAAACCCCCGCCACCGCCACCACCGGCAGCCGCCCCTCCACGTTCATGAAAGCCTAATAAAGAGAGAGAGTCTTTGTCAAAGCTGTAATTTTTAATGGTTTTATAGGGTTTATGAGGGATTTGAATTGAGAGTTTTAGAGATAGAGATAGAGGAAGAGAGAGATTCGATTGAGAAATGTATGTGGTGCCACCACCAAAGGGATCATCGGACACTGGATCCAATGGAGTCGGGTCGGGTGATTTGCGGGTCTATCGAACTTGGAAAGGCAGTAACGTAAGTCACTCATTTATCATTTTTCTTTCACTATTGTGTTCTTAAACCTTTTGTTGACTGATAGATGCCAATATTATCATATTTTGTTACACCTTTTCTGTTTCTTTTCAATGAGAATCTGAATCAGCAAAAAAAGAAAGAAAAGATGCAGACTTTAGAGCTACTTTTTAACTGTACATGTCAAATCACAAAAAATGTAACAAATGCTAGTTTCAGATGAGTTAATGTTTACAGCAACAACAAAAAATCTAATTTTGATGAACCCCTTTCAGTAAAATATTGAGCGTAGCAATTATCAGCTATATTCGGCAAGGTTGAACTCGGTTTTGTAGTTATTTGGCCTTTAATTAAATGGAAAGGGATTGTGATTATAAGATTCAGCACCCGGGAAACAAATTGCACTTTTGCGAGTAAAACTAACAAGTTCGAAGGGATTGATGGGGAAAAATGATATGTGATGTGGTTTTGACTTCAAAATTGGTAGCTTAAGTTCCAGGATTGTTTGAATGGTAATGGGGTGATTTGGCTTTTTCTTAAATCAGGGGTGGTCTTAGAACCACCCGGTGGAAGTGCAATTAATTTTTGTGTTTGTTTAATATTTGTGATTCTCATTTTTCTCTCCGTTATATCGGAAATTGAAATGATTGTTGGGAATCCATTAACTTATTCTTCTGCACGCTATAAATCTATGCTACCTCCTTTGGGATTAGTAGAAATTTGACAATAAAAGTAGAATAAGAAATAAAGAAAGATGAAATAGGAAAATCACATGCATAATTGATTGTTTGATTCAGAGGTTTTAGATGCTGAACAAGAACTGGTTGAGTTCTTACAATATATGAGAGGTTCTTAACCCTGTTTCTCATTGTAAATAGTGATATAATGTTGGTGAAACTGGTATTGATTGAATTGTGGTTGATTGACCATGTGGCAAACTATGTGAAATTGAGATTGGTGAACTGTAAGTGTAGTATTCAGCTTCCAACGTGCTTATGGCGAGACTTTAGTTGATCCCAGGACTTAGAGTCAGCATTGACCACAATTGCACTCTTATTCTAAGAATGGAGAGTTTTTTCAATTTTTTTCCAAAGAACTTACTGAATTATGTTCTTCTGCAGATATTTTTTCTTCGAGGAAGGTTTATTTTTGGACCAGATGTAAGATCGCTTGCGTTGACTATATTCCTGATTGTTGCTCCAGTAGCGCTATTCTGTATCTTTGTCGCCAGAAAGCTGATGGATGATTTTTCAGATGATTGGGGAATATCAATAATGGCAGTTGCTGTTGTGTTCACTATTTATGTGAGCTCTCTCTCTTGCTCAACACACACACACAAACACATCCCACTCCCACTCCCACTCTCTCTGCAAACACATTTAGGTTGCTTTTACATGTTTAATTTACCTTGTGATTGAAAATGGTAGTTTCAACAATGTTTTTGTTGACCCTGTATGTCCCCCCCTTCATTTTATTGGTAAAGATTATAGTAGCCAACAGTGTTGTCAAAGGTGAAAGGCGCTAAAAGACGCATGAGGCACTAGGTGCAGACCTGAATGAATCAAGGCGATATGCTATAGATTAAAAGAAAGTATGTGTATTGTGTTATATTATATTATTTAAATCTAAAATATATATCTTCCCAATTAAGATTTGATCATTAGAAAATCAAAAGAAAATATAAATGACCATAACATAGTTGTATAAAGTTATATTTCTCACCCTTAAAACAAAATAAGATAATTTAAAGTAGTAAGTAGCTAAATAGATTAAAAAGAAAACTTAATTATCATAATCATTATTCATCAATCTTCAAAAACATCTTCATCCATGCTTTCTTGTTCTGTACTTATGCTGTTATTCTCTTACTTTGTTCAATGCAAAGTGTGGTTGGCGTTTCTCTTCAAGTGTCCTTTCTTGATTGTATGTCTCCCACTTTAATGATTTTTTATTCTTTTTTATCCCAAACTTTGTTTTTTTTTTTTTTACAAAAATAACCCTAAGTTGTTTCTCATGGTAAATTAAAAAATAGACAAATAGGTCAAAACATAAATCAGTTAAAAAAAATCCAACAGAAAAAGAGGTTTTTCAAGCAGGTGCTTGCTTTAATGCCTAGTGCCCACTCACAGGGTGCTCACCTTGGTAGCGCTTCATTGAAATTCATCACCTGAGGCTAATAAAGGCGTTGTGGCCTCACCGGAGTGCCTCAAAGCCTCTTGGCAACAGTGGTAGCCAATTCTGGCATGTGGTTCAGATATCAGAGAACCAGATGGGATAGTTTTTATTTTGGTACACTGCCAGGGATTATTGGAGGGCCACCAGTAAAGATTTAAGCACAATTTTAACCAGCCTTGTTCATCCATCTAAAGAGGATGGCAGGAGAAAAAAGGGGGTTGTTATGGTGGGGGTTCAAGGGTAGGCATTAAGATTTGTCCATGCTGAAATTTGGAGCATAAGTTAAATATACAGTAGGTTGTTTGTAATCCGGACAGGATTGGAAATATTGCTTAATCATATAGATTGGGGATAAGAGGTGTGAGTTGTGGGAACTGATTATTGTAATTTATAGAGCAGGTTTAGTGGATGAATGTCTTCTGTAAAAGATATTGCTTCAAGGGTGTGCATTGTTGAGGTAGTTTCTTGATTTTGTTAGTTGTTTAGAATGATGAGTTTTCAAGAGGGATAAATGTTTGGTGGTTTATTATATAGCATTTTGCTGTTACGCATCACCATTTCACCAGTTTTGGCAGAGGATAGTGAGTCGATGTGCTGTGTCTTACCATTCTGAAGTTTTCCATGCAATCTCATTGAATATCCAATACATAACCCCAGCTTGTCTCTACCCTAGTTTGTTGCCTCTTCTTACCATGTTCGCTTTGCTTTTACTGCATAGATTCTTCTTATTATGAATAATGATCTTACTTGTTTCAAGCAAATCCTTCGCATAGCATTCTAGGTATTGTCAATTAACCAATCTCCAAAAAAGAAGGAGGTTGCACTTAAATGATATATGCATTCACATATATCATGTATTCTGTCACACAGGCGCACATGCATACTATGTACCTAAATATTATTGGAAAAAAATTGAAATAGATCATTGTAAGTGTTTCTGCATACTAGCTCATTTCATCACATGTGATGCTCATGATACAATATGTTCTTAACATGTGAATCTTAATAAAATAAAATAAAAGCAAGAAATTTAATTATTAAACATATATTGATTTTGATCTTTTCAATATCATTATTGTTTTTCAATAGTCATTTACAGAACAACATTAACAATAACAACCAGCTTTAGACAATAATAATGTAACAAATTAGAAATCAATAATACCTTGGGTTGAGTTTGTGATTTGACCATGCATATGTGAACTATGACAATATTTTTTTTTTTTACAATGGTAATCACATTGGCAAAATGTTTAGCATTAGAGAACCTGGAAAGGAAATTTTGGAACTGAATAAGAATGGTATTGTTCTGCACAAGATGAGGTTCCTGTAACAGCAAATGTATTTTCTTGTAAGAAAATCGTTGCACTATGTATGGTTGAAATCTTATGAAGTTTCACCCAAAAGACTTTCTTTCAAAGCACTAGAAATATATTGAAATGAAATTTAAAATATTGCAATAGATTGGAAGATAACTACACTAATGTGCAAGTAAAAATAAATTTTTAGTTACAATTTGACTGAAATATCTTTTTAGAGTTTTACAGGTCCAGGTTTAATTTCATGGTTATATGCTTAAAGCAATCGAGGAACTATTGGATTACTGTTAGCAATATAAATTTTTTTTAGGGAATTAACGATGAATAACCATGTATGTGATCATTAATAACCAACCAAATCCAATTAGATTTATAAGTGAAATAGAAAAGGGTATTTGCAGCATTATACCATAATTGCCAACTGATCATAATAATTCAATTTCAGGGTGTTCTGATTATACATAATTCATCAGATGTTAATGCTCATTTTGTCTCTACCAAAGCCTTTTCACATTTTTTCTTTTGTATATCATATGGATAGGCTGGTGTTAGGGTTACCATGTAAGCTAGGGTAGCTTGTGATATGAAATGTAAGTTTATGTGGCCTTGTCTAGCAAAATATCATGTGAATGCCATGATTGGATCATACCATGTCCTTATTGTTTAGGGATGTGCAGTTATTATCCCCCATTTTATTCTGTTTTTGCCTTTTCTGATTCATCTGCTACAACCAAATGCATTTCAGACCTTGCACCACGCTGTTTTGACCTGTGTACACTTATGTAGCTCTTGCCATGCATGTAAAGCGCTTGTTACCCTAATTTTGAGGATGGTGATGGTGTTGTAAATGGCTATCCTGTTCCTGGAGAGAAAGCTCTAAATCTGTCCTGAAATCTCTCTTGAATGTCTTTCATGGGCATGATAGGGAAACTGTTTCTGTAATACTGAACATGAAGCTCATAAATGTCTCTGATGTCTCAGGATTTAGTTCTTCTCCTGCTAACATCTGGAAGGGATCCTGGCATAATTCCACGCAATGCACATCCACCAGAACCTGAAGGCTTTGATGGGAGTGCAGATGTTGGGTCCGGTCAGACTCCACAAATACGTCTGCCACGTGTTAAGGAGGTGGAATTCAATGGAATGACTGTGAAGGTTAAGTATTGTGATACTTGCATGCTTTACAGACCACCTCGCTGCTCGCATTGTTCAATATGCAATAACTGTGTTGAAAGATTTGACCATCACTGCCCTTGGGTTGGGCAATGTATTGGCTTGGTAAGTGATCCTTTTTTTTTATGTGGTTGTGACTGTAGCAGTAAAAATGATCTTCAGCAGTATCAATTGGATAGGATAATTAGTTATATTGCAGTGCATCTCTCCTCCTGAAATGCTGTTTCTGCTGAAGGGTGACAATTAGATGAACCCCAAGCTTGAAGTTAGGTTCTGCTTTCTTTAACCAGGAAAATTCAACTTGATATGGACCTGTCAGTCCTTTCTTGTTGATGCTATCACAAACTTTGATGTGTTTGAACACATATGGTCACCACTTCTTACTGATAATCTGAAAACTTAATGAAATATAAACATATTGAATCTAGATGGTTCATTTATATAAACGAGCAGATTCTGATGTTAAGTTTCTAGAATTAATTTTTCTCAAGTTGCTGGCATGGAAAATAGCTGGATTTTGTTTGGTGTCTTGGTGGTCTTTTTGAGTGTCATCACTCCTTACGTTGATTGATATGCTTCTGGGTGCAGAGAAATTATCGATTCTTCTTCATGTTTGTCTTATCAACGACCCTTCTTTGTATATATGTTTTTGCTTTCTGCTGGGTCTACATTAGGAAGATCATGGGATCAGAGAACATCTCAACTTGGAAAGCAATGATGAAAACCCCTGCGTCCATTGTTTTAATAATTTACACGTTCATATCAATGTGGTTTGTCGGTGGTCTTACTGCCTTCCATTTGTATCTCATCAGCACAAATCAGGTAAGAGAACATGGTTCCTCTTTTCATAACTCTTTTATGGAGAAGTACATTCATTCACTCTCTGAATGGAACTCTCCCTTGTAATCAACTGTACACTTTCACTAATGCTCTCCTTGCTTGTTCAGACCACTTATGAGAATTTCCGATATCGCTATGATAGGCGGGCAAATCCTTTTTATAAAGGATTGGTGGAGAACTTCAAGGAGATCTTTTGCTCCAGTATCCCCCCTTCTAAGAATAATTTCAGGGCGAAGGTGCCCCGGGAACCTGCATTATCCACCCGGACACTTGGTGGGGGCTTCATGAGTCCAAAAATGGGTAAAGCTGTCGGTGACATAGAAATGGGTAGGAAAACTGTATGGGGAGACATGAGTGCTATGGCTGATGGCGAAGGACAACCTGCCAACAATGATCGGTTGAACATAAAAGATGGTGAACTAGGCGAGTTATCCCCGGATATCAGGACCACAGTAGATGAAGTTGGGGACCGTGGTGGATTACATCCTAGGCGATCGAGCTGGGGAAGAAAAAGTGGAAGCTGGGAGATGTCACCTGAAGTTCTTGCTTTGGCAGCTAGAGTGGGGGAATCTAACCGTGTGGGTGGTGGGAGCAGCAGTGGAAGCTTAACAACTGAGAACCGACAATCATAGTTGTGGATTTGACCACCATCCAAACCTAGGTAATGGAAGATTAACTGATTTGATGAGTGCTGGGGGTGATTGCTGACCAAATGGATGGTTATTCAACCTCCGAACTATATATTATGTGGAATATGGGAAAACTTTAGAGGGGGTGCTTGAAAGTCTTTGTTGGTTTGACCATTGTGCTTTTAGGGTGTGGAATGGAATGGTGTGTTGTTAGTATGAGTGAGCTATTGTCAGTTTTGACTCTTGTATTTCTGGAATTAGTTAGTGTTCAATCTCATTTTATTTGAGGAATCAGTCAGTGTTTTCCTATGATTCCTCCTTTCAGTCAGGGAGCCAATGGTTTTGACTGCCACCAGCTTGATTCCTCTTTTTGTTGCCTTTGGACCTGCAATTAATAATGGGGTCAAGCATGCATAACCCTAAATTTACCTTACGGCAGCTTCATTGTTTTAGGGTGATGAAAGGGATGCATTGATGAAGTGTGGTAAACACATGCATCAGAATCCAAACCAGAACCTGGTTTTAGGAGAGTTGTAGCGCCATGCTCGAACCATATAGTCAATTCAGGTAAATGACACTTAGCAATAATTCAATTCAACAGTCACAGCGCACAAATATTTCTCAAGCCGAGAAAAACGATCCACAGCCTTGACTTTTAAAATTAATTTTTTAAAAATAAAAAATACTTTAAAAAATATCCTTTACTTTTCTACAAAAACATGTCGAGGTAGCAACCATGGAATAGTTTGGTTTGGATGGCAGGTGGGATCTAGAAATTTTGGAAAGTTGTCAAATTGCTGTCATTGCCTCTGAGCAATTTCTAAATTGCATCATGGGTAAACACATTTGGGTCTAATGACCAGCAATAGCTTGCACACTGGGCTTGGCCATGGCTGGAAGATGGAAGAAGGAAGATGGTCCACAGTTGTGATGTTAGGCCAATTTCAATTTTTCATATCAACCTGACCTCAGGCTCGTATAAGCCTAGCCTCATGCAATATCCATTGGATAAAGAAGTCAAGATTATAATATCTGAAGGTCAAATTCAGGGGACTCGTCTAGAAGGAGGTAACTGTATGGTCAAAACCAGTCCTTTGGGGTGATTATTGCGGCCATAAACCTCAAACCTGTCATTTGAGTAGCCAGTGAACCTAACCCACGGTGTGTTTTGTAATTTGCCTACACCAGACCTCGGTGTCAGAATCGCCCCTCTTTAATGAGAGTTGGAAATTTTATTTATTTTATTACTTTCTTGAACCACATTGTTGAAGATTTATTATGCCTCTAATTAAACCTATCAAGATGAGGAAAGGAAAGGCAATTAAACTCTAGGCTTAAAGCTTCACTTTGACCTTTTTTTCACTGCAGCAGCACCCCATATCATTCCTCCTCCTCTTTCTTCTTCACACAAGACATCAATAGGAAAGCGCAACAGCAAATGTTTTTTTGTCTTGAGCATATGCCAATGTGGATGAAGTGAGAAATCAGGCCTTAGTAGGTGAGTTTGTTAATCTTGTCTTAGTTTCGAGGGGTTTTTTGGCTTTTTTGATGATGGATTTTTCCCTGTGTTGTCTCGATGTTGTTTTTTTTTTTGTCACGTACTGGCTTTTGTTTTGACTGGAATGATGGAGATACATATGCAAGTAGAGGTTTGATTTATGTGTGTACTGTGTGGTTCTATTTTGCCTAGATATGTTTAAGAACCAGCTGCAAGAACTTGCACAAAGAAGTTGTTTCAACCTCCCTTCTTATGCTTGCATTAGAGAAGGACCTGATCATGCACCAAGATTCAAAGCTTCTGTGAACTTTAATGGTGAGATCTTTGAAAGTCCAAGTTACTGCACTACATTGAGACAGGCGGAGCATGCGGCTGCTGAAGTTGCCCTTAATGTTTTGTCTTTAAGGGGTCCTGCAAGGTCTCTAACAGCAAGAGTTCTTGTAAGTTTCTTTTGTCAAAATCCCTCTTTTTTTGGTTTGTTTTAGATGGTTTTCTTGATTGCTTAAGGGTGTTTAAACGATGGATACCCAATTTGTCTTCAATTTGGTTACTCTAGAGTCTAGTCTTATTGTTTCTTTCTGGGAATTTAATAAAGGATGAGACTGGAATTTACAAGAACCTACTTCAAGAAACTGCCCATAGAGCTGGGCTTAACCTCCCTGTATATACCACTGTAAGATCAGGTCCTGGTCATGTCCCAGTTTTCACTTGTACCGTGGAGCTTGCTGGTATGAATTTCACGGGTGAGCCAGCAAAGACGAAGAAACAAGCTGAGAAGAATGCTGCTATTGCAGCCTGGTCTGCTTTGAAAAGATGTAAAAATTCCATCCCCTATTTCCTGTTTGTTCTCACATCTATTATATCATTACTTGCATTTTCTGTGTAATCAATGTATATTTTTGTGCAGTTCCAAACTTGGACTCTTTGAGTAGCAAAGAAGTAGACACTCGTGAAGAACAAGATCAAGCAGTTGTGGCAAAGGTACTGTCAAATTTCAGATCCAAAGATGAAGGTAGATATGCAAGAAAGAGGGATCATAATCAAGCAAGAAGAAGAATGGTTAGAGGGCACAAAGACTGTAGCGGTGCATCATCTTCCTCCACCTCAAATAACTTCCTACTGTATCCACATCGGAGGCTCCTGGATCTTATATTGGATTCAACCTTAGATGGTTCAACACAAATGCAGAAGTCCTCCTTTATGTCACTCCTTCCTCCACCCCCGCCCAGAACAAGTTCAAAGATTTTACCACCGCCCTCACATATAGACAATCCATCTCTATACTCATCGAACAGGCCTATTCCAATACAAGTTAAGGGAAAATCACAAGTTCATGTCCCACTTGAAGAGCATTTAAAGGATGAAGAAGAATGGTTAGGTACTAAACCAGATGTCATCAAGAAACACATTGAAAAGGAGAGTGCCAGCAATTCAAGTTCAAGTAATCTTTACGGATCAAGTTCTATATTCAGGCCATTTCCTTTCTCCAATACTGGGAAGCCAGTCACTTCCTTGCTTGATAACACTAGCCAGCACGAATCAACCCACATTAGTAGCAGATTTTTTGGGTCTACAAATCCATCTCCAATGGCATCCATTTCCATCAATACACCCTCAAGTGCCCATGTTCCAAGACCTATGTTCACTGGAGGGTTTAAACCTCACAGGATTGCACCAGCTGTTCAGATAAGGTCAGTGATCCCAGTTTGTGCAGCACCACCATCACCAATCAGACCCCCACAATCATCCCCAGCTACAAGTGCTCCTTCCCTTTCTACCTTCACAGGAGTAGCTGAGGTATCAATGCTCAACAAGACAGAGTCAAATCCTCAACCGAGTTCTACCGAATTCAAAAACAAGCTACAATTATTATGAATTAGCAGTATAAGTTGAAGAAAAGACAAATCTTGTTTAAACCCCATAATTAAGCATCTCTTGCCAGTTGTGTCTTGATGGGGTTGGTTGTAAAACAAAATCGGTCCTTTTTCGTTTGCCTTTCAAAAACAAACCATGGTTTTGTCTCATGGGGTCTAAAGGTTAAATTTTTGTATTGATACTCCTGATTATATAATACTCCTATAAATTCTACTCTGCTCCACCTTCCATTAACTGCCGAGAGAGAGAGAGAGAGAGAGAGAGAGAGAGAGAGAGAAGAGCATTAAATGTGATCTGGGAGAGTGGGTTGCAGAAGATAAGAAAGAGAGAGAGAGAGAGAGAGATGGGGGTAGCAATGAAGGCAGACTGAGGGAGGACCAAGCAGACAAATGCAGAGATAAACGCTAGCAATTAATTTGCACTCAGTTCTGAGACCAAAATTTATTAGTTTTGTCTTCTCCATTAATGCTTTCATCTTCTTCTCCTCGTCATTTATTGTTAGCCATTTACTCTCACATTGTTTATAGTATTTTTTTGGCTTTCTAGTGGTGTTTAGAAATGTGCATAGCAGATTTTTAAAGTGTTTTTTTCTTTAAATAATATTTTTTTTATGGGTTTGTGTTTTCAAATGCCAAGTATCCGTTACGATTTAGGTGCATTTTGGGCATTCCATGTTTGAAACATGGGTAAAATTGGTACTGCAATGAGTACCATCTCCTACCATTGATCTTACCCTTCTCTTTGTGTGTGGACCCATTTAAGAAGGTTTGACTTTCAGCACCTAGCAAATTTAGTATTTTTGTGCAAGAAACTGAAGCAGCCGTGGTCCGTTGTAAGAGCATCTTCTTTTTTGTTTTTTTGTTTGTTAGCATGAAGAATAAATTGTATTTTAATACTATTTTAATAACTTGATATAATTTAGCTTATTAATATCTCTAAAGACAACTTGGATATTAAAAGATAATTAAAAAATTCAATTAAATATCAATTAAATAAATTAGTCAACTTGAATGAACTGATGTATGACATGAGATAATGATAATTTTATAAAAAAACAAATTAAAAAATATATAATTTAAAAAAAATCAAGGAAAAAAAATATTTCCTAAATAAACAATATATATATTTTTTAATTAACTTTGTATTTAGGCTAGCTTGCATGTATTTTGACTGATCTTACGGGCCCTAAAATTAATAATTATGTAAGCTTTTAATAGTCATGAAGTTTATAAAATTCAAACTAATAATTTCTGAAAAGCAAATTTAAGATGTTATTAATTAAGCTACGTCACACATGTTGATTTTAGTATATTTTTATAAAATATATAAGAATATTATTTTTATAAAAGAAATAATAAAATAAATTTTTGTTTAACACTCCTCGAAGTATGTAAAATGAATTTTTATTTTTATTTTTAACTTTCCAAGCATCTACACTGGAGAAGCTCTCATGCGTGCATTTGGAGCCTGCTTGTTGCAGCTTAGGAACAAGCGACAGGTGCAGCACATGCCCTGTTAATGGTTTTTTAGTTTCGAGGTCCTACAATGCATCTTCTGTGGCTAATAACATGCATGTATGTCAACATGAGGGTGTTCTGGTATTTGTTTGTTTTTTTAAATGAATATAAGTTTGAGTGCTCTTGGATTATTATGTTAACAAATAATATAAATTATATCATGAATTTTATTTAATAGTTTA
The DNA here is from genome assembly GCA_030145905.1 of Populus davidiana. Taxonomy (NCBI): domain Eukaryota; kingdom Viridiplantae; phylum Streptophyta; class Magnoliopsida; order Malpighiales; family Salicaceae; genus Populus; species Populus davidiana. The sequence goes on along the minus strand of CM057789.1, from coordinate 33,747,159 downwards.
AATTATTGAGTTGAGATAATTTTTTGATATGGTATTAGAGCCTTATTAACCAAATAGTCATGAGTTCAAATCTCACCATCTCTATTTATTTGATAAAAATTAAATACAAGGTAAAATAAATATGTACAAGTTTCAAGTCCAAAGGGCTTTTACTTAAGAGAATGTTTTAAAGAATAATATAAATCATATCCTAGGACCTTACCTAACAGCTCAAGTTATTAGGTTGAGATGGTTCTTTAACATAATAGAGGTTTATATTATCGTAAACTTCAAGACCCATGAGATTAGTCGAGATATACACAAGATAAGCCGGATATTTATATTAAATTTTAAAAAAAAAACATGAATGAATGTGTTCAATGTGCACGTTTTCTGGTTCCTAGACCTCCATTTTAGACGAGACCGATCCCGTGTAAGAGGCCAAGCATATTTGCAGCAAGGAAGCCTCTCATGCCTGTGAGAGGCTGCTTCCAAAATCTAGCTGGAATTCAACAAGGGTCCCTTAACGCCATGTAATTGTGCAGGTGGACGAGCTTAGAACAAAGATCATCTTAGCTCAGAGAATGCCTCGTGTAATTGCCCAAAATCAAGGAAGCATTAATGCAAGATCTGCAGGCAACAAAAGATCAAGCCACCCCTGCCAGAAAGTACTGCTCTGTGAAAAATTCAACAGTTGCATAAAGGGAAACAGCTTTTTTACTTGAAGAAAGCAAAAGAAAGTTTAACTTCAAAGAAACATTGATCCTGAGCAGTTGAAAAGTGGTCTTTCTTCTCTTTTTCTTCAACTTTGAACAGAGTGCTATATCATCATTGGACTGGTTGATGCATCTCCAAAATCTCAAGCTACTGGGAATCTGTCTTTTACTGCTACTCTGAAGAAATTGTTTTACATCTTCTCCATGTCTCCTCCCGAGAAAAACATTTCCCGATTCACTCCTACATATTGCTAGTTCGAAGAAATCTTTTTCAACCTCATCAAAGAAAATATATTTTTCTTGGAGCTATCAACATTGTAATCACTGCTTTACCGCTGCTACAATCATCACCACTCCACCCAAGTGCATCGCTACATTGTGTTTTCAGGGTAGTGGCCCTCTAAATTTTCAAATTTTCAAATCTGATACTTATGTTTATTGTGTTTTTCAATCAAGTCCATGTAAAGAGTTTGATTTATCATACTTGTTTATCTTCACTTTGACCCTTCTTGTTTATCAGATCGCCCCCATCACTTCATTGTAGCTCGACTATTGACTCAACCACAACCACCATCCTATAGCAACCAGCACTCGCCGCCGCCGCTGTAACGCCACTACAGTTTCCAACACCACCACTCTTTTCATTTCATTACCATCGATCATTCTTATAACTATTAATAGAAAATCTTAAGATTTTTCTTCATATATACATCTAAACAATAAAAAAAATAACTCATTTTCTAAGAAAATATTTAATTTTATTATTTTATTAATCTATATGAATATTCTATTAAATTTTTTCATAATTTACTTATAAAACCTTAATATTAGCATTGTAAAATTGTAATCTGAAATCTTAATTTAATGTTTCTAAGTTAACTGAAACCATCACAATATTACAAGGATGCTTTACAAGCCATTTCATGGGCTGGCCCAACTTGAAGAAGATAAATTGCCAGACTCGGGACTTATAGAGCCTTGGCCCGTAGACATTATATGCAAATATAATTGATATTGCCACTGGCTTCTTTATATTGGGTTACTATGAGAAATTTTATTGCATTAAAAGAGTAATTATTAATAGTTATTCTATAGAAATCAGATAGATATAAGAAGAAAAAAAACAGGAGATAGATAATTAAAAAAATATTTTGAAATCTAAATGTAAAATCTTTATCACTTTTAGTGGTTTAGTTGTAGAGTCCGTGAAACATATGTCAACCCGTGTTTTCAAAATATTTAAAATTATTTTTGTTAAAAATTAATTTTTTTATATATTTACAATCGTTTTGATGTGTCGTTCTTAAAAATATTTTTTTTAAAATAAAAAAATATCATTGTAATACATTTCAACGCGAAAAGCACTTTAAAAAACAACCGCAACCACACTTCCAAACATGCCCTTATTTTCTTATTTATTTTTATATCTATCTTTTTTTAAAAAAAATAGATTCATAAAATAAATATTGTTAACTACACCAAGAAAAAAAAAAACCCCGTGATTCCTCTTTTTATTTTTTTTAACAACGATGGTCTAATGCTCCAAAACCATTGCTCACAATTTTGATAATCAATTTAGATTTACATCTTGCTAGGGATTTAAAGATAGGAAGCACAACCTATTGTATTTATGTCAACTATTCATTGCTATTTTTATGTTTTTAATTTGATCAATTAGTTTTTGTGTTTTTTTAATTTGTTTGATTAATTTTGTTCTTTAGAAATTTATAAAATTAACTTGGCAGCTAGATTTGAGATTTCCCCGTAATAAATTTTTTTTTGTGTGAAATAAAGGAAGAGAAGGTGGTAATGAAAAAGAAAGAAGAATTGTTGTATATCCGCAGAGGTGTATTATTGGAAGGAAATGATGAACGAATGCTTGTATATTAGTGGGGTGTTTTTTTTATATTTAAAAATGTATTAAGATATTTATTTTATTTTATATTAATATATTTAAATTATTTAAAATATCTGAAAAATATAAATTAAAAATACTTTGAAAAATATATGTGCACTAATCATTACACTCGTTAATTTCATTGACATCCCCGTCACCAACCACTTCTCCAAGCTAGAACCAGCAATATTTCGAACAAAGCCCCATGAAAACTTCTTAATGTGCTCTTTAGGATTAGCACATCACACTTAACAATATGCGGATATGATTTTAAATTGATTTTTAATATATGAAAAAAAGGATGCTAGCATTTCATATATGATTTTTAAATTGATTTTTTTAAAAAAATAGAATTGAAAAATAATATCTATATTTAATAAAATGAGTTTAGAATACATTAACTAATAAAAAAAAGTAGTTTAAATTATTTTTTTATAAAAAATAAAAAAATAATTATGATTTTTGTTTAGGATTTCATTAATAGTTTAAATGTTTTTTTTATAAAAAAATAAAAAATATTTATGTAAACATTAATTAGAATTTTGGTTTAGGATACTTGAAGAGTAATTTAAATGTTTTTTTATAACAAATAAAAAAATTAATTATTATTTTTATTTAGGATACTTCAAGTATTGTTTAAATATTTTTTTATAAAAAAAAAAATATATTATAAAAAAAATTAATTAACATTTCTGTTTAGGATATTTCAATAATAATATAAATATTTATTTTATAAAAATAAAAAAAATTATATAAAAAAGTTATTTAAACATCATCAATTAAATTCAAAATTCTCGGATCTGACATGTCTTGAATATCGGAATATCTTGTGTCAAGCATTACCGTCTTGTGTCAAGCATTACCGTATAATCAAATGGCTTAAAACAGTTTCTATGCTTTTTAATATTTCTTTGATATTTAAAAATAAAATTAATACAAACCCGTTGTGAGCGCATATAGTTATATTGTATTGCATGATGTATAACAGCTATAAGCCACAACAAAAGACTTTATGAAGTGTATCTAACCACAAAAGACCAATAGAATTCCTCCCCAGCAACCAAAAGCCACCAGAAAACCTATAATTTTAATAACCTTATTGGTCTTTTGCCCACTGATTCAAGGCCCCATTAACAATTAACAAAATCTAAACTGTGACAATTTAACTCAGTAATTCAGTAATTTCACAATAGTCAATTTGTCATCGTCAAAAGTTAAATGGAAGCAATTAAGTATTTTCACTTTTATCATGCATATTATTATTATTATGTTGATTTAAGGGTAAGTTTACATTTAATAGATATAAATATTATTTTTTAAAAAAAAATAGCTCACACATGCAATACACACATCAGCATATAAGTGGCTTTGTCCCTTTCAAGAAGTGTGTGTTTAACAAACATTATTTTCTATAATAGCGATGAAATCATCTCGACACCCCCTTCATCATAAGGTGGTGCATGAAGTTATCTAGTTTGGTGTTAGCAGTTTTTTTTTTATTCTTTCTTTTCTCTCCCTTACTAGATTTTCACACCTATTCTTATATTATTTCAAAACAACCTTTCAATTTGTTATTCCTTCATATTTGGTCTATTTTTTTTATTATCCTTTTTTTATTTGGAATAACTTATAAAATTATAATTCTTTTTCAATTTTATCCCACTTCATTTTTTTATATATATTTCAAATTTGATCCATATTATTTTAATTTCCTTTTGTTTTATTTGAGATAATTTTTTTAATTTTTTTTTTCTAATCATTCATCGTCCTTAAGTTTTTTTCTTTTCATGCCAAATTTGATATTTATTATTTTGATTATCATTTTTTCACTTTGATACTTTTTAAAATTATTATTTTTTTATTTCATCCTTTAACATTAAATTGGTTGGAATTGAGCTTTTTGATTGATCTAAAATCTATAATTTCATGAGTAACGAGTTTTAAACATTAACCCAGGTTTAAGTTCGCCAGAGTGTGCTTGTTTTTTTTCTTCCTTTGTTTAAATCATATATTTTTAGTTTTAGACTTCAACATTTATTCAATTGGAAAACTGAAATCCATTGTTTTTATTTATTTGCTTTGTATAGAATTTCTCACTAATTTTGAAAATAACATGGGTTTTCTCGATATTTTTATTTGTTGTTTTTTATTGAATTTACTTTGGTGAATTTTTAAATTAATGTTTTTTTTTTAATTTTATCCTTCAACATTAGATTTACTAGCAATTAATTTTTCTTTTTATTTATGTCGCACCTCAGTAAATATCGGTGGTGGAGGTTGAAATGTATATGGTGGAAATTGGAGTTGCCACCCAATAATTGAAGGAAATTAGGGATCCTAAAAATTAACACTGCATCCATAGACTCAGGTAAGGGGTATGTTGTGCTTAAAGGAAGAACTATATCACCCTTATAGCATCATTTCTTACAAAAGGTTACCTTTAATATGCGTTTTCTCTTGTATTTGTCTTTTTTTTTTATTGCCATCAATTACCCTAATTAATTTTATCCCTTGTTTTTTTTTTAATTTTTTATCTTGTTAAATTTGACATCAGTCTTTAAAAATAGAAGACTCATCGATTATGTTGACGTTAAGTTCTAAAAAAATAATTTTTGTCTAAAATGTTAAAAATAGACTTAATTTGTATTTGATCTTAAAATATGGAAAATAGTCCTTTTAGAATGAGAAGTGTTTAAAAATGATGCTTATCCTTAATAAGAGAGATTACAAAATTGTTATGAGTAGACAATAGACCTGTATCAAAATTATTTAAAAACAAATTTCTAAGTGAAAAACACTTTAAAAAATTACTTACCATCACAACGACCACTACTATCACCACAACCACCACTACTATCATGACGATCACCACCATCATAACCATTTTTATTACTGTCACCACTACTACCACTATTACTACTACTACAACAACAACCACTCCACCATTACTCTTGGTGCTGTCACCACTTCACCACCACCACCACCACCACCACCATCGTTGTTGTTGTTGTGATCTTCATTAGTATATTTATTCTTAATACTATTATTAACAACACCATTACTATTATCATTACAATTACTATTATCATTACTGTTACTATTATAATAAACAATTGTTATTACCATTATTATCACTATTAGCAGTATCATTAGCATTATTATTATTATTACTATTATTATTGTTTTTGAAAAAACAAAAACTACAAACTTGATTTGAAAGATAAAATTGAAAACCATAAATTTTTTGACAAAAGAGCTAAGAGAAAAAAATAAGAAAACAAAAGAAGATTAATGACCAAATTAAAACATTATATATGAAAAAAATAGAATTGAAGGATTAAATTGAAAACAAATAAATTTTTAACAAAAAAAAAGGATAAAAATAAAAAAAGTCAAAACTAAAAGGACTGAATCTGAAAAACTAATAGAAAATAAGGATTGAGCTCATTTTTCAGTGTAGGAGAGAGAAATAAAAGGAAGAAAAAAAAGCCACCATTGATAAATTGGACACCGCCTGCTTACACGCGCCACCTAGAAATGAAGAGGACATGATGAAAAATCAAATGAGTTGCGTGATAGCATATTTTTTTTTAATAGGATGCGCCACATGCACCAACAACTTTTCCGAATAAAACAATATAAATTTGATATTAAATGACGTAATTACCCTTGCTCAAATTGACATTTACAAAAAAAAAAATGAGGTAAAAATACCGTATTACCCTCAACTTTATTTATTTAATTTTTTTTTTGGAGAAAAGGGCATAGGCATAATTTTATTGCGGATAAAAATGAAAAAGATAAGAAAACCCCTCCCTGACAGTGTTAGCTTTTATGGATCTGAGGGCTTTTCGGTATTATGCTATTTATTATTATATATAAAATACAACAATACTCCAAAAGAAACCTATAATGACTAATTTATTGTGTGGAAAGATAAAAACACCTGTGATTCAAAGAAAAGTAAATTTTTTGAGAAGGAAAAAAATGACCATTTTATTGCCAAAATGAATAGAAAAACATGAGCTGGGCTACAAGAATTTTGCTTTACGTTTTAATTGTTTTGATATATTCTATAGAAAAGAATTAGAAAAATGTGTGGGGTTGCATTGATTAGTTCATGATTGTTAACTGAGTTGATTATAAACTTGGTCCTTGTATTCTAATAATATTATTAAGCGGTTCTTTTTGCTTAAAAACTATTTTTCAATCCCTACGTTATTAAATTTGCTAGCAATATAGTCCATTCTTTAATTTCATGTTCATTAATAGAAAGAAAAAAACAAAAAGACAGAAGAAAGTGAGATAATAAAATTTGACCAGCAAAGGATGAATTTATGAAAATAGAACTATTAAATTGAAGATTTTTACTGTTGGTTAAACAGCTATTTAATTATTTATTAGGGTTAACTGATAAATCTACCGAATTCTCCCATACATTGTTTTTTAAAAAAATCTCAATCTCGTTTTCTCCTATATATTAATATTTTCTCCCACAACCACCACACATAGATACTTTTTAAAAGCATAAAAAAATAAAATTAGACTTTAAAAAATAGACCTATATGTTTGCTTAAAATATTTTTTTGTTGGTCAAAGGACACCTAAGCCTAACGTGGCGACACATCATGTATGCATTCTAACCAATATTAAACTATTAAATCCCCCATTTTCTCCTGTAACAATGAACCGATGGTCCCTTGTCCATCCATGCCATGCTGGCTCCTCCTCACTGCACACTAACCGTTCCTGTTATTGCTATTATTATTATTGAAAATCAGCTCCACTTATTAAGAATAGTTTAAGATTATGATTATGAGTGATTTTTAAAATATTTTTTATTTAAAATATATTAAAATAATATTTATATTTTATTTTTTAAAAATTATTTTTGATATTAATATATTAAAATAATTTTAAAACATAAAAAAATTCTCTTGTTCCACCATATCAATATGTCAATGTATTGCTATTATTTTAATTCTCTTTTAAAGTTTTTATAATTTTCACATGCCTCCACTCATTCCTACTCCCTTTCATCAAGTCCCAACAGAATTTAATTGCGTTTTTATTCTTCTCTGGCATCTACCAAAAATATTCTTTGGATATTCCTTTTTGTTCTTGAAGTAAAATAGAAAAAAAAAAAAAATTCCATAAGCAGTTAAACGCGTTTTTCATTTTTGCATCCAGAAATCGTTTTCTTGGAATATTCTTGACTCGGGTAGGTGGGCCTTAGGTGAACATATTCCAGCACGCTCTATACTATTCCTTGTTGATCACCCATGGGTCCACTTATTAAAACAGACAATATTTTTTTTTATAAAAATGATTCAATAAATTAGAAATTCTAAAATGCCATATACCTATAATTATTTATGGATGTAAAGACTGCAAGATTTCCCTATAAAAAAAGAAGGCAAAATTGAGTCTTGTCTAGAAAATAAATCTGAATGGCTGAATGCGACGTGTCACTCTCCCATTAAATTAAAATAATGCTCCTCGTCTCACCTAATTAAATCCTCACCGCTAGAAGGGAACAAAATAATAAAAATACATTAATTCATTAATCAGAAAAAAAACTTTTGACAAAGACTATAAACCGAAAAGGGTTTAAGACAGGGGAAATGAGCAGAGGATTTTTGGAATATCCAAGAGGATATAATAACGCACAGAGTGGAATATTCGACGTGGAGATCCTTCCACCCAGTTCCCGTTCCCGTTCCCGTTCCTCCCCACAAATATATAAACCCCTCTCCAATCCCTTGTCCTCACACAGCAATATCCAAAATCCTATTTTCTTTAGCTGATCAGTTATTATGGCTCTTAAAGCTGTTCATGTCTCTGATGTTCCTAATCTTGACCACGTCCCTGAGAATGCCTCTCTTTCTCTCTGCTCAACTCGTTTCTCCAAAGGTAAATTGCCAAAAGGAGAGCTTTTTTGATCGATTCTTCGAGTTTCTTGATGTGGATTTTGGGGTTTTTGTGTTGCAGGAGTTGAATTGAATAGAGAAGCTGCGTTCAAGACACCAAAGTTTTTGGTGTTAGGGCATAGAGGGAATGGAATGAATAATTTGCAATCAACAGATCGGAGGATGAAAGCTATCAAAGAGAACTCCATTATGTCTTTTAATAGTGCTGCTAAACACCCCATTGATTTCATCGAATTCGATGTTCAGGTATAATTATCAGCATCTTTTTTCTTCCTATTTCGTTCTAAGAAGGGAAAGAAAATCTTGTTTCTGTGCTTGCTGGGAATTCCTTTTTTTTTGTGGCTGTGTTTTTCTTTTTCTGGAAAACAATGGAGTTTAAGTTCTTCGAATCCGGTGTTTTTTCGTTTACGTCGAGGTGATTTTTGTAAGCATGGTATCACTCAGGGTGGTTAAGAAATATATTAAAACAATGTATATTTTTTATTTTTTAAAAATAAATAACAATAATACAAAAATATATAAAAAATTAATTTTAAATAAAAATAAATAGATCACTTAGATCTCTTAGTTAATGGTTGCCGTGTACAGTTTTAGACCTTTAACCGTGCGGGTTTCTTATGAAATTTTATCTAAAAATTTTAATTGTTTTTTTTTAATTTATTTTATATAGAAACTTATAATTTTTATTCACAACCTGATTTTTTTGAATAAAAATATATTATGATTTGAAAAACAAGTTGTAATACAAAACAAAATATATGCAAATAAAGGTAAAATTAATTCAAAATAGTTGTATAAAAAAATATGTAATATAGTTTTGATCCAATCAAAAACTCGATTAAAATTTGTTAATTTTTATTTTATTAAAATAATATTATTTTAATTTATTTAAAAAAAAACACAATTAATCTAGAAGATCCAGTCAAAACTTGATGACTTGGTCAACTTAAAACTTGGACTTTGAATGGATCGAATTTAAAAACTATGAATATGTAGATCAGACTTGTAGTCCATTGCTGCTTTTTTTTTTTACAACCTTTATTGAACAGGAAATCAAGGCTGAGTTTTTTTTTTTTTTTTTTATATATAATTAAATAACTCAAATTTAACTTGTTTTTATATAAAAATACCTTAAAACAAATAGAAAGCATCGAAATCAGTGTTTTAATGGCCAGTCGAAATAAAATGTAACGGAGATGAAGTTTTATGACTAGTAAACTTTGAAAACCAGTGTAAAAAGAGCTCGTGAGCGTTGCAAATAAATACTACAATGAAAAGTAGTTTGTGTGTGAACAAGTGGCGCTCTGTGAAACCCTATTTCGTTTTTTTATTTTTATTTTTTAAATTTAATGATGGGAGTATAAGGAACTGATTGTGCTTATTTTTGCATGGTATTATCTTTTATTTCTGAAAAAATAGAAATAGAATTCAAAATAAAAGTATGGAGCTGGATCAGAGACAAAGGCAAGAAAATGTGAAAAAACGAATTGTCGTTTTTGTAGGTCACAAAAGATGATTGTCCAGTCATTTTCCATGACGACTTCATCCTCTCTGTAGATAATGTAAGTGTCCCCAATGCATTCGGAATCTCTATTCTTGGCTACCAAAGATTTTATGGGTTCAATTTATTATTCAGAAACATACATAATTTTGAAGCTATGAATTTATTTGCAATTTCAGGGCATCATTTTCGAGAAGAGAGTGACAGAACTTTCCCTGTCTGAATTCCTGTGCTATGGACCCCAAAAAGAAGCAGGAATATCAGGCAAATCTTTGGTTAGGAAAACAAAAGATGGGAAAATAGTAGAGTGGAATGTAGAGAAAGACGACTCATTGTGCACTTTGCAAGATGCGTTTCAACAAGTGGAGCCTTCACTTGGCTTTAACATTGAATTAAAATTCGATAATCACATTGTCTACCAGCAAGATTATCTCATTCGTGTTCTTCAAGCCATCTTGCAGGTATATATGGACGACCTTTTGCTAATCAAGGCCCCTTTTTTAGCTTAAACAAGAGATTTTTCTTAATTGGAGCTTAAACAAGAGATTTTGCGGTGCAGGTGGTATTTGAGCATGGTAAGGATAGGCCTATTATTTTCTCATCATTCCAACCTGATGCAGCATTGCTTGTCAGAAAACTGCAGAGCACCTACCCTGTAAGTTGTTAAATTTAATTGTGTTGTTATTTATGTAAGCATGGTACTCTTTATCTTGTATTGATGATTGGTTTATTTATTTATTTATTGCATTACAGGTTTACTTCTTGACAGACGGGGGTGCTGAGATTTTCTATGATGTAAGGAGAAACTCCTTAGAGGAGGCTATAAAGGTGTGCTTGGAGGGTGGTTTGCAAGGGATTGTATCTGAGGTCAAAGCGGTTTTTAGGAACCCTGGGGCAGTATCCAAGATCAAGAACGCCAAGCTTTCACTTATAACTTATGGAAAATTGAAGTAAGTAATTGGATTTTCTGGCTTTGAAATTCACTCTTTTATGCGATTTTGGTAAAAGAATTTCATCCATGAAAACCCAAAGGTCAAACCTTGTCAAGGTACTAACTGTGTTTTGTTTTGTAGTAATGTATCAGAAGCTGTTTACATACAACATTTAATGGGTATCGATGGAGTGATAGTTGATCTGGTTCAGGAGATCACTGAGGCGGTATCTGATCTGATAAGGCCATCAAAGGTGGAAGAAGCAGAGAGTTTAGCAGAAGGGCATGACGAGATGGAGGAGAAATCAAAGCCCAAATTCTCAGAGAGGGAGCTTTCATTTCTTTTGAAGCTCATTCCAGAATTGATACAGCATTAATCCCATGCCCTTTTTGTATAATTTCACTATAAGTTTAGCAGTTTTGGTCCCTCCTTTTTTATGCTTGTAAATAATCTCATCTCTTCTACCATTCTGACTTGAAGAAAGATCTGTATCTGTGAATCAATTTGCGTTGTTAGCTTAATCTAAATCCTAAATCAATCGTTTTCTTTTTATCAAAGTGGTGTGTCTATTTCTTTTTCTATTTCTTTTTTTAAAAAAATTATAGTAACCTAATCGAATTTGAATTGAGTTTGGCAGTCAATAAAGTTGGGATCAGTTAAATTATTTTTTTAATTTAAATTGAAACTCAACCCAAATTAAATTCTAGATTGTGAATTTATAAATTGTATTTAATAACTATACTATACTATAAATAAAACATATTTTTTCAACTAAAAAATTTGAGATAAGAAATATAAGCTTGGGATGAATTTTTCAATGTTTTACAAGTACAAAATTATAAAAATGAAATTAATCCAGACATGATCAAATTTCACTTCATATTACTCATTTAAATAATTTATTTGACCATATATTGTGAATTGTCACGTAAGTTTTCTTTGAACAAATTAATTAATGATTTATGAATTGTCTCGTTCCTTTAATTTTTAATAAAAACTATAATTTAACTACTATTAATATCTCTTTGAATAAACTGATGCATCAGTAAGCTCCAAGTCTTTGTGCATTGAATATATAAAGATTTGAAAAATTATCAACTTTAATGAGAGACTTTTTACCTTCCCCATAAGATTGGATTGTCTCAAACAATACTATTGGGATTCTTATGATCAAATAACTTGTTCTTATTGAAAGAGATGATTAGGTGGTTTATCTTGATTAAAAGTGGTGTCTCTTAGGAAATAAAATGACAGTATGCATTTAATGCAATAATTGAGTAGATTTATAGAGATCTGAGGTGACATGAAAGGTTACGTATCCAATGATGAGGATGAAAAGTTATTTCATTTATAATCTTGAAGGGGACTTTACAAGGTAAGCTTGTGCATGTCAAGAAATTTAGAGGGAAGTGACTAATAATTAGGTATAATGGACCGGTCAACCCTAAAGATGGGATCAACCTAGTCTGATTCCCCTTTCCAAAAATGCCCTAGTAGATTCTTGAACATTTTGGATAACAACTAGAACAATAACAGTCTCTCTGATTTCCTAAAAGCCTAGAAATGAAAGTAGGGAATGAATACTTTCTTGTTAATGTAAGGTCTTAAATTAGTTCCTTTATCTTTCTTTTTCAGAACAACAAGAGGTACACATGAATTGATTTCTGGTAATCCAATACACCCCGTTCCCTTCGAGATCTCTTTTAAAGGTGCAAAATATAGGATCTATTATAAATAAAAGTGGAATCTGCATATGGTATGTGTATTTTTTAAAATATTAGCTCAATCTTTATCCATGTCTTTTCTATAAAATGGATATTTTCTTATGGTCTCTAGGCTTTCCATCCGTCCACATCTATTTTATATGTGACAACAGATCTTAAGTTGTATCTATTATTGGAGAGCACCTCCCATTGAGTTAAACAACATGACTCGTTTAAACTCAAATGAGGAGAAAACATGTGCATTGTTAATGTCGGTCTTAACCAAATACAAATAAAATGGCCAAATGCATTACCGGGCCATGTTGCAAAGTATACAACCACTTTATCATTTTGCTTTTTATGCATTTAAGTTCATTTATGAATTTGTTTTTATACAAGGTTAATAGCCAAAGGAGAAGGAGAAACTTCGATAAGGTTTGTATATGAGAGTTTATCTACATCACGTGGGGGGGTCTTCATTTCTTGACTTGAGTGGTGGCAGGATTGGAGAAGAAATAGAGCCTAACTCCATCAATGTAGATGAACTCATTGTTCCTAATGACATTGTTCCTGAGAAAATAATGGCTAGATCTACCAATCCCGTGGAAATGAAAGTGAGGGGAAGTTGTTCTCCCCTGGTTAGGGGTCAAGTAGAGTTGATTGCTCTTAAAGTACCTGTAGGTGTTGTTGCTCATTTTAAAAGAAAAAAAGGTCTCCACCCTTATGGATATTAGTAATGTAGCCTCAACTGTAAAGACTTCCTCTATATTGGTAATCCTAATGCCCTCACACTCAATCTTAATTGTAGAGACTTTAATTGTTGAGGCATCTGTCTAGGGTGCTTATGAGGAAGTTGGAGAGAGGTTTGAGGATGGTTTTGGTAGCCTCGTCCTCAGTCGAGCTCATTTTACTTTCCCTACCTTGATTGAGGAGTAAACATAGGCCATAAATGCTGTCATTTATGAGAGGTATGGATTTGATGAGATTGGCCTAGAGGTGTTGAAGCATCTAAAGAGGGTTTTTACCATTTATTCAAACATCTTGAGGATGTTTGATGAGTAAAAAACTTACAACCATCATCCAACCTTTACTAAACAAATAGACTTCAACGTAAGAAACTTTCCTATCTGACTTCATCGTTTACTTTAGTTTATCATTGTTATTTCTAACCACCGTTTGTCATTGGTAGGCTTTCATCATGCACGCTCATTCCAAGAGGCACTGGATGACTAAGAGGAGCTAGGTGAGGGAGGTCATTGCCAAATACAAGGTAGACCAAACTGCTCTCCAATATCTAAGGGAGGGCTATCGCACGTTCTATTTTAGAAGTATCTTTATTATTTGCCATTGATGGTAGTCCATACAATAAATGTATGCTAGTCCATGCTAATTTCACATATTAATATCGTCATTCTTTATTCAACCATAGTTATCATTACAAATTTTAATTTCGAACATGACTCGTTTTTTTTGGAAGCTAAAATGTAATATCACATATTTCCGGAAGGGAAAGAACCCAATTTTCACCCTTAACGCGTTGAAATAGTTGCTTTAACGACTTTCTGAATGTGCTAGTAGGGATCACATTCCGAACTTTCCTCAGATTTTTAACTATATCTGGAGTTCTAGGACTCCATTTCAAGCGAGGCTAGTCTCGTTGAAAAGCTAAGACACGGGGCTATAACTCTCATGGGAGAGGACAACCCAGTTCTACCCTCAAGACACTCAAAATTATTTGTCAAAAAATCAAACTTACTGCCTTATAGGGTCTGTCATAACCTCATCTCGATTGGTGACCCATAACTGGAGTTCTATAACTCCAAATTAAGTAAGATCAATTTCTTTAGTTATTAAACATCTAAAATTACAATTACTAACCTAATCCTAATTTCCTCACCCTCCTACTCAAATTCTCTGCAAAAATCAAGAGACGAATTTATCCAGATTCATCAACCTTTTCATTTACACATAACATCCACAATTCAACTTTTTCTTTTTTATCTCAACCCCTAGCCATATCTCATACCATATAAGAGTGTCAAAAATATCTTTTTAAGAACTAATTTATCCTATTTATTTCAATCTTCTCTCTTAACATCAAAGTAGAACATTTTTATTGATTTTACTAACTTTCCTAACAATATTCTTTTAAACACAATCCTTGCCATTTCAATGTGCATTTTTCCTCATTTCAACACAATTAAACACACGTCATCAAGCTAAATATGTCAAATTAAACATCCTCCTCTTTGATGTATAATAAAAACAATATATTATAATAAATTCAATAAGAAAAACCACAATTTCCCCCTTTTCTTCTTTTCTCTTCATATGGTTGGCTAACTTTTCTTGCCCCATTCATATGGCCAGCTTTTATATCAATCTGAGCTATCCTTATAAATTAGGATAACAAGCATAAGAGCGTTATACAATTTTTCCCGGCAACATTCATTACACCTAGTGGCGGAGCCATGTGAGGACAAAAGGGGGCAAATGCCCCCTTAATTTTTTTTTGAATTTTACTATGTCATTTTAGAATTGATTTGATTTTACATCGAGAATTTTACTATAACAATAAAAGGAGGTTTCTGTGAAGATTCCAAGCAAACTTCAATCACACAATATCCGGCACTTATATTATTTTTTTAAATATCCACTTCTAGGAAAATCTTAAGATATTAAAAATATTTTGAATACAAATTAAAACGTCTTTGGTGGGATATAGATTTTATAATCACTTAACTATTCAAAAGGAGCATAAATCTTTATAGGATATTAAAAAGTTATTATTGACTTTTACTCATTTACCTAAAATTTTTTTATAAACAGAGAGCCATATTTTCTTTTGAGCCTCGGTTGCTTGCCACTTTCTTTTATATAAATTTCTTTTCAAGTCCAGATAAGCAAGTAATTTCTTTTGCTTTATTTTATGTTTTAGGTAAATTTCTTTCATCTTTTGTATTTATTTTATTGTCTAATTTTAATTTTATTATTTTATAATTAGTTATTAAAAATATTAGGGTTTATGATAATTTAGTGGTTTCGATATGAATGTGTTCAAATATATTCAAAATAAAATTTTGAATTTACTAATTTAATCCATTAAGTGTTTCTTTTCTTATTATAAATAAATAAATTAATATTCATGCAAAATCACTATTCTTGACATCTCTTGTACTGGCAGAGTAGATTATTGAAATTATTT